>OZ034972.1:50352537-51075037 GCA_964030785.1 Siderastrea siderea
CATGAGGTACAACTTCATCCTTTTTTGATACAGATTTTGTACTGAGAACATTACTCAACTAATGTCAGCAACACCTGGGACGGTTCGGGACAACGTGTTTTTCTTTTCATGTGAAGTGTGTGACGAAAGCCATTTTTCACAACTTATTTTGATGTCTTCGTTTAACGTTTGGCTCCGTTTTCCATTAAATTTGTACAAAAGTGATGTAACCAAAAACTCGTAAAAGCAGTTGCTTTCCACATTTTGCTTGAATTCACCATGTCTGAGTTGAACGCTTCCTTACTCAGACGAGATAACTACGATGATTATAAGCAAATGCCCGATAGCAGTCAGTAGTCGTGATATGTTGTTGGATTGATTATTGAAACAGTCGTGTACATTCTTAATAAACTTGTCGTTTTTCAGAACTGTAAAGAGCTGATTAATTCAGTGGAGGAAACAGGACTGATCCTGAGAGAAATAAGAGATTTAGAAGACCAGGTAGGAAGCACTGAAGAAAATGAAAATCTAGACTACAAGTAGTCCCTTCTTCTGCACAAGAATAGGTGAACGAGAACGTGCGAACGTAGGCAGCCTCGTGGAACTTCACGCGCGTGTGGTCACACGTGCTACATATAGCACCCGGGTGTAAGTGAAAGGTGCGAAAACGCTGGCTGGCTCGAGCGGAGACTGCGTGTAACCGAACCCACCCACCTCTTCCCCCCTCCCCCCTCAGGTAGCCCTAGGTTAAGATCGCCATCCTCGGGAAAGAGCACTGGAGGAACTTACTGCTTAACAACCTTGTTTTGGGAGCTCGCATTTTAGGAATTTATCCACATACCCAAATTTACAGAGTTTTCATTAGGAATCTGAGGAGGTGGCAGAATTTTAGGAGCAGGCGGAGAATGAACTACTACTCGCGCCGAAGGTGCGAGATTCTAAGGGAGTCCGGGGGTATGCTTCCCCGGAAAATTTTGAAATTTGGGCCTCCTAGAATGCATTTTCTGCATTCTGGAGCAAGAATTAGGGTATTTGAACAGAACAGGAAACAAATCGCCGCTGAAATTACTCAGAATTCAGGCAATATTCTTTTGTTTTTCATGAATAAATCTTGGCCGATCCAATGCTCATGTTTTGTGGCGAATGTTTCTCATGTTAGTCGTAAAACATGAGGTATTTTCTCAATCAAATAGGCGGCGAGTTCATGTGAAGTAGCCGGCGAGTCTTGCCGACTGCCGGCCCTTATTGAAAACCCTAACTCAAAAGTTAGAACCTCATGGATCTGACTCTTGAAGTGAAAACTCTAACAATTACCTTATCTCTACTCTTTTGTTTCGTAGATTGAAATGGAAAGTCAGAAAAACACTGCCACTAACTTGGAACGAATCTCAGCGGACTTCAAACAGATGAAAGAAGAGAACAACGTTCTGGCGAAAAAACTAAAAGCTGCGACTAAATAAAAAAAATGAAAATAGTTTTTACAAATAGATATTTTTTAAGACGACAATTCAAGAAGAAATAAATTGATAAATTTAGGTCTGATTTGTGGGAAGATGTGTTTTGTTGCTTACGCCTCTTTCATGGAATCCGCCGTAAAAAGGAAAACTCCACTTGAAACGGTTTTATTTTGGCTTTCCGGTCAAACAGGTTTTAAAATCCAATGCAATACAGCATTCTGATTGGACTATTTCTGAACAAGTAAAGGACCGTTTCGTTCTACCCCTCCTCTGTTTTCGCCTGCAAACTGACGATGCCACTCTGGTTACACTGCTTGCAAGTTAATAAGTAGACAGTGGTCCTGGGATATCGTTAATTTTTGAGGATGTGTGTAACGATTTTTTAACAAGTCATTTTAAAGTTATTCTCCGCTGTAAGTTTATCCACTTCATGGGAAAACCAATCATTGGAAAACTACCAGGCAACCATGTAGTTCAAATTAAATTTTTCCATGCTGGCTTTGTTCCGAATTTAATCGAAAGCCCCGAAGAATGTTCTTAGAACAACCCGAGCCCTTTTCATGTAATCGCATAGAAAGAACTTTCCTCCATTTTCATCTGGTATGCATGGGAATCTCACTAACGGCGCCCTCTTTTCTGCCTTGTTTTCCTTGTGTTTTTGTCAGTATTTCAGTGTAATGTACCATTCTTGTTTTGTTCACTTGATCCGAATGTTGATCCAATGATTTAATTTTCTCCTTTCTCGTATCGTTCAATAATGCGTGCCACCGATGTGTATGTCCCAAACATAAACATAAGCACTCCCATAAGCATGATAGCGGCGTCTTTGAAAAAAGTGAGAACAGGAACACGCCCGTCCCCCTCTGTTGTGAGGGTGAGGATATGGATGAAGATCGGGAAGATAATGGCGAGTGCTGTGCAGCCAGTGGAGCCGACCAGTGAAATGAAATTATCGAGCTGTGGTATACTGACTGCCATGATACCTGAAATGAAACCAGACACAAGAATTAGGAAACGGAAAGCAGAGCTGGGAAACGTAGATTTGAATACTCACACTTAAGGGAAGTACTGTCCAATAGCTTCTATTTGAATGGTCACACTTGGGAATCTCATCCACAGACTCAAATGCTAGAACCACCTGATGCAGCTGAATGAAGTACTGCTCAATAGCTTCCATTTGAATTCGGATGGAATGGTCACACTTTAAGATTTCATTCCAGTCTTGAACGTTAGAACCACCTTGTGAAGCGTAGCAAACAGCCCCAGAATAGTTTTTATTTGAATAACACAGTTAAAGATTCCATCCCTTGACCCCAAAGTTAGAACAGTTTAGGATTTCCACAGGAGATGGTCACTCTTTTGAATCTCATACACGGGTTCAAAAGCCATTAGGTTTTACCAGTCCCTACATGAAATTCTAGTCCATTATAGATCCCCCTTCCTAACCCCATCTAGAGTTTGCCCCGGTTTACCCTCAAATTTAGGTAGCTCATAGCCTACTGTTACTGTGTTGCTTACAGGTAAAAATGACAGTTGCTGTCCTGATTCCGTAGTCAGCCAAGTTATGATATTCCTCGGGCACGTGTTTCAAGATCGGTGGCTGGATGATCAACATAGGCACGTAAAACTGAAGAAAATATGTCAGGAATATGCAGGTGGAGAACAACAACTTAACCCCTGAGTAAATTCTGCCAAAAGAAAAAGACGATAAGTTATTACTCTTGCTCCCATTGCCGCACGTTTCTCTAAGCACGCAGGGCAAAAGTATCATATTGGTTAGCGGTGCTAAACGCGAATTTTAAAGAATGGCGGCCATTTCCAGTACATTTTCAAATTGGAAAATGTCAAGCGCGGCGTTGGATGGTCAAAATTGTTCCTTACGTTTTGAGACCGCTTTTGGCTTTTCTAAATTGTTTGGGCAGGTACAGAAAAAACGCATTTTTTAACTCAAGACTTTTACAGTGGCGAAAGGAACATGCGCATTACATCAAAAGGACTCGTACTCAGGCTCCGCCGAGTTAGGACGCGGGTTTTTTGCGACAGATTAGCCCGAAATCGTGTTCTTTTGAGACCTGGTCCATTTCTTTTTAAAGTGAATAGTAATCATCCTACTTTTGATAGCACAACGAAGAGAATAATGTTCTGAATGTTTACCTGGAATAGGCTTACTAGGATTAGGTAGAATTACGTTGTTTTGGGAAGCGATGTTCAAGGTATTCTAGTATCCTGAACCGGAATAAGGATGGCCACAATAATCCCAAAATACCAATGTGCACTTATTAAATACATGCATACCCTTCATCGGGCAGATTCAGTGTTATGCTCCCCTTGCACTCGTCCTGGCAAAACAAGTATCCCAGAATTCCTAGTATCGCGAACAGTACAGTGACGACTCCCATGCCAAAGCTAATAACCCAGCGAAAGTCCTGCGGGCTGGACATCTTATTTTCGATCGGCAGAACCTTCAAACAATAAAAACATGCCAAAAACGTAACCATCTTTCTTTGTTTGTCATCACACAGAACGTCTTCGACATTGCTCATCTTAGCAGTATACAGAATACTTGTCACAACGACCCTAGTATAGCTTGGACTGCAAGCAGAAATGTATAAATTATGCAAATCAATGGGAGAAAAACGAGGAGAGATCTTCTCCCTATCTTTTTCCGCTAAAAAAATTAGGAGAAGAAAGAGACTGCTCGCAGTCCAAGTAGAACTCAGTGGTTAGAGCTTTCTAGTTTGGGCGCAATAGAAAAACACTTCAAATTTCTCAAACAACGATAACGTATGAAGTTCGCTGTTTGATCCTCTCTGAATCATACATATGTCAATATTTGAGTAAACGCTGTCGCCTTATTTTTAAAACTGATAAACATGTCAACAACCTGGTTATTAAAAAAAGTTTAAAAGAATCAATGTTATTTTATGGCAGTTGGATCGGTCAAAAAAGGCAACTTTCGTTGAGTCAAACAAGAACACCGGTTGGAAGAGATGACAATCAACGACACTCGCGCTCACGTGTTATCATCAACACTTATGCACTTCATCTTGGTTGATTCTCGCGCGGTTAGTTTGAATCTGCTACAACTCTCCTCTTGTCGGCCACTAACTCTCATTCGTTCTCGTTAACAGTCACGCAATGGAGCTGGAATTCTTTCGTTTGACCACTAGTCTCAAAGAACTCTTATCGACTTATACAAATATCAGCTTTCAAAGAATTTGAATTCTCGTCAGCTCACATACATTCTCGTCGCTTCCAAGGCTTTGAGTTTGACTGGTAGAACTGGTTTGTAGAGTTAATGACGTCATACATACCACTCCAATCCCCTCAAAAGCATACAAGGTGATGCCAAAGAAGACGGGGAAGTTTGACCACCCTGCAAACGCGGGGAGATTCTCAGTATGGTGAATGTTCCTTATAAGGTACTGGAAGATAATAACCAGCGAGATAACACAGCAGATATTAGCCGCAATGGAGAGTGGGACCAGTGTACGAAGGTCCCGGATAAAGGACAGCAGAATTATGGGAAGAAGCAGAATTGCCATCCACGTTTTGATGTCAAGAGCGTTGGAGACCTGAGAGGGAAAATATTTATTTATATCAATAACTGGATGAACAAACAAATGGGTGAGTAAATAAATAAGTACCCGGGTGAATGAATGAATGAATGAATGAATGAATGAATGAATGAATGAATGAATGAATGAATGAATGAATGAATGAATGAATGAATGAATGAATGAATGAATGAATGAATGAATGAATGAATGAATGGATGGATGGATGGATGGATGGATGGATGGATGGATGAATGGATGAATGAATGAATGAATGAATGAATGAATGAATGAATGAATGAATGAATGAATGAATGAATGAATGAATGAATGAATGAATGGATGGATGGATGCATGCATGCATGCATGGAGGAAGGAAGGAAGGAAGGAAGGAAGGAGGGAAGGGAGGGAAGGAGGGAGAGAGGGATAAGGGAGGGAGGGAGGGAAGAAGGAAGATAGACACAAAGAATGACTAACAAAAGTGTCAAGAGGATTTGACCTTAAAAACTAACTTGGGAGACTGTAATAAAAAAACTTTACTATCTAAACGTTTACAAAGTACAACTAACCCAATTTTCAAACCGCTCCCACCTGTTGAAGATTGTTGGCGATAAACACAAAATACACGCAACAGAAACCAAGCTGTGACACACACAGGAAAATGTTGACAATAACTCTGAAGATTTAAGAAAAAGATTATCAACAAGAGTAAGAGTGATCTGAAATTTCCGATGATTCTGGTGTTCCTGGGGTGTAAAGTACAACCCTAAACAGAATGATAGGGAAAATTTCGCGTTCTCTGGGTGGGAAAGAAGAATTCTTTCAAAATACGTCAAGCCCCTTTGCAATGTTGTTTTTTACTGTTTTGTGTGGATCAATATTATCTGGGGGGAGAGGGTGGGGGTGGGGAAGGTATTTTCTGGTAAAGCTGAGGCGAAAACGTTTTGCACAAGTGAAATAAGGATAAATTAAGTACATTTATCAGGGTGTCCCAAGGGCCTCAGTTCTAAATTGTGCGATATAATTTTATGATGAACAATATTTCTGCAGGCCAGACCTGCCTTTTCAGCTACAGTACTGTTGTTGCTGGGCCTAGCTCTTCCGGGTTCTCTTCTTTCGTTCAATTTTCAATTAAAATCGATTTCTTTACACCTACTTAGTATTGCTCTTTACTGTAAGATTAATGAAGATAACTCACTGGAGCTATCTTCTCTTCAGACTTGCGCTTTTTCAAGAAAAAATGTCCTTGTCACAGGCTACTGAGTTTTGTTTTACTAGTTTTAAGAATTTAGCTGTGAAAATAACAAATGAATGCAATATCCGCACCTTCCAATGTAAGCCCTCTTTGGGTAATAGCGTCTGAGGCATTCCTCTGCAACTTCTCCATAACCTAGGGCCACTTCTCCAGTTCTTTAACATAAGATAAAAGACAAGTAAGAACAAAACCGTTATATTAGTAGCCTGGATGAACGACCTGAGGAGGCTTTGCACAGCCTTTATGGTACTTTATATGGACCTTGACGTTCCACCCAAAGGATATGATGTTTAAGAGGGCTTAGTTTGTCTGAGAACATGAAAAAATGAACGGCAAACTGATCCTTATGGCTTTAAAAGAAAGACGGAAATAACAACATTCGATATGGAGATATACAAAATTTCAGGGGCAACAAGAGATCTGACGTCATCGGTTATTGCCCGTGACACAGCTGTGCATGACCGAGATACACTGGGAACGAGCAGAGGGTCAGGAAACTTGAAGCTCCCCTATCAGGATAGGGTTGAAATGGAACTAGCTTCTTTCAAACGCAAATATGTTGAATAATATTCCACTACAAGTTCTAGTTCAACCGCATAATCCTGTAACAGAACAACAACAACAATGACAACATCATCATCAACTAAAAAGAGAAAAGGGTAAAGGCGGGCTTACCTTCGACACAAGACATGACTGCAGTAAACCAAGAGATGCATACAGTGAACTGTAACCAAGGCAACAAGTAACAGACCCAGGGGACCCACCTGCAAGATATGTTAATCAGGGGACTCTAAAAAACATGACATGACAGTGACAAACATATCGTGGGGTGGTACAGTTGAGCGTAATATCTAGTTTCGAGACGCCGAATTCATCTTACCCTTTCTTTGTTTTTTCCTCTTTTCATGTCGCTGGCACAGTTTGACCGAATCGCGAAGTGTAATTTTATGTCAATTTTTGCCGTATTTTCATATCAATTTTATGCGGTACTTGATCAAGTACCTCCACTCAAATTAGCCCCCCCCTTCCTATGGGTCCGTAGAACACAACTAAAAACCAAACTCTCGTCCTGAAAATCATCCGAAAAAGTGCAGAAAAAACAACTGAATAATAATAACGAAGGAGGCATTTAATCCAGAGTGCGCCGGCTTATTTGACAAAAAATGGTGCGGTAAATAAGAATGCGTTCATAACTGTTATGAAGCAGCTTTTGTCATTTGACCGAAGTAAAAATGACATTTGGAAAATATATTTCTCTATTTCTTGTCCTCATTTCTAAAATAAAAATTTCCTTAGTGTGTGCGTTAAGTCAAATCGACCTTGAAACATTGTACAGCAGTCAAGCTGCTTACCACAATCCCAGCATGCATAATGGCCTCCGGTAATCCCAGCATGCCTGTCCCGACATTTCCTCTCCACAAATGCATTAGGGTCTGAATCTTACTATAAACGGAAACAACAGTTATTGGAAAAGATACTGCAACAAACTCTTTCGCAGTCGCACTTCGAAACGTGATGCCCTGTATAGAGAGCGAACTCCTTAAACCGGTTTTTGCGGCGTGAGGGAACTAGCAGTATTACTGCTCGCCTCCTGGATCATGGAGGGATGGTAGATGTTCGAAGGTTTGTACACACCTGGGCCCGGTTGTTCAAAACCTAACCCAGGATTAGAGTCATCTATGTATTAACTTCTTTCAGTGTGGGTTCCAGTAAAGGTATTTACGCTCAAAACTTCCCCTCTCAGGCTGCTAATTAGCAGGAATGCTCTGCGAGTGAGTCGATTCCTAGTTCAGCTGAACGATATGATCAAAAATTGTCATCCATCATCGTCATTGTAGGGCAAAATATTCAGTGGCTAAACGGGAACAATTTTCGACCGAACGTCAAATATAGTGAGCCCACAGAACGCTTTGTGTATTTTTATTTTATTTTATTTTTTATTTTATTAGCTTCGCCAAAGAAAACAAAACATACAACGTAATTAAACTAAAGAAGGGGGTTGGCAGGGACACCGCAACAGCTAAGGCCAATTACAGCGGGCCCGGGTAAAATAAAAAGAGTATGAAATGTTAAGAAAGACTAACTACAAACAACAAAAGATCGGACGAGATAGCGGACGGACACTATTACATTTTTAACAAACAGTCTACCGCTGATTATGTTACCGCTGAAATAATCAGGTGGTGGGGCTCCACCTTGGTTGGCTCTTTTTCCCCCGCGCTCGCGCATTTAAATGCAAAGTTGAGAGAGCTTGCTAAGCGATGAAACACGTTCTTAAAATGATGTTCGAAGAAATTTTTGTTCGTTTAGCTGGACATTAGCCCTTTGTTCAAACTATTTTAGATTCACTGCTGTCTAACTTTCATACAGTTTTTAAAAAGTTGACGTTTGGTCAAGAAGGTGTAACAAGTCGATGATTTTCTCATTCGCTGGAGCTGTGTCGGTACTGTAATGCAAGAGTAAACATTGTCGGCTCTAGGGAGGGGAGGGACCAGGGAACCGGACCCCTCCCCCTTCCCTCTTCCTGAAACCTGTACTTTGAAATTTTGAAATGTAATTTAACGCATTCAAACTAGAAATGAATACAAAGAAAGAAAACAGAGTACGTCAATCCACCAGGGTTACCAGAAAATAAGTCTAAAAAGAAGCTGAGCTATCATTCTTTGGATTTTAAAGTTTTAAGTACAAGTTGTCATTTGGTCCCCTGCAGTATTAAACTTCTTTGATCCACTCCTGATGAACCTGCCGTTTTAAACCATATAGCCATCTTAGTCATGTTGCCCGGTTCGATTCGCAAAAGCCCGCCATCGTAAAGTAATTTCTTTATGTTAAAAGCTCATTTTTTCCACCACTGATTAGTACGCCCGGCCTCTTTTGAGGAGCCGTCGGCGATCCGGTAATGTATTAATTCGCCACCAATGTATATTGATAGTGTTTAGTCGATTTGACAGAGATTTAAGCGCAGAACATGATCGCAAAAGGTTTTGCCTGGGGTAAAAAAGAGGCTACAGTAACGACGTGGTAATTCGTTGACAGACCATAAATTGTCCAACAGGATACTTAGTTGAACCCACCCCAAAATCGTGAGGTGAGATCATTTAAACCACAGTATGGTAATTTGTTATCACTTGGTATTGTTAAATCAATTGACTTAAATGCATTGATCACAATGGCCACCAATATGGATTTTGTGAGTACTTGGGAAAACAATGCCGGGTGGGATCCATACAGTCCGTATTCTTTCGAGCGTTGAGAAACTGCATATTGAAAGACGGCCAACAACATATCTATAGCTGTTACGGTGATTTATCACCGGCATTACATTGATGTTTATGATTATACCAACCTAAGAAATTAAACTTACGTCGTGGTATTATCAAGATGTTGTCTTTTTTCCGCGGCGGAGGCACCTGAATCCGGAGTGCTGCCGCCGCCACTTGTGGACTTATAAGATTTGTCTTCATCTTCTTCGCTAACGAGACGACAGTTCTCATTTGTCTCCTCGCTTAGCGAGGCCTGTACCCTCGTCTCTTGAGTGTCTTGAGTGGTAGATGGCGCATCATGAGTAGTTTGATGCTAAAAAACAAACAATCACAAAATGTTAATTTTGCATGAATAAGAATGAATTTAATTCAAATTATGATGATTTAGAACTGCCTTAACCGCGCGCCCGCGCGATCTTCTTCAAGTAAAATCGCTGCGGTACCTTCCTCTTATTTGATCCGAAGTACTTTAAATACCTCAAAATAACCATCACACTGTGGCATCTTCTTCCGATCATATGCATATGTAAGAACAAGATAAGTGTGACAGAGTCATCAGGATTAGTGTGTATAATAGACCTGGGTCGCCGGGGAATAGAGGTGGTTCAGGAATAACATTCCTGTGATTCTAAATGGAATCTAAATGGAACAAAAGCATTTCATTAAAAATTATCACGCGATATGGCCGGTTTAGTCTAATCTAGTTAGTTTAATTCATAGTTAGGATGACCGGGGTGAGAACTAAATTATGGTACCACGGTTAAATGTTAGTTTGGCCAAAGTTCAAGTCCACATTATGTGCACAGAGTACGAACTCACCTGGCTCAAGTTGCCCATCACTGAGTCCTGAACATTAAAAATTTGGGCCTACTCACGTTGTTGTTTTTCGCAGAGGGCGGATAAAATTTTACTTGGGAATAAGATGTAAAACCGGTGTACCAACAGAGCCATTGTACTCTGAGATTAAATACATTAAATATCAAAGGAGCCGCAGGCCGGTGATACTGTGATATATGCAGACTGGATACAAAGAAAAGCTCTCAGGGGCTGGACTAAGAGAATGCTTTTACCGTTTGGCTAATTTACATTTTGGCACTTCTCTTGCCTGGGAACGACCACTGAAAGTTTCTTTGCGAGAAGGAAACTTGAGAAGACAGAACTCGTGGGCTGAAAAGCAACCGATGCTCAGCGAAAACTAGGAATTACTGAACAGTGTAAACGTCCAGTGGATCCGAACCCACACCTAGCTAGACTTAGCCATATGGACTGACTGGTCTAACTGCAGTATACAAAATAATCGCCACCACGCCTGAAGTATCATCTCAGAGTTGAAATGATCAGAAATTTGTGCTATTTCTCATTCAAACCTAAAATTTACTATCTTTCTTTATTTATCATCCTACCGGGTACTTTCGACGTTGCCGATGCTAGCAGTATGCAGGACGCGTGTCACCATAACTCACTACGAGTCTCCCAGTAGCTCAGTGTTTGGAGCGTCCTACCGGTGTACGGAAGATCGTTTCAGTGTGTCCTTGATACGAAACTGTACTTATAGGTGTTTGTTTTGGCGCCTAGCGCAATAGATTTTTTGGAATTAAACTGTGTCATCCTAGCTAAAGCACAAAGAGATTTTCTTGGCAGCAGAGCCTTGTAAATGAGTGGCGGGATTTGCTGTCGCGCGAACAATCCTGCCAGCTGCAGCTGCGCAAGCTCAATCACTTATGTTTCGTTTATATTAGGAAATTTGTATTATATTTGCTGCAAGAAAATATCATAGATTTGCTGCTAGTCTTTTGTTGACCGGTAAACAACGCAGGAGTATTAGGAGCTAGCGGCAAAGGAAACGCAGCTGATCTGACTCGTACCAGCCCTCCTCTGAATCTTTATCTACGTCTTCAATAACTTATTTTCAAGTGAGAAAAGGAAATATTGACAATAAAACTAAAAGAAATCGAGAACGAATAAAATAAACCTCGACGAATTAATTTTTTTAATCATCCACCAAGCATTCCCGACAGTGTTCTTGTAGATTCGAAAGAAATGCCGAACATTTAACAAATTGACGTCAGTTTTTTTATGCGTCTGTCCTCCTATTGATGATAAATTTCGTCATAACATTGTCAAAGTGTTGTAGATCCACGAGCCGCAGGCGAGTGGATCTACAACAAAAACTGACATCAATTTGTTTTTTACAATAACAAAAAGCCAAAACTGATTTTCAAACGAAGGAAAGATTGCCGCAGAATCTGAATTTAATCGCTGTAATTCGGAGAATCACAGGCTCGTAAATTAAAACTTTAGTAAGAATAGGCCAGAAATACAAGGAAATATTCGAATTGCTCAACTAACCTTTAGTCCAGTGAAAACTGTTCACAAAATAATCCTCTAAAACACGGTTCAGCTTAAATTCATCGACAGCACAAATTCCCGCTCACCGCCGATTTTCAGTTCTGAATCCTCAACAAACATCCTGATCCTTTCGCTCTAAGGTTGCAATGGTTTCTTCAGTTTTAACCCATAAATTTTAGATGTTTTTCTCATTGAAGACAACAGATTGGTGGTACAATAGCCCTTTTCACAGTTAAGTTTTCTCATTTGCATTACAATGTATTTGAACGTGGATGTGAGGCAATTTCGGGCAGAAACTGCAAAATTGCCCGAAATTGCCTCACATCCACGTTCAAACACATTGTAATGCAAATGAGAAAAGTTAACTGTGAAAAGGGCTGTTCTCGCCTCATCAAGAAAGCAGCGCTCAAACAATTGACAAAACTTTTGCTGATTGCGTCAGCTTTACGAGTTTCATCCGTCTGTACTCTTATTGACAATAAAAATTAGCCAATCAGCGCGCGAGAATTCGCTCAGTTATTGTAAAAATTGCAATTAAGATGATTCCATCGAAATAGAAGGAATATTTAAAATTTTCTAAGACTTGGTCCAACTGGTAATTACGTTTAGAACATTTAAAAATGCAATAAAAAATAGGGGTCACCGAGCTTGTTTTCGCACAACATGGATAGCCATTGATAGCAACTATGCGACCCACAAGGTTTTCCTGAGAAACCCTAGTATCAGAAGTGAGAACTATAATTACCTTAGAAAGTCATTGCTTGCATTGAAATATTGGAGCAGTTCAACAAAGTAGACATTTATCTTGCATTGTATACTATTTTAGTTGAACAGAAATTAAGGATAGGAAAAAAATTAAAGAATTTGCCGCGTGCGTTGCAATAAAAATAACTAAGGGCAGAATTTTTAACTTTTCTTGAAATCGCGATATATTGTACTCGACCGTGTGCCATTTAAATTTATGTATTAAAAAATGGGGGTCACCGAGCTCGTTTAGGAGAAAACGACCTGTTATTTCTCTGAACTTCTCAGCTTTCATAGAAAACCTATCAAGTTCCGAAGGTGCGCGCGCTCGTGCACGCGCTAATCGCGCAAAAAATGATGCGTAGAAAGGATGTGCAATGCAAATGAAGGGAATCACCTTAACAGGAGTTCGCTCCCAGTGACAGGTGATTTTAAAACAGCATAAAAGATGTAAAATGAAAATCATCAACAGACTTGCCGAGAAATTTACCACTATCACTTGAAAAATCTTGAAATTTCGGTCGAAAAATCGAAAATCGGGAGCCTATAATTCCACAAATAAAAAATTGCATCTCAATTCTGCTAATTCAATTTTAAATTTGAACGTTTCCTGTCAACTCCATTATTGTACAGTGAATATTTGTTTCCGACAGAATCGTTTGATCTCCGATGTTTTCATTCCTGAGCTAGACATATTTTAAAACTAGAGAACTTGCAGAAAGAATCGAAATAAAAATTCAATGGATGTTACTAGAATATCATTGATTCCTTCACGCTTGAGTAAATATGTCTCGTAGCTACCCTTCTACCCTTGAATCAAAACAAAAATATTTGATTTGATATCGGCACCTGGATTGTGGAAATCCCTATAGAGTGACGGGTGTTAAAAAAGACAAATTACCTGAACCAGTGGAATTTTCTCGTCATCCATAATAAGCGCGTTTGAGTTCTCTTCAACGCTGTGTTGCTGATTACTTCATTTCAAGATTGAGCCAAGGAATATCGACAACACGTGACGATGAAAATCAGTCGAATGCATTCGCTGCATTTGTATGCGTTATTAGTTTTATTATTTATGATTTAAAAGGAAACCAACAGAAAAAATATTCATCTAGGCTGACCAATAGCGGCTTTTCCTTAAAATATCTTGGAAGGATAATTTAATAATATCATGAGTTGCACAATAGTGTCGCTTTAACCATACCCAAGCTCGTACAATAATAGCAAGTACTGTATTTTAATACCGTTTTTTGGTCGATAACATTCGAGAACACAGGATCTGAAAAAAGTAATAATTTCATTTCTCGTGTCACTCTCAAGTTTTGAATTTTAAACTATCATCATCCAGTGGAAAAAAGCGAGCCAGAGGATTGTGGGCTCTTTTTACAGTCAGATATGAAATAAATAAACAATTAAATAAATAAATAAATAAATAAATAGATGAGAGAATGAATAAATGAGTGAATGAAAGTGAATAAATGAATAAATGAATGAATGAATGAATGAGTTAATGGATGGATGGATGGATGGATGGATGGATGGATGGATGGATGGATGGATGGATGGATGAGCTCTGGTTGCTGGTGCGATATATATTGTTGATTTTTATCTGGACTGCTTGCTCACGTTAACCTTCCCAAACCTTTTTCACCAAGTTTGTTTGGTCCAGATGTACAAAAAATTTAACTCGTTCTTTCCTTTTTCAAATGTGATCTAGGCTTTGAGTCTCTGTCCATATGCAAAATAAGAAAAGGAATCGGTCAGTTTTTGAAAAGCCAAACCGACCATTTGCTTGATTTAAGTAATCGGAATTTTTTTTGTCCGATTTGTATGTTCACTGCGTGACATTACTGAAAAAGGTTTAGTGTTTTTTGTTCATAAATAGTCTTCATTTATCGTATTTAAACGTTGCTGTCCAAAAAATATTGACTGGCCGCTCAGGAAATGTAATTTTGTAATTTTGTTTTTCCTCAACTTTCGAAACTTCTCTCGATTTCGCCTGGGCAATCATCAGGTTTATATTTAATCAATACATGTTGGGTGATTCAATACAAAATATCTTTAGGCCACTTACTAATACGTAACCTTCACCTTCACCAGTGCATTAGGCGACTGTAAAAACGTTTGTTCTCGAAACAATGTTAACATTTAGACATACTGCCCACTTATATCCAAACTGGTCGTACAAAATCTGTTTAATCGTTTAATCCCTTTATGTCAAATCCTGAATTAAAAGCTTATCAATGCTTAAGTTTGCGATAGGGAAAAACGAAAATTAAATTTTTTCAGAAATCCGCATAGGTATATTTATTAAAATATGTTTTCAGTGTTTATATTAATTCTGGATGTGCTTGGGCCCTGCTTGAATTTGCGCTTCCGTGCGGCGGCCAAGAAAATGGGAGGCGACTTTCACTCCTTATTTTATAATTACTCAAGAAAACTCATTAATGTAGCAAAAGAGGCATCAGCAACGGATGTAATTAGACAGAGGATGAAATTCTCGGAGAATTCTGTCAAGGCTACGAAATGAGAAATGACAAGCCTGAGTAAATGAATGATACTGCTCGCAGCTTTTTCCTTTTAAGCTAGTAGCATTAATTGTCATTTTTTCTTCGTTATTTGCATTTTGAAGCTCAAAGGAGGCGTGCATGGTAAATCAAAATGTTTTTGAAAAGAGATAAGCTTTAGACACGAAATCATCTCTTTGATCAGCCTTAGTGATAAAAAAAATCACTTTTGAACGTATCAAGATAGGAATATTTTATTGTAGCAAATAAGGAGCGTTGTAAATTTTTGACAACGTATTGGTTTCGTCTAGGAAATGAATCAGTTCCTTTCTTAGTTGTTATCGGCTTGGGATCTAGAAAAACCCAATGCAGCCGCATGTGCGACTGAGCTTACAGGAAAAGGAATCTCATTAACTGTTTGCGGGTTGACTCCAACAGAGAAACAAGGAAATGATCTGCGCTTAATCGAACGTGTTGTCGATTCATAGCGTCTAGTTTATTTCCCACTCCTGCGATTCGTTGATAAGAAAATGATTTATTTCACCATATTTGAACATTGGAAGTGGCAGTTTTTGACGCAGCGCATTCGGATTGCATGTTCCTGTCTCGTTTTTTAATCGGAAATTCGGGTTTAATTGTGATGAAAAACTACACTTTTGATCGTTGCAAAAGTCATCTAAAACATTCAAAACGAGGATAAAATAGTATATTTTGATTTTTGAGGGATAATTACATCGCCTTTTGGATGCGAAAAGGATGAAACGAGGATTTTGACAAGCTTGCAACAACTTGCAAAGACGACGGTGCTGTCTTCTAGATTTTCTTTAATTCAGAATGTTAGTTTGTTAGTTAGTTAATACAAATATTCCCATCAAATAACTATGAAAAAAGAGAAAAGGCCATTCTTAGGGTTTAACATTCTTTTTCGTTTAATGTGCATTTCGAATGGTAATCTGGAACGAGCTAACGCTAGCACACAACGAATTGATGTGATTGATGTGGCTGCCTTTCCGTGTTCAATATCTTTATCTCCTTTCACTGTTCACAAATTTTGTTGTATTATATGGTGCTAGAAAGCCACCTTCAGGTTGCCCAATGAAAAAAAAAATGATTGTGTACGGGTCGATTTCTAATAAACAGCACAGAATATTAGTCGTGTCTTACAGTTTGTTATTATCTTGCAAAAGACGTTTCTTACAAACCCACAAAACTACACATATTTCTTTTTAGTATTTTGATACTTTCGCTGAGGATGTCTCTAGAACTGTAGATAGTAGAACAGATTTTCAGAGCCAAAATATCGCTCGGTCATGTTTCATTCATTCGGTCATGTGTCATGACTATGTGCCTCTGTGGATCGGAAAATTTAAGGTGTAGCAATTGGGCGTAACCCCTGATTCAAACAAAAATGTCTGTTAAGCAGTATTCATGCCACTGTTGGAAGTATTAAAAGTGTAAAATAATATAATACTTGCATCGAAGGATTTTACAGCTCAGTAGATGACTTGTAAGATGTTTTCCTTACGGAGGCTGCTGTTACAGGTATGCAGGGGGAAAAATAAGCAAAGTACGTCGAAGGATATTTGAGTAAACCAACAAATTTCGTTCTGTAAACAATCACCCCTCCAGCTGAAAATGATAGAAAAGTGGCTGAAAATTCTAGGGAACGGAATCTAACCCCCCAAGTTTCCGAGCTGCTATTACCTTTCTCCAAATCCAAGTTGGCTTTTTCTTTACCCTAAACGACATTTTTTCCCCCGAAAACCGAGAAAGGAGTTTATTACAATTTTCACAGGTTACAAAAGTTCGAGGTGACATTTCACCAAAGTCTAGTTTTTCCTTTCACTGCCTCAGGAAATTGGACTATCTGAGCCGGCAATCACTGGTTGTTCGTACTGCCGTATGGTTTGTGATGGCAGATGTTTTTTGTTTTCCTTTTTATAAAAACATGAGTGTTTGTTTTGTGTGCGGATATCAGCTGCATTCCTGGCAGGGTGTAAGAGAAAGGGCCATAAAATCAACAAAAACAACACCACCATCACCAACAACAAAAAAGACAAAACAAACAAACAAAATCAACAACCACAAAAAAACAAAGAAAAAATGGGGTAGATTCCGTAGTTGTTTTGAAAGAGAGCTGACGCCCTCTTGGCTTTGTACAGCTATTAGAATCACCATGCAAAAGAGTTTTAAACTTACTTGATCAACTCTAAATTTATTGTTACCCAAGTGCTTTTCCTATTTCCTCGCAAACGCTTCTCAGGGACTATTCCTTATAACTAAATCAAAACGCTTTTAAGTAAACTGTGGGCTATTCTACTCAGTCACTCGCTTTGTTTTTATTTTACGACTCAATGGTGGATTGAGCTCTCAAAGGCTCTCAAATTTTGTTTATTAAGTTCATTCGCTACTGATCCTGCTTTACACAAAGGTCCAGCTACAATTACTCCTGTTTGTTAACGTGGTCCTTGCTTGCTAAAAAGAAGATTCTCAAATTAATACTGTCTCTTGATTTAACTACCATCTTACCTCTACACAACGGCCTCCCTCGGACAGAATTCATTGGTCAGGCGTTTAGAGAGGTGTCTCAGTGTATGAGGAGGTTTCAATATAATTATTTGAGTGAAATGAATCGGCGGTTGCCTGAAATGGATCGGCGGCTGTGGCAAGAAATAATAGTTGTGTTATTATTACAGGAAAACACGTTCCTTGAGAGGACGTTACCGTTGTGGGGAGGCGGCCGTTGACAAAGGCTTGAACGTATTGAGATAAATGTTGAAATGACAAAGAGGAGGGTCCTGAAAGGGAAATAAAGATTCCAAATATCATTTTCAAGAAGCATTTTCTCGGCGGTGCAAGTTCCCAAAATCCCACTCCCGGTGCAAATCAGTTGGCCAATCCAAGGGCCATTTTACATCCCCTCAGAATCTTTAGAAAGCAGCAACTTTAAGGAAATAAACATTCTTTTGAGGTTTGCATACATTTTTGACTTTGAAAACAGTTGCATTTATTTTGCACAGAAACCGGCCATTTTCCCGCTTTACCTCGTAAAAAAGGGCTGATATTCGATTAATTCACATACAGGCTATTAAATAAAATTTTAAAGAAGACGGCGTTCGCGGCGAGCCTTTTTAATTCTCGTTTTAATCAGCTTGTAAATACAAAATAATTTATTATAAAGTAGTATTCCTCTTATATTCACCTGCACTCAATCAGCCAAAATAAAGGCTTTAATTTTACGTAGATAAGAACCATTCTCTTCCAATTATACCATTTGCATGCATACAGGCCGACAGTCTTGTTTTTACTGTTTTAAGCAAGATTGAAGACCCGCGTTTGTGATTGCCTTTTTAATTACGACCAGTGTAAGTTTATAAGCGTGGTATGTCTGCCTACAACATGATTTCAATTAAATTGTGTTTCACTATAAAAAGTCATTCACTGATTTGAGTCGCTTCCTTTGTTACACAAAAGACTCCCGCAGGCAATCTAACATTTTTGAATATTTTTATTGTTTAGATTATTTAATTATTAATTCTTTACGGCATCGAGTATAAGCTTGTATCCTTATAAACGTGCAAACCGTAACACTGAGAAAGAAAGACTCAGCTGATGTGATGTACTCGCGATTCATCGTTTCGTTTCAACGTGCAAAAAGCAGACTTCTGCCCAAGAAATTCCCACAGACTGGAACGAAACTTTCCGTTCAAAAATCCGTACAAGAAGGGGTTTAAAGCACTGTTCAGAAACGTAAGAAGCATTGTCGGTACTTTTACTGCTCTTGAAAAACGGCGGTGATGAATGGAACTGTAAAATAAGAAAATAAAGTAAGGGCTCCAACAGATAAGAAACACCAAAACAATTATCCACAACATTTTGAATCCTCTCGCTTTCTGTCTACGTCTATTATGGATCAATCTTGGGGCATAGCGTTTCATCACGCGAGAAGTGTTAGTCGCAGAGGTTATTTCGTCTCCAATGACTGTATTCTCTGGCGTGCGCATGATCGTTGTTTCATAGTTTACGTTCAGCTGTGAATTGCTCGGGTGAACGTCAATGTTCGAGACATTTGTCTTAGCTTGATGAACTCGACGAAACTGTCTTCTAGCCGTGCATAGAATGGAAACGTAAGTGAATGCGATGATTGAGAATGGCCCAACGAAGCAAGTCACAAATAAAAAGATCGTGTAGCCGTTATCAACCGATGGTTTTCCAAACTCTGGTCGGCAAATGGACTCCTCTTTGACATATATATAGCCTCTTCCCCACCCAAGTACTGGCAAAATGGCGCAAATAACCGCTTGAAGCCAAATATAAGCGAGCACTATTACGCTTTTCCTTTGCGTTACAAGTGCACAGTATTTTAGTGGACGGCAGATCGCCAGGTAGCGGTCAACAGCTACTAAAACAAGTGTTAATATAGATGCGATGCAGAGAACTGATAGCAAGAATCCTGTTAGCACGCACATGACCTTGCCAAAAACCCACTTGTTCGTAATGGAGGACACGAGAGCAAATGGCATACACAACACGGCTAACAAGAAGTCAGTAGCAGCAAGATTAAAGATAAACGAGTTCGTGATGGTTCGCAGAGATCGGTGAGCAAGGATACACCGACAAATAAAACTGTTAGCAACCGCAGCTACGATCATTATCAAAGCAAGAAAAACGCCTTGGAGAACAACGAAAGAGGGTCGACCAGAAGATTGTTCTTCATCAAACGTAGCATTCCTAGAAAGGTTCATGCTTGTTACTAGAGTTAAAAGATAATCTTTAGAAGTGCTTCCTTGAGCTTCTTTCCCAACGTCAGGGCAGTCCGTGTACAGCAATCAATCTAAAATGTTGCATTTATCAATCTATTCCGGGAGGCTTAACCCCAATTTAGGGTCGTAAATGAAAGTGAATATCAAAAAGTTAATGAGATGACCCGGTGCGCACGTCCTTTGTATGTGGACAAGTTCACTCTGTGTTAGAATCAGTTCAACAGCTTCACCGCGAGACCTTCCCGAAAACAGTGCACTCGGGAAAACTAAAATGAATATTTAAACAAGAAATACATCAGTGCCCTTCGTATACGTGCCTTCCTTAAAAGCAATTAGATATGTGCGCAAGGTCGAAGCTATTATATTCTCGCACCTGCCGAATGTAAACACCAACAACTCAAGCAAACTGCCCACAATTTCCATTTCAATGTAAAAACTGACTTTTAGCCGGAGTCATCATTAAAGCTGTTTTCATTCAAAATTTCTGTCTTCTCTTTCGTCTTTTGAGCTCAGGATTACTAAAAAATTTCAATTCAGTTGGGAAGTTCATGTTTATCAGAGAGGGACCTATTAACTAGGTAATATCTAAAAAAAGGTGAGACACCAATGATAATTATATTTAAAGTCAATTTCTCACAAAGTGTTTTCTGGTGTAACCGCTGTGATAACCTTAAGAAAACCAAGATTTCAGTTATGAAATATGATGATATTTTTCATGACGACGGCAAATTCGACAAGATCAACTAATTGAGTTATCGACTAGTTCATTCCTGTCTTCAGCTGTTTTTAACTAAAAAGATCTTGGTTCGGTTGCTTCACACCACCAAAGCAAAGCCGTCTCACTTATGCAAGCACTTTGAGATATGTTCTGTACACCCGTGTAAGAGACATGTTTGATGTCGCCGGCACACGCGAGAACTTTTGCTAATGAAACTTTCTTGCAAAATGACGAACTAACGCGGACAGGTAGACACTGTTCAAATATTTCATCGCAAACATGTCAACGAGACTCGTCATTTTATGCAAACACATTCAGTTACGTCAGTGAAACTCCCCATATGGAAATGACATCAACTTGTCGGTTCTTTGTCACCCATACGCTTATCGGTTTCTGAGAAATTCGGATCATTTTTATTTTGAATTTTTGTGTGCGTATAAAATATGACGTCTAAGAAAAACAAATACATGGAAAGCAAAAGACGTAGGTTTCCCGCTGATTGCGAATTAAAAACAGAGTAGCTAACTCGCTCTGAAACCTTTATTTGTTTTTGCATTTAAACTACCAAAGGCAAAGCTTTTTACGATGTTTTACTGCATGAAGAAAAAAATTACTTCTACGAAAATCCTATTAAAGCTCAAACTGGCATGCTTTCAAAGTAATATAGTAAAATCAGGATGCTACCATGAGGGCACCAACAAGAAAAATTCGCAAAGTTTCGGCTAACAAACGGAATTTTATTCCTCGAATTTTCAAGCTGTAGTTTCCTTTCTGAAAAAGGCTTTATTACTTTCGAAAACGGCCTATGTAATCCCCGAAAATAAAAACAATTAATCAGTTTCCTTGTTCAGAACAATTCAATCGGAAAATCCTCAAGACAATGAAGGCCTTTGTGTTGTAGTGCGAGGGCCACTGTCAAGTACCTACCCTGTATGTTATAATAGTAATATAATATTATCATTACTGACGGGTGTCCTTGTAGACCTGTATTGTTACTTAGCAGTTCGCGAGTCTCAATTTTCTCATTTTCGCGATAAAGCATAAGAATCGATAATAAATGCTTTGTGCACTTCTCCTCTGAAAAAAAAAGCAAAAGGATAAAGCCTCGCGAGTGCGGTCCGTGGACTTCACAAAACAATTAAGTACCTGTGAAAATTAGTGAAAATAAGGTATATCAAGAATAATCAGCAAATGGTTGATTAAGTCCTTTAATATAGAGACTGTTCTTGTTAGTAAGTGACCTACTTTTCATCTGAGCGGAACTGTCATCTTTGCATCTTCAGAGTCAAGCGGGAAACAACAGTGTATTGTCAAGTAATGCTACGCCTCTACGCCTCCTGTCTGTTACCCAATGGGTCTGTAAGTCGTGACGCGATGTTATTGGCTGCCTAGACTCCAGAGAGTCCTTGACGCAGCCTCATCCCCAGTCCTTAACGCACTTATCGAGTGACAGCCTCAGGCTTGGGGCCGAACTCTTCCCGTTGAGCTCAGCTCGACGGGTGACGTCACATATGAGTTTTCCGTCGAGAACGACTGCGAACGAGGCTGTCCTTGACGATTTTTTGTCAGGGACAATTCATTTATTTTTAGTCTGGTTTTGTCATCAACGTTGTTGTCGGGGATAACAAAAATGTCTCAAGGGTCCTAATACTAGTATACTCAACGAGAAAACAGTTACAAAAAGCTGTCTAAGTAATTTCTGAAATATCTTAAAAAGGATCATATAAGTGAATCGAAATAATCACTATTTAGTCCAGGGAAATTAAAATTCCTTGCATAGTTCAATTTTGTAATCCGGGGTAGTCTGAAGCATAGAATAAATGGGGACGATTTGGCGACGACATGTGAAAACCTGAAAAGGCATTGGGTAGCTCCCGAACTGACATCCTTTAAATTCGATCACAATACATTATCAACACATTCACCGCTACAAAGAGAGAGCCAATTTGAAATAGGAAAAAGCCATTAATTTTTTAACTTTATATCGAGAAACAAAGAGGAAAGCACGTGAGAAAAGTATTTACTATAATTATTTACTGTAGGTTTACATCCACACATTCAAAACCGAGAATTATCTTATACAGTGCAATAACAGTACAATAAGAAAGTACTGCTCAGTAGCCTTCATTTGAATAGAAACGCTTCAGGATGTGTCATCCACCACGAGGGGTGTCAACTCTAACACTTGCTGTTTGAACAGCACTACATACACAGTAATGAGGGTCGTCCCGAAAATCTGCAACAACCTCCCGATTTTGTCATGAAGATCCCACAAAAATAACAAACGAAATCAAAAATTATAGTTGGAAAAAGAGACGGAGAAGGAGACAAAAGGGAGCTCTGGCTCTCCTCTATATCAACCCGCTTTATCTTTTCGTCCGCTTCCACATTTTGCCGATCTTAGGGCCCGTTTAAACATGCGATTTTTTGTGCAATTCTTGTCGCACATTTCAGTGCAATTTTTGTCGTGCTCGGGCTCGCGATAAAAATTGCAAGTGAGTGTAAACTAGCGGCGCTTTGTGTGCGATTTGTCGCCGCGATATCGCAGAGGTTTCGATTGAGGCAACTTGGCGGCGGTTTGGAGGAAATTGCAGCAAATATTGCACTGGAATCGCAGCGAAATCGCTGCTAGTGTACACTTGCGACAAAAGTTGCATTGGAGAGCGCGACAAAAATTGCACCAAAATTCGCATGTGTAAACGGGCCTTTACGCAGCTTGCATTTCCTATGTCTCTTCTGGTCGCTTACTCTTAGAGGTAAGCAGAGGAGACGGCTGAAATTTAGGCCACGTTCCTACTAGAATAGACTGTGGGAAGCTTAAAGGGGAGAGCCAATTGCATTATGTTTACTAACTGTATTAGCAACAGCCAGCAGTTCTAAACGATGCTGTTGCAAGGTAAAGGCTTTCAGAAAATATGGTTAATCAGATAGCCGCATTGAAAACTAAAGGCTAATTTACACGCTGCGATTTGTCGGTCCGTTTTGTCGGCCACGATAAATCGGGAAGCGAATCAGTTTATGGACAGTGCAAGCACTGCACATGCATTTTTTATAGTCAAAACTTTTTTATAAAACGTTTTGGAAAACAAAATGGTAGGGGGTAACTAGCTAGTTTGTTTTCGGCTAAAATACCGCAGATATAATTTGTTTTGCGCCAATTCTTTTGCAGGTTGTGTTTTCGTTCTTAAAATCGGGCCTGGCACGGGAAAATCTGTGAAGCAGTCACAGATTTTTCTCAATCGGCCGACTTGTCGGATTGGAGTCGCGCGCCCATCGGATCGCCATTCACAAGCTCCGATTCGCTCCCCGATTTGGCGTGGCCGACAAATCGGCCCGACAAATCGCAGCGTGTAAATTAGCCTTAAAATGCCAGGAATTATTTTCTAAAGATGCTGTGATGCTGGTTCGGTGGGTGCGGGAAGGTATCTTTTCAAATTGATAACAGCTTCAGTTATAATAAGGTAAATAGGCCACTGTCAGGAAATTCAAACACTTTTGATCTTTGTCAATTATTGTAAATCTGTAGCACGCTCAACATGGGCACCAGACAGGAAAATAGAATTATATGAAGATCATCGCAGTGAACATGTTTCAACTTAAGCAGTTGAAAAAGAAGAAACCTGAAAAAATTCAGGCTTGAACGGGAATCGAATCCATGACCTCTGCGATACCGGTGCAGCGTTCTAACCAACTGAGCTACCAAGCCAACTGGGAGCTGGTCAATTGTGAGTTCGTATTTATCCCGTAGATGGAGAAATGAGTATGAATATATGAAATAATCATATATTTGAACTGCGGATAAAGATAGAATTATATGAAGATCATCGCAGTGAAAGTGTTTCAACTTAAGAGGCAATGTCCACTAAGACCGAGCGAAATCGCAAATATGTGGCACATGATGAAAAATCAAAATTCGCCGTTTTTCGCCCAGAGACACCTTATGGTAGCTCTAGAAACGTGGTGGCATTTTTTGTTGAGAAACTATTTTTAAACCTCCAAAACATTAAAAAACTGTTACCGCACTACGTGTCTCTACAAACACCCCGAATAAACGCGAATCATACCTTCTCGTATACTTCGCTCTGTTTAATTCGCGTCATGGAACAATCCTGTTTTGAGCTTAGAAATTTGCTGTTGAAGAGTTTACAAGTAATTCGAGTGAAATTATTCTTTTGTGGATTAATTTTCAAGGTCACGGCAGGCTCTTGAAAACCACTAAAATTCGCTTGCTTTGAATTCTCAATTTGGCACAGTTTTTCAAGAGAAAGTTTCCCTCCCCGGTAATACACCGAATCACTTGAAATTCAGAATTCTTGAAAGAGGAAATGCCGTTCTTAAACCAGGTTTAAAAATTAGTTTCGGGCTTTTTATCAGCGTCGAGTACAAACGTTCTCAAAATCCTGATAATTACAACATTAACACATCAACAATTGGCACATACCTCCGACCAAATAACCGAAAATGTTGACATTTCTTCTATTTTGGTTGGTATTCGGTTGTAATCCACAGCAGAAAGGTAATGTCTAGCTCACCTGTATATGGTATTGTCTAAATATCAGGTTCTGTGCGTACTCTTTCATAATAACCATCTTGGCGTCCGGGGTCAACAAAATCACTGAAGCATCGCGTATTGGCAGTCAACCCAAATGACCTATTTCCATCCCGCCTCCTTTTGTTAAAATGAAGAACCTTCAGGAATAAAATGATTTTGCCTTATTTGAACTTTAAAAGAGTTTTCTCCTATAAGACGTCTTTTCTTGATCTGTATTCGTTGTAAAATTTCGAAACGATAATTTCTTGCCGCAAGCTTTCAAGCCCGTTTAGTTTGAGTCACGCAACAAAATGTCACGTACTTGATTTTACCTGACGTCGGGTTTGTCTTGGAGGGGGAAATGCACAGGAAACCAAAACAAAAAACAAAAAAAACAAGGAAGTAAAAAACAAACAAACAAAAACAAAGCAATAAGAACTTTGAAAACCTGTGGACCCAAGGACCGATTACCGTCAACTGCCGCTTGTAAGCCCTGGGCTTATACAACTTTGTAAGAGGTTTTGGGTGGGCTTATAAACGGAGGGGCTTATATCCTGGGGGAGGGGGGGGGGAGCTTATAAGTTTCGAAATGAGTCACAGCAGTGTTGATCGAAATACGTTTTTAATTTACCAGTTTTTAATTAACCTTTGAAACGTCACAATAAATCGAATTCATTTCAATTTTAATTCAACAACAAAATCAAAACTGTAACAACCAGGAGCCCTGTAACAACACGAACGTAACCGGAACGTAACAAAAGAGAAGCTCAGAGTTCATCTTCGCAGTGTTCTGTGAGAGTGCTTAATATTAAGGAAACAGGGAAAACTAGAGGGCGACTTATATCCGGTGGAGCTTATACCGGATGTATTTTTTGGTTACAGGTAGATGGGCCTATAACCGGGGGGGGGGGGGGGCGGGCTTGTAAGCGGTTGGGCTTATAAGTGGCAGTTAACGGTATTTATGTATTTATCAGTATCATTAGAGGGAGTGAAGCCTTTCCAAAACCTTGCCTGTTACTAGGGCTTTGAAAAAGAAATTATTATTAGGTCTCTATGTATTGGTCTTCAAAAATTGGTCAAGACAGGAGTGAGAATGTAAAAATGTATGTTGAGTTTACTCAAGCCCAAACCAGGGGTGTGTCCAGAGGTGCCGGAACCGTCCTTTTCGTTCTTTATAAGCTTACGAAACCATTTTATGGCAAACCTAGCGGATTACAATTTTATACATGAAACTCGAAATTAAGTTGAGTTTGAAACTCAACTCATGTTGAAACTCATCATAACAAGGAGTCCTAATGTTTAGGGCTCTTTGTCGCTTTCCGCCTGATCTTCTGAGCCGTGCAGGTGACGAAGGTGGAGAACCATCCTTGTCACGAATGGCTAACGCTCGAAACGTCAGCTTTCAATCTCTTCACGGTGGCTCAATTTACCTTGTCAACTCAGTTGATAAATACAAAGTTTTGTGTTTCGCTTCCCCACCGATGCAGCACCACAGTTTCTCTAGAAACTAACCCCCTTGTTTGCCAAGAGACAGTTGGATGTGCGATTTTTCTCCGTCTTCTCACGGTTGAGGAGAACGAGCTCGGTTTCGCTTAGAGCACTGCTATGGACGGGGTACACCATCAGATGACAGGGCCTTAGATTTCAGCACAGATATTGGTCTTACAGGTCCCACGCTATATGCTCTTCATACACGGACGGATTCCTTCTTTAGAAAACTGTATATTCACACCATTGATCTTCCAAGTGGCAACTAAACGGCTTGCAATGGACGTGCACCGGATGACACTTAAGGATGGTTCTCCACCGGGATCTTGATATCGTGTCCGGAGTTTAGGAGGACAAATGTATCCGACTTAGTCTCCGCCGGCCTTGCGGTCACAGGCTTCCTTCCCTCCATGGGGAGGGAAGGAAGCCAAGAGTTTGAACACCACGCCCAGCTCTGCTCCTAGTACTCCTGCGCAAACTATGGTGGCCCTGCAGGCCCTGCAGTGGTAGCAGCCAGCGCTGTCTTGCCGGAAGCTGACTGTCTTCAGGGTTGGTATGGTAGTGTTAATCTGCTTAATGACGTCTGCCATCACAGCGAGGAATGCACGAAAGTGGGTATGAGAAAAAAGTGTACTTACCAGAGCCCACTGGAGGGAAGACACCGATGTGTTGCAAAATAGCTTTGGACTCCGACTTGCCATTTCCACGGTCTGCTTTTCTCACTTTCCCGTTCGAGGCATACTTAGACAGCCCTGGTAGAACTCAACATGACCAACGTCGATTAGTTCCCTCTGCGCTATTCCCAGACAAGAGCGATGGGCTGGGCAAATGGTCCATGTTTAGAATACTAATTAAAAATACTTTTGCGTGTGCTAAAAGAAAATCAACGAAGCTCAACTTCTGAGTGGATATCGCTGATTCCAACACTGCAAGTGTGACCCTAAAAGTCTTTTTTTGCAACTGGAACAGCAACTGCTTGTTCATATCGCTTGTAAGAGGCGCAAGCGCCTGCAACTAGTTTCTGAAAAGAATAAGTGACCTCTATTCGCAGCCAAGGGAGATAATGGTTTGATTGGCTATTGTACTCGGTGACAGGGGTCCTGACTGCGAGAACTCCAAAGAACCTATCCTTTTACAATGGCGCGATATAGAGGAAGCACTCTACAACTGCTGCGTGTTAAATCTGGCGTTTTCCTTTTTTTTCTTTTGTTTTTTTTAACGAAAATTATCAGTTTTTGAACATTTACTCAAAGCCGATCCGCAATTAAGACATTTTGTCTAGTTTCCAATAATGCCGCACCTGAAATTCTCACACGCCTGATTTCCAACAAGAAAATTATTTCCGCAAATGGCAGCTTCTCGAGGTGCCTTCTTCGACGCAACACTGGTGGCTTGCAAATAATATGAAATCCTTCACTGAGAAATTAATTAGACTTGAAAAGTCGAACTCTGCATAAGATATAAAAAGATTGATCGATGTTTGCTATTTTAGACTATCGGAAGCTAATACTTTCTGCTTCTAGTGAACACGTGACAATTTTTTCCTCTCGCCAGAGCGTCACAAAATGTACATCGATGTAATCTGCAACTTGCTTTGCACAGCTCAGAACTGTGTGGTGAATAGTCCCGTCATATGTAGTATATCACTCTATTTTACTTGTCGAAAGATATTTCAGGCATAACTTCGGCGGTGTAACATGACACCAAACAGGAGGACGGAATGTGAGTAAACAAACACAGTTGTAGCCAAGTGCTACGCATTGAAAACTTACGATTATAGAGAAAAGTGAACTTAAAATTTTCAGGAAACTTGTAAAAAACAAATCGATGCCTCCTTTGTTAGCCTTCGATATCCTTTAGTTTAAATCATGGAAAAAACTTCAGCTATCTCTGCGGTTTGTTTTTACATTGAGGTAGTCCAGCATCTGGGATGAAAACGGGAAACGGTCATTCCGGTCGAGTTGCTGGAACAAACGCCATCACTATTTACATCGCCTTCTATCTTGTATAATTTCTTTCACAGCTTAAGTTATTTCAGACGTCCTAATCTTTCCATTTTTTTTCCCATTTTTGCAATCCCATCACCAAAACCTATCCTGTGACTTGACCAGAACCCGTTGCGTGACAGACAAATTTAGTTAAATCAGACCACAATAACAGTGCGGTTTCTGAGATGAATGTGGAGATCACTGCAAAGTTATTTAGTTTCTTCAGGGAATTAACACTGGGAGATTTTAAAAATTCATTTGCTATTCGTTAAGGGATGCGAATGTGTTCGTGGAGTCGTTTATATTCATCAGTTGAAAGTCAATCTGGAGATACCAGGAGATAACGGTCGATTCCACGCGTCAAGATGGCCCTTGGACAGTACACCTAAAACTTGACAAAACCTGGCATTTAGACAAAATCTTATTCAAGGTAAGCTAGATATGACCTTTATCCTGTACTTTTCACCCAAATACCAAAGGAAACAAGGAAAAAATTCCATGTTTTCGGCTATTCGGTCGGAAGCACGAGCCTATTGTTTGTACTGGTTGACAGGTTAATGTTGTGATTATCGGGATTTTGAGAGCGTTTGTACTCGGCGCTGATAAAAAGCCCGAAACTAATCTTTAAACCTGATTTTAGAATGGTATTTTGTCTTTCAATAATGCTGAATTTCAAGTGATTTGGTGTTTTACCGGGGAGGAAAACTTTCTCTTGAAAAACTGTGCCAAATTGAGAATTCAAAGCAAGCGAATTTTAGTGATTTTCAGCAGCTCGCCATGACCTTGAAAATTAATTCACAGATCTAAAACAGGACTCAATTACTTCCTACACACTTTAAAAGCAAACTTCCATGCTTAAAATGGGGGTTTTCTGGGGTGCAAATCAAACAGAGCGAAGTTTACGAGAAGGTATGATACACGTTTATTTCGCGTGTTTACAGGACACGTGTGGCGTAAACCTGTTAAATTTTTTTTTCGGGCTTAAAAAAGAAATGCAAGAAAAAAATGCCGCCACGTTTCTTAGATTGCCATAGGGTATAAGTGGAAAATTTATGAGGGAATTTTATTTTTCATCATGTGCCGCCACTCGCTCGATGTTAGTGGACATCCCCTCTTAAGCAGTTGAAAAAGAAGACTGAAACCTGAAAAAATTCAGGCTTGAACGGGAATCGAACTCGTGACCTTTTTCAGGTTTCTTCTTTTTCAACTGCTTAAGTTGAAACACGTTCACTGCGATGATCTTCATATAATTCTTTCTTTATCCGCAGTTCAAATATATAATTATTTCATATATTCATACTCATTTCTCCATCTACGGGATAAATACGAACTCACAATTGACCAGCTCCCAGTTGGCTTGGTAGCTCAGTTGGTTAGAACGCTGCACCGGTATCGCAGAGGTCATGGATTCGATTCCCGTTCAAGCCTGAATTTTTTCAGGTTTCTTCTTTTTCAACTGCTTAAGTTGAAACAAGTTCACTGCGATGATATTCATATAATTCTATCTTTATCCGCAGTTCAAATATATGATTATTTCATATATTCATACTCATTTCTCCATCTACGGGATAAATACGAACTCACAATTGACTAGCTCCCAGTTGGCTTGGTAGCTCAGTTGGTTAGAACGCTGCACCGGTATCGCAGAGGTCATGGGTTCGATTCCCGTTCAAGCCTGAATTTTTTCAGGTTTCTTCTTTTTCAACTGCTTAAGTTGAAACACGTTCACTGCGATGATCTTCATATAATTCTATCTTTATCCGCAGTTCAAATATATGATTATTTCATATATTCATACTCAGACAGAAAAATGTAAGCAAAATACATGAAATGTCATTTTCTGTTTTCTCCGATTGTTTCAGGGCCTTCAACATGGATATTAATTTAAATACGATAACACAGGTTGATCTGTTCGGATTCTGTAGCAAAAACGGTTTTTAAGTCGCAGAGCGTTATAGGAAACAAAATCTTATCGGCCGAATTTAACCGAGCTGCTGTTTGCTCTTCAAAAATGCTACCTGACTTAATTTCGTATTATATACGACATATTTTATTTGTCCCTCCAAAAACAAAAGGAATTAATTTTCCTATGTTACAAAGGTTATGGTTTGAGATGAGATGCAGGCAAACATTTTCTCACGATTGAGCCCGAATTTGTGAGGCGGTTATTATTTTCCGAACTGGTATTCTAGAGAAATAACTGGTTGGATGCCCCTGCCTGACTCAAATCCGGCGTGTGTTTTGTGTACATCTTTTGAGAGACCAAGGCCGAAGACAGAATAAAATTCTTCAGGATATTCCTTTTCTTTGATCGGGGTCAGGTGTAAACACCTGTAAGTCGTGAAAACTTGAAGCCAGAGTAGACTTACTTTCGACATTTCTATGCATATATTTTCGTCAAGACAAGCTGAAGCAAATAAACGGGTCCATTTTTTGCACTTAGACAAAAGGTTGGCATATTTCATAATTTTGGAACTGGAATGAAATCGTATTTTTTAGTTGGCCTTGCCGAGACTAAAATAGCAATCGATCTATTGTCATTTTGACGCTGGTGATAAATAGCATTCAAAGTTTAGTGCTTCGATTCAGTGGGTTGCCTAATTAAAGTATTTTTCGGATGCAACGTGTATGCCTAGGGGAGGCTCCTCTATTAAAAAAAAAGGAAAGAAAATTTTACAAGGTATCCTTAAGAGGGGCCAGCATCTCGTTTTGTGGGCAAAGTTATGACTCCAGTAGTATTTTTCCCCTTATTCTACCTTTAGGGCGAAAATAATTCTGGCTATTTCAGATTGTTAGTGCCTCAGTGATTACCTAATAAGAAAAGTGTTCACAAAGAAAAGCCGAGTTCTAGGTATCTCTGTATTGTCTTTGGCAGACAGCTAGGTGACAGCATTTAAATTATCCCTCAAGGGTAGATTGAAACTATTGTTTAATATTTTTCACTACTTAAACTTTAAAAATAGCCGGCCCCGATCTAAACCAATTTCAGAGTGGCCAACCCTGATATTTCAACGTTGCTTACAGTAAACAGTGTAAAGAAGGCATATAGCACAGAGAATAATAACTTTTATGTCCTTAAAATGACCCGCTTATGAACAGATTTGGGAGGTACAGTCATTGTCTTAAGCCGCAGTTTCAGTTAGACCTTGTTTAAATAACCGGCACATAAAGGTTAAGATTCCTGTATCGTCAGATTAATTCATGAGCAACAGAGCCGAGTAGAGTATTTGGAGATCCTGTTGTGCACCGTTGATGTGCACAGTTTAACCCAAGTTTACATGTTTGACTGATTAAAATCTCGCGTCATTGATTTCTCAGTACTTAGAAGAGCTTTTTTCCAAGATAATACAGCGGATATTTTTAGCTAGAGGGTTAAATTAGTTTTACAATTTACAATTAACCATGCTCAGACAAAAGGAGACGTCTCCTGAAATTAAAACAAAGTTAGATGCAAGCCCCAAATATATCATGTAATATTCCAATATTATTTGCAGTTTCCCGAACAATTTCTCGAGGCTCCCGATTCCCGGCAATATCTTCAGATTCCCGAATAAATTTTGCGGTTCTCCCGAAACAAATATTCTTAGAGTTGGCACCCCCCGTATCCACCGGCTCCGAATCTCTCAGAACTAAATAAGATAAACCAAGAATCGACCAGGTTCTGAAAAATAAAAAAGTTTCCAAGAGCAGTCTCTATCCACACAGTCTGCCAAACAATTCAAAATCACTGGAGCGTTCGTGTAAACAGCAGAGTAACAACAATTCGAAAGAATAGAACAGCTTTTTTAAGTTTTGTTAAAAGACTTCAGTTGCAAATGTTCGTTACAATTTGAATTACCAAAATGGATAAAAAGTATACATAAAGTATGCCTTGTAAACTTGCAAATGTTGTTTTATTCTTTCAAATCACTGAAGCGTTATGGCTGAAGAAAATTTGCATAATGTTCGGAGATTATCCAAAGTGGGAAAAGCTTTGAAATGCAGCGTAAAGCTTAATCTTGCGTGTCTGAGATACGATCAACAACATGGCTTCGAAGATCAAACGAATGAATATCCTGTTCGATGAGATATGTTTCATACTGGTTCTCATTCTTTTCGTGGTTGTTAAGATCCTAATGTACGGAACAGATGGAGGCTTGTACCCCACCAAGCGAGGATTTCTTTGTGGAGATACAAGCATACAATGGCCGCTTAAAGAAGAAAGCGTTCCAGTCGAGATCAACGATCCGCTTTCATACATTATTCCTGTAGTCGTGGTAAGTTCTTATATTCTACTGGCCTTTTCTAAAAATCTTACGCTAAAACCTTTCATCCACAAAGTCAAAGTTAAGGAGTTCTAACTTTGGAGTCAGTGGATATAATCCTCGAAGTGTGACCATTTTTCTTAGGTAGGTAGTTAGTCACACGTACACACGACCCCTCAAGCATGTATTTGCTTTAAAACAGATCGTGGTTAAATAAAGGTTTATTATTATTATTATTATTATTATTATTATTATTATTATTATTATTATTATTATTATTATTATTATTATTATTATTATTCAAATGAAAGCAAATAAGTAATACTTTCAAGTGCTGTTTACTATGCTGTACAATGAAAGGCAGTTCAAACTTTTAAATCTGTGGATAAAATCCCCGAGTATGACCTTTCAAATGAAACCTACTAAACAGTTCATTCATGTAGTGCTGCTCGTTAATCTATGTTTTTTAAATGATTTGCAAAACCAAATTTGATGTCAGGCCTAACAACTGTAAACCTAAGGTGCTATTGAAAGTAAGAGTACCTTGGAGGCTGGTTTACCTTAGACCTTTCCGTGGCTGCTGCCAGGATATTGAAGAATCACCTACGAAGTGCAAAACAAAAACCGTAAACTTCAAATTTTCACATTTCATTTCCGGCAATCACCCATGCTCGAGGAGAAATGACGTCACTAGAACGGGCGTTAACAAAGCCGAATTGTCATTAAACAAAGCCGCGTTGCAATTATTAGCTTAAACAGCAAAGCATACAGTTTTAATTAGTTTAACTACCCTGAAGTCCAGAGCGTTTCAGCTTTAAAGCCTAAGTTTTTTAATCAGTGACGATAAGCTAAAAGCCAAACATTGAAATCCCAATTTACTATAAACTTGCGTAGCGTTGCTATTTTCAGCTCTGAAAATACCTGAATACAAAGCTTTTAAAATAACATTCCTGAACATCAATCAACTACAAACGGGCATGGCTGGCAGATACTTTGCTGTCTTTAGAAGTAAAGCAAACTGTTTTAATTATGAGTGATTATGAGTATATTAGTCTGTCTATTCCTTTGAATTTTAAGCAATTGTTTTTGAGAACTTTAGGGATATTTAAACTTACTGGAATTAAACAAGGGGAGAACAACTTGACTCAGTAATGCAAGTCTATCAAATAAACTTCGCGTGGATGGATTGTCTACAATGATTTTCCTTAAATCTGATCACAAATCACAATTTCTAAGCTGAAGCACGGCTTACAATCAAACGTTCTCGAACGTGAGCGCTAAATCAATAACAGCTCAAGGTGTTCCCACCGATTGCTAAATCAATTGAAAAGTTTAACTGTGAAGGAATGCAAATTTGTTTCTAGAAGAAAGTCAGTCAACCAAATCAGGTTAAAATGACCGCATACAAAGAAAGTGAATCTTCAACGCGAAGACGAAAGCCCACTGTACTTTAGTATTGTGACTCTGTTGCTACCGTTAGATAGAGATATACAGGACTCTTCATATTAAAGATATGTTGGATCGAATAAACTAGGAAACAATGACTTGTTTCCAAATAAAACTGAGTAAAGTGGCTGCAAACATCAAAGACGACAGAAGAAACAATTATTTAAGTACCACATATAATAATAATAATAATAATAATAGTAATAATAATAATAATAATAATAATAATAAATTTATCTACGTGTCAAAATTGATCTAGCTCCCTGTAAAGACAGGAAGCTAATTGGGGACACACTGACAGACAGATTGACAGACTGAATTCTGGCCAACTCAGAAAAGCAAAGTCAATCGACCCGACAACAAACAACATCCTTATGTTTAAGTTTATTACGACTCTGTAGATTTTAAGGTTGTGTTTTCCCCATTATGATTTAAAGGGTGAGGATGTGTATTAAATTACCCTGACATTGTTCTCTAAGCTCGTGACGTCCGAGCCAGCGCCCCTCGAAGCCGGCCACTAACTGTAAATGTCCCTCAGCATAACCGAAGAGCATCGGTCATATTTCTGTGGAAGTATATAACATTAAGCAAATCAGTAAAGCAATTCATCATCAGCGTATATCAGGGACGTAAACTTTTAAATGAATTAACGTGCTTGCCAGTTCTTTCCGAAAACTTGTGTCACATTAAGGGTTCTCCTTAAAACTTTATCTGAAAACCAATCAGTCAAATTATTGATTAACTATTTTAACTTATAAGTCCTAATTTATTCTTCCTTATTTGATGTATCAATAAAATAACTACAACTTCTGCACACAAACTATTGACTTTATCGTTTCTTTTCTTGATGAATAAAAAGCATTTATTAAAAAAAATACTTAAAAGCAACAGTTATCGATAACTTGAGTGGTAATTTGTTTGAACAGAAAAGTGGAGGGGGACAGGGCGACAGGGGGACAGGGGGGCGGGAGCCCGGGAGAAAAGGGGACGGTGTACGGGAGGCGGGAGTAGAGGAGGCGGGAAGCGGGATTCTCAAGGTGGCGGGAAGAGGGAGAAGAAGGAAAAATTATGCAACATTGCGCAATTCGCAATCGAAAAAATGCAAAGAGGCGGGAACAAACAACAAATACAGGGCGGGAACCGGGATTAAAGGTTACGGGAAGCGGGAGGTTTAAACCCCCTATCCCCCCCCCCAGAAAATGACAAAGACGAATACCTCCACAGCTTTTTCGAAGTCGAGAACCTCCACCACTCTCCACCATTATTTTAAATAAAATAATTTTTGAACACTCAAAACCGAAGTTTCTATTTTTATTTTTAGTGAAATAAGGGAAAATTGTCTTTTTTTCATTCATATTAAACCCAACAGATCTTGATCGTGGAGAGTTCTAACAACCTGGCAAAGTCAGAAGACAATAAAGAAGCTGTAGACGAGGAAGAAGAGTCGTACGGACCCTTCACTTTGAAAGCGTGGATTGCCAGGTATGTGAATTCATTGTTCATTCTCCAAATTCTCACCTCTCTTTTAATTCACTTTCTAAATTTTGCTTTGGGAGAATTTGGTATTAGTGTCAAAAAGTCTTCTCAGCTGATAAACTTTTTTATTGTAATGTCACTTTGTTTTCCATCGATTGATCCAGAATAACAAACCAATAACGACCCTATAAGGACTAGTTCTAACGTTTCTAAGTCTGAAGAAACGCTCATATTGTTTGCAGGATGATTTCGCTGATCTTTGTGTTTATATTTGGCGGATTTCTGACCCAAATCATCGCTGACCTGTCCAAACTCACCGTGGGCCGTCTAAGGCCCTCTTTTATGGCCGTGTGCCAGGCCAACGTGACACAGGCTGATTGCCAAGGGTACGTCACTAGGGACATCTGCACCGGGGACCCTTATGAAGTCAAGATGGCCAGGTATGAAGCAAAGGTAGACTATGTAGGTAATGAAAGGTAAAGCAAGAACAACAAACTGCGTCAGGAGCCGTACCATTGTAAATTAAACCGAGCAAAACATGACGGGGGCGTGTTGCAAGGAACCGCAATTGGTTTCAAGGCGCGTTTGCCAGTGTTCCTTCTAATTAATTGGAGCGATTTGCGATAGAGACAAAAAGGACAGAGACAAATAGAAAACCATGCAAAATAGATTACAGTATTCAAAGCGTACTGCGTTTTAGCTTCAGTTGGTAAACCAAGAGAAACAATTTCAGTATGACTGATGACACTGATGGCTTGTACCACTGACAGGTAAAACAGGTTTTTTCTGTACAAATATAGGTTGTCCTTTCCGTCCTGTCACGCAACCATTTCCATGTATGGGATGCTGTTTCTTGCGGTAAGTAATAACTTTTCCGCCTTTGATTTGCAGTGCTGAGCGCATTTTGTCTACCACTTTACAAAGTGTCTGATTAGTTTGGACGTCATTTGCACGCGGCCTCCATTTCTGCTGACCGATGATCGAAAATGCAAGACTGCGGGGCACGGAGTAATCGGAGTAGGTTTCTTTTGTTGCTCTTAGAATAATCGAGAAAACTGCTCATAGGGTGGAAGGGGAGTTGCCCTATTTCTAGTCCTGTAACCAGTATTACTCCCTCTGTCTCTTAGGCTGGGCTTACCTTCCCCAACCACTGAGGTCTGGAAGCGTTATTCTGCGCTTGAGAACCTAATCCCCCCCTCCCACTTCTGGAGGCCGAGGGGTGGGTAGTACTGGGGAACAGACTATCAAGTGGCATGTTCGCGCTCGCGCCTTTGCCTCCAACAGATTAGAGAATTTGCATTTGATTGATGAATTGCAACGGAAGTTTTCGAAAGTTTAAAAACGATGTTAAAAAATGTAATTAAAACTGTAAAAATGGAAACATTACGGTGCCTCGCTGACTGTAAATACGGCACCGCCGGCACGAGAGTCACGAATCGAAAATTTATGCCACTTTTGAAGTCTTTGAAGTAGTGTTTCATGCAGATTTTAAAAAATAACTTGTTATCCATGTCAATTCTCCCGGGTAACTTGATCACGAGTTTGCCTAATTTTCGGAGCAAATCTGTGGTTCTTACATTTTGGAGGCACAATCCATTCTTGTTTACAAAACTTCGTTTCTTTTTGTTAGCAGCCGATGAAACGTAACAGGTGGGTAACATAACATAACATAACATAACATAACATAACATAACATAACATAACACAACATAACATAACATAACATGAACTTTATTTACACACGAACTTTGAGTAGCCAGAAAGGCTAATATCTCCGTGCAACAAGAAACGTGAAAACAAGGAGAGAGAGGTTAATTTATGTATGGGGCACGTACGTGTCAAGACGCACAACAGAATGAGGGCGATGGCAAGCATTTACCTGGAGTATAAATTTACTCTCCAAATCAACCGAGCTTCGCTGACAACCATTAAATTTTCGGAACTTTCCGTGACCGCGTGTAAGGAAAATTTGTGAATCGAGACGGAGGAAGAGCAGGGGTTATTGCATCAGTGGAGTAGAAGCTAGGCCAGTAAAAGGAGGGTTTTTATAAGAGATCTTATGGTTACCTGTTTGTTTTTTTCGCAGTTTTATTTCCAAGCGGCTGTGAGGACGGAGACTAAGCTGCTCAAGCCATTGCTGCAGACTGTTGCTGTGTCTTTGTCTTTGTTTGTTGGTTGGAGCCGAATCGCTGACAACTGTCATTTTCTGAGCGATGTTGTGGCCGGTTTTCTTCTTGGAGGCATAATGGCGTGGTTTATTGTGAGTTAGCCTTCTGTTGGCGTATTACTTCATTAAAATTCAAAAGGCACCTACCTTATTGCAAGAAACGATCGCGAGAAACTACATCGCTACGAAATTGACATGAATTTTAAAAATTCGCGTTGTCATTAAAAATTTTATTCGAGAAAAATTATTTTCCGCGACCTGTTCCTTATTCTGAATCCTGTCCTTAGCTCTTACCAATTTGATAAACAACAGCTTTCTTTGGTTGCCACGTTCCAGCCGATCTTCAATAATACATTGTATATGATAGTCAGTCAAGTTCGCCCACTAACAACGCACTGTTGAAAGAATTTGGAATGATCAGGATGGATTTCCGTGATATAATACAAGACCTCCAAACTCGTTTTAATTTCATTCATTTGAAAGTTTTACCTTCTTTTCTATTGACAAAGACAGTGAGGCCTGGTCGGTTGCAACATGAACCTAAAATTGCAGTTTGGGATTAGAAACTGCAAAATATGGTTTTCTTGTTTGGACTTTTTTGTTAGTGTTCATATAAGTAATTGTATACGATCGTTTCTTTCAACTTCTAGACGTTCAAGATCCTGAAGCTCTTTGCAATTCGAATCCGCAAGCCCAAAGTTTACACATTGTTGCCACAACAGAGACCGATGTCTATCAGCGATGAAATCGCTGAATAAAACTGCAGACAGATCGCAGAGATTCATGTTGCTAGACGCAGTATATATAACTTCCCCTTAATCAAATAGTCAGGCAGTCCGTTACTTTATTTGTCTTGGAAAGGCAGAATATATACTTAACAACATAAATATTTAGCCTGTTATTAGTCTTGTTAGATTCCTAGACAGCACTGACGGTGGTGCTCGTGAAAGCAGCGTCAAATTAGGCACGCAATGCGTACAGATTAGATGACATTAAAGGACTTTTTGTGACCTTATCCTTTTCGGTAATTACCAACTGAGTTAAACATCCAGCAACAAAGCTTATACGCTATCAATAATTGATGATTTTATTACGTGATCGGTTATTTAGGGTATTTAGAGTTTAAAAGCCAACATTTGTGGGTAGAGCGTGCATTTTAGTCTACAAACAAGGTACAAGTTCTAAGATTGAACCATAAACCATTCAAGTACTCGACGAAAGTTGTATTACGTCGACATTTAAATAAAAGTTGTCATCCTACCGTCAGTTCTGGCTTTGATATCCACATCTTCGTCTGCATGTATCCCTGTTTCCCTCCAATTATTGATGGCGTCGGTGACGCCATTTAGTATTTACCAGTTTACACAATAATTCCTGTTCTACGCACCCATTGAAAAGGGAAAAGGGTCTTTTGCATTTTTATTGTATATTAGCAATAACACTTATTACAATGATACTACTTATAACACTTTTCACGTTTGAATATTAGTTTGCGATGCATATTGGGAACAGGTCATATTTTTAGGCTTCTAAGAGTATTCCTTTTTTCGAAATACACGGAAACACGGAATACTGTATGTCCCCCAGAAGACTAGCCCTTAGTAATCATTCTTGGAAGTCATAAAGCACAGGCCAAATTCTAGACTACTAGCATTCCCTCCTTCCCGTCAAAGTTAGGAAGCGCGCGAAAGTCGGTTACCAGACTGTGTGTTTTTCCCTCACTACACGTGCGTGACGGTTTCCAGCGGCTTTCTCGCGCTTTCGCATGCGCTTCACGCTCCTGACTATCCCTGAGCGGAATGAAGGTGGGGCTGCACGTAGTCTAGCCAAATTGGTGCAAGTAAGTTCCGTGTCAACTAATGCCGGTTGAGGATGTTTTGAAACGTTAAAACCTAAAATGTCTTTAGGGTCTCCGGTGGAAAGAATTTCTGGGGATATTCACGAATATCCCTGGGGGGAGGGGTTAGGGCTCAATACATTTTTGTATAGGGAGGCTCTGCCATGAGGTTCAAACCCTTTTGCTTAAATCACGAGCCACAAGAAACATGTAGTTCGGGTACTCGACGAAAGTAAACAGCTGAAATATGGTGACAGATGAAAGTTCTATTACGTCCACATTCCAATAAAATGTTCAGCTAACCGTCATGCAGTTCTGTTGTCCAGTTTGATTTTCACATCTTCTGCACATATTCATGTTTCCTTCCGATTCCTGACATTTTGCTGCGCCGGCTTGAAATACCTGCCTAACCACCGCCATTTTTAGTATTCACTCCAGTCCCAATTCTACGCTTCCCACTGAACACCCCAAGGATTAGCTCTCTCGCCTCAGATTTGAAGAAAACATGTGGTTGCCAAGACTTATTGCCGGCTGAATCGAATGGAGTGTTTTCCAAGTTTTTTTCCCACGAAATATATGGGACAAACAACCCGAAGAGACACAGCACTACTACATTGTGAGCAATTTGAGTTTGTTTGATAGAAGATTGAAGCTTTCATTTAATCATGCACTTTTCTTATAGCCCATGCACCGAATGTTCTAATTTTTATCGAAATGTTACAAAAATTATCCCTTTTTATGCCTCAAAAATGAGTGAATCCAAGGCAGCAAAACCAATAATATATCATCGCGGACGTTTAGTCGCTCTCACGCTCCAAGCTTTCATATCACTTTGTGATTTTAGTTTCCATGAAATTTGTGCAACTCTTTTATACCGCTTTCTTCAGCAAAAGCCTATGCTTTCACTTAAAATGAGGTGCATTTGGATGACCCTTCTCAATAATGAAACAATAACTTTCGCTTCTTTTTCGTATACTGCAGGCACAAAAAGGCACCCTTCCGGGCGGAGCCTCCCATCGGGGGGGATCCTGCTCGCGCATATTTCTTACTGGTTTGTACCCGAAGGCTACAGAATCCTGTATTAGAGTGCAAACAGTATTTCCGTGAAATACAAATTACAAATTTGTAAAATTTTGTACAATTTAATTGAAAAATTGTTGAAGCATGAACAGCCGCTTATTTGACTAGATGGCAAGATAAAATGTACTACAGTTAAAACCCGCGTATAAGAACCTAGATTTTTTCCAACTTAGCCTAAACAGGTTCTTATAGAAATGGAATTTAGTGGGATTTTAGGCTACTTAGGTTCTTAAATAGGTTCTTAATTTGATAGGGGCACTAGCGATCAGCACAGATAACTACTACAGGGCATATGTGATATGGAATATATTGCTGTATTAAATAATTATCAAGAATACAGTTTAGATGATAACCATACGGTAAATTTATCTTTCCAAAGTACTAGCATGCATGTCTTTCATGCTGCAGTGTCCATAAAATGCTGTGTTACATTTTGTGATGAACAGGAAGTAAAAGTCAAGTCAAATTTTTTTTCTGTATTTTAATCTGTGCCTTCATTTTTGTAAAATAAGAACCTATTGAAAATTTTAGGCTAAATGGGTTTTCATGAAAAGGGGGTTTAAAATGCAACTTTTAGCCTAACAGGTTCTTACATTTTAGGTTCTTATACGCGGGTTTTTACTGTATTCACAAAATTGTCTATCAGCCAAAATTGCACAAATTTGTGATATTTTGTATTACCAGAAGCCTATGATATGCTCCTGGTATTACTAATGTTTCTGTTATACCGGTGGGTTTACCTCCGTGTGGGGTGACCTGACAAGATTTTCTTTGTTTTGTAAGCTATTGTTTTTTTTGTGGTTGTGACGACAATGCGAATGAAACCGTATATTTTAGCTATTTCGTTTTTAAAGTTACCTCACCGATTTTTCAACTGCTATCTTTACTTTTTTATAAATCGGTATTTTAAATTGGGCTAGACTTGCCTCAAGTCGACTCCGAATGAGAGCGCGAGTACTTTATAACTTTGAAAGTTTGCGAGGATCACGCGCAACACCACTCTTGGCACGAATCGCGCGCGAAAGGGGTCTGTTTTGGCGGGAATCGCGCGTGCCCGACTTCGTTGAACTCTTGGCGCTGAAAACAGCGAGATACAAAAACTTTATTGTTTTAAAGTTTTGTTTTGGTTTTCCGAAAATTTCTATGGAGCATCCACAACATATCATTTCGTTATCCGCGTTCTGCAATTAACAATCGGTTTTTAGAGGGAACAACACACACGTCTTAAAATTATACCAGCACTACTGGCACATAATGATTGGTCATTGCTTTTCATGGTGTTTGGTGGCTCCTAAAGGAGCCGTTGGTTCTGGCGGTAAACTCAGCGAGTTTACTTGCTGCTAGTGTACTTGGTCACAGCCTTGGTTCCCTCACTGACAGCGTGTTTGGCCAGTTCACCGGGCAGAAGCAGCCTGATGGCGGTCTGGATCTCGCGGGAGCTGATGGTTGATTTCTTGTTGTAGTGGGCAAGACGGGAAGCTTCGGTGGCGATGCGCTCGAAGATGTCGTTGACGAACGAGTTCATGATGCCCATGGCTTTGCTGGAGATTCCAGTGTCTGGATGAACTTGCTTCAACACCTTGTAGATGTAGATAGCATAGCTTTCCTTTCTCTTTCCCCTTCTCTTCTTCTTTCCTTCAGCCGAGGCCTTTGCTTTTCCAGCTTTCTTCTCACCTTTCTTTCCTGCTACTTTCGGCGCCATGTCTGTAGTTCAGAATGGATTTGAATGATAGCTGCAGCGAAGAATATGTTATTTATAACAAAACCGCAAGGAGATCACTTATCATACGGATCGAAATCTTTGATTTCTCATTGGTCAATTTGTGAGGTTGACTCAAAGGTCAAATTGTTTTTTTGCATATATTATCACTTCAATATCAAACAATGGGGCCACTTTGAGGTCTAAAATTTGATTGGTGCGTTTGGATCCTTCGAAGTGCTTGGCCGCGTATAAATTTGTGATTATTACTTAATATCATTTATTCGAGCGTGTTTTCAACAAGCAACTGGCGAAGTGCGAGCGAGATCACTAGGCAAATATGTCTGGACGCGGTAAAGGAAAAGCTAAGGGCACCAAGTCCAAGAGCCGTTCATCCCGAGCAGGGCTTCAATTCCCAGTTGGTCGTATCCACCGTCTTCTTCGCAAAGGCAACTATGCTGAGCGTGTTGGCGCTGGTGCTCCAGTGTACTTAGCAGCTGTGCTCGAGTATTTGAGCGCTGAGATCCTCGAGCTGGCGGGCAACGCTGCACGTGACAACAAAAAGTCAAGAATAATCCCTCGCCATCTTCAACTCGCTGTTCGCAATGACGAAGAGTTGAACAAGCTTCTCGCTGGAGTCACGATTGCTCAGGGTGGCGTTCTCCCGAACATCCAAGCTGTTTTGCTGCCCAAGAAGACCGACAAGAAAGGCGGAAAGAGCTCGTCTCAGAGCCAGGAATACTGAAGAAGCAAGCACATTTTCCATTACAACGGCTCCTTTAGGAGCCACCAAATGTTAATAAAGCTATGACCAACAAACAGCTATCAAATTGGCATCATTTTCTCTTCATTTCACCGAGGTATAAATGTTTTTCTTTTTCGAATTCTTTAATAACCTTTGTGATCGAAAAAGTACACATTGACACAGCACGGAAAAGTCATTTGTCTTCGCGAAAGGAAAATTTATATCTACGGTTTTTGTAGAATGATAGACGAAACTCGCGCTTTCGTAAAATGTGTCCCTGGCCTCGTGCTCTGAAACATTTTGGTAATGCTTCAGCACTCCATAGTTGATAAACCGCTCTAGACTGTAAGCGATGCGATCCATGAGGGACAGTCGAGGCAAAACGCGCGTATATTGTAATTGAAGCGGCTCGTCACGCTATCACGCGTCTGCCGATTTTTGCGTTCGCTTGTTGTTTTCGCTCGAGTATCCCCGAGCGGAAAGAGGGACTGCTCGTTACTAGGACGTTTGCGAGAAATTATAAGAGAAATTATCCTCCTGCTTGGTAGAATGCTGTGTACCCGTATTCAAATACGACAACTGATACATGCTTTCAGATAAAACGATATAGATTTTAAAATGCAAATTAATATTGGTATAAACATTCAAAGGAAGGCGCGCAATTCAAATGAGCGTCGGTCGTACGAGCCTATTAAAATCAGCCGCCGTTACTGTCAGTCTCTCCAGTTTTATAGGAGAGCATGATGTATCACAGTAAAAATTCAGAATTAACTTCTTGCAAACTGGAACCAAAGCAGTCTCCACTATCGACTCAGCTGTCGACTCTTTGTAATCGAGATTCTACTGTAAATGAACGTAGCCAGTGCAAAGTAGACACAAATCACTACACGAAGGCAGGCAGATAATAAAAGGAGCGATAGTATGGGGCTTTGTCTCGCACTGCATAATTTGCCAGTAGTTGTAAAGTTTCCGCCAGTGAGGACGTGATTCAGGGGCTTAGGTTTAGGAAAACTGAAAGTTAGGAGTAATGTTTACATAGCATACTCATTAGTGAGTGTGCTGTTTTGCACGATTAAACATGCAATCCGGAGTTTATTGGTCATGACATTTTCAAGATGTGGTGGCTCCTAAAAGAGCCGTTTGTTTTCGTCGGTAGCGTATCCTAACCGCCAAATCCGTACAGAGTACGTCCTTGGCGTTTTAGAGCGTACACCACGTCCATGGCTGTCACAGTCTTGCGCTTGGCGTGCTCGGTGTACGTCACAGCATCACGGATCACATTCTCAAGGAAAACTTTGAGAACACCACGGGTCTCTTCGTAAATCAGGCCAGAGATTCGCTTGACACCGCCACGGCGAGCAAGGCGACGGATGGCTGGCTTGGTGATGCCTTGGATGTTGTCGCGAAGAATCTTTCGGTGACGCTTGGCGCCTCCTTTTCCTAAACCTTTGCCCCCTTTACCACGACCAGACATGTTGTTTGTTATTCGTATAAATTAGTTATACAAAGAAGTGCAGTGTCATTATTTTTATACGGTGAAGAATGACCTCTCAGAAAACATGACAAGGTTATTCCCTATTGATTGAGTCAGGTATTCAACCCATATATTACCATTTCTTATACCTTGGACAATTTTGCAAGACACGTGCGAGCATGTTGTGTAAAGGGAAAACAGTCTCTTCCAGTGAAAATGTTAGAGCTAAATTCTTAGACCAAGTTTTTCTGAAACCTTCTTACATTGTGAAGTAAAATACGTTATACGATGGCCATCCACACACTTCAACAAACCTTCAGAGTGTCCTCGGATCAAAATACAGTCACAGAACCGTGAAATTATTTACAATTTCCATACTCGTCCAATGAAATCCCTCAGTTTTAAACCAATCAGAATGAAGCCCGCCAGGTATAAAATGATTTGCTAAATATTTGTTATCTATTCTACAATTTTAATAACTTTGAAGTTATCAAGGATGGCCCGTACAAAGCAAACTGCTCGTAAATCGACTGGTGGAAAAGCTCCACGCAAACAGCTCGCCACAAAGGCAGCTCGCAAGAGCGCGCCTGCCACCGGTGGAGTCAAAAAACCCCATCGTTACAGGCCCGGTACTGTCGCTCTTCGTGAAATCCGTCGTTACCAGAAATCCACCGAGCTGCTGATCCGCAAGCTGCCCTTCCAGCGTCTTGTTCGAGAAATCGCTCAGGATTTTAAGACCGACTTGCGATTCCAGAGCTCTGCTGTGATGGCTCTTCAAGAAGCTAGCGAGGCTTACCTTGTTGGTCTGTTTGAAGACACAAACTTGTGCGCCATCCACGCGAAGCGCGTCACCATCATGCCCAAGGACATTCAGTTGGCCCGCCGAATCCGCGGAGAGAGAGCATAAGTGGATTGCATCCCTGAGCGAACAAACGGCTCCTTTAGGAGCCACTACATCAAAAAAAGCAATGACCAACTTAAAAATACCCCCATGAAATTTCCCTTACTATAGTTATACCTCGGTTTCGATGCAACGTTTTCATTTCAACGATCAACGGACCTGTTTCAGGGATGTTCGCGTGAACGATTAGACTTTGGATATGGATTGGACTATTCCATTTAATATACGCACCCCCCGGTTGAGGACTGACCTTTCCCTCTTACCCCTAAAGAATTCCGTTAAAAAGTGTTACCCCCTGAAGACTTCCTTAAGAAATGGGTTTACCCCTGAAGAATTTCACTGAAAAAGCATTTACCCCTGAAGAATTCCATGAAATCTCTGTTTACCCCTGAAGAATTCCACTGGTAATATGGGTTTTACCCCTAAAGAATTCCCCAGCTTCTGGCCTTTACCCCTGAAGAATTCCACCACTTTAACCCTTTTTCCCTGAAGAATTCCACTGTTCCTCAACCGGGGGGGTGTGGATATTAAATGGAATAGCCCATTACTACTTTACCACCGCAGCGCCTCTTTGCTCTTCCTTGGTAATTCTTGTTTTTTCCTTTCCTTTTTCACCCCACCACTGTTTATCATATCCAAGACATCGGCTTTTTTGGTATCTTTCAGCTAAATGTAGCATAAAAGATTAATTTTCTGTTTATGTTAATTAACATTTGTTGATGATGGAGTTAAAGATGTACTTACTACATAATTCAAACAGTGGAATTTTATAAATGGTGGCCTTGTATATTTGTCCTTGTTGGTAAAATAAAATTTCAAGTTAAGCCTTAGAAAATAAGACTTAACCGCAGTCAATTTTTTCGATCAAGATTTATGGTGAAGCAGTTCGCTTCTTTTTCACCAGCCTCAATATTTAGAAGCATAATGACCTGAGCAAAAATAATTTTGCCTTTAATACAAAATGGTTTTTAGAACCTGACTATTTCATAAAATATAAACCTAAAAATAATACTTTTTCCTGGTCTTTGTGTCAAAGAACTCAGCCTAAATATTTTAAGGCTTTCCGTTTGGGGAACTCTCTTTAACTTGATATGGTATGGTATTCAACAAAACGTGAAGCAAACTAGCACAGAAATTGCTGAGCGCAATGTTTGATCGGTGTATCCTCGACGGACCGCATAAATACTAATTAATATAAGACATATAAGTCATATAAATTTGTGCTGGTAACATTCAAACGTTCTCTTCTGTTTCATTGAACGAAGGTACAACAAATTTGCAACATGTCGGAAGCAACGAAGTCCCCCAAAAATCGGCAGCTAAAAAACCTGCAGCAAAGAAACCAGCAGCTAAAAAGCCCGCAGCTAAAAAGTCTAAAACTGTAAATGGTTTGAACCCAGGAGTCATATCATAATTCGGTAAATTGTGATCGTCCGGGTGAGTGTAGTCCTGAGAAGGACTGTTTGAGGTGACATTGACTGACGTTTCGACAACCTGAGCGGAAGTCATCATCAGAGTCAAGTGAACTGTAAATCGTCAGGAGATGTTATAAGTCTCTGGTCGTTGTCCTGATTGGTCGACGATCTCGTGATGTTATTGGTCGTCTGTCAGTTAAGCCGTGATGACAGACGACCAATAACATCACGAGATCGTCGACCAATCAGGACAACGACCAGAGACTTATAACATCTCCTGACGATTTACAGTTCACTTGACTCTGATGATGACTTCCTCTCAGGTTGTCGAAACGTCAGTCAATGTCAGCTCAAACAGTCCTTCTCAGGACTACACTCACCCGGACGATCACAATTTACCGAATTATAAAAAGTCTAAAAAGCCTGCTTCCAAGAAAGCGGCGAAGAAACCTGCGACCAAAAAGCCCACCAAGAAAGCCGCAGCAAAGAAGTGAAGTGATGATCCTGCAACTGAAAGGAAACGGCGCCTTTAGGAGCCACCAAATAAAACAAAAGTAATGACCAACAAAGTAAAATATTATCACCTCCTCTGCATCTCGTACCCTGCATTTGTTTCAATCGTGTTCGGCACTCCACTGCCTTGTTCTTTTCATTTGTTCAGGTAGGTAGGTAAACTTTATTTAGACACACTTGCCCTGTGAACTACAAGATAATGCTAAGAGCTGATTTCCACAAGGGGCTTGTGGTTACAAGATGTTCACTGGGGACCCCTCTCCTCGTGAGTTTTATCTTTATTACGGATTTTTTGCCATACAATGCGCGGAAAGCGAAACACGCGCGCGGGATCCCGCAGACGGCTAGCGGGGACTGAAACATTTGGCGGGGAAACAAGATGGCGGCCAAAAGGCAAAAGTTAGATGCAGACGATCACGGCGAATTTGAGCGCGACACTGTGCAGACTGTGAAAACAAGCTCCAAGGAGACGCTTATTTACATTGTCCCGAAAAAGATACCAAAAGCTAGACTTCAAGTTTTGCACAATCTCGCTCGAAAGAAAGGATTTCCCATAACAGAACAGTTCAGGTAAGCCCTGGTGTATTAGCCATTCTCATAGTTTTCATCTCACGAGTATGTCTTTGAGAGATCTACCCTTTTTGTATGATATTAGGGGAGGTTCTTTGAATATTTCCTTAAGCAATGGTTGTTCTTCTATTAAATGCCAGTGTTTCATGAGTATTTGTTTTACGTTTGGTACTGCTGGCTGATATTGCGTTACGAAAGGCAAGGCTTTTTTTTGTTTGTTTCAGGTTTAGTTTGTACAACACCTGCTTTCTATTTTCAAAAACCACTTCTGAGAGAGTTTTTTGGACAAGACCCTCTGGGTAGCCTCTATGAATGAGATGTGACTGGAAGTGTTTGATTTTTTTCCTCAAACGCTGTTTTAGAGGAATTTGTTCTTAGCAGTCTTAAGGCCTCTCCGACACGAGGAGAAATGCGCATATTGAAATGTTTCAGTAGGCTTGTAGTGGGTGCGTATGTCAAGCATTGATTCATTCGTGAATCTTTCGCTTTGTAAATGCTGGTGTCCAGGAAAGTAGTTTCTGTATCAGAAATTTCAACCCTGAACTTGATAGTAGGATGATGGTTATTTGCTTGAGGGTGAGGGATTTGACGCTCTTTGAAGCTCTAACCGGTGGGGCATTTGACCGTCTAAACTGCCAACATAGCGGGGAATTGGACCAAAATTTTTCAAAAAAGTCAAATGCCTGGGGGTTTGCCTGGGGGGGGGGGGGGGGCATGGGCGGTTTTGGAATTGAATGGTACATTATATAGACAGAAAAATATCGATATTCTGGTGAGCCATTTTGCGCTGAAGCAAAATTTAGTGGCGAGAAAGTGTTGGCCTGGCAATCGTGATAACATGGTAAATTTTCAGCCCCGCTAGCCGGGATCCTGGCATCACAATGCCGGGATCCCGGCTAGCGGGGCTGAGATGTTCCATGTAATCGTGAAGTTGATTTTTAGTGTTTTTAGATCCCGGCTAACCCGGCCAACCCGCAAAGGGGCCGATTACATGAGCTGGGCTGGCTCGGTTACCAGGGATGGCTCGGTCTGCTGAGATGACTACTCAGCTCGGTATTACATGAGGCAAGCCAGCCCACCTGTGGCTAAATTTAGAAGCTGTCATGTGAAAAGATGGCTACATCAAAGAGAATGAATTGAGTCTTTTTACTTTCGCTTATCCATTAATTTGGTGTATAATTTTAAGTTTTATGTGGCTTTATGGTCTGATAAACCTTTATGTGTTATATAGAAAGAGAAATATCGATCTTCTGGTGAGCCATTTTGCTCTGAAGCGAAATTTAGTAGCGTGAAAGTGTTGGCCCGGCAATCTCGATTACATGGTAAATTTTCAGGCTGTTTAGCTGGGATCCTTGCATCACGGTGGTGGGATCCCAGCTAGCCGGGCTGAGGTTTTTCCGTGTAATCGCAAAGTTAATTGTTACCCAGTGATGTGTTCAACAGATGTGCCAAGATCCAGGCAAACTGAGCCAGCCCGCCTCATGTAATCAGCCCCTTAGAATTGTGTCTAGTGTAGTGTGTAGTCCTGTGCTAGATTTAGTCTGGTGTAGTCTGCCGTCTGCAGTGTGTGCATATACACAGACCATGCACTGATGGGATTTTACATTTGGTATTGTTTAGTCAGTGAATGAGGGAAAACTTTTGTAACCTGTTTTCGAACCTGTGGTGTGGATTAGGGGATTTGTTAATGGGGATTCCCTTGGAAAAGGTGGAAAGGTTGTTACAAAGACAAAAATTGTCAAGGATTAACAGATGAGATCCTATACCATTTCCAAGGCTAGAAGTAATTCTTCTTACTCATGAGAACGTCTCTTCTACACCTTTTAAGTATGGTAGGCCGTGTTGCAAAAGTGATCAGATACATGTATATATCATCTAAAAATTTGTAGCCTTCTCCTAGACCACAAAATCAGCAAAAAGACAAGGCAGGAATTGTTTAAACTTTATTTTTTGAAGATTTATCCACAGTTTAATGTAACATAAAAAAGCCCGGCGTAAGAAACGTTTTCACAGAGTTGACAAGCTTTGGTTATACTGACAAGACAGGAAGTGACGGTGTATGACGAATCCTGTGCATGGGCAATAGAAAATCAGATGGTTTTGTGCAGAGGTTACTCGTTTGCCCTCCAGTATATAGGGTGATCAAGAAACCACTGCTCACAACATATGTCATCATTTTGTTGCTTTGGGAAATATAAAAGTAAATCACTATTCCCACTGCTTCTTTTTCACCTGCCTTGCCAAAAATGTGTGCTTTTTTTTCCCTGTAGGGATTCAGTGACTCACATTGTCACAAGTTACGAATCAACTGGGAAGGTTTTTGCTTTCATAGAAAGGTACAAAGTAAGTTATAGCCTTATTCCAAATGTATGAGCAACACCATTTAGACATTTAATTAATTTTGTTCTTTGACTTTAGTAAACAATTTTGATTTCTAGTGATCTCAGTAAGATTATCCTCTTTATTTATATGTGATTGCAACTGCAATAAATTGGTATCATAGGGCTAATAATTTAGATACCCAAAGAAGGGAACACACATTGTGAACATTGCAAAATAAAGCCAAACCCATAATGAAAACATTGAAATGGTAAACCCAGGTATGAAGTGATAATACTCAGAAAGAAGTCGAGGTAGCCATAAATAAACTTGATTTCCCCAGCTGGAAAACCATGTTTATACAACTCTTTCTGTCTTTGTTGCCCTGTCATAGTGGGCTCCTGTGCAGATCTTCTTCTGGCTCGTCATGCACAACCAAAAGAAATCCCACATGCTAAAATCGTTGCTACATCCCTGATGCATGAGGTGGTGGTTGTGTTTGTTCAGATTAAATGCAGAGATGTCTGTTATTAACGTAATATTTAGTAACTTCAAAATTGCCCTTTTATTGAGTGTTCAACCTTCTCGTTTGAAAGATATGATAAAAGCAAGCCACTTTGATTTTTTCAGCTTTTTTATTAACAAATCTTGCACTCTGAAGTCATTATATGGCATCATAGTGTCCATAGGGCAGTGTTCATTACGTAAATCATTAGATCAGACTTTTGATCGGGGGATGTGAGAGTCAGTAGTTCGCAGCATCATCTGGTCTCTGAGTTGTATCATGTTGTTTCTTTAGTCAATGAATTCACTCCACATTGTCTCTCTGCACCCAGGTGTCAGCTAAATGTTAGGGAACTCAACAGAAATGCTTGGGGTACCCCTGCTATGAAATCCAGGGCAGGGAGGAGTAAGGAGGGAGTAGTTATGCTCCTAGTTACCTTATTATAGGAAATTAATGCTCCATGAAATTAATGCGAATTGCAATTCACGTTAATTTCTGTGAGCTTTAATTTCTGCATTGTTAATTAAGTGGAGCGTTAATTTCCGCGACCTTAATTTCCATCATTTTAATCCCATGTTCTGGATACGGTCCAGACACTCGACACCTACATTTCTTTCCTACATTTAGGCAGAATTTACAGACATTAATGTCTGAAAAGAAATTGCCGTACACACCTGAAGACCTGTTTTGTTCATGGTCTATATATCCAGTTAGAAATAAATTTGTTCCAGTTGTGACCACTAGGTGTTTCATTTTGCTAATCATGTTAATTTCCCTCATTTTGAAATTTTACCCCGTCTTTTGCATTAATTTCCCTTATTAATGAGTAATTTTCCCTTCAATTTGCGTTACTTTATAAATAAGTTGTGTTAATTTCAAATACCTTAATTAACACAAGTGTCAATTTCCTATGGGCACTGAAGAGTTAAGCGCCAGCTTGGTGAGCCACCTTGGGTCATTCAGTCCATTGGATTCGGGACACAAGACTTAACCTTATTTTTTGTTGTCAATTTACCCCCTAGCATGCAAGGCATTATGCTTCCTACTGGCACAAAACCTTTTTAGGAGGTCTAGTGTTTCTTCCAATTGGAAACCTTAAGTAATTATTTGCTTCTTTGTTAATTTTTACCAGGCAACTTCCAGAGAATGTGGAAATAGTGTCACTTGATTGTAAGTGTACATTGTTTTATGTTTTATGTATTTATCAGTGACATAAAATATTTGGTTGAAAAAGAAGAGCATGAAATTAGCTTATCAGATGGTCTACTTTGATCCCCAGGGGGTACTCTAGATTTCAAGTGACAGGGATGATGGAAGGATATTTTTGGGTTTGAAATTTTTGATTCCGGGATTTTTTTGGTTAGGAAAATTTGGCAAGTATTTTTTTGGGTCGCTTGATTTAAGTAGGGACTTTTTTGGGTATTCAAAACAATCTGAAGATTCGTGGTAGTTTAAGGTGTCTGGAGTTCGGGTTATCAGGTGATAGCATCAAACTGACTGGAAAGCTCGAAAAATTAGGGATAAAGCAGTGTCTTGTTTACAGTAATGCTATACTTGGCTACTTTTCAAACTGTGCTGATCTTTTGCATTGATAAGAAGCTCATTCAGTCATTACCACTCGTCAAATAAGATATGAGTTATCAAGGGCAAAATTATTGAAATGTTCAATTCACATGAAGAGAAAACAGATTTACTTCAAGTTAGCTGAAAGTTTGAGTTATCTAGGGTTTGAGACCTCACAGTTAAATTTACAGTAAATGTATAAAGCAAATCCAGGGGAAATCGATTTTGGTTCAAGTTAGCGTGAACTTTGAGTTATTGAGGAGACTACAGTGTAGTTATCAGGAGTAACTGTTTAAGTAGATAATTGGGGTTCTATTAATTAGAAATAATATTTTTTTAATTATTTATAATTCATTGGTTTCATTCATCAGGGTTAACTGACTGCACAACAGCAGGAGAGATAGTAGAGGTTACTGACAAAGTGAGGGTGAGATCCACAACAACACCAACAAAACAAATTTCTGGGTGAGCACCAGGAAATTTTAATTGGTAATAACTGTTTAAATAAACCTTAATTCCATTTCATCAAGTGTAACTAAGAGGAGGAAGATAAGGAGGGCTCTTGCATCACTCTCATGTCTTGTGAAGTCTGTGGTCTTACCACTATTTCAGGCTGGCTGTGTTAAAACATGTATTGAACAATATGAAACCTTTAATGTCAAATGTTGCACATTGGAAAATGAGTTAAATTTGACAATTTGTTTAGGACAGCATGATATATCAGTACAATGATACTATGGTAGATAAACAACTGACACCCACCATTAAATTCTTGCTGTCATCTTAAATTGCTTTTAGGACTGGTGAAAACCAGGAAGAAACCAAAGACCCTGCATCTTGTGATTATCAGGTAAAGAGTACAACTATATTCTGTACTATCTATTTAGTAATTAGTAGTAAATCTCAGTTTTCAGTTGTTATTCGTGATTTTAATTTCTCATCAATCCTTAACAGTTCTCGAGCATTTTTTTATGATGTGTTAAGTAATTTGCTGTTAGAATGGTTTTGGGTGCAAAAAGGAACACACCAAGATGTGTGTCTCGTTGACCTGCACCTAGCATATGTGTCCAAATACAGCTAGCTGATAGATGTAACTGGTATGTGTCCATTTTCCTATTAATATGTAATAAATAGGGTCGTGGAGAACCAATAATTTGAATGCAGAATTTGGTACATTTAATAATAGAATTGAAGAGCTGAAAGCATAACTGTCTTATGTCAAATTTTAGGCCATTTTCCTTTTTTTGCACCAAACTGCTTTAATTTTTGCATGGGACCTTCAGTTCATTCAAAGGACACTGCCCAAAGTTTCTTCCTCTGGTTTGTGCCAAGTGGAATGAGCAGGAAGGGAACAGTAGACAGCTGCACATCTGTCATGCATTGCAGGAGTTCCCTGTGTGAACAATGACCAGAGACGTAAAAAAAACTTTGCACAGTGTTCTTTGGTGATTGAAGCACTTTTGAGCAAAAAAGTAAAGTGGCCTAAAGTTCAACGTAAAACGGTTAATATGATCTCAGCCCTTCAATTCACAACCCTTAACCTGGAAAATGTGACTAAACAATGAGAGTTAAAATCCCATCCTAGGAGCAGAAGTAGTACTTGCAGTTGCCAAAAAAGTAAATAAAATTTATTTAATTTATGCTGGGGAGGGGGTAGGGGCTTTTTTAAAGTCAGACCTTAAAAAAGGGCTGGTGATTAGTGAGGGGGGCTAAATAGAGAGAGGGGGCTTCTTCCAAATCAGGATTTTTAAACAAAATTTATACATCTAATTTTTCCAAAAATCCTCTTACTTAAACATAACAATAACACGCTGCACATTAAAGACCAAGTTTTCCCTGTAAAGTGACTGACACTTGATTTGCGGCATGTCCAAAGGAAATTATGATAGAAGCCAGTTTAATGACCCACTCATCATCGTCATCATGTTCATCATGTTTTTTTCTTTTTTTTAATAGGACACAAAGTATGTTTGCCAAAGAGCAACTCCTTTGAAACACCACAATACCAAATTTACAGTGAGTAAAACATGCACAAATAGTAAAACCTCACTCAACTAACTAAACTAAAGTACAAGAGGAGGCTACCCCTGGTGGAACTGTTATTTAAATGTGTTATTCACTGTTTAGGATGCTCTTGAGATCCTTGAACGTCATGCAGTGTATGTGGACAGTGGGCAGAGAGATTCCAGAGCACTAGCTTTCAGAAGAGCAGCTTGTGCTCTCAAGTCTTACCCAAAGTATGGTGCTGTTATTTTACAAGCAAAGTGTTAACTAACATTATAATTATTATGTGACACTTGTAAGGTAATATCACACTAAAAACATACATTTGTTGTAAAGATGCCCAAACACCTGGTAATTGTGTGGTTCCAGATAATATCCATTCCCACCCATGGAAGGTGATTTGAAATTCTGAGGGGATGAGGTGTCTCAAAGCCAAAACTTTAAAGCAAAGTATGAAGCTTAGCTGGAATTTCCAGAGGGGTGGGGTGGGGTGTATCAAACTAAAACTTCTTTTGTGGGGTGAGGGGTGATGGATATTTTCTGGAACATCACACTGGGGGGTGGTGCAGTGTTATAGTGGTTAGTGCACCAGATTTTCAACAACGGATCAGAGGGCTGGTCGTTGTCTCTGTCACTCTCTGTATTGGCATGTAGTTTCCCCAGACAAGAAACCTTTCTTAATTGTGACCCTATTTGGGAAAACCAGGCTTAACGAAATTAGCGTTGAACCGTTTTTGCATCTCAACGCATTTTCAAACGTTGAGAATGCATTGGAGATCATTTTCAATGCGTTTTAAAACGTCGGCAATGTTCCCCAACGAAACCGAAATACGTTGAAAACCATTTCCAAATCGTTGCAAAACGTTTGCAATGCGTTGTCAAACATTGACAACGCATTTCCACGAAACAGCCTTGCATTGAGAAGAATTCATAGGGACTTCATAATTAACGTTCTGTTTAAAGCTTAAGACAACATGCAACTCAAAAAATGTTGTTATAAAATTGTTATCTGGGAAAACACGAAACTGTTCAGGTTTACCAGAAGTGGAGGTAATTAAAATTATCAAACTTCAGAGATCTATTCTATTTTTGTAGAGAAATGCCCAAGTTGAGGTCGCCAACAATTTACTCTTATCATGGATCTTGTGTCAAGTTCAAGCTGAAGAACGCAATGCGACATATACCAGAAACTCTAAACTCGCTTACTTTATCACGTTCAGGTCACGAACATAGTCTTGCGGTCTTGTTATCGCTCCGCTCTGTTATTGCTTCCACATGTGTAAACTGCTATTAAAATTTCGCGCAATTTTCACGTAAATTGGTCGCATACTTTGCGAGAATAAACTCACCAAACTTCGCTTGTGTGCTTAAAATTGAATTCGAGAAAAAGCGAATTTTAGATTTCTGGGGATTAGGGATTGTTTACACAACGGCGTTTCCGATTCGCAAAACTTTGATCCCATCACATGCAACCCGCTAATTAGACTGTCGGCGGAACACGTGCTGCAGAAAACTCGCTGATCATCGATCTACTTTTGCGCTTAAACTGAGAGATTTTAATTTTCCGTGTAACTGACCTCGATGGAGGAAGCTTCACCTAGTGGACCGAGTTGCTGTAGCAGAGACAGAAAAGGCAAACGGGGAAGAAAGAATGTCCTCAGAAAACGAAGTTAGTATTTTGATGCGCGTATTGAAGTTAATTTGTTCAAGTTCTGGCTGTGGAAATGCCTTCAAGTCGTTTCTTTATTTGAAGCTACAAATGGCAATAGACATTTTCGGGATGAATAAAACAGACAACTTAAGAATTTTCCCTCTATTTAATCTGTACACGTACGCAAAGTTACCATACATATTGAGCCATATTGTTCTACCACAATAAACGGACGGTTGTCATTACAAACATGTGGCCGCTTCGTTCATCTGTTATGAATTGAAAAAAAAAGCATTACCGCTATCTGAGGCTCTGCAGTCGATTCTGTGTTCTTTTTGGGACTGTTCTTTGGTAATTTTCCTAACTAGCCCCTTCTTTTACCATTTATTCTGGGCAAATTGATCGTTGAAGGAACCTTTGTCGCGCATCGTCCGGTCCGATTGAAATTTGATCAATGATTTACGTTAGGCTTCATTTTCCTTTTTCCTGAGTGATTTCCGGTAGATTTTGTTTTGATATAATAAATTTAACACTTGAGTAACAAAACAGTTTTAAAAAACACCGACTTGAAAGACGCTAACTTGGTGGAGAGTACTGCAATTTCGCAAGTTTGCAAAAAGAGTACAAACATCGCGTGCAACATTTCAAACATCTGACATGTTGCAATGTTTGACTTCACCTGTCATCAATCTTATACTTTCTTATACTTTCGGCGTTTATATCTCTTGAACTAAATAAGATTTTAACCTAAAACTTTTACCATTTGATAGCTGTTTTTCCCTCTAGTACATATGAATTTTTGTCAGAATCGAGAAATATTCCTTCTTTTTTCTTCCGTGTATACTATTAAAGACGGTGTGTTAATTTCACCTCGCAACGATTTGAAACCGTACAGGTAGCATTATTTTTTATACATTTTACAGTCGCTTTACTTTGAAGGTGCGAATAATATTAAAAAATAGTAATAATAAATTGCACTTCGATGCAGAGCGAAATACAGGGTGCTATCATGTCAGAAAACAACAGAAAATGTCGACCGACCTCAATTTCGCAAGGATACTTGATGTTATCAAGTTTCAATTGTATCCCCGCAGAGGTCACGTCCGCGGAGTCAAACCGTCAAAAGTATGTAGCTTTCACCCGCCACTGGCTACAGCATGCTAAAGTCGGTTCACTATACAGTTCAGTCTTCCACTGTTTTGAAGCTTTTATAATCAGGAATTCAATACTCATACGTTCATTTGTAACGAAATGACTTTGTGACGCAACAACCCGGCGGTTACCGTTCAACTGGAATCCCGTTCAAGCTTACAATGTAGTCACCATAGTTTTGCTGTGCAAACATATTACCATCTTCCATGCTATAGGATAAAAAAGGCACAACTTTCAAAGTAAATTATATAAACGACGATCTATGTATTACGATAAATTTGATACCAGTTGCGTTGGGCCACTACATACAAAGTAAACACGACTGTTGTTTAAAATTAGTAATCGTACACCGCTGCGTTGACCTTAGAAGCGTTGATCTTAAAAGTGCTTTACTCAAGCGTTATGAAAAGTTGTCAGTGCATTGAGAAACATTACAAAAGCATTCCTCAACATTTTGGAACATTCGTTGCGTTTCAAGAATTCGTGTAGAAACGTTCAAAAGCGTTGAGGATCATTATCAAAGCGTTGCAATGCATTCACAACGCGTTGAAAATTCGTTGAAACGCATTTCAATGCAATTTTCGTTTAGCCTGGTTTTCCCAGATAGGGTCACAATTACAAATTATATGATTGTTATCAAATTGTAGAAGTAGTCAGTTGAGTTGCTTGTCCCTGTTTAGTCCTACATTTATTTACCAAATTTTGGGATCAATGATGTTGAAAGGCATCTTGAGAAAAGTAGCTACACTGTACAGGGTGACAATAACAATACTTCTCAAGACTAGAATAAGATGAGTATTTGACAGACCAGTTAATTATAGCTGAACATTTTAGACAGATCAGCAGAATTGAAGAGGCAGCCAAACTGAGCAGTGTGGGAACTCATAGCAAGAAAGTGATTCAGGTAAGTTCAGGTTGGAATTCATTGATGAACTATTTTTCAGGTAGAGCTCATGCTTTTTTAATGTTATCTAGTAAGTGTTTTCAACATAATGTTAACGTTTTTTTATTATTCTTCTGTTTGCAAAAAGGACATTTTAGAAAATGGCTCATCTGCTGAAGTTCAAGACATCCTGTCCAGTGACTTTTTCAAGTCTATGGAGGTTTGTAGTCAGTTAGTAAGTCTCGCTCGCTCACTCACTCACTCACTCACTCACTCACTCACTCACTCACTCACTCACTCACTCACTCACTCACTCACTCACTCACTCACTCACTCACTCACTCACTCACTCACTCACTCACTCACTCACTCACTCACTCACTCACTCACTCACTCACTCACTCACTCACTCACTCACTCACTCACTCACTCACTCACTCACTCACTCACTCACTCACTCACTCACTCACTCACTCACTCACTCACTCACTCACTCACTCACTCACTCACTCACTCACTCACTCACTCACTCACTCACTCACTCACTCACTCACTCACTCACTCACTCACTCACTCACTCACTCACTCACTCATTCAATGATGACCAACAAGTCATGAGCAATCAGTTAATTATCCATTAGATTAACTTAGGTATTAAAAAAAGATAATAAAGTCAAAGGGTTATAGTTCTTTATTCAACATGGGTTCTTCTCTTTCAGATATTCTCATCTATTTATGGCTGTGGACCTGCTACAGGTCGGAAATGGTATGAGAAAGGTTATCGGAGAATGGCTGACATCACTCAGGCGGTGTCTGAAGGCATGAAACTCAGTGAACAGCAGGCAATGGGTATGCCACTCACTGAATGAATTGTAGTACATCCAGGTTGTTATCCTGTGTGTGAAACTTAAGTTAGCTTTCAGGTTGTTTAGTTGGCTTTACTGGTTGAGCTGTGTGCCTCAGTGCATAGATTGGTCAGTCTAGCTAAGCACCTGACAGAGTTTGTTCACTTGCAGGTTTGAAGTATTATGACAATTTGATTCAACCTGTTCCAAGAGAAGAAGCCATTAATATCAAGGAGGTTGTCGTTACAGAGGTAAGTGGATTGTACTAATCTAAAATGACATCTTTATGACACAGTGCATGGGAGGTTCAGTGGCTGCTGGATAGTGTTACAGCAGAGGCTTTAAAGAGAAAGAGGGTGGTAAGAAAACCTAAATTAACATGAAGATCATAAGGGCTGTGGAAGCAGAGAGTAGACAGGCAAGATGGCATGATTGGAATGCAGTTAGAACACAAGTAATGGATGGTGCATCTTGAAAGCAAAATGTGATGGCCTTGTGCACCTATAAAGTGATGATGATGATGTACATGTACATTGTACATGTAATCTTGGGCATGGCACTTACCTACATTGTTAAATTAATGTTGCCACAAAATATAAAGCATTGCAGTAACTTGAATGATTTACTGGAGTTCTGAAGCAAATAGTGAAATATCATCTGACGATACTTTTCCTTTGTTCTCACCTTATTTCAAATATATTTTAAAGTGCAATTTTTTTTATAGTTAAACAGCATTCAGTCAAACTGTACAGTGGAACTAGTTGGAGGGTATCGCAGGTGAGAACCTTGTTCCTTACAGAAAACAAACAAACAAACAAACAATCAAATCTCAGTTTTGGGTGGCTGATTGGATGGGTACATGTAAATCAACCTAAACCTGACAACAATGAGAAGAAAGTTTGTTTTTCCCTATGGGAGTACTCAGCTATATCAGTGATGGGGAGGTCAGGAGGTGCAAAGACCTTTTTTGGGTTCGAAATTACGATTTGGGAGTTTGGGGGGTTAGACTTTTGCATCTTGGACTATTGGACTTTTTTGGGGTGAGAAAATTTGGCCTCATTCACACCTCCCCAGCACTAACACACAAGTACCTGACCCCCCCCCCCCCCCTTGGGGTTTTTTGTTAGTGCAAACAAGCAAGATTTTCAACCAAAAAGGGCAAAGAGTAACTAGGAAGTTCTTGCACTGAGTCCCTTAAATAATTATGCTTAATACACAGCATTTTAAACTGATGTTGTACATTCCTAAAATCATTATTTTGTTAACCCTTTAAGCCCTAACGGTGATGAAAATAAAATTTCTCTTTACATAACCACTACTTGTTCAAACAATCAAGTGATGAGAATAAAGAAAGTGATCACCAAGGACAAGATGTCTTGATGTTAAGACAAATTCTCCTTACTAGTTCGATAAGAAATGTATGGAGAACAGTAAGGAGAATATGCATGGATTAATAATTCTATTACCTTACTAATGTGCTAGAGGTAAACCTTCAGGCCATGATGTGGACATATTGATAACACATGAGGATGTTAACAAGGTGGAAGGATTGTTAGTTAAGTTGGTTGAAAGACTTGACAAGCTGGTAAGCAGATATTCAAAATTTTTCTCTCAAGTAAATATCTTTTTTTTCCACTTTTATTTCAACATTATGCAGTTCGTAATTACATAACTTTAATTAACCTACTGCCTCGCATAATGGCGGTTGGGTGCCTGGGATATCCAGGGGCCTCCACTGTGGTCAGCCGGCCCCCAGATAGACTACGCCATTACTGGCAAATCCCCGGACCCCAGCCATGAGCCCCACACGCCCCGGCACCCGTCACACTGACTTAGTCAGTGGAGAGAAAAACAAAAAGAAGTAAATAAAACAAATAAGAGGGAGGGAGGGCCGGGGTAGAAAAACAAGCAGAAACGCTGCAAAATACCTAGACAAAACGAGCAAGCAGTAACAGCCCGCCATTGCAGTAAACTATGCAAACTGAGCCTGACTGCACCTGAGCCACCGCTGACCACCACCGCTTGATAACCACATGCTCGTTGTAGGTTAACTTGGTTAAATGTAAATACATTTAACCTCATTAATAACACCTATCATTAACATTTTTGTGACCTGATATACAATAAAGTAAATATAAAGCAGACTCAGCAAGTTATAGTATGTTCCTGACTACTATTTATATATAGTTGCCATCTAGCCTGAAACGTAACTTTAGTATTGTTTTTAATGGCTATGTATTTCTCTATTCTGAGTTTTGCCTTAACAATTTCCTTAAAGGCGGTTAAATTAGGAGCTACACCGCGTTTCCTACTTATCCAAATATGTACTAGTTTTACAAGCGTAATGAAGTAGTTTAGTAGTTCTACGTCTGTATCTAATATACCCAGTAACACATCTTGTAGCGTCAGTTTCACCTGCTTACCAGAAATCAGAAACAGAAACCAGACAGACGAAAATTTATTCCAAATTAAGCAGGTGAAAAAGCACTCATAAAATAGGTGATACACTATTTCTGATATTTCTATGCCACAAAATGTACAAAGGTCATTTGGAACATATTAACCTATTTTGGCTAGGCGATTGTTTGTAAAAACTATTAATATTGTTCAAAATCTTATACTGGAAACTCCTTACAAAAGTTTCAGACGAGCTAGATCTAACATTCAGAAAAGCTTTGGAAATAGCTACATGAATTCCTCCATCGAGGAAAACTCATTTTCACTGCTTTCTGGAATGCCCCTGATGACCACATTATTTCTTTTGGAGCAGTTTTCCAGGTCATCAATCTTCTCCTTCAGAGTCTCAACCTCCGTCTTGTCCGCCTTCAGCAACAACTTGGAATTAGACTCTTGAATTACCAGCTCTGTCTCTTTAGCACTCTTCTTCAGGTCTTCTACGTCCTTGATAATAGTACTTTGCACTTTCTCCAGCTTGTTTAGTTTGCTCAACATTTCAGTCTTCGCTGTGATGAGCACGTCCATCTTGGCAAGAATGTCGTCCAATTTATGCGAATAATCGGCAGAATCACTCGTCATTTCGTTTTTTCGAGCTTGGTACCTCGCTACTATACTCATAAATGAATTTACTTCAAAAAAAAGACTAAAACATTTGAAATTGATTGCTGGAAATAAGCAGAAATGGCACAGCTCGGAGAAGCCTTCTTACCCATGTGGAGTCATGCGCACTCTCCCCTCTCAAGTAAATGTTAAGGTAAATGCGAGCATGACATATTCATTATGTTCCACCTGGAGGTCTTGTTAACTAGGTGAGGTTGTATCAGTAAGTTTGCTTGTTTCTGTCGATTCACAAGGTTTTTTGTGGAGGCCAGGGTGGCTCTATTAGTTTGAAAATGTACTTGCACTAAAGGCAATTATTTAGTGTTTCAGGCTCAATATTTGTAATGCCTTAATTGGATGTTGACTCTATTCTTGTTATTTTCCTTTAGGGTTACATGCATCACAAGGATTTGATGGTTGGTCGCAATCAACACTTTGATGGCAGCCAAAAGTAGGTTATGTTGTATGTTATTGGTTTGGGAATATGTTTCAGTTGATCACCATATTCGCTGTCCTGGTGAACAGAATTTCAATGTGGCGGCAGTTCCTATATACACTATAATACTTTAGGGGAGTTTGTAGAGGAGGCTGGTGGAGTGGTAGTGCTTGCCTCCTATCAATGTGTCCCAGATTTGAATCCCAATTAACCTCATTCCCAGAGTCTCTCCTCTTCCTGTCCCCTGAGGAGAGACCCTGGGAATGAGGTTGAATCCCAGACTCATGATGTGGGTGTGGCTCATTGTCGGTCCTTGCCTTGCTACAAAAGTTTAAGTTGCACCCGAACCTCAGGAAGCCCACATGAGCTTAACCTAGTTTCTGTAGCATGAAGCAACTAAAGGTATTATAACTATTACTACTCCCCCCTAGATGTGATGCTAGTCAGCATTTTTTGCAGCACCCATTTACAAACCTGAGTAGAGAGAGACAATGTGGAGCAAAGTTTCTTGTCTAAGGAAATGACATGATGGCAAGGATCAGACTTTGAACCACCAACCTTTAGATCTGAAATGCAGCATGCTAATAATGGCACCAAGCCACATTCTTTTTCCCTGGGGGGGGGGGGGGGGCTCCCATATATAAATATATAAGCTATATGGGTATCTGCCACTGTGAAGGGTATGGTTTTAAGTAGTTTACAGTGGGATAAGGTATAGAAATCAGAGAGTCTTTGTTTAGAATAGGGTAGCATTTGCCGGGAAACTGATAAGTGGTGTGAAGAAATTAGACTAGCAAGGGAACTGACATGGGAATTAACCCTCAGCAAATCTGGGATAGATTAGGAATTTGTGGTGTCCAGTCTAGAAATTATAGGGGTGCACAGCGGCACCCCCCTCCCCCCCCCCCCCAAAAAAAAAATAAAAACAAAACAAAATTGACAGAGCATCTTCACCCAACGGGGTTTCTGGGTTCTCTTAGAGCACATACATGAAAACCACTGATGAATGACATGGTTTAGTAAATATCATCAATTTATTTTTACTTGAAGAAAATTATCTTTTCCTCAGACAGGGAGCAGGCCACATGGATAACCTTGATCATTGCTTTTGTATGTTCCAAGTACCAACAACAAAAATATCAACAGAAAAGGATCTGCCAATGTCTACAACAGAGAAGACAGGAGGGAGGGGAGGGGCAGTGAGGAGAGTAGACCTGATTGTGACTCCTCCCAGACAATTCCCGTTTGCTCTGTTAGGATGGACAGGCTCTAAGGTACCCTCACACTAGCACAAAATTAATAAAGTGGTTAATTTTTAATTTTCTAACCATTCGTTTCCTCTAAATCCAGTGTAAATCATGAGTGGTCTCCTATGCTGAGGTTGATCAGTTTGATCGTAGTGGGCCACAGGCAGCCCACTGAGCACAGGCAGCTCACTGAGCTGACACTGCTGGAGTTCAACCTGGTTTCTCTAGCGTAGTACGTTTAGGAGCATTGCTACTCCCCCTCCCCCTGAATAGGATCCTAGCCTATCGCAGGGTTCCCCTTAACGTTTTCCTCTCAGTTTGCGGATACCCATTCATACACCTGGGTGGAGAGAGACGATGTTGAGCAAAGTTTCAACACATCAGGAAGCAACACATGGGGAGAGATCAGGCTTGAACCACCAACCTTTTAAACTGGATGCACTGGGAAACTGTCAGTGTCTAGATTCGGTTTTCTAGGGGTGTGTTCGATTTGACAAAAAATTCTGGTTAAATTAAAAAACAAATTGGTGGCAAATGGGACAAAATTTTCTGGACAACTGCACTTATCAGAAAAGGGAGCTCAGTGAATGGCTTAAGTGACTATGGGCAAGTACAGTTGAAGCTCTCGTAAGCAATCACCTCGGGAATTCAGAAACGTGGCCATAACTAGAGCTGGTCGCTTACGAGAATGGACTCTCGTAAGCGACCAAGTGATAAAACATTACAGGATGGCCACTTACGAGAGCTTCTGGCAGAAAGCTTGCCATTTAATGATGTTTACTAATATTATAATGGTATAAGAAATATTATAATGTTAAATATTTCTTTAAATTGCCTATCACAGAAGAGTTTCACATTTGTGCAAGTCAATGAATCAAAAGAAGAAGAATGCTTTTATCAAAGTGACAAATGACTGAGTGGTCACTTTTGGTAATTCACAAAAGTGGTGGCAGCCGCTTTCGAGAGCTTTTAATTACAAAGTTTTTAAAAGTGACAATTCAAATGGAGCTTCACAGTGCCGGTCATAATCAGAGCTGATCGCTTATGAGAGTGGTTCAAAGAGAGCTTTGACTGTAGTTGCTCATTCTCAATTTCCAGCAGTGTGGCCTAATTCATTGAAAATTTCTTGTCGGAAATGTTAGCGTTTTCTAGTGAAAAGGTTGATTTCAGTAGTTTGGGTTTTGTCTGTTTGTTTTTTTTTTTGTTTGGCCAAAATTGAAAAGTATTAGTAATGTTGTCATGCTAGAGCATACCTCCCCCAAATCACACTACATGGTGTGCTGATTGCACAGAGAAAATGATACCTGCTCCACAAAATGCACTCCTTATTTGGAACTAGGCGGGTTTTTACTATGCGTGGTTTTCATCTGTTTTGGGTAATGATGGTAAAATTTGATGCATTTATTTTCTCTTCACCAGCAATTTAACCGTTCAATGAGAGACTATGGATGGAAGGTATTGAAAATCAAATTATCAAATCATGGAATGTGGGATCACAACCACATGGTAAGTGTGAGTTTTGTATTTCTTAACAATTCAAATTGTTCCATAACACCTAGTATTTTTAAAAGTTCTACATCAGATTTTCATGTTTTGTTGTACACAAAGAAATTCCATCAGAACCACAATTTTGATTGCTGGATGCCTAGTCACAAAATAAGATTTAATAATTATTGTACGCTTAATCTCCAAACTATGTATTCTATTTTGCTTTTTAGAAACTTTTTGTCCAACTTAGTTGAATTTGGTGGCACCTGGCAATATATAACAAGGAAATTAGGGAAGTGCAACTTCAATATTTTATCAAGATACTGTGCCAAAATAAACTTGAAAGTTTATTTTCATGGCCCTTAATCGTCCGACCCCTTTTCATAGACAGAGCCATATCCAGGCCTTTACTGTTGTATCAAAGACAGTTAGTGTGATTTCATTGATTTCTTTGCAGCCACCTCATCAAATAGAAGCAAGATCTGAACAAGAGATATTTGCAGCACTGAAACTTGAATACAGAGAACCAGAAGAAAGAAATGCATAGATCCAGCACTCACTTTATTCATCAACTCATAATAAAATGTTTTATATTAAATCATCTCGGTCCATTTTATCATAGCATTCCTCAAATTCTGCATGTTGTTTTAATTGTATATTATATTGCATTGTACTGGTTTCAAATTAGTTCGACGTGAAATAAAGTTTTAAGTTTTTTCTTTTACGCTTTGCTGTAGTTCTTGGACTTTACATCGTGTGTCATGCATTTGACCATAGTGAGCACGTCCCTGTCAAAAATGGATCCCCTGATCATATTTACTTCTGCCACAGTTGCAATTTTATGGAGCACTCTTGGAGTTCGTCATCATTAATTTTCATTTCATGCATGCCATTTCAATGCCACGTCGTTGTTCAGGACTGACCCCAACAGGGGTGTCTACCCTTAATGCAGGTGCCACGGAGACCATTTTTCCCCCCTTAGAGTGGTAGGGCTAAAAAATCTGGCCAAGAGTTTGTGAAGCGCATATGCAAGATTAGACACGTTTTGTTACTTTCAAGTGGTAAAATTCAAACATATCTATGTCATCTGGAGCCCTAAATAATCAACCCGAGCAAAGAACCTCCCCCCTCCGCCATCCCTGTAATGTGCATTATGGAAAGTGTGTGTGGCACTCCCAAGATCAACTAACATTTTTGTTTTGATAGCTGCTTTATTTCCACTTAGAGGTCATCCCTTTTTTATCCAGTTTACTGAGTTATATTTGGTGGCACTTGGCAATATAACAAGGAAGTTAGGGAAGTGCAATTTCAATATTTTATCAGGAGACCATGCCTTTAAACAACTTAAGGTTATTTTCACGTTCCTGGCCTCAGTCTTCCAGGGACTTTTCAAAGACAGGGTAATATCCAGGCCTGTAGGCTGTCATATCATAAACATTGTCTAAACATGAATTTATTGATTTCTTTGCAGTCTCCTTGTCAAATAGAACCAAGATTTAAACCAAAGATATTTGCCACACTGAAACTTGACTACAGAGAATCAGAAGAACGAAATGCACAGCAAACCCAGCACTCACTTTATTCAATAAAACTCATAATTGCAATAAAATACGAAATATTTTATATAAATCATCTTCATTTAATCCATAGCATTCCTCAAATGTTGTATATTATAGTTATAAATTATATAGTATTATACACATTTAAGTATAATGCCATGTAGAAAAGAGTTTAAAAGTATACGTAGCTTGCTATTCAGTCACCATTCTAATTTCTCTTTGTTAAATAACATTAAGTCTCCTGAGATCAAAGTAATCAAAATCAACTTCATTTAATTTTCACCTATTCAAGTTTGATGTTTTTGCATTTTTTGATTAACAAGTGAAGAATACCAAACCATAATATTATATAACTTTCACATTTTCTCAAAACATGATGGGCATTTGGTAACAAGAAAGTACAGTAAAAAACACGAACCAGATGCAAGTGCTTTCTACAATTCTCCGCTACTCTCAAATGCCCAAAGAGTTTTTGCGCGATAAAACCAGATGATCATACCCCGCCGACTTATGATACGACTCCTGTTCAAACCACTTACAATAAAATTTAATTTTATGAGTTGGCATTCTTTATACTCTGATAAAGCATGGTTTTTTAGCAAATCAGAGCACGCAGTTACTTCCAGTCCATATTGTAAAAAGAAACAAGATATATTCCCGTCCTTGCTCTCTACAGTCCCTATCACAGTTAAAACCCAGGTATAAGGGCCCCAATTTTTCCAAGGCAAGCTAAAATGGTTCTCATATAATGGATGTCTAGTTAGAAATCACGCTGTTTAGGTTGTTAAATAGTTCTTATTTTTGACAGGGAAAATCAAATACTGCTTGTGCTGGCCATAAAAGTAATTTAATGCAGATCATGTATTCCTTTACTCTAATTTACAAACCACAACATTCAGAGCTCTTCAAGCCTAATTCTTGACAAATTAGTTCCTAGGTAAGAGAAACTATCATAGAAGTTATAGTACGACTGTGTATGTATTAAATCAGTCTAGACTTGTAAGCAATCAGATGAATAATTTTTATACCACATGTTGTGATTATGGGTCGCCAAAGAACATCTTGGTCTAAGTCTGTGTTCTCTAAATTTAACCTCTTTTTTTTTTTCAAATAAGTGGTCCAGGGGTTATATAATTTGCAAAATTTTAGACTGCAGCTTCTCAGTCCACAGTTTCTTATACATGGGTTTTTACTGTACACGACCTACTACTTCAAAACACTTTGAGAAGGATGTCCGACTTGCAGAGTGATGGCGCTGCTCTTAAAAAGAACACGCATTGATTCCAACAACAACCTGCATCTTAGAAAACAAAAATCTATTCATGACCTAACCAAAATTCGCAAAACTTATTAAGTGACTCACTTGATCATGAAAATGACTCCTGCTCAGGTCAGTTATTAACAACAGTCCCAACCAGGCAATATCACCTGTGAGAAACTACTGATACTGTTGGGTTCAGACCAGGTACTGTCATGGGATTACCCTTGGCCAGACAATCACATTAGACAGACTACTGACACCGATGGGCTCTAACCACGTCATCCTTCTCAAATATGCTGGCTGCCGGCAACTTTACCACCTACAATTGATTATTTTATTGGCTGCTTACACACTATACTTTACAATGACCTCTAGTAAGCACAGGTTACCCAACCTTACTACCAGCTGCTAGCATTATGTTGCCTTCTACTACAAAACATTTTCAGAGAGCTCTATACTGTAACATCAAAAGCTGCTATTTAATTAATACATAGACTTGTTTTCGAATGAGTGTTGTAAAGCCAAATTAAAACCAAAGTAATTTATTATTCTGGCCACTCCAAACAGATGCAAACGACAAATGAACCAATCAGAACTTGGAGCAAATAATGTAACAGGCGACAAAGCACAGGATAACACGTTTAAGTAAGTCACGGTTGGTTTTGGTTTTTTGCTTCTGATTGGTTGAAAAAATGGTGCCTGTTGATTTACATTGCACAGTAGAGTGAATTCGTATAACCCGTTTCTTATATGCTAATGAGGCACATAATAGTCCAATGACCGGTTTGGGTACGCACGAGCGATTCACGATTGAAATGCACATGTGTTCAGCATACGCCAAAGAAAATAAGCATTTTAAAACAGATATGGCTGCAGAAAAATAATACTTGGTACACTAGGTTTCAAGTTGTCATTCCAAAAAGGATGCTACAAACTCCACAAGGCAGCTCGCTATACATGTACCTGTGTCACACGACTTTCGACATTTGGAACATGCAACAGTGAACTAAATTTCAGTTCAACGCTTCTCTTTCGTAACCCACGTGCACAGCCCTGCGTTAAATTAAAAAGCTGACTTTCTGACGCCTGTGGCAGAGAAACACTCGTGCCGGTACTTTCTCACGCTGGTATGCAAACAGTGGAAGAAAAGAATAGCTCATTTTAAGGCTTGTTATTTTCAAATGTTCACGATTAGGAATTTGAAGCAATGGTTTCAGTTGTGTGTACTCAGTTTTTTAATTGTTCTTCTCATTAGCATTTAGTGATTCTCATTAGCATATAAGAAATGGGTTATACAAATTGACTCTAGTAATGCAAAACGAAAGCAAAGAGAGACTCGTATTACTTTCGACACTCAAAATGAAATGAAAACCACTCTAGCTTAATTAATAATTCATGGTAAAACCAATACAAATTCTGTAACTTCAATTAAGTTACTGTAAACAACTACATAACACATTAAAAATATATATTGTTAAAAATGAATTATTGTCACAATAAATTAGTCATAAAATTATTTTTCGTTTCTCTTCCGAGCAAGCATTACAATTTTTCAGACCACGAAAAATTTTAAATGGTAAAACCAATACAAATACTATCTGTAACTTAATTATTAATAAGTTACTGTAAACAAATGCATAACACATTAAAAACTATAATTATTGTTAAAAATGAATTATTGTCCCAATAACTTAGTCATAAGGTAATATTATTTTTTGTTTCTCTTCTAAGCAAGCATTACAATGTTTCAGACCACAAAAAAATTGTTTGTTAAAATAACCTGTGCAATTCATTGTTGCTCCTTGTCTCTTATGGCATCCTCCACCTGTGATGGACAAAAATAAAGTCAACATGTTAAATCAGTGTAGTGATGCAGTCAAACAGGGTTAATTTTTTAACTTTCAGAACAATTATTCCTGAAAACCTTGTGACTCTCCAAAAAAAAATTATGCAAAATTTGCCAGGTAGATGCCACTTCCTGGCTCAATTTTGTTTGAGAAGAAGAAAGCAAAACCTCTGGAACTGGGTATTTCTTCCTTTAATAACCTGAGTAATCACTGACAATTTTCTTTTATCTTGAGGGTAATAATAATATCTAAAATGTAATGTAATGCGCACTGTCATCTAATAAATGTATTTAAAAAATTACTCAAAAAAAAAAATTCATAGATTTCCTCAGCATATTTATTTGGTTATAGAGAAGAGGAGACACATTTGTATGACACTAATGTTTCAAAATAATGCGTGAACATTCAAAAGAACGTTTTCAAGCCGAACTTTCATGTGTTTCAGTTTGTTTTTCAGTATTTTACAAAATGAAAATATTAAGAATTACTGTAATGTTCCAAAAGTAATGACCCCCACAACTAGCAACCAACCAAAAGCAGCAGTGAAATTTGTTGGCTGCTAATAAATCAACTAAATCCAAAAGTACCGAGGATCATTACTTTTGGAAAGCCCATGATTAAAGGTGGGTTAGATAACTTTTTGAGAAAGGTCTGTTGATGTGCCTTTATTTCACTTGTGATTGTAATTTTACATCATCAATCATAAATTATGTCGGCAACCAATAAACTGTGAAAAACAGAAAACAACAAAGTGGATCTAATCAACCAATCACAGCACACAAGTGACTTACATGTAATTGTATCAAACTACCTTTAGTTATCCTCTAAGTCTCTGCCTTTTTCTCTAAATGATGGATGGCAGTGAAAAGTGCAATTATATCATTAATATGGATAATGTTCCCACCTTATTTGATTCCAACAAAATGATTCCATTCTTTGTAAATTCTTCCTTTGTTTCTGTAATCCCCTTCGGCGACACTCCTCTACACCCATCCACTATGACATACGTCCTGAAACCTTGGTTGATGGCATCCATGGCTGTATGTTTGACGCACACATCGAGGGCTAAACCACATATGTAAACATCTGTCACTCCTTGCTTTAGGAGATCAACAAATAGTGATGACTGCGTGCAGTCACCATTATCCCAAAATGCAGAATAGCTGTCCACAGTAGGATTTGTCCCCTTTTTGACTGCGATATTGACATCTGAAGGAGGCTGTCAGAAACAAAAACGTGCTCAGCTCAGTATCAAATGAACCTAGAACAGTTGAATTTCCAAGAAAATATGAGTACAGTACGTCTACATTCAAACCTAATAATTCACTTGAATGACATTCCATACCAGCTTCTCGCACTTTGAGAAAGAAAGAATCCTCCAAATTATATTTTTGTTGAAGTCTCCATTTATTAAGCCCTCTACTGGGATACAGTTTGGCTCAATTTTCTAAGACGACAGCCGTTTATATCAGTTTCTTTTGGAACGAAACCTGTGAGGGCAAGTTGTACTCTAAGCTAGGCAGCCATTTAACATACAACACCAATGCAACTTGGGCAAATCCCTGAGTGCTTACAAGAGACCGGTACATGTGTATAGTAAGTCCCAATGATTACATAGGACTGTACAAACTCAGACTACATGTACCATGAGTTCAGTTTGGTTCCCATACAAATAATTTTTCTTGATTACATGTGACCAGTCCAAAAATCCATTTGGTACGTCTCCTTCTGTGATTACATGGGAAAATAACAGTACTGATCTGATCTCAAACCCTAAAACTCATTTGGGGCAGTTCATGCCTGCCAGTTGGAGTTCATATAAGTCTCACACTATGTCAATTCATTAGACACTTTTCATACCAGTCTTGTGTTAACACTCAGGCACTGGGTCAATTTGCTATTGGCCTGAGTCCCATCACTTATTTCTAACATAAATAACTGTCTTCAGAAATTAAGAATTTGGATAAAAACAAAATTGGGTGGTTCCAGAAAATATCCATACCCATACCACGGGCGGCATCTCGGAATTCCGAAGGGGAGGGGGGGTTACGTCGACTGGAATTCCGAGGACATGGGGGGGTTCATTGGACTGGAATTCCGAAGGCATCGGGGGATTTTCAGGAGAGTAACTTCCAGTTTGGTGTAGTTAAGTCTCTTCAAGAAAAACTCGTCAGAAACGACTTATCTAAGGACGACGATTCACTCATAAACACGAGACACGTTCAACTCAATCAACATGCCAGAGACACATTTCAATGGTCATGGTCAATGAAAAGTTTATGCTAACGTGACGGCTGAAAGCTGTTCACTTGCCATCGGTCACAAAAGCGATCGTTGGCTTTTCTTCGACTGTTTTGCTCGAATACAATACTGTAGATCCCAGCAAAGGGTTTTCAGCCCCTATATTAAAGCAGATATCATCGAGACACGTGTGAAATTGTTGCATTACATACCATGCGACGTTCATTTAAAAGGTCAGATTTCACGCGTTATGCAAATTTGATGCGCTTTTGATCAGACTACATTCACTATTCTGTACAAATTCTTTTAAAGTTGTCGTTGACTTTGAATTTCAATGTGAGTTTCATTTACTATTTTAATTTTAATCGAAGGATAAAGTGCGGGGAAAAAGTTTGATTTGTTCTCGCGCAATTTGTTTGAGGCCGCAGTACAGTATGCAAATTGCGTTCACTGTGAACTAAACATAATTGCAGGAAAAAAGCTTGCTATTTTACTCTAATTCTTTTCCTAACATCATAACCTTAGATTTTTAGAATAGCTTGCATTCAACAGTTTCGCTTTTGACGGCAGGTTTGAGTCTGGCAAACGCAATTATGAATTTCCAATTTCAATGAAAATTTTAGCTTTGTTGTTAAAATTTTACGTCGCATTCGGCACGCAAATTATTCACGGCAACACTCGACACCCAAAATTATAGACACACGTTTAAACATTGGACCAAGCGTTGGAATGACTTTAAAGCCGTTTGAGTTTCCTAATGTTTAACGGATTATCGGTAGGGTACGTTTTGCCGTGGAAGGTTACAATGAAAAATATCACTCAGTCGGCCGCTGTTTGTCATCACGCGACGTTAATTGTTTGCTGTGCTGAATGTCCTTTCCCTCCCTCTTTCGGAGGGAGTGAAAGGATTAATTTCCGTTTAATAAAGGTGTTTGGAATATAGAGAGGGCTTTTCAAACAGTTGGAAGAAAAAAGCGACAATTCCGAAGGGGGGTTTGAATGATTACGGAATTCCGAAGGCATGGGGGGGGGGGGGGGGTAGAACGGTTTGGAATTCCGAGGGCAAGGGGGGTTGAGCATTTTGGAATTTCCTAAGGCAAGGGGGGGTCTAGATGAAGATGCCGCCCGTGGTAGGGTATGGATATTTTCTGGAATAACCCATTATGAAGGAATGCTTCTTATGTGGCAAGTACCCCAATCACCGATCGCATAATAAGTGACAACTTACTTGAGCACATTTAGTGATCTTGTGTAAAATCACCAAGTAAAAATATATTAAGTACTCACTGAAATTAATTGTGCTTAAAAGAGTGACAAAAATAGTTCAAAACCATAAAAAAATACATCTAGATCGCAGTCAACAGCAGTCAACAAATCAAAAATACATCTAGATCGCAGTCAACAGCAGTCAACAAATCTTCCAGGCAAGAAATTGCTATTTTAAGTAAGGCTGTTGTTGCTCAAAATAGTACCTTAGGATGTGTGCCTATTAAAGTGGAGAGAAACAATAAGTATCTTGTCTCAAAACTGACAAAATGTGGAGTCACGGATCATACAGTGTGTAAATAATCAGAAAGTTTGGACTACACCACCACATAACAGTCTCTTTTAATACAAAACACTGTTATTACTTACTGTAAGTCCTTTATGTAGTTCAGCACCCCAGCTGTTTATTTCACAGTGCCGAGGCCACAAAACTTGATCAATGACTGGGATTTTGTCATAAACCACAACGTCAAACAACTTTGCCTTCTCAGATGTAACTGGACTGGAGGAATGCAGTGGGTACAACGAAACATTGTCCACGAAGGAGCAGTGATTGGGCGGATGCCAATCAAAAGTGTAACCAACAACACTGAAGAGTTTCTTGGACAACAGTTCCTCTATCACTGGTACAACCTCCTCCGCATCTTCACCTGCAGGGCAGTTTTTTAATGCCAGTGAACCAGTGATGAAGTCATTCTGCACATCAACAACAAGCAATGCAGATATTGGCTTGAGAACCTACAAAGGAAAGAACATTCAGCACTAAAGTTGGTTCCTTTTTGGTTCATGCCCTGGGAAAAAAAACATTTCCATCGTTCTATCCCTACCTCACAGCCAAACAAAACTGACCCTGATAAGTAATTATTATAACAGTACTGAATTCAGTTTGAACACCACAAGAATTCAACAAAAAAAGAAACATGAGTCCCTGGAAGGGCTGGAGACAATGTTGGGTCTCAGGGCTTTTTCTTCTTTGTCGCATGCTCAGGCCACACTGAATAGCACTTCAGTGTTATTATATGACTAAGCTCACATTATTTTATAATTTATTGCATCTTTCAATAACACTCATTCAAACTCTGAACTCCAAAATCTTCAAAATCCAACACAATTATTGTGTCTTTACTTAAACTACTAACTGTTAATCACTAGGATTTGAAGAAGCCAGCTTCAGGAAAAGTAGGCAGTCATAAAAATTTAGAAATTCTTCAATGCCTGTTGTGTTTTAGTCATTTTCAAACGCTGAGTAGCCAAGCATCTTCACTGTAGAAGCCGGCTGCTGGTTACTAATGACGGCCCTGCAATGGACTGTCAAAACCAGAAAAATCTGTCTGCTGTGTGGCACTTATAGGAACAAATTAAGGTTAGTTCAGTGATGGCAACTGAAGTGCCAAAACATTTATTTAATAAAGAAGTCAGAGGTTGTGTGTTACTGAAAGGCACAATAACCTGTGGCATCACGTAAATTCCTCTGAATGGTCACTATAATAATTTTAGCGTCCCATAAACAATCAAACAATGGCATTAATGTCTTGATTTGCTTTGCAATGACTGTACAAGTGAAAGGGCAAATACGTTATCCGGCCACAGGTAGAAAAGTCTGTTGGTGCCATTACAAAGGATCACTTACTGCCCAAATGCCCTCTCTAGTTAAAAGCAAGGCACCTGGACACAAGGCAACAAAGCTCTCATATGGGATTTGTAGACAGTTTCGTAAGGAAAGCATTTGTTAATTAGGGTGTACCAGTGATATGAGAGATAATCTTCAGAGATTAAATAACTTTCTTATTTTAATAGCTTTATTTAAACTTACAGGTCTTAACCAGTACTCCCACAATGCTATGCAAGAACTCTCATCAATCCTTTTCTGTAAGAAATAAAAGTTGTACAATGTCTGATCAGAGTGCACTACAGTGGCTTTCATGATGTCTGCATGGGATACATACTGCAGTACAAAATTTCATACTTGAGCTTACTTAGCTTTGCAATTGAAGGGCTCAGAGCATAACCATCTTAAGCCGGGGCCAAACAAGAGCAAGAGTCGCTGAGAGTTCAAACTCTCGCTTTCGTTTGGCCTCAAACTCTCACGCACTCTCGGCGGCTCTCGGTGGCTCTCGGTGACTCTCGCCCACTCTCATCGAATTTGAACTTGTTCACATTTTTCACAAGAGTCGTCACAAGTTTTCTCTCGTTTGGCCTGGACACAAGAGTTGCATGAGAGTTTTGCAGTCAGCAGTTGCCTTTTTATAGTTCAGTGGGCTCAAAAAAGCTGGTTGTAGCCAGTCATGTCTCGATGCTTTACATAATTCCTTGTTTTACCGCTTTTGACAATAGTTTTTTCTTCTTCCCTGTTAAACAAACACATTAAAAACACACACACATTTGCGCGAAACATTCATTTTGTCGGCTAGCAGCTCGCCATGTTTGTTAATATGCAAAATGTTGCAGGTGTTGTGGGGTCAGTTTAAAAGCAACTCGCGCTTCCAGGTTCAAAACTTGTAACGAGGTGAAATTACTCATCAGACTCGTGTACAACTCTTGTCTTCATTTGGCTGCTGCTATCGATAGTCACCGAGAGTTGGAGAAAACTCTGGTTCAACTCTCATCCTACAAACTCTCGGCGACTCTTGTTCTCATTTGGCCTGGCCTTTATGTCGAATTTTAGCTGGTTTTAATTTTGTGCTCTAAACTGATTAAATCACCAGATTCGCCAACATGGTAGGCTTCCCTGTGTTTAGCTAATTTGCATAAGTTTGGCAATTCGACAAAATTTTGCCATATTTGTCACATTTGCCATAATTGCCAGTTTCATCAGATTCGTCAACATGGTAAGTCTTTCTGTGTTTAGCTAATTTGCACAAGTTTGGCAATTTGACAAAATTTCACCACATTCATCACATTCACCAAAATGCTGCATTGTTGCGTGCATTTCTGGACTTAAATGATTTATGAATGGGACCTTCAAAAAACTTTATAAGCAGTGTTCTTTGAATGAACTGAAGGCCCCATGCAAAAATTGAAGTTGTTTGGAGGAAAACAATAACACTGCCTAAAGTTTGACATAAGATGGTTACAGTGCTCTCAGCCCTTCAATTGATGAACTATTAATATTGTTGCTACAGAAAGTTCTTAATTAACCATCATATCTTGGAACCCCTAACTTCCACAGATAAGCTTCTTGGCCACATTTATTCCATGGGAAAGGTTTTCAAGATTTTTTCAAGTCATAACCATATTTGGCAGGTCACTTGACCTGAACAGAAAAAAGCCTAAACCACAAACAGCAATTCAGTTTTAGTTGTTGAAAACCAATTTCCTGAAATTCGTTTATAGAAGTTATGACATCATTAGTATGCATATTTATACATTTTCTACTGTAGTATTTGTCTTTTTTTACACAGAAAATGTGTTTATGTATCTTGAAGGAGGCTGAATTATCTCCAATTCATGAAAAAAAATCGGAACTCTACCTCCTTTCCTCTGAGTTTTAGGGGCTGTCGACATATTCACACAGATCTTGGCCCAGCAAAACTTGAAGTTGTTTGCTTCTTTGAACTTTTTTGATTCACAAAAAATGTTTACCGTCCACTGGACAATGCAATTTGGGGTGGAGGGGTATGGAGAGCCGAGATTTGAATGTTAGAGTGGGGAATTTGGGGCAAAATTAAAACAATTTTTAATGATGTATTTAAGAAAATTTCTTTCATGTTAAGAAGAGAAAACAGTTCAGTAGAAAATGAGGACTGCTGTGATTGAGTTTGTTACTTACACGAAGTCGGCACAAATTCATACACGTTCGCTAGATGCATGATCCAAGTTCAGTTCAAAGCAGAGATAAATAATTCAAAACAAGTTTCTACATAACTTCAACGTTCTTTAAAAGATTTTAAATCATTGTTAAACCCATTCAGTGTATTTTCTATTCTAATTAATCCCAGTTACATTCACAAGTACATCCCCTTGTACAACTGGCAATGACAAGATAGGAGCTGAGGTGAACGCCAGGGGTGAATGCAATAAGAACATGGCAGCCTTGGTAAACCATGAACCTGTTTTCTTTTAGTGTCAAAATCGAGAAAGTAAACACAAAACTGAACGGCAGAACAGGTAATTTGAGAAAGCTTTTAGTTATCGTTGTTTTCAACCAATGAATAGACTGTTAGTTTTGTGCAGATTGTTTCACTAGATGTCCGAAGCATGGCTAGCACAAGTCAAGTCAGTAGCGACTAAATTCACTGGCTCTAGAAAAAGATGGGAGTGCAAAATTCCATGTGGACATTAAGGAGAAGGGGGGCAGGGGGTCTGACCTAAACGTCCAGTGGACGTTAAGTGGGTAACTTGTGAATACTAAAGTTGACGGCCCCTTAGGGATTTTTCTTTCTTATGCAAGGTTGAGGACTGGCACGAGCTACACAGGCACAACGTCATTTTTTCAAAACCCAGATGTTCATCCTCATACATAAGCTAAAGTTTCACCAATCTAGCAGCACAAAATGCTGCAAAACAGTGTATGACAAAATACCATCCATAAAAATCTCTTAGCAACAACGCCAGCTGATCTGTAGGGGTCCCCCCGTTCGGTATCGTGGACTATTTTTATTCAAATGAAAGGATGCTTTACTGCGATAAAATAATGAACGGAAACCTTTGTAATTAACTTATAAACCACCACTTAACAGTATAAACATCACTCGCAAGAAATAACCTCAAAAGTACGCTCTACTGACGGCTTTCGTTACTTTTAGGGGACTCGCGCTATATAGAGAAAAAATTGTCTGAATGCACGCGCAAAAATGACGAATTTAATTCACTCGCAAAAATGACGAATTCAATTAATTGTACAAAGTTTAGAAATAACTAAACTCAACAATAACAAAGCTAACCGTCGTAGAATCAGTGCTTAACCCTAAACAGAAGTATAGATGAGTTCTTAGGCCTAATCACTATCGATCAGTGCTTAACCCTAAATACTGTAGATGAGTGTTTAACCGTTTTTCATTTTGTTTTCATTTGTTTTTCTCGCTAATAAACGCTCGTCATCGAATTTGTCACTCGTCATTTTTGCGCGTGCATTCAAACAGTTTTTCGCTGGTTTTTTTCCTATGTAGCGCGAGTCCCCTAAAAGTAACGATAGCCCTACTGACCAAGCAAGTACAGAATTGTCTGTTGATCTCTTCTCTCTGGTTTTCTGTTAAAGGTTCCAGACCATCTTGCTCAAGAACTAGGCTTAGCCAGTTGTTAAATTCATTCTCTGGCACTTCAGAATACTTTGAATATTTCCCTAAAACAGAAATCAATAACATAGGAAAATTCAACGCACAATTGCAAAAATATATCGGCATCGTTCACATGACTGATTTATTACAATGTTGAGCTACAAGTTTAAACACATACCTAGCGATGATCTCTGAATAGAGCTGGATATGTTTTCCCTGGTTGACCGTAAAATCTGCTCTCCGTTCTTTCCATTTTGCCTGTGTACGTCAAAGAAATGACTGACTGTGTCAAGCGCCATTTTGTTTTCCTCCCGCGTGCATACGTTTACGTTGTCACGGAATCTGTCACGTCCTGTGTTCAGTAGTCCCCAGTCCCTGCGGATGTGCCAAAAAACACCAGACAAACAAACAAGACGCCATACCGTATTTTCTCAATTTTAAAAACGCTGGGGGCGTTTATTTAAAACTAAACCTCGTAGACCCGGCGTTTATTTGAACCAGGCGTTTATTCGGGGCCCGGCGTTTATTAAGAAGGGGTATTTTTCATCATTTTTAATAGGCTTAGTTTTTTGGTCTTTTATACTTTAGGTTCAGTGGCACAACATAAGTAAAACGGGAACAACATGTCACCGATTTTGTCGGAATGAGAGAAATAAATTGAGTATAAGTGCTGCAGTGGTTCATGAATCTTGTTCTAAATTTCTATAAATAGTATTCGATGAGAATCGGTAACATAAAGGACCACAAAGGTTCAGTTTCAAATAAACGCCGGGGGCGTTTATTTAAAATTTGACTTTGTTGAGGCCTGGCGTTTAATCGAGAAAGTACAGTAAGCTTGAAATCGCCTTTAAATGCCTGTACTTTCAGCAGCAACCGTTTTCCTACGACATTTTCGTTTTACGTTTTCCTACGGCATCAAACAACGTAATCCGAACTTCCATTTCCAATTTCCTGTTTCTAACGCCATCCGGGAAAACGGAATTCGAACTTTAATTTTCATTGTACGGCCGCTCTTACAAACATCTTACAGGTTGCTCACAATTTTTTAAGTTTCAAAGACTCTTTGGAAGTTTTATTGAAGTGAAAATTCAACAATAGTTGTTTTCATTTTTATTTAAAAAAAGGAACTAGTGGGCAGCATATAGCGACTATAGCAACTCGAACCAACAAATCCTGTTAAATGGAACTATGGTTCTCCAGCTAGTTTTGTATGAACATTACCGAGCGTCGTCAGGGAGCTCAACAAGATTTTTTTCTATCAAAGGAAACTTATTTTATACCTCGTTCTAACAACACGCTCACTTTACAAGTCACTTTCCCAGTTAAAGGGACACTGTAGAGGGGAATTTTTACATTTTGGGGTGAAAATGTGCTGAATACCTTTTCTCGTACACATAATACTCCGAGAACGTCAAGAGAAAGAAATAAAATGATTTTCTCAAAGAAAGAACAAACCATAGTCAGTTACTGGCGATTTTTCCACGAATCAAAGGAAAAGCTTGAAAATATCAGCCTGATCCTGATACTTTCAAAGTGCAATCCATTTCCATCTTAGCGATTCACAGCCTCAGAGAACTGGTAGAGTAGTTTTAAGCGAAACTCAACCAGTATTTTTGGGTTTCCTCTGATTATAATATGTCTCGTTATCCTAAGTATTGGTGACAGTGTCCCTTTGAGGTGTGAACAAGAAAACAACCATAAAACTACGTGCAGGATATGACCAGAACCCGCGCGGAGGTCTGGTGTGTGGGTCTCATGGATCGGTTAAATCCAGTTATCATGGAACCAGAAAGAGAATGTCATCAGTTTCTAGTGGAACGCTCGATCATCATCTCAGTGTGAGGAGGGCTGTCTTCACAGGAAGTGCTGACATTTTTCCAGTTTGGTGAGAAATGCGAGTGAAAACATTAACAACGGAATACAAAATGAGAGTTGGATGCTGTAAGAACACGGAAAACGAAAATGGGAAGTTCGAATTCCGTTTCCTCTGCATAGGGAAACAATTCCCACTAAGGTACACGCATTATCTTACTATGTCTACTATTAAAAAGATGTTTTAGAAATGACAAAAAAATAGAGTAACGTGTAAGAATATTATTTCAACCGAATAAGCCTTCGTCAAAATGCTTGAGCTGCAATACCGCCCTGACCAGACCCAAAAGTAGCCCTTTATACTAGCTGTGATAAAGTACAGTCAGGTATACACTGTAGAGAGGGAAGGATCAGTTTTGAAATTAAATAGTAACAATCAACAATTATGGCTCAACTAGTCAACTAGAAGTACCCTACAACTTTTTTGCATGCAGAATTAATGAGACTGCGATAAAACGAAGGGAAGCGAAGCGTGATCGACATTTTTGAAACATAGCATCAACACGTTTTAAAACTGACGACTCCGTCGTCAAGGAGCCGAAGACTCTCGGGTTGAGGTCATGGCTGATTTATTTCGAGAAAATGAGAGAAAGAGATAAACAGTCAGAAACAGTGTGTACCAAATTTTCTTGTCCTTGAAGGAAACAACACGCTACGATGTAGAAGTATCAAACCAAGGACCGCTTCTGTTCCCCTGGTCAAAAGTGTAAGTCCGCTTGAACGTCCACCATGAAAACCACTACACCACACCGCCTCCTCCTTCAAAGTGTAACCTCAACGTAATTTAACACTAGGTCAGGATAGGGCAGTCTTTGAGGTTAGGATTTAAGCAGCCCATGAAGTGAAGGGGTCTTAGGATCATCTCAGTTTGGGTTTGCCTTCCGGGTGGGTAAGTGTTGCTTAGGTGGATGTTTTCACTGTCCTGTTTTAGGAAGATTTGAAATAAGAACTCGGTTATTTTCTTCTTGAATCTATGTTTCGGGCGTTTTCTCATAACTTTTGGTATACTGTTCCAAATTTTTGCGCCTATAATGGAAAAAGAATTCTTATGGTGATTTAGTCGGGAATAGTTTGTATAAAAATTACCAGAGGAAGAAGAACGAGTGTTGTAGTGATGAATATCTTGAGTAGGGGTAAACAGATCAGAAAAGTTAGATGGCATGACATTGTTATAGACATCATGCATTAAGGTGAGGAAAGTTTAATGTAAAGCAAGGGTAAAGGCAAAATATTGGAAGAGATGAATAATGGAATAGCATGATCACTAAAATTAGCAAAATTCATCAGACCGACAACCCTTTTTTGTAGAAGCAAAATCTTGTCTAGATGTGTTTTGGCTGCCTGTCCCCAGGCACTAAGGCCATAGGAAATATATGGAAAAATTAGAGCTCTATATATGTTAAGCAGTGCTATAAAGGGGGTAAAATGCCTTAGTCTAGCTATTACACCAGTATTACTACTGATCTTTGATGCGACTTGACTAATATGATATTTCCAACTAAGATTACTATCCATCAAGACACCTAGGTACTTAACATAATCCTTACGCTCTAAGCTTATTAATTTAACCACTACACCACACCACCTCCTCCTTCAAAGGGTAACCTTAACATAATTTAACACTAGGTCAGGCTAGGATAGTCTTTGAAGTTAGGATTTAAGCGGCCCTGGAAGTGAAAGGGTCTTAGGATCAGCTCAGTTTGGGTTAGCCTTCCGGGTGGGTAAGTGTAGCTTAGGTGGACGTTTGGTCGGACGCTCACCTACAAGTAAAGCGTTCTACAACACAGATCTTCCTTTATGAGAGTTTTATATTCCTATGTATTGTCACAAATATGCGTGAGAATGCGCGTGAGTACACATAACAATATAAGGTAGGCCCTCAGAATTCTGGGTAGAATTGTAAGGCACAGGTCTTTGAACCACAACCCAAAATCATATCAAATATTTAACTTTTCTCATTTTCACGACAAAACAACAAGACTCAGTATTCTTTTCCAAACAAGTGGACAAACTTCCAATACCCATCTCTCTCCCTGCGATTTAACGTTTCACCCCTCCACCCCCTCCCCCTCCTCACCCCTAGAAACAAAACCAGGAGCCATACAAACAATAAACGCTGCCAATTCAAGTGACGCAATATTCTTCAACTAAACAGAGTGGAGGCGGGGGGGGGGGGGGGGGGGACATTCCTGAATGTGAAACATCTCAGCATTTTCGGCGACGAAGTCCGCTCGTAAGTCTCACAGTTCGGAGGTTTGATAGTTTTCTTTGATTAGACAACACAAACAGTTTTATCTTCAGTTCTGCTTATCTGGATTCAAATGAGAACCCCATGACTCTGGGACAACTGAGACATCTGAGATGCCATTATATGACATAGTCTTAAAAAACTTTTCTTTTTGCTACTAAACATTTGATGATCATGACTGTTATATTTATTTGAATAACTTCTTGTACATATGTTTTTTCTTTTTTATTTGTTTTTTTTTTCGTTTGGTGATAACTTCAATCTGTAAAGAGTTGTTGGACCACCCGGAAATAGCGCTTTGGTCTCATTACAGCACTTCCCATTTGCATGGAAATTCCATTAAGAATTTCCATGCAGATAGAACTCTACAGTTTCTTCGTAAAGAAAAACTGAACGGAAGCAGTTTAGCTGTAGAAAGTTTCCATTTAGATAAAACCCGGTCAGAAACCGAGCCGTTGAAGTGCTTGGGATCGATTCCTAAGAACTGCCAAGTTCACGCGCTGTGACAAAATGGTCTGAACCGGAATTCCCAGTCATTCCGATAATTCTGATAAAAAGGAAAAGCTGTAAGCCGTTCTAGAACAACTGGTAACTCCACCCACATGGAAAACACTCCTAATCTCCAAAAAAAATTCCGGTAGAGTTACTTCAGGGGCGTTTATATTGTTTTCAGTCCCTAGCCAACTCTATTTGTCAGTTCTATTGTTTGTGACCAGTTCTATTATTGCCCCTCATTGAAAACCATTGAACCAATCACTGGATCATGATTGGTTTGAGAGGGTTAGAACTTCCTGTGCTGAATGCATATTGAAGAGGCCATCGGCATTCTTGCAAGTGAAAACTTCTGCTGCAGTCAGTGATAAAGCGGCAAGAGTAACCACAACTCTGAACAGAAATAGTCTGGATCTATCATGCAGCGTGGTACTGCTGCAGACAGAATGAGCGAAAATGATTCTAAAGTAGAATGGAAGAAGCCTAAATTCGAACCATCTATTATTCAGTGCACCACGGTCGATGGACAGAACATCAAGTGTGTTTCACTTGCCAGCCACGAAATGGTTCCATCCAAGTTTGAAGATTGGTTTGAGCAAAACGGCAAGCCAGCTAAACAGTTACTCAAGGAGTTCGCAGTGAAACAGGCTAACACCATGATTGCAAAAGGGAGAGAAAAACACGGCAAAAGTGCTCCTACTGAAATCATTTCCGCATTGGGATCAGAGGAGGAAATTTATTCAATTGCTGACTGTGGAATGTTTGCTGCCATTTTTACAGCCTACAGCCGCCACTACAAACTCCGAACCTCGCCGGATGACTGGTGGTTTTGTGTCATCAAACGAGTTGCCTGTGCCATCGATAAGAACTCGCAGAAAAATTCCGTTCGCAATATGTTTGTCGATCACGAAGGAAAGAAAACCATTGAGATTCCGGTGGACGATCTTTCCATCCATACCGTCGATTACAGCCGGTTCTTTGATCAAATAACCAAGGGAATTAAAGAAAACGTCAAAGTGCCCGAGTTTGTGGATGGAATGACAGCAGATTTTGGTACCACAACCGCGGTGCAGAAGATCGTCTCCCAGATTACACTGATGTTTTCAGTCAACCAATATTTCGACTTTGGCATTCTTTACGGGTGTGGAATTCCAGCAGTAGAGATGCTAGGAACTGAAGACGATTGGAGGAAATTAACTACCAAATTAAAGGTACTGAAAACTCTGCTACAACCCATTAAGAACGACCTTGGCCTTCGATCGCAGTGGTGGGATGTGGTGGAAAAAGTGTTTTGGAAATTGCTGGAGACTTACCAGGGAAGGCCCGATGAAGAATGGTGGAGCCACATCGTGGATTATCAAAAAGAGTATGCCTCAGGTATTTGTCTTAACGACCATTCAGTTATTTAAGTTTTATTTAAATTTCATTCAAAAGATGTATCAGTAAAGAAGAAAGGTAGATTCGTTAGCCAGGTGGATTTGAAGAGAGGTTAAGGACAGAAGGCCTCCCTCCTATTTTACTTTGAATCAGCCAATAACAATTGAATCGAAAGGTGAACGTTAGTATGCAATTATCAATTGACTATCCTAACATTTGTTAAGGTTATCCCGACAATTTCAAGGCTAAAGGCAAAATGAGAACAGTTTCGGCTTCATGAGATGAGTAAATGCTCTCTCAAAAATTTGTTTTTCGTTAATTTAGAAGGACGATAATCAATTCCCGTTTCATCATTGTACGTTCTAAGCAAAAGCTATTTAACGTTTGGTCAATGACGACTGTTTCACATACGAAATCAAACCTCCGGTCAATAGCTGAAGTGTTGCTTTTGAGTCTGTCAGACGAAATTCTAAAGTGTTGGCATTTAATTGAAAGTTACTGAGCAGTACTATTATTTAGTGCTGTTTGTTGCGATATTTGGCAAAACGAAATTAACTCATTTGATTGTTGCAATGTTGGCCCCTCTTTTGTTGTGGTCGATGGGTCCAGATCTACACAGTTAACAAGTGATCGTGTGTTTTATCCTCAGGGATTTACCCCACCGGTAAGAGTTACATCCGAGGATGGATCACGGATTTTTTGGAGCCTCGACGGGGTCCGTTTGAACCTGGTGATTTTACAAGTGGATTGGTCACTGTACCACTCACCATGAATCATCCATCTGGAGTCCAGGACACTGCCGCACTTGTGGCAGGAATGCTGGGGTTTACTGTCCACAGGACACCCACTTCTGATGAGGTGACTGTGCAGCCATTCCAAGGATGGTCACTTATGCTAGCTGAAGACTCACCTTTTGTATAAACTAGGTGAACTGATAATACCGAACGGTTAAGTTGAACGCAGAGGACAATATAACCATCATGTTACTTTTTGTCGCCGGCTGTCTAGTTACTAGTGGAAATAACGTGTATTACCAGACAATTATAACCGGTAGAATGAACGTTTATATAGCTCAAAGAGACTCTTAGTTTTTATTTGTAGTTTAAGTTATCATATAATCCATAAACCGTACATGCCCTTATGTCATAAGCTTTCGTTAGCTATTAACTACCAATGTATTTTTGAACTCATTTTCGAGGAGCCGTGATTTTCTTCTATTGTGCCGGCCTTGGTCCTTAATGAGACTTGCTGTACTAGTTTCATATATTGGCTAATAAACTTGGCCTTCTGCCACAGAACCAGCCGTGCAATCAGTGTGGTTCATTTGATTAAATTGCCTTCTAGAGCAGTTGGTGAGTTTTGTTACCTTTGCATTGGATGCATTGCCTGAGAAAGCAAACCATTTCACTTCTGAACCACAACACCTGGGGAGTTCAACTTCTCGGAATTCTGGGTAGGCAGGAAAGGTACATGTCTCTTAACCTTAACTGTACGTCATAACAATGTCTTCATTTTTCGAAGCCTCCCCGTACAAAACTTTATTGAGTACCCCCTCCCTCCCTCCAGAAGGAAGCAGCGGGTTATCTACGAAATTGAAGCTGATGTAAACAGTAGCGATGGAAATGTCTAGAACAGCTTAAATAATACTTACTTATTGCACCTTATTTGGCCTCTCCATCTGTCATGTCCTGTTCACTGATGTTGTCATAAAGAGTCAACTTTGCTGCATTTTCGATCGGAATTGGTTGGCATTGCCGTTGTTTCTAGTGCCCGTAATAACACGGTTAATAAACGATCTGTTTAGCGAGCGAAAAATCGAATATCCTACAAAATAAAACTATCCCACCTTTATAATTACTTTACTAGCGGTCTCTTGGTGCGTTCTGGTCGGTTAAAAAGCATATTTATCTCAGCTGTCTCTCGCTCTTTAGGCAATAAAGTAAAGGTAAGAAAGTTTTATTCCAGTAGGATTTTCGATTTTTTTTTTCAATTTCCCGTCGCTACTCGGCATTTCAAAAATCAATTGAAAAGCAGCAAAGTCCGTTACACGTTCGTAAAATCCCAGTACAAACCCTTGTAATTTACGCTATTATGTAACCAGGATTATCATCGCGACACATAACAATTGTATAGTTTGGGTTGCCTGTGTACAGCACCTCAAAACTGAAACCTGGAGCCTTCGGACTTAACTACGCATGATCAGTCATGCGCAAAAGAGAAAGGCTCTGGAGTCGACAAATCGGTCGACAAATCGCTGTACGGCATCGGAGCGACTGAATCGCTGGCAATTAACGCAAAAGGTGTGAAAATCACTGATCGCCGCGAATATCGCCACCTACTTTTCTGGGACGTTACCTTGACACATTTGAATATTATTCAAAACAAAACGAATGTTTGTAAACAGTTTTTTCCCTATATGGTGGTGAAATGGTGAAAGCTTTTATAGAAGTACTTTACGAAAGAAAAAATAACATCAGATTTTAACCAACGCATGAACTAACTTCTGACAACCGTGTCATGATGCATTCTTCTAAGAGAGATGCGGAGTCGATCGAAGGTTTTGAGACAGGGATGCCTTATAACTTGAGAAAAAGACCGAAAGCGTCGGATCTTATGTCAGAATCCTCCCAGGTGAGAAGTTGATTTGTAACAAAAACAGTAAGAACTGAGCTTATTTCATGATTGACACATTTTCTTTTGTTATTCAACAACCTTTATTTAACTTACAACCCTGATGAATATTAACTAACTGAAAGTCCGGGGAGGGCTTGATTATGTAGCAGGGAAGAGCGGGGCTTATGAATTGAATTTATGAATATGAATGAGGGATTTATACGGATAAATCCCTCCTTTCAGGGATTTATACAGATAAATCCCTCATTTGAAGGAGTTACAGAAATAACTCAATTTAACCTTGCTCGTCCCGAGAAATTGAAATCCCTCCGGCTTTATTTATTCCAACAATAAAGTCATCTGCAAATGTTTTTCATTACAAAACAATATCGAGAAAAATAACAAAACTAATACACGAACCTTTTTAGTTGTGTCGCTTTCGGTTTATCCTTGAAGCTTCCCTCAGAAACTATTTTGCTTAATTCTTCCGCGCACGAATTTCTTGGAGCAGGCTCATCACTGCCTACTACTGGGTCGAAAATAGAATCCAAACTAAAATTGGGTTGTAGTATATCTTGCGAAAAACTATTTTGGGTCAGGAAAAGCTCTTCTTCGCTGTCCGTGATGTCCATAATGACAAAGCATAACCAAATGTTTGAAAGCCGTTCGTTCCGCCCTGGTGTACCGAAAAAAAACTCGTAAACAAGATCAAAAGAAAAGACCAATAATAGAACACATCAACCGAGAAACAAAGAAAATACAATGCATGGTCCCTTGTGGAGTCGGCAGAATATCAAAGTACAAAGAAGTCTATCGCTTTCCGCTGACAAATTCTCAAGACATCTTCTCACAGTCCTGTGAAAAATCATCCCACATTAGGTCGCTTTTATTGTCTCTGACTAGATCCGATGAAGGTGCGAGTGTACTAATTAGCCGGTATTTGTCTTCTTGAAGAAAAGGTCGTTATTTAAAGATCCTTCATGAATAATATCATGAAATAAGTCAGATAAATACCTCGAACGTCGGTATTAATCCATATTAATCCATGTATATGGATTAATACCTCCGTTCTCGGTATTTATCTCTTACATAAAAAAATATTTCTCTAAAATCTAAAGTAAAAGAGGGGTTTTAATATTGGGGGCTAATCGTCCAGAAACTGGAGGCTAATTGTCTAAAGATCGGGGGCTAGTTGTCTGAGGCTAATTGTCTCGGGGGTGAGTTGGGGGACTTCAGTTCAAGGTGTACTAGCACTTCTACTGAATAATCCTTCTACTAACGAAGCATTTGAAAGTTGATGAATAGATATTTTGACCCGAGTTCTATTACGGGCTTGGCTCTTTAATTGTGCTAAACTGTAATTCTAAGGTTGAAATATACTCGCTGACAAAGCAAAGTGCAAATTCAAAATCTTTTGGGAATATTCTTTTGCATTCCGAAAATGAAATAGGTACCAAAGGAACAAGAATCGAAGGTCTTTTCCGTGCATTCCTTTCTGTCGCATAGTCCCAGAATAACACGCTTTCAAGGCTCCCGCAAAGGAAAGAGAAAACAAAGGAAACATTTACATTTACCATAAAATGCCTACCCTTAAAGACGATTAGAAATACAGGTGTGCATAGGGTGCATGGCGTACCTGTTTTGAGGTGAAGAGGTTTAATTGAAACTTGTCCTCTGAACACTTCTATTTAAAATAATGCAGTAGATGCATATTGATACCAGAAGTGGATGAAACGAGTGAAACTGAGAATGCCTTGTTTAATTAGGACTATTATTTCTTATATAGGGTGAACCCAAGAAAACAAATAAACAAAGCAGAGTAGAGAGATATGTCGCACTGTTTGACACTGAGGTGGGTTTTGTGGATTGAAAACAATTACTTGCCCACTCTTACATTCAAGCCAGGATTGTCCTGACTTTCTATTTAACAAATTGACCGCACTTTCCTATTGTCTGTACTCTTATTGATCATAGAAATGATGTCATAAAATGTTCAAAACTCAAGTGGACCCACAAGCCGCAGGCGAGTGGGTCCACTGCAAATCTTTGACAACTGGATTTTAAGAACTGGCATGGCACAACAGATTCGCAACGCCAGACAGGATTGCGTTACCTTTTACGTCATTTTCATCATCCTCGCAGACCCAGGGGCAGATAGTCGGGGTGAGAGACAGATAAAGAGACGAAATCGGTGCGAGCGAAAGTTTACATGCAAAACGGGTGGGAGAGTCCCTGGGCGATTACCTTTAACGGACTAGTTCAAGAGACTATTTGCGTTCTTGCTTCTGATTGAGCACAAATTTTGATACATTGTAGTTTTTGTGGCCAATCAGCGATCAGCTTATTTCACCGTTCCTTTCGTGACGTCTTATACAGAGTGTAACTTTGCCAAACCTTTTACCCAGATGTCATGCACTCGTGCGTACTGAAATCAACTTTCTGTCTCGATCGCTCGATAGGCCTTCCATCGAAGAAAGTTTTAGTAAAATGGGACCCACAAAGCCGAGAAATCGAGAAATTTGGAAAGGGTACTCAAGGAAAAAGAAAACAAGTACGAAAATCAGATTGAGGTTTTGTGAAAAGTTCACACCTTAGGTGTGAGCTTTTAGAAGCGTGCAATTAGGACTTACGTGCGATCCACAACACGTCTTCGCGTTTGCTCCAAACTGCCACTTCTAAAAGTTCACAATACCTCAATCTCATTATCGTAATTGTTGTTTTCTTTTTCCTTGAGTAGCCTTTCCAAATTTCTCGATTTCTCGGCTTTTTGGGCCCCATTTTACTAAAACTTTCTTGGGTGGTAGGCCTATTGAACAAGCCAAACAGAAAGTTGATTTCAGTGCGCACGAGTCTTGAGATCTGGGTAAAAGGTTTAGCAAAGTTACACTCTGTATAAGACGTCACGAAAGGAACGGTGAAGTTAGCTGATCGCTGATTGGGCACAAAAAATACAATGCCTCAGAATTTGTGCTCAGAAGCAAGAACGCAAATGGGCTCTTGAACTAGTCCGTTAAATGTAATCGCCCAGGGGCTCTTCCGCCCGCCTTGTAAACTTTCGCTCACACCGACTTCGCCTCTTTTATCTGTCTCTCAGCCCGACTATCTGCCCCTGGGTCTCCAAGGATGCATTTTCATTATTGTTTGCACTCTTTAGTGACAATAGCACTAAACCAATCAGCGCGAGAGAATTTGCACATTTGTTTTTAAAAAAATGCTTCAGATAATTTCTAGAGAAGGAGTTAGCGGAATTATTTATACGGTTGAACATATCGGCTGAGCGACCACTCTCCAAAGTGACTAATTTTATGAAATCCCCTTCGAATAAGTTCCCGATCAAACGCCTTTTAGAAATTCTCGTATGGGGAGAAACTTTTTATATCACGATATTACGTATTTATGATACGTTTGACAGAGACCTGTTTCGGCCGCAGAGACATCTTCCAGTCTTTTATAGTAGCGACCTTTTTACATTAGGAATCAGAGGAAAGCGGAGAGGAAGATATGCTCACTCAGGAAGAACTCGAGAAAACAGAGGGATGGAGGCTGTTAATGGCAGCCATAGATAGAAAGTATGGGAAATCAGACGCAGCCAAAAGCTAGTTAACTACTAATGAAATGTTTAACTGAAAAGTTTGTTTCAATGGCCTCGTTAACTGGACTCGTGGATTTCATTTTGAATAACAGCTAGATGTGATTTTTATGTCGCATAATGTATTTGGAATAAAGCGTAAGAATGTAAAATAGTAGACAGTAATAAAAGTCTAAAGCGACAGGCAATTCTGTCTGATCTGCTCTCACGTTTTGATTATCATCCCTCCCCAATTAGGTTATCTGAGCTTTCTTGTAGCTCCATGTACCCCTGAATTTTGTGAAATCTGTGTCTAAATCTGATTTGGGCCTAAGTTTGTAGTTTCTTACTGTTTTACTTTAAATTAAAGATATTACCTTGGAGAGAGAAAAAAAAACACGTCGTAGAAGAGGGAGAAAATGAAAGTGCTTCAACATGGCAGACGCAATCATTAGTATTTTCACCACGTTTACAGGTAAGAACTTGTGAATTACTTGCCTTCGCCCCATAAATTTTTAAGATCTGAGTATTGTACTTTACTTCAATTCCTTATTCGCGATGGAGGAAGGGGATATAAGTTGGTTGGAAGAAATCGCAACAAGGTCGTTTCACCCAGCTACCTAATTCGTAAATAGACTAAACGGCTGCCACCGATATTTTTAGTATTGCAATTATTAATCAAGTATTAAAAGGTAAATTAGTGCTCTGCAACACTGGACGCATTACTGCCGGAAACCTGTATCTAGCCGACTACCTGAAACGCAGTTTATTACATTGTTGTGTGCTCGTAATTTTTTTGCAATGAAGAAGCAGGAGAATGACTGATCGCTCACAAAACTTTGTGATGACACTGACTGACGTTTCGACAACCTGAGCGGAAGTTATCATCAGAGTCAAGTGAATTGTGAATCGTCAGTAGATGTTATAAGTCTGGTCGTTGTCCTGCTTGGTCGACGAACTCACGACGTTATTGGTCGTCTGTCTGGAAGCCGTGATGTCATTGGCTGTGAAGACTGTAAAACGTGATACAGGTGATAATTGTTGGCAACGGTTCAGTGGTGTTTGTTGTTTGTTCTAAGTTAGTAAACCAGCTTTCCAGAGTGATTCGTTGATAATAGTCCGTACTGTAGGTAACGCATTTAGTAGAGTCCCAGTCGATTCTGCGGTTTGTTTGTAAATGTTGCTCAGCAATGTGATTGTTGATATCTCCATTTTTAGTCGCTCGTATGTGTTCAGTCAGTCGTATGTTCAAATTTCTGCCAGATTCAAACGTTGTCACCATGTAAGTATTGGTTATCGCATTGACCTAGTGATATAAAGGATTAAGCTTGATTCTCACGCAAATTTCTAAAGTGTCCACAAAATTAGGCGAGTTTATGAAAACTTTGAAAAAAAAAGGAAAATTTGATACTTAATTGCACGAAGTCGCATTGCAATAACTTGCTTGTTTCTAGAGGGCAAAATTGTGTGGCACTAGGAAAACTAAACTGTCAGGCGAGGGTCGTAAAATAAACAGGCTAAAACAGTTTATTCTAATGTTCTTTTTACATCCAGAGCAACCAAGATACTGTCCATAATGTTCATCGAGAAGAAGGACCGAACTCGTTGATAAAATCGATTAAATCTGAAGCCATGAAAAATGTCATTTACCCGCTGTTTGAAGTTTTCGTCCCTCAGTCTTACATCAAAGGATACGGCAATCAACAAACCCAAGAGACCTTGTAGAGTATCGATAGAGTAATTCATCTTATTGCATTTGACTGTCTCCTTTCCGCTCAAAGTATCCTGACTTTTCCTTTACACAGTCTGTGCTTTTTACTTAACGTTGCATGAAGCCATATGTAACTGAAGGGGTGCATAGGTTCTCGGCCACCATGATTGATTTTAATGAAACTGACAATTTAATCACAGAGTAGGTTTGTCAATTTAAATGCAAAAAATTTAATTGGTTTTTTCAAGCCACCAAAATTTGGTTTGCAATTTCTTCTCAAACTTTGATCTGATGTTCTTTCCTTCTCGATCAAATAACTTGGGTGGAGAGTCAAAACATTGAGGAACTTCGAAGTAGGCGTTGTGTTTGAAACTTTGAAGTCAACTGGTTGCCGGCAAGGCGCACTTGACCACCCGGCCAACCAATAATAAGTATTATTAAAAACTGGACTAGGTATATTGGATTTCTAGCATTTTGATTGGCTCAACGGAGCTAGGCTATCAGCTCATATACCTGCTGCGACCAAATATGGTCAATGAACACTCAACAACAAAGTGAGCTGAAAGTTTTTTCCTCGCCAGGAACCCGGCGAGAAAAATGGACGAGAAAAATCACTTGCCAGCAAATTTAAATTAAGCAGAAATTCCAACAACGTCACCAACAAGCATCACCAACAGCGTCCTCTAACACAAGTCAAAATTGATTGAAGAAACTGTGCAGAAATAGAAATTTAAGCATTAAGCGCGGTGTTTACAATTAATTTCTTTCATCGATCGTCACGTCGATCATTGAAATTAAAAAACGGTAGGTTTTATCAGAAAGGATTTTCACTTCAAAATATCAAGACAAGAAACAAAATAAAAGACAGTGAAATGGGGCAGAAGCATGTAATAAAAACTATCACACATTCATGGCGAGTCGGTGCAAAAATCATGAAGCAATCTAAACAAGTACTATAAAAAATACAGCTGCAAACTGCCAAGAAGGAAGGAAGGGTGAGACTGTTTTTCGGCTTTAACACGCAAAATTGACACTGGTTTACCTGCACTCGTTGTAGCTCTGTGTTCCAATAGGTCCAAGTGCTCAAATAGAAATCGGATGCCATGTAAACGAAGTTGAATCGCTTTTTCAGTTGTTTGAATGTTGTTTTTACCATTCCGTCCGCAACCTCTAAACTGAGAACCACTGCATTTTGCGCTTTGCGTTTAACAAACTATGATGGTGAATTCTAATGTTCCTCGCTACAGTAATCGTGCTTATTAGCTGCGTAGAAATTACCTCTTCAAGGTCAACTGTTCAAATTTGTTCTGTCTTCAGTTCGATCAAACACGTAAATGATGGCTCCATTGTGCGAACAGCCGATTACAAACTTGTTCAGTTTCAACTCCAGCAGCTATATGGTGAAATTGTACAGCTTCAATCCGCTTTGAACGATGATTACAACAATGTTTCAGGAAAAATCAAACATGTACCATATTTCTGAGCCAATAATTAGAAGATTTTTTTCCAAAACTTGTGCTACTTTGTTCACTTTCGAGCAGTTTTCATTGATTCATTCAGCTTTGCAATGAAACGCTACAACACTTCGCAAGGTTTTGGCGCCTTTTTCGTTCAGTCATGTGATCGATTCTCGTTCCGTTTAAATTTCTTTTCTCATTTTTCCCGTTCTTTCTTGATTTTTTTTAAATAGTGGTTAAGTTTTTAATAAAACAATTATTCTACTCGGGCTTGCTGGATATCAAATGATTATAACCAACTCGGCGCTACGCGCCTCGTTGGTTATCTATCATTCGATATCCAGCGCGCCCTCGTAGAATAATTGTTAATTATTAAAAACTGGACTAGGTATATTGGATTTCTAGCATTTTGATTGGCTCAACGGAGCTAGGCTATCAGCTCATATACCTGCTCCGACCAAATATGGTCAATGAACACTCAACAACAAAATGAACAAATGAGCTGAAAGTTTTTTCCTCGCGAGCAACCCGACGAGAAAAATGGACGAGAAAAATCACTTGCCAGCAAATTTAAATTAAGCAGAAATTCCAACAACGTCACCAACAAGCATCACCAACAGCGTCGTCTAACACAAGTCAAAATTGTTTGAAGAAACTGTGCAGAAATAGAAATTTAAGCATTAAGCGTTGTGTTTACAATTAATTTCTTTCATCGATCGTCACGTCGATCATTGAAATTGAGCAAACGGTAGGTATTATCAGAAAGGATTTCCACTTCAAAATATCAAGACAAGACATAAAATTAAACACAATGAAATGGGGCTGGAGCATTTAATAAAAACTATCACACATTCATGGTGAGTCGGTGCGAAAATCATGAAGTAGTCTAAACAAGTGCTAAGGGGCCGACCATTTAACTCTTGAGGGGGGGGGGGGGGGTGGATGATTTCGAAAAAAAATTTCCTGCAAGCCCTTGTCGGAAGAAAAAAATTGCATGCAGCACAAATGAAATAGGAAAAAAATTCTTGCACTGCTGCAAGCAAGAAAAAAAAATGTTGCAAAGCTATTTCATCATTCCAGGGGGACTTTACAAAATCCCAGCAAAACTGCAACCATTCTTCCCTTGCTCCCTTTAAACTCTGGAGTTGGTTATGCTTCAGAATGTGCAATGCATTCTTAGCTTTATAGGGTCCGACAATCTGTGAGCCAGCGAGCCACTCCAGTTAGCCTAAATCACACTCTGGTTTAGCCAAAACAACATTCCTGTTAGCCTACAGTTATTAGCTTTAATAGGTAGCTTGCGGTGAGCCCTATATAATGGGATATAAAGGGATTTATGGCTTGCACGGTTCACAAGGCTCGCGAGTCATAGGAGTCATGCAAGCCATTATGGTTAGCCTAAATTACACATTGGCTAACCTAGTTAGCACTGCAGTTAGCCTACAGTTCCTTTATAGGTAGCTTGCGGTTAGCCTTTTTCAGATTGGGATTAGGGATTTCTGGCTCGCTGGCTCGTACTGTATCCAAACTCGTTAGCTTTATAATATCACAAGCAGTAATGGAGGTAAATTTTTCTATTTAAAGAATCAAGGTTTATTAGACAAAGAAAAATAATTTGTTCATTTTTAATCTTTTTAACTGAAGCATTTTCATGTAACATAACATTAATATTTTATAACATATAACATTTTTGCCATTTTTGATTTTTGCGATGTTTTAGTAATGCACCTATCAATGTCTAGCCCCAATGGGGGGAGTGCAGGCATACCCAAGGGCTATAATGATTGACATTTTCAAATATTTTGGGTCACTAAAATTTTTAAATTCCCCACCCTCTGCCATTTCAAACCTTGGTTAAATCCTTAATTCTTGTTATGAAACTATTCTATGATTCTTGTTGTCAACCGTAAATAACATGTATTTATATTTTTCTATGTTTAAATATTTGTAAATAAGATATATCTCTATTATAACATATTCAGTATAAAAAGAAACAGATCCAAACCTTTCTTGTTGTCAACCGTAAATAAATAACAGTAACATGTATCTATATTTTTCTATGTTTTTATATTTTTAAATAAGATATATCTTTATTATAATATATAGTCAGTATAAAAAGAAACAGATCCAAACCTTTCTTGTTGTCAACTACAAATAAATAAATAAGTAAACAGTAACATGTATCTATATTTTCAATGTTTTTATATTTTAAAATGAGATACATAATTATGCCATAAAAAATTTTTCCCGGACCCCACTGAAGCGCGAAAATAAAAACCAGGAAGGCCTTTATAGAAGCCTGGCATAATGAGAGTAACCAGGCCTAAAGACCCAACCCACTTGAGGATACACTGGGAACAAGCCTACAGAACATTAAAATAGCTTGAAATTTTGTAGTTTTAACTTAATAAATGGACAGTTATAGCTCTAAAAAAATAAATAACTGTTATGTCACAAAATGGCACTATTATGCCGGCAAATAGCACTATTATGCCGGCATTATGCTCGATGCTCCACCTATAGTATTATGCTCGAAATTATGCCGGCATAATATGTCAAACCCTAATTAGTAAGCTCATACAAAAAAAAATAGTGTAAGTGATTTTCATAATCCCATGAAACAAACTCAAGCCCATGCATTTCACTTATGATTTATCTATTTGTTGTCTTGTCTGTGAACAAAGCTCCAGCTGGAATTGAAAACTAATGTAAGAACTCTTTTTTTTTTTTTTGAGGAAAAAAAAATCCTGCAGAGAAATGAAGAGGAAAAAAAAATATCCTGCAGAGCATTTAGAAGGAAAAAAAATATCCTGCCCACCAGGTTGCTAGAAAAAAAAAAGCTTGCTGACCAGAAATCATCCACCCCCCCCCCCCTCAAAAGTTAAATGGTCGGCCCCTAAAAAAATACAGCTGCAAACTACCAAGAAGGAAGGAAGGGCGAGATTCTTTTTCGGCTTTAACATGCAAAATCAGGACACTGGTTTACCTGCACTTGTTGTAGCTCTGTGTTCCAACAGGTCCAAATGCTCAGATAGAAATTGGATGCCATGTAAACGGAGTTGAATCGCTTTTCCAGTTGTTTGAATGTTGTTTTTACCATTCCGTCCGCAACCTCTAACCCGAGAACAACTGCATTTTGCGCTTTGCGTTTAACAAACTATGATGGTGAATTCTAATGTTCCTCGCTACAGTAATCTTGCTTCTGAGCTGCATGGAAATTACCTCTTCAAGTTCAAATTTGTTCTGTCTTCAGTTCGATGAAACACGCACATGATGGCTCCGTTGTGCGAACAGATTACAAACTTGTTCAGTTTCAACTCCAGCAGCTAATATGGTGAAATTGTACAGCTTCAATCCGCTTTGAACGATGATAACAACAATGTTTCAGGAAAAATCAAACATGTACCATATTTCAAAGCCAATAATTAGAAGATTTCTTTCCAAAACTTGTGCTACTTTGTTCACTTGCGAGCAGTTTTCATTGATTCATTCAGCTTTGCAATGAAATGCTGCAACACTTCGCAAGGTTTTGGCGCCTTTTTCGTTCAGTCATGTGAGCGATTCTTGTTCCGTTTAAATTTCTTTTCTCATTTTTCCGTTCTTTCTTGACTTTTTTTTTAATAGTGGTTAAGTTTTTAATAAAACAATTATTCTACTCGGGCTTGCTGGATATCAAATGATTATAACCAACTCGGCGCTACGCGCCTCGTTGGTTATCTATCATTCGATATCCAGCGCGCCCTCGTAGAATAATTGTTAAATATAACTAGTCGTACCCTCTCAGGATTTAAAATATGGCCTTTTGTCAACCAATTAGCTTTAGCAATCCTGTCCTCTGGTTATGTAGTACAATGAACAGCACCACAGTAAGAATTTCTTCAATCAGTAGCTTTCATTTGAGTGGACGCATATTTGGACTTAATTCAACTTTTACAGGACAACAAAAAGTGCCATAAGAAACTACTATTAAAGGTAAGGTTTACATTCATTTGAGTGGTCACACTGCAGGATTTCATGCGCAAACAAGAAAGCTTAACAAGGTTAATGTGATAGCCGGAATCCATTTTTTCCCTTGCTACAGGAATCAGATGAAAGTGAAGAAGATGAAGAAGGACTCACCATTGAAGAGCTAAGGGAAACATTGGGTTATAAGTCGATAATGAAGAATATAAATGCAGTGTTTCAGAAGCCGCATTAACGCCAACAAAAGTATTGATCAGTTCAGACCGAGGTACCTGGATACGAACTAAGGAAGTGTTCACACTGATAATTTGTGTAGACTCGAAAATTGATAAATAAATGAACAATTATTCATAAAATAAATAAAAAATAAATACGAAGTGGTGAGGTAAATATCTACCCCTCTTCACCGATATTGAGGTGAGCGACTGTTTTAGTATATTTACAAAACCACTGGATAGCCAGCATCAAAGAGTTCCTTATTCTGAGCAATGAGGAAAGACTCTTGCAAAATATGGAACAAGACGCGGTGAATAGCAGATACTATCCCGCGTTTGAGTAGCCAATCAGAGCGCGCGAAAAGCACTACTTACTGGTTTGGTCTATCCTTAATAGCCGTGACATGCGTGGGTAAAGTTAGAGACGATGTATGGAAGGTTGAATTAAACGTGGAAAGTTGAACAGCCATTGCCAATCAAGACCATCAAACGTTGTCTCTAATGAGTGAATGAGCAATCAGAGAATTAACTCTGCAGTGTAACGGCGCGTTTTCTTGGTCTGTTGTGGAATGAGAATAGGCAGAATGAGAATGATCAAAATTATTGGAACATGAAACAAGAAAAAAAAAACGATCGTTCCAAAAATGGACTGAAAACTGACCGCTAGCGGGTTTTTTAAATTGAAATTTGCCACGGATGCGCTGTTGTTTGGGTCAGCCATTGAGATATTGCCAAGTGACTGACAACTTCAGGTTTTTAGTATGCTTATTCTGTTCATTCTGCCCAAAATAGCAGAATACATGGAATGGCATAAACTACCACTTAGCATTGCCTTAGTAAGGAAATAGGGACTACTTAAGATAAAGGAAAATCTTTCAACGCTTCTTGTGCCTGTCGGTGTAGAAAATGCTACCCCAGCTGGCTTAGTGTTCCTGCCGGTGTGCCTCAGCTTTAGTTTTAGCTTGTATCTATTATAATGTTTAGTTTTATTTTATTCTTTTGTTATAGAGGACCTCCCTGAAAACCACTCAACGTAATGGGAGTATCCTCTTTAAAGATTAATTATTATTATTATTATTATTATTAGGGGACACGGCTTGGCCCATGGCTTTTCCTGGTGATGATTAATGACTTGAAGCTACCGGCGAGTCATTTCTCATATGGGAGTTTGCGGAATAAGATACAACCATTTCGGAAATAGTTCCCTCCTCAAAGGAAAGTCATCTACGGGATGCTTTTGATTATATCAATATTTGTTCACAAGAAAACCGCCTTCAGCTCAACCCAACCAAATGTAAAGAACTTGTGATGTGTTTCAAAGGATCACCACCATCTCACCCTCAGGTAGAACTGGATGGGGCGGAGTTCGAGAGTCTCTACGGCGAAGGTTCTCGGCGTTATGTTTAGCAGGGATCTCAAATGGAACGATCATGTAGGAATGATCTATCAACAAAGGCAGCTAAACGCCCCTATCTTCTGAGGCAGCTTAAGAGAGCTGGAATAAGTTCTGATGATCTAGTGCAACTTTATTGCAGTGTTATTAGATCAGTGTTAGTGTATGGATGCCACGTTTTCCACCGCAGTCTGCCTAGTTATCTATCTGATGAAATAGAGCGTATCCAGCGGCGTGCTATGCGAACTGTTTTTCCTGTCTGTAAGTACCGTGTAACATCAGAAAGGGCTGGCATCCCTACACTATCTGTCAGACGCAAATCGCTATGTTTAGATCTTTTCAGCAATATTGTGCAGGACAGAAACCATACCCTGGCCGACTTGCTGCCACCAAAGTCAACTCATAATAGGCAGCTGAGATCAAGGAGAGTGTTTAATATTCCTGTCTGCAAAACGGACCGCTATAAGAATAGTCTCATCATCAGCCATAGCAATTAATTTTAATATATATTTTACTCGATTTTATTTTTCAAATGCAAAGTATATTTCTTTTGAATTACTTTTATATTAATAACCTTTTTCCACTTTTTATTGTATATAGCTTATTATAGTATTGTACATAGAACATGTAATTCAGTCGAAAGACTGCGATGTGTTTTTATATGAATAAACGATTCCTTCCTTCCTCCTTCTTCTTCTTCTTGACGCGCGGAAAGCTAGTTAATTCACGTCTGTGCGCACGTAAATGGAAGTCCATCATACAGGGACTTCCATGATTTGTGGACATTTCAGCTGGTGTTTTGCCAAAGGGAATCAAAGTTATCAAAAAAGGATTCCCGAAGGGAGAACAAACCATTATATGTTCTTAGTAGAGTAGGGTCAGTGACATTTACTATTGAACTATTCCTCGTTCCGTAAAGAGTGGATTGACGCATGCAAATGAGGTTTGGTGGACCAGAGTTCTGGGGAACTCTCCAAGTAATCTGAAAATTTTCTGCTCTGTCAGTGAGCAAGCCTCGAGTGTTCTGATGATGAAATCCGATGGAAAAGTTGAAGTCAAGTTCACAATGGCCGGGACTTGCCACAAAAACGAAGCGAATCATGACGGACATTCATAAAACAACGCAACAACAAGGCTCTTGAGTTGACGTTATTAATTATAAATGCCTGTAATTCCTGTAATTCTTGCCTTGAGTCCTGAAAGTTGCCAACTGATGTATTTAGTTATTTTTCCTCATTTAATTATATGTATTTAGTTATTTTTATTGAACCATTGGACGGACTGCTGTACCTTTGTCGTTCCGCAAGCCTCGATTAGCTTCTGCTATTTGCGTGCGAAACCGAATATTCAATTATGAGTATTTTTAGTAATTAATAAATTTGATGCCTAATAAGATGTTATCACGCAAAAAAGGGTTTCTCGCACAAAAGCCTCACGTGGCCCAGGCGGCGGACGCCTAACTGTGGTTTCTGTAGCATGTAGCGGGAAAACATGTGCGAGCAAGGCACTATTGGTTTTGGTTTTACTTCTGATTGGTCGAGAAAGTGGTGCGAGATTTTTTAACCAATCACAGAGCGACGTAAAGCAAAACCTAAACAAAACGCTAATTACTTTCACAATTAATTAAAAACCGCTCTATTAACAATGCGCATGCTGTTTATTTGACCGCTAGTGAATATTTAGCCAATATTTAAACGTGGCGTCTTCAAAAACTCGAGGAGAGCTTCAACGCTTCAATTTTATTTTTTCAGCGGAGCAGATACGTGTCTGCCTTCCAAGGAGGCACGGCAAGTCACTCAGTCACTTAACAAAAAGACACACTTAGTGACAAAAAGGAAGCAGACCACAACCTTTCCTCCTGAACTTGTAGTGGTGATTCTCTGGTCACCGATCAAATTGCGTCTTGCCATTAACTAGGCCACAAGGCATCGAAACTTTTATGCTACAATCGCAGAATGTCAATGATGATGATGATGATGATGATGATGACGACGACGACAATGTGTCCTCATGTGATCACGTGAAAAATTTGTTTGGTCGCTTAGTAAGGCTGGCGAGTCAGAGCAGAATATCCTTTTCGCCTCAGATACAACTGCTAGCAGGGAAAGTAACCATGGTAACCAACTGCCTCTCGATGTTATGGTATAATGCCCAAAGGAACACGAGAACCCTGCATTCCATTTCTGGAATAGTCAAGAAAGAACGTGCTCTGAACGGCCGACCAACACAAGGGGACCAGTCACAGGGAATGGTTGCAGTGGCTAGTCTCTGGAACGAGTGGGAACGGGCAATCACGAAGGAGCTTGCTCCGGGGAAAAGTCACAGGGACAAGTCCCATGTAGTGTCTACACGAGGTGACTGGTCGCGGGGACAGTCCCTATTGGGTTTTGGCTGGTAGCCTTTTTTGGCGGCAAAAACTAGTCGCATGGACACTACACAAGGGGGACAAGCACAATTTGAGGACACAAGTCTTCGTGACCTATCGTGCGAAGCCAGTGATATGAAGTTTCACCAATTGATCATGTCACACAACTCTTAGGAGTTGACTAGGCCCCTGCCTTAATGAGATGCTGTTTCATCACTTGAACGAGAAATAACACTTCATTTTATTTCCATGAAAAGTATTACATTTACCATGAATCTTCACTTTCACGACTCGACTTGAACATGTGTGTGAACAAGCGGAGTGTATTGGACATGGATGGACTTCTGGGACAAATTGCAGGGACGAAATTTTGGTAACGGCGACTTTTCACGAAATTGGGTACGGTAGTTCACACGAAAGGACTTGGTCCTCGGAGCCAGTCGCAGAGACTAGTCCCCTCATTGTGTTGACCTAAGAGACCGGGCAAACGACGGATCATTGTTTCCGAAACATAGTTTTCCAAAATGAGACCAGCTTGATCAAAGCGAACGCAAGTCATCGCAGGTACACAGACGTAGTGGTGAAACACAAGTGGACGTACATGGAAAACGTCCGTCCACTTGCGATTGCTTGGCTCTTATGAATTGGCTCCCAAGTCAACGTAATTTTCCCATCTTGCGTTGCATGGCGTCTCGGTGGCCAGGGTTTTTATAAAATTTGCAAACACACGAGTGACATTTTAAATCGTGTCTCGCACGAATGTTTAATACTGAAGAACATTTTTCATGCATTAGTTCCGCAATCAGTGCTAACAGGTCCTAACCTTCTTACAATGAGCTCTAAACTGGATTCTGGTACATATTGACTAAAGAAATTAGTAAACTACACTTTAAACGTCTTTTGCAAACTCTTTAACTATCAGTTAAAACTGGTTTATAGCTATTGTAAACCTTTGATACAATTAAAATAGGATATGAAGTTAGTCGTTAACTGTAAAAAGGCTAATAGGAGTTATTTACATTGTTGTTTTATTCATCAGTCAGTTCCAGCAATATCCTTCCCTTATTCCTGGGTAAGTGAGTCCATGGAAGCTCGTGAACACGAGCATTTCCGTGAAAAAAAAAGGCGAATCACCTACAGTGGGTAAAGCAGAGACCCTATGACTAGTGTTAAGTTTAAATTTCGACAGTTTCAAGCTTAGGGCTAGATCGGATGGTTCTAAGACCTAAATTTCCCTTTCCTTTAAGCTGCATTTCGATTAATTAATGAATTGAGAATTGAGAGGTGTACTTCTAACTTTTTTTAGTGACCGTTCACTCTGTAAATCTGTTATCTCATTATGACTTCGAGTCACTTGGACACAAATACCTCGCCTTTGCTGATGAACGCATCAACGAAACGAGGCCACCTAAGATTCTGTGAGGACGACATCATGAGGCCCCAGGTTAGACTAATGCCTACCCTAAGCCGAGTGTATTTATAAATACCCCAGCTTACCCCATTCCTAAGGAACTGCCCTTGTTATGTCCGAGGGTGGGAAAGGAGGGACGGTCATTGCTGGTAACCACTTTAATTAATCTACCTTTAAAACATATTAAAATAATTTCGCGATCATCTTTTACAGTAATCAAATCAAACTGACGATTACAAAGTCAATGACTTCAATAATTGAATGGATAAGTGTGTACAATAATTCCAGTGGCAACAGTGTAATTGCCGAGATCAATATTTTTGAAGAGCCGAGAGCAAAAAGATTCTGTATGTACTTTTAGGTTCACGGTTGTCAACCGTCACTTCCTTGCAACAGAAATGCACCCAAATGACTTCGTCTCTCTCTGTTATGAATCAGCAACTCGGTGTTAGTTTTCCCGTTAAACTAAGCACGTATCACTACACTGATAACACAGATCGCTTATACCACCTGTACAACCTTTGTCATTTGAGCGCATCGGTAGATGGTTATAAATATTCGGGTACTTCCTACTGGAACGTTCTTCCATTGTATGCGCCCAGGCTATATTTGTAAATTTTAAACTTCCGTGTAATAATACTAGTTGGGTTGTACGTACCCTGACTGCTGACCACCTGTGCCTGCATGAGTTTTATTACTATGTTAAACTGAAACTCTCACTACCATAGCAACAGCCTTGAATTCCTTAACAATGTCCTACCTCTGTTGCTTTCCATAAATTAAGCCTAGTGTGACGTTGTGTAAACAAGAAATTTCCAAGTTGTAATTATGCTTGTTCAAAACAATCAATTCAGGTATTTGTCAAGTAATCTAAGCTCGTTCTTAGCATTTGATCTTTTCAATTTTTAAATTTACATTGTGGTTTATAACCAAAAATGTGTATTTTTTCCCTTACTCTCCTGCAAACCCTTTTTATACGTTCGTCGTCATTGCCACAAAGAGCTTCATCGCATTCGTCGACAATTTTCCTATAGCCTTCAAAAAGCATTGTACATCTTTCCACACTTGCTGTTAGTGCACTATGTATTCTAGCATCATGTTCCGAGGAAGTCTCTTCATCAGGTGTAAGAAGCTCATTAACAGGGGCGTATTCAGCACATGCACCCAAAAATGTGCTGGAATCTTCTTTTGCCGAATGATCATCGCTAGATACAACCTCGGCGCTAGATATAAAACCATCTAAATTCTTGAACATCACCTTGCACTTCAGGCAGGGATCTTTTTTATCGGTGTAACCCTTTTTCTCAAATGCAGAGGATGACCAATCCTTAGGGTCTGCAGTAACTAAAGACTCATCAAATATTACTGCTTTCCTTAAGTTACCTTTAAAATGACAAATCCTGCTGTGCAAACAAAGAGGCCTTAAGAAGGGACTAACTGATATTGATGATCCAACACACCATTTATCATGATGTAACACCATTGTCAAAACCTTTGGTCTGAATCTGTTTTTACTTCTGAGACCACGGTGAAACAAGGCTGTCGCTCTAAACATTACAGCCTCGGCATGCTTTTGGCTGCCTCTTTGTCCGCCTCCAGATTCTTCTACCACGTCACTAAGCTGAAAGATAAATAATAATAATAATAATAATAATAATAATAATAATAATAATAATAATAATAATGATAACAATAATAATAATAATAATAATAATAATAATAATAACAATAATAATAATAAATTGTGATTAAGGAATGAACGACGGCTCCAAAGTCGTAGATCATTTCTCGAGGAGCTGAATTAGGTGCTGCACGATGTGAAAAATGTGATTTCGTAGTGGAACCCCGCTTTACGGACACCCGAATTACCGGAACAATTCTTTTGGTCCCGATGGAAAGCTCATATCTTTTCCCTTACATTAGGACACTTTTCTCGACCTGACCTGAGTGACACTCTTCGATACTAAGTTACCCTCGCACGACGTAACATTAAGGGGCTGTTTACAAGGAGGGGGGAAGATCCCAGAAGGCGAAACAACTTTTCGTTTGGTTCACATGCAGAAATTTCGGTCGGGGTGGTTGCGGAAACTTGGATTTTCTCTTTTCTTTTTTCTTCTTTCTTTCTTTCATTTTTTATTTTATTTTATGACTTCAATGAGAGTATTTTCCCACATTAATAAGTACCAGCAATTAAAAGAAAATGTGGGGCTCCGCTTTTAGGCTTGGCTAAACCTATGTATTACCTAGAGAGCAATGGAGGAAAACTTTTTTTTTGGTAATCTAAAATGGCAAGACGCTTCACAATTTAGGCTTAAAAGAAGAATTAAAGGAAATGGCTTTTTGTGATGAACCCCCCTTTTTAAGCAAATAAATCTAAAACCTATTTACCCAAATATTAAGATAACGAACGTAACTTAAGAAAATAGCAATAACATGTAAGAAATTTAACATGTACAACGTTGAAATGAACGTTGATATGAACTTTAAATGTAAGAAAAGCGGTTTTAGTCTTCAAATGAAGTATGAAGAAGGAAGTTGTGAAAAGTGAAGGCTCTAGAACATTCTAGAAAGACAAGGAAAAGTTATTAAGATGTTATGTAACAATTAGACGTTTTACATTTAGAACGCAACAGCGTCTAATTCTGTACCACCTAATTTTTATCTTGTGTTTTTAAGTTGCGAAGCTTTTTAATAAAGGACTACTTAGAAAAAAAGAGCTTTCAGCTTGCGTAATTCTTAAAAAAGGGAGGTTTTGAATGGCTCCGATTGTCGGGACACCCTGTCTACAATTTTGACATGACTTTCCTAATAGAGACAAATCTCGTGTTAAAAAGGGTTTTAAAAGTGTTTTTGCATCCTCACATTACCGTCGTTTTCATCTAAGCGTGGACACGTGACGCAAAAACATGTTCTAACTGGGTGCAAACAAGACATGTTTAGCTACCAAACTTTGAGGTTTGAAGGCTGTTAGAGCACGTTTCGCTAAAATGGCAGGTGTCCAGAAAACGAAGAACACCTAGAAAACGCAGATTTTAGATGTTTTTCTTTGAGATTCGGGAATATTAACGGGCACATGAGAAAACATGCATCCTCGGAGACCCAGGGGCAGCTAGTTGGGGCGACGGGATTTTCACGGGCGAAAGTTTACAACAAGAACGGGAGAGCCCCTGGGCACTTACTCTTACCGAACGAGTTCCAGAAGCATTTGAAATCCCGCCTTCTGATTGGCCAGAAAAAAATCAGCGAAGCCCCGACTCTGATCTCTTCTTACACGAAGTGGTTTTCCTTCATCGATCAGTTGCGTGGCCAGAAGCGTATGAATTCAGCGCCCTGTTCTGATTGGCCAGAAAACATAATTTCTGGCCAATCAGCGATGAGGACCAGTCGGGCGACTCTGATGTCTTCGTACACAAAGTAGTTTTCCTCATCGATCGCCATAGTTTCGTGGCCCGTTCAACGGGAAGGTTTTCGAGGAGAGTTTCAGAACAAAAACATCCACGAAGTCGAGGAAATCGCGAATTTTAACATTGCCGCAAGAAAACAAACACTCCCCGAGAATTTTTCATGGCGAATTTTTCATATATTGTTATTATTATTATTATTATTATTATTATTATTATTTGATTGATTGATTGATTGATTTCATTATTTGATTTCATTATTTTGATTGATTTCATTATTTATTCCGAGTTTCACGAATGAGCGCCACTAGGATATATATACTTTTAACTATTGGAATATTTTATTACCTTTTCATAAATCATTAGTATTTTTAACCTATTGATTGATTTGTAATGCAGATTATCATTACTATCATTATTATTATTATTATTATTATTATTATTATTATTATTATTATTATTATTATTATTATTATTATTATTATAATCGTGCTCGTAATTTTAAATCATCCTCGCGCTACGCGCTCGGCCGATTTAGAATTACTCGCCTGATTACTCCCTAAATTGTACTCCACTCAGTCCAATTACCATTACTTATTATTATTATTATTATTATTATTATTATTATTATTATTATTATTATTATTGTTGTTGTTGTTGATGTTGTTGTTGCTGTTGTTATTGTCATTATTATTTGCATTATACTGGGCATACCTTCACACAAGTTCCTTTAGGCGAACTTGGCCTGCAGTGGCAAATTGTTCTTGATGTCTGACAGCTTGCTTCGTTGGGTTTTTTCAGAACTGGTGCTTCTGTTAACATTTGCTTTGGCCCGATCGCTAGCGGGGGTTCCGACGTATCGAATCTTAGTCGCTGGCCCGGCTTCTTTCTCATAATGTGTGTTTCGGTTTCTTTATCTCCTTTTGTGGAGCTCAGCGGCGAAATTGGGTGCTTCCTTTTTAGTAGCAGTTCCTGGATAGACTTCCCACTCTTGGCTTTACCTCGGTGTAAGAACCTGTGAAACTCACGGATGACGTAAAACAAAGGAAACAAAAACATTTTAAACAATACCGTACAGCAAAACAAAAGCTAACAAACAAAGAAAATCTTGTCAGGTTCTTACACCGAGGTAAACCCCCACTCTTCCATGCTGTCTCGACTCTATACCTACACGCATCACACACTGCGCGTTTGTCACCTTCCAAAATTTCCACACCGACCACTTTTTCAAACATTTTGGCAAGTTCACCAACAACATTTCGTTTTCTTCGCTTATCAATAAAAACAAATCCGCACAATCTGCAACAGTCGACATCACTCAACACGCCAGGATTCATCATGTTAAAGACAGCGGAGAGAGAAATTTTGAAAAGACTTCGCGCGAAAGTAAGAAAGCGCGCGTACTCTGTACCTTTCCGGTCGTTCCCACGCTCGATCGACATAGTTGCGTGGCCCGTGCATCGGAGATTCCCGTGGGACGTTTCAGACGAAGTATAACGAAAAAGGAGAAATAATTGGTAACACTGTTTACTCGACTAGCTATAAGCTAGCCTTATCGTGTGCAACACAGTAGAAAGTTCTAAAACTTTGCGATACCTTCGGTAAGTCCGCCATGAAAAATTCTCGGGGAGTGTTTGTTTTCTTGCGGCCATGTTATAGTTTGCGATTTCCTCGACTTCGTGGATTTTTTTGTTCTGAAACTCTCCTCGAAAACCTTCCCGTTAAACGGGCCACGACACTATGGGGATCGATGAGGAAAACTACTTTGTGTACGAAGACATCAGAGTCGCCCGACTTGTCCTCTTCGCTGATTGGCCAGAAATTGTTTTCTGGCCAATCAGAACAGGGCGCTGAATTTAAACGCTTCTGGCCACGCAACTGATCGATGAAGGAAAACCACTTCGTGTAAGAAGAGATCAGAGTCGGGGCTTCGCTGATTTTTTTCTGGCCAATCAGAAGGCGGGATTTCAAACGCTTCTGGAACTCGTTCGGTAAGAGTAAGTGCCCAGGGGCTCTCCCGTTCTTGTTGTAAACTTTCGCCCGTGAAAATCCCGTCGCTCCAACTAGCTGCCCCTGGGTCTCCGAGGATGGAAAACATGTTGACCTTGTCGAATATTTATGCAAATTTTGGCATTGAAACCCGATCACGCACGTAGGAATGCAAGTTTAACGGCTGTCAAACTTCAAATGTTTGGCGGCCAAACATGCCACGTTTAATATCCAATTGAAAACATGTTTTTTCTTCACGTGTCCACGCTTAGATGAAACCGACGGTAATTAGTTAGAATAAACTTTGACGTTTAAGTTTAGATAAGTTCCCACGAATATGAATAGGGCGCTGCCCCATGTTTACAATCAGCCTAGTTTAAACGTTACTTTTTAGTTATAACAACTTAAGTTAGAAACTATACCGGCAGAAAGAACTTTGTAAGTTGCAGTATACATATCGTTATTTACTTATCAGGTATGTTGTTTCTTTGCTATAGAATAAACTTTTAAAGCAAACTTTGGCTTTTAATTTTAATTATATGATAAGTACTTCTTACTTGTCAAGATTGTTGTCAAACCATTAGTATCTTATTAATACGAAAGAAAACTATAAAAAAAGGACACACACGGAAGAAAGTAAGAAATCCAAGAGAGAATATAAGAAGGTTGTAGAAGCTGCAGGAGCACAGAAGAAAGAGGACCTGAATTAAAAGCAGAGAGAGAGAGGGACAGAGTAAGTGGTGTTGAGTTATTGAATTGGTCCTTTCGCAACAGCTAGTCGCTCAGCTAAACCCTCCTAAAAGGCAAAGAACCTCCCCTTTTCACACTTATCTGTAAATCCTAGTTTAAAGCAGGGATGAAAGAAATCAGAGATTTACTCGATATTGACCAGGATTTCCCAGGAAGGAGCGTCTTTGTTGCTAAATTTGTATAGGTAATACCATGGTTTAAGAGGTATTTCGGATAAATACCTCGAGCAACATTTCAAAATTGGCCCCAAATACCACAAGCCGTAGGCAAAGAAGTATTAACCTTGAAGTATTCTAAACTCAGAACTCGTATCTAAACTTCGGATACGGTGATGGAAATCACTAAGTGGGACTCAATACTCGATTTATACAAACTCAGTCTTATTAAGCTGTTTTACAATATTGTAATCGAAAAGATTCCTAAAACGATTTCAGATTTGGTAACGTGGAGACACGGACCCTACAACCTAAGAGGACACCTAAAAGCGGTTGTCTCACGATTTTCAACGTCGTTCTTAAAGAACGGGTTTACCTCGGTGTAAGAACCTGACAAGATTTTCTTTGTTTGTTGGCTTTTGTTTTGCTGTACGGTATTGTTTAAAATGTTTTTGTTTCCTTTGTTTTACGTCATCCGTGAGTTTCACAGGTTCTTACACCGAGGTAAAGCCTAAAGAACTCAATCCGGTACAGAGGTGCAGTCTTATGGAATTTTGTGTCAAGCTACTTTAATAACGCTACCAACCACAAGCAGTTTTGCAAAAAAGCGAGAATGGACCCCATATTTAAAAAACTTAATTTTGGCAGTTTGTCGATCCAGACAACTCCGAAACACATGTGTGATTTTCAATTTTAAATCTTAATCTTGTTAAAACATAATATCGTTTATTTTAGTTTATTACAATGTAATATTAATTTTTCTTAGGTAGGTAGTTAGGTACACGTACACAAAACCCCTCATGCATGTATTTGCTTTAAAACAGATCGTGGTTAAATAAAGGTTTACTTACTTACTTACTTACTTACTTACTTACTTACTCATCGCGCAAAATAGCTGGGCGTTATTAATTATTCATAACCGATGAAGTGGCAAACTTTAAATCGAGTGCGCATTGAAAAGACAAGAATAAGAGAAGAAAGGCTCAAGTAGGGCTAGTAAAACTCGTATTTCTGATTTACAGAGGCCGTAATTTAAACTTTCACGCCCTCCTTTTTGAAGGGCAACGTTGTATCTACAGTTTAAGCTGAAAACGAGGGAAGTTAAAGAAGTATAACGACTACTCCTTCAAACTTGAAAATCATGAAAACCCGGCCGGTCTCTTTTGCGTAAGAAGGCCGTTTCCAAGAGCGATTTTCTAAACATTTTTAACGGTCTTCCATATTTTTACGTGCAGCAAATGGAAGATGGAGCCTTTAATTGATGAATGGAATTTGTTTTTAAAAATTGGTCAACAAGAACAATTATCCCCGCCTTTGAAAGCATATTCACCAGTCACAAACAGTTTATACCAAAAAGATACAACCAAGAACTCCCTATCTCATCCAAAGAAGTGCAAAGAATTCTAGAAACATCTTATTGAAAGAAGCGCGGGAAAAAGACTCTCTGAAGAAAACGTCATTGAAAACTCGTCTGTTAACTAATTGCCATTGTAATGTACAAGAGAAAGAAGACTCTATAGTCTGTTAATTTAAGTTTCTTCACAAGCGAGTGGCTGCGAACAACTTTCTTTATTAGATAGGCACAAAACAGAAACTTTGACAAACTTGTTTTGGAGCTATCTTATAATATTGTTGAGTTGACTCAACCGATAGACTTTCCTCAAAATCTTTAGAGAAGATCGCTCTCGTTATTCTTGGTGACGTCCGAAACAAACACAGTAATCACACATTTTCAGGGGCATGTTTTGTCTGTGGAAAACCCCATTTATTCTTCCCGTTATGAAGATGTTTTGATTCTTAGAAAAGTCGCTTATTTCTCAATGTTAGAGAGCAGGGCAACCTTAAGGATAAGCACCTACGTTTATTTAAAATGATATAACTCGGCTAACTTAGGTCACGATACGTGCGCTTCATGCAAGTCACACCCAAGGAGCCGGTTTCAGAGACAGTGCAACTTTTGCTTACGACTGTCGAATGCGACTTTAGTGGCGCGCGCTGCTCGTTATTGAAAAAATGGTAAACAACTTACCGAACTCACATCAGTTCATCATTTATTGCATACGGTGAAAATTAGATTAACCAATCAGCATTCAGTAGTCGGGAAAAACTGTGGTGTGCTCGCTGATTGGTAAGATACAAAATATGCAAATCGATGCTTTGCTCGCTTCATTCAGCTTCGATTTCTGCCTGTTCAGCGAAACAGTGGTTTTCTTTACTATGGTACAGCGTTTTCTAAGTAAACCGCTTTGATTTATTTTGATTTACAGTCACAGCTGTTAATTTTACAGTATTTGCAACTACATGAATCACATTAACAACCAGAGTCGAATTCACAATTTATTCTGGTGGGAGACTTCGCTGTCTTCACTGACTGGGACTCGCTTGCAGAACTTGTTGAAGACTTCGGTGTTTTCACTGCCTGGACTCGAGTGCGCAGAAGCTTACTGAAAGTCTCCTCTAGTTGAAAGTACATTTTCACGGTAAACTTCACACCATGGTCGTTCTCTTTAACCTCGTTCATCAAATACTGTAGGCCTGTCCTTGTAAAAGTCCTCTTCATCGTTGGTTTCTTTGTATTCCAACGTTCAAGGCCTTTGATAGTCTTGTCTGCTTTTCGTTAGTGGAAGAATTTTCTGTTCATCAGAACCAGACAATGAGCAATCTTGCATGGTTTTCCAAGCGTTCGGTTCGCAAGTCTTTGGCCCCCACAATTTGAAGTTACACCTCAGGAATGCATTTTACATGTATCGGACACAAACACTTGTGATGTATCTGCAAACATCCACGTAGTGTACACCATGATGTGAAGTTTACCGTGAAAATGTACTTTGGACTATAGGAGACTTTCAACAAGCTTCCTCTTGGTGACTCGAGGATGTTCTCTCTCCAATTCTACAGAGCAACACTTGACATACTGGAGGTAGGTTTTCACAGATTTTAATGACGGTCTGCTTTGCTGTTTGAAAATCTACTGTTGTCAAAGGTGTTACGCTAGCCTTTAGGCGTGCATTTTCCTACAGTTTGTTCTTCAGTTCTTCAACATCTTCCTTCGTTCCGGGTGGAACAGTCAACTCGGCTTCTTCTGCACTACGTGTATATAGATCAATTTGATCACAATCAGTCCTGGAGAAAGTGAAGGTAAGACCCATTTACTTTAATGCTTGTGTTCCAAAATTAGCAGAGGACAGTGAAGGCTTTGTGTTGAGTCACGATCTTCTTTTGAAAAATCGTGGTCATTTCATATTATTGTCCGGCCATTTTGGTCAGAAAGTTTCCGTTAATATTACATTGCGTTTTAGAGTTAATGTCAATGTAAGGCAGTCATATCTGGGCTCCAAATTATTATTTACTGTAAGTTCAATACCAACTCTCCCATTTCATCGCTGCTGACATCCTAATCTTGGTCTTCACATCCAACCTCTCTATTTCTGCAAGTCTAACCAAATACAAATGTTGTAGATGATCATTTGCATTGCCTTTTTTCGTTTTATCGTTATCTTTTTACTACCCCACCGTCCGGACGGGGTCTAGTAATACCCTTTTTTCTTCTTCCGTGTTCTTCTTCTCCTTCATTTTTTAGGATCACTTGCCCCAGACCTCCGGTTTTCGCTCGGCCAAACAAATACGTGTTGCAAACTTTCGGTCAGCATAAGCATTATCTTCAGTCGGTTAGCGTTGATTCGCCAAAATCTTCATGAACGACGGCGTACAAAATTACTAGGGATTCAATGGCATGAAAATCTCTTCGACGAAAGCAAGGACAAGGATGCCAACAAGTTTTGAAAGGCACCGATTCACTCGGTTACTCGGACCAGAGCTAAACAAACAAGGTTGAATAATTAACAGTGAAATGCAAGAATTTTTGGCGTTTTGCTTTGCTTCGCCAAAATCTTTAGGGAAATTTGTGTAGAAAAGCACAAGGAATGTAATGAAGTTAACTTTTCTTCAACAAGAGCAAGGAGGAAGGTGCTAGCAAGCTTTTCGAAAGCCAAATATTCAAGCTGACATGAATGCCGAAATAAGACGTGGCACGTAAACATTACGTCATTTAAGGAGGCTCGCAACAGTTTTTTTGACCTTGGAGTGTATCTTTTAAAATTAAAATTTCGCATAGAAGATAAACTTCGATTTCCTTTTCGACATATGACCAAAGTTTATTTTTTCATTGGTTTCCTAGCAACAGCTGTCACCATAGCAACGGTAATGGACAACATCTCATTTTAAATAATGTCGAATATCTCGAAAACTAGTCAGACACTTTACGACGAAACTTGAACTATTTAATCTACTCAACCTACACAACTTGTATGCGAAATTAGCGAAACATCTGTAAGAGCGTTTTCAAGTAAATCATGATTCATTCCTGCAATTTTCTCCAATATTTTAAGAAAGATAAAACTTAACACTTTCTCTTTTCAGTTGAAAGATCTTTTGTGATAGCAAAACATTCTTAATGTACCTTGAGCTTCCTAGGTGGCTGCGATTTTAAGATATTTATATTTAAAAACTGCTAAAATGCAGCACAAATCAGTCCAAAACTTTGCATAAATAGAAATATTTCTAAACTGCCCTTACAGATCTTTCTCTTAAATGGGAGTACAAACATTCACATATAATGTTATTGTTTCAATATATAGAACGGCTTTTTTCATGTGAATGTCGCAATCAGTTTGATTAAATATTCTTAATATAATACAGATCGGAAATCTATATGTGTTTGTCTGATCACCGAATTCTCATCCCGGCGTCGCGATGCCGGGATCCCAGCTAGCCGGGCTGAAATTTGTCCATGTAATCGCGAAGTTGATTTTTAGTGTGTTTCACAGACGTGCCGAGATCCTGGCAAACGGAGCCAGCCCGGCTAAGCGGGCCAACCCGCCTCATGTAATCGGCCCCTAAGACAAAAATTGATGAAATCGATACCCCGTTCAAGACAAAACCCTCTGAAAACCATACCCTATCGGACCGCACGTCCCCGTTAAGGCCATATAAGGGAGTACCCGCCCCCCCGGGATACAAGAAACGTACATTTGATGGCAGACTCCTGTTTTGAAAATAGTTGGAACGTCGGTGGTTGATTGAAACGTCTGAAAACCAACAAATTAAACAAAGTAAAGAGAGTCGCGTGTCACGCAAATCACGCAGAGCGTCAAAACGGCACCCTATCGAAAGTTGACCGTCCATGAACTCTGAAAACGTATTGGACATGCACCGGTAGAAGTAAGAAATTAAAAGGTTCAACTACAACTTACATTTTATTTCTGAAGTAAAATTGTTAACTTTTCACTGACCTTTGCCTAAATTATGTATGCAATATTTTTAGACGGTGAGTGTTTCTGTCTATGTTGTCTTTGAAGAACAGTGAAACAAACAGTTTTCTTCGGTTTCTTTACTTCACGCGCAATTGGCCGTATTTATACAAGAGGACGTCTAAGACGTCTAGTATAACTACGGGAAATAAGGCAGACGCATTAAACGTCAGACGAATTAAACGTCTGGAGTTAAGTGCGTCTGTTCGACGCACTTAACAGAACGTCTTAGTTGTCTAAGACGTTTAAGCCGTCTAGTATAAAGACGGGACGCACTTATCGAGACGCACAGAAGCAATAAAATTTGCATGTAATCGAGGCTCCAAGGAAACAAAATGGCTGCCGCAAAGAAAGGGAAGAAACTACCCAAGGCTAGAAGGAGAAAACGGATAGATAACGAGTTGAAGCAATTCGCCATTGTACAAGAAGACGACAAACATGAATTCGCCCTTAGATTAGAAACTTTGGCTCTGAAGAAATCCACCAATATAAAGGTATTTGAACAGGTTAAGATTGAGCTGTATGCACGGCTTAACGTGGAGAAGGTTAAAGAGGAAAGCTCACAAGAAAGGAAGGCAGAGACCAATAGATTCGTCCATTCCGAAGCTCAGGGTGAAGTATAAAGGGAGGAAGAATTAGAGCCCAGTCTCTTGTATGAAAAAAAAATCTCGTATTTTATTTGTTGCCCCAAAGTTAAGTGCGTCCCGTATTTATACTAGTCGCACTTAACAGCCAGACGTTTAATGCGTCTGACGTCTAAGACGTCCTCTAGTATAAATACGGCCATTTTGATGTCACGCTATAATTAACTGTCACGTAGTCACGCTGCTCGATCATCATGCAAGGTTTTATAGTGGATAAGCACAAGATTTTTTGGTAGGGGCTGAGGGGTTAGGGTGGGACTTACCAGAGGTGTAAAAACCCATAGGTTGTCAGGATAAATTTCACCATATTGTAAAAAAAAACGCCATTGGCTCTGCGCGCATTGCGCGCATATGTTTAACCGGTGACGTCACTCGGTTTATGTAGGAGGCTAAATTTCAACGAGTGAGTGAGCGAACGATGTTTGTCTCCACCTGTGAGGCTCGGGGGTACCCTATGGCTTTTGGGGTGGGGGCGTGCCATACAGAAGAGTAAAATAGCTTATAACTTGGAGTACCTCGCCCGGACTGTGAAGTGTCTGGATTCGATCTCGATCAACCAGGACCTACTTTGCCGTATTTACTCGATTAAGCGCCGCTCCCGATTAAGCGCCGCCCTCAATTAAGCGCCGCATAGGAGAGCAAAAATATTAAAGAGCGCCTCCCTCGAATAAGCGCCGCATTCATTCGCAACAATGCGGCGCCTAATCGAAGCATCATCAGACTGAATCAGTGTTGGAGGAGTCCAACTAGTAAACAAGTACAGTACAAGTCAATCTAAACCAGCCTCCGAAATTTATTCTCCTGTATTATCATGCTTTTCAGTTCGAATTGGGTATATTTCATTATTTTTTCATCGTTAATGTAACCGGGCGACGCGAGCGGTCTAACGTCGCCAGCGGCGGAGGCCATAGAGCGAAGGCACAACATGAATTCTTAATGGATGCAAGGAGTGGGCTTACATGAACGTTTATTGGAAGCACAGAAAACTAAGTACAAAACAAAACTAGCAACACCGTGTATTAAAAACTAAACAGAATAAAAACGGCTAAAGAGGTTACCGACCATATGAAAACGAGCTAAAATTATATACAAACGGCTACAAATGTGTTAAGAAAGCAACAAGACGATAAGAAAACTATGAAAGCGGTAAAATGACGTAAAACGGGAATGAGTTACATTCTGTACCTGTACAAGGACACAAACTGCAATCTACCAGAGGACTAGCCCCTCTGGGGAGCTAAGCTCCACAGCTAACTCAAATGAACAACACAAAACTAGTTGTATTTGTACGCACGTAAAGACAACTGCATGTGACAGGAAATACATCACAAGTACAAAATGGTTACATCACATCCTGTTTGATAACCAGACAAGGGGAATTAATCACCGCCCTTGACCTACACCCAACCCATAATTATCAGTGTTGACAACAGAAAACAAAAGAAAGACTATAGTAACTCACAACAGGATTTACCTAGGGGAAACAGATGTTTGCCACTCCTACAGAAGGATAACAATGTACGGTAATCCCTACAATTACGTGATTTGACCTTCCATGTAATCCAAACCGTAACAAAAGAGCTTTCTAGACGGTGAGAGTAAAACGATCTGCCAATGTCTGCAACATTGATTGCATAACAAATCACTGATAGAAATAAAACAAGACTTAGGCTCTTTGACTAGGGAAATACAAGAAAATATTCCTAGAATGGCTTAGAAAATAACCTAGAAATTCTGTTAAAAAAACATGCAAAGTGACACTGTCACATTAACATTTACTTGTTATCGTTTATAAATATTGTGATTTTTTAAAGCGCGCCGCCCTCAAATAAGCGCCGCCCCCGAATAAGCACCGCATCTGAAACACTAAAAATTTAAAGAGCGCCGCGGCGCTTACTCGAGTAAATACGGTATTTTGCATCGAATAATCCGCCGAATGCGCTGTTTTTTGTGGACTGAGGTTTGGCAGGTTTTTTTTTGCTAGTGTACTTGCCCGAGGGATACAAATTTCCGAAAAAAAAAAATGCAGGCAAGACAATGACCTCGCTCGACTTGGTTCGCGAATTCCCATGCATACGTCGTTTATATCATAGGAAGCCCAAGCGTAATATTTGAATATCATTAAAAATGGCGTTTCAAATATACATATAATTCTATCTTTATCCGCAGTTCAAATATATGAATTTCATATATTAATGTTCATTTATTCTCCATCTACGGGATAAATACGAACTCTCAATTGACCAGCTCCCAGTTGGCTTGATAGCTCAGTTGGTTAGAGCGCTGCACCGGTATCGCAGAGGTCATGGGTTCGATTCCCGTTCAAGCTTGAATTTTTTCAGGTTTCTTCTTTTCAACCGCTTAGGTTGAAACACCTTTACTGCGACTATCTACATATAATTCTATCTTTATCCGCAGTTCAAATACATGAATTTCATATATTAATGTTCATCAATGCAGTATAGTCGAACAACAAACTAACTGAATAAAGTTCATGAAACATTACATGGTGTTGTTTGCTATCCTTACAAAGCATTTTGAGCAATTTTAGGTCCATTTACTTAACTGTGTTAGTACGTGTATAATACATTGACAAGGAAGGAGTCACTTGGCCCGATTTAGCCACTATCACCGCTCGACACGTTTCGGAATTCGCTCGAATTTACCCACAAAGATAGTTCAGGCTCCCATTCTGACTCAGCGACTTGACAAAAGGAGCGACAATCTTGTGTCCGCACCGAGTCACAGTTACTACAATTGTAACACGACCAAAACGAGCGTGGCCCTCCCCATAAGGGCATAATTTGACTGGTGTCCAGCGCCGACCGCGGTGAAATGGGACTATCGGGATCCTCACGGATCCATGGCGGCCTATTTTGAGATGCTATTATGATTTTGCGCAGTGGATAATTCTTTTGGGACACGAGGTATGTGCAACTGGTTTTGAGAAAATCACTTGTAAGTCTTCCTTTTGTCAAGTCGCTTAGTCAGAATGGGAGCCTGAACTATATTTGTGGGTAAATTCGAGCGAATTCCGAGACGTGTCGAGCGGTGATAGTGGCTAAATCGGGCCAAAAGACTCCTTCCTTGTCAATGTATTATACATGTACTAATACACAGTAAAGTAAATGGACCTAAAATTGCTCAAAATGCGTGGTAAGGATAGCACACAACACTGTGTAATGTTTTATGAACCTTATTCAGTTAGTTTGCTGTTATGTATTGCTCAAAATGTTCGCTTCGAAATCCCATACAAAGTCATATATTTTGAAACGCCATTTTTAATAATATTCAAATATTATGCTTGGGTGTCCTGTGGTTAGCCATCGCCGTCGTGCAAATTTTTTGGTAAATGGTAAGGATTTCTGCAAATGGTAAGCGCCAGTCCCGAACGGAATTTTCCCAATACGAAAATTTGCTTACCATTTGCCCAAACCGACCCAAACGGTAAACCGACCGGTTTGCCCGTGTAAATGGTAAACAAGCAGAAAATCTGAGATCTAAGCATTCGGAAGGCAGTGCTGTCGGCCAAGCTTCTGCTCACTTGCATACAAACGTAACTAATTGTGCACATTTGTGACAAGGTAAAACATAGGCATGCGGTGCATGCAGAACCGGTGACGTTTCCTTTTTTATCACTAGTCACACCTCACTTAAATTTGTATGCGAGTGGGCAAAAGTTGACCGACGGAAATACACCGCAACTCTGCCTTCCTTAGGCTCAAACCTTCCGACTTTCTGGGGAACGCTTCCCACCGGATGTATTCGCACGCAGACAAAGTATTGCGTGACTCGGGTCACGTTTCACCGAGACTTTGAAAGCCGTTTATAATCGCTCCTCTCCTTCTTACGGTATATTTTTATTACAATATTTAACTGCCTGTAGGCTGGACTTTGGCTTAATGCCGACAGTTAAAGGGGTATTTTCGCTTTTTGCAAGTCTGGAGAACAACAGAAAATCTTTTCGTAAATTTCTGCTTGAGCGCAGTCAGCTTTAGTCAGCTTTAACCACACTTCAAGCGAAGCGGCGAACAAAATATTTGTTTGTATTTCTCAATTCGTCTTCGAGGTTACCTATTTTTAGACCAAACCTCGCTAACTGCGTCGAAAAAATAGAGCTGAACTTGGCCGTCGCCACTAAATCTCTCAAGTTTTCGAACGATAGTATCGTTGGAAAACTACGGAAACATTAAAATCCCCTCGCTCCTACAGGAGTAATAAATTTTACTAACGTGTCAAAACCCCCAAACCTGCTTCCTTCCCTGGCACCATCACGGTGTGGAAATTAAAAAGAAAAACGAATACAAACCAAATATTCATGGGAGTTCGCGAACCAAGTCGAGTTCGTTGTGTTGCGTTCTCTTTTTCGGACATTTGTATCACTTGGGATCGGGTAAGTACACGTAGCAAAGAAACCCTACCAAACCTCAGTCCACCTCAGGAGTACTCGACGGAGCCGTTCTACAAAATAACCGTTCTGCAGGGTCATCATGAGCTGGCTGGCAATTTGTCAACTGGCATAGAAATCTTGCTGGCAATTTGCTGTTACCGAAAGCTTGCTGGGTCTGTGTTTACCAAATCATTCTATGGCTCGAAAAATTAACTCTTCCGGTTGGCGTGACGAACTGTTGTTATTCAATATAGCTGGCAAAACGTGAGGATGTCACGCGACGTGATTTAATGTTTAACTTCGCAATTAGTGAAATGTTGCTTCGCTTTGTCGGTACCCTTTGTTTTGCTGTCAACTAGAGGACCACCAGTTAATTTTTAATTGCAAAACGATAGTGCGCATGCAATGTATCCAGTACTCTGAGTAATAACGTAGCGGTTGATGTCGTTAATATTTATTACTCCTGCGAGCTACTGCCCATAGAACATGAAGAGATGGTCGCTTTGGTATATTTTTACTATTTTGGGAAGGTAAGTGGCTAAGGTTTCTTTTTAGGTTGTCCGGGTACCGACTCGGGAGCTTTCAAGAAATAAAATTGATATTATGTCTGATTTAGCACACTATAAATGGCCGTTTTTATGCTAGAGACGTTAAAGTCGTCTAGACGTATTTAACGTCTCAGACGTTAATGTCGTCTGGTATAAAACATAGGCACGCATAGCGTGCGTGAGCTATTTTGTAGCTGTCAAGAAGAGGTACGGAAATGGTTGTTGAATGAACGTGCGTGTACCAAGGTACACTATTGGGATGTTGTTTATTTGAGTAGCGTTGAGCATTCGAAAAGTATTGGTTTTTGGAAAGAGTTTACCTTATAAGTGGAGCTGTGTCCGACATTGTGCAACCTCGTTCCCAGGGCTTTTTACAGAATGAGGGTGATCAAAGATCAATGTTTGAGTTTATGTTAGTGGTTTCGAATTCGTATACGTCATTGATCAATAGATGGTACGCTAATGCGTACAAGTGTGGCTTCAACTTACGACAAAACAAGAAGAAAGTGAGATAAAATCTGTAAAATATCTGACAACAGTCTGAATATGGGACAAACAAAATAATTCAAAACAGTCCTTTCTGAAGCTCATTCTCAGATGTTTCTCGGAAGCTCAATGGATTGAAATTTAATTTTGTGGCTTTCAATTATAAAGATTTCTCCATGGACAAATATTTTGGATCTAGTAGGAAGCGTAACTTGTCACAAAAATTAATTTAGTAATGTTTGAACCAGAAGAGAATAGCCGATCTTGAAAGTCACGTACGTCTTCTTCTTGCGTGACATCATGCTTGACGAACGTGGCAACTCCCGTATCCAGACAAATATATATATATATAAGCTCTGTTTTATTTTCCACATTATTTCACATGGACTTACATTTTGGAACACACGGCTAAAATCGAGTAATAAGCGTGCCTTGTTAGAAAAGATCATGCCATTGTGTGACTTGTGCAACTCTTGCGTGACTAGTCACGCAGCAAACTATCAAAAAAGCCAGAAACGTCGCACGTGCTGACATACCATGTGGCACAAATTTTTTCCGGATTCAAATTTTTGGGATTTTCGCGGTTTTTTCACGATCCGCTGCAAAAGTTCCCGCGAAAAAAATTATTCCCTCAAAAATTTACTCCACTGTCGAAATTTGTATACAAACATCGCCTTTTACATATTATGTTGGTGCCCATTTACTTAAACCGTCTCTTTCGTTCAAAAGTAAAACGAAATTAGAAGCAAAACATTCAGAAATAAAACGATGAAATTGCAGTCGGTACATTACAAGTATTAAGCTGTTAAGACGATTTCCGCTCAACGTTCGAGCAGTAAGTGCAAAAATTAAGTTACCAAAAAAATACTTGCAGCACTGTCACATTTGGAGAACAGATAAGAAGAACGTATCGTTACTTTTGCTCCCAAGCTGACCCCGCGAGAGAAAATTGGATTTGAAGTTATCCATATTTCAATTAAAAAGACGCTTCATGCCAGTTCAAAACAAAATGGCGCCCGTTTTTAGCACACTTTTACGAGATTTGAAGTTAATTTTCTTGAGAATGCTTGCGAATTTCATCGCGGGGTCACTTGGGCAAGTGAACTAGAGTGAGATGTTTCAAATAGCATTTAAAATGTTACCGTGCTATGAGTAGTTTTTTGGTAAATATTTTTTGCACTTTTTGCTCGAACGTTGAGCGGAAATCATCTTAAAAGCTTTAAAGAAAAGGATCGTCGGAAGGTACTACATTGATTAACTGATTTAACGTGTTATACATCTGCATGTTGTTCACCTGCATTCGATTGTTTATACTCAAAAAACGAGAATGTTATAATTCCCAATAGAAGGCGGCTTCCAGAAAATCGCAAAAATTAATTCCAAGGAAGAATAAACAGTTTCCCCAATCGTAACCTGCGATCAGGCTCTATTTTCGTTTCGCTCGGTGAAACATTCAGGCGGGACGGGCGAAACGAAAAATACAGCCTGCTACAATTCTTCTACGGAACGTCTTCCGCCCACTTTTTTGATTGATTGACATTCAACAAAACAGCCAATCAAAATTTCTTCTGCTTGCACGATCCTCGGTATGCAAATTTCCCATAACGGCAACTCGCAAAAAGTCACGCAAATGTCGGCAAAATAAGAAAATCATAGGCTACGATATATCTTCTAGACACAAGCACTCAAATTTACACGATTGCTGACTTGAAGGTTCCGGTATTGTACATGGTTGCTCTGTCTGAGCTGAAACTGAATGAAAATTCAAAACACGACGAGGTTGTCATGTACGACGATATGCTGCATGCTTGAATCCTTTCCCATTTCAGGTGGTATCCGGAAATATTCTCTTCGCATTTGTCACCGATTTTCTGCGTAAAAAAAACCTTGGGCAATTAAGAGAAATAACTTCAGTTTCATTCTTTAGAATAAAGATATAAACAAAACCGTTTATAAACAAAGGAGTATTTTGTAATTTAATTTAGTTCCAGAAGTGATAAATATTTGAGATTAGCAGCGAATTTTATCTCTAAACAGCAGCGAATTTTAAAACGAAGAAAATTTATTATAAAACTAGTCAGATCCCTTGATGTCAATGTCAAAGATCGATAAAACGACACAAGTATTAAACAATGAATGAATAAACTGAAAATCGTTATTGCGACTTGATTGCGGCTCTCACCAAACATCAGTTTACCGTTAAGTTTACCGAATTATCGGTTGACTTGTTGATCATTCTTGGCGAAAGATACTTGTTCGTCTGCTGTTCGTTTTGTTTCGTAAAACGCGGAAACAACCACTACTCTGTTCATGTTATCAATACTAGCTGAAAGCGTCAAATGAAAATTCCGAGACACGATGCGATAAAACGGAATACATACTTCACTAATACTTCACTGTTGCTGTACTTCTCTGCTCCAGGTGAGAGACAGCTTGCATCAAACCGAACGCCATTCTCAGGAGAGAAAGAAATGATGACAATTCTCCTAGAACGACGAGAATTTATTAGAGCAACACATTTTACTTCGGCAGACTTGTTCCTTGGCGATGGCACTCGTAGACAATTTACTTCCGTTGACAGCTCTATTGTTAAAGGGCCAATCAGATTGCGAGATTCCCGCGGCCAAAATTTGGCCGCCGACACGAACTCCTGTGAGAGATTGTATCAGGCCCTATTTTAGCGAGCGACCAACGTAAGAGAATATGAGAGCGATGCTAAAATTCGGCCTGATCGCAGGTTACCCCAATCGCAAAAATTAGTCCCGCAAAACACACAAAGAAATCGCCATTCGCAAAATTAAACTCCCGCAAAAATATTGGTGCCACACGGTAGTGGTCTCAGCTTCGCTGAAGCCACACAAAAATCAGTGGTTCTGTTCAGCGAATAAATTTCGTTTTCATGAGCGTTTTGATGTGAAAGTAAGATGCAAAATTGGGTGAAAATAATATTAAGGGATGTTTTGTTATGTAGAGAGGTGGTAATGGGCGAAGGAATCGTTGGAATTTAAAATGAGCGAATTCGAGAATAATGGAGTGGTTGGCCTGTGTGGTAAACAACGTGAATTTTATCACATGGAGTATGCGTGATCAAGTCAAGGCCAAATTTTGCTGTAATAGCTCCGGGTGGAGGTGGGGGGATTTTATCGCACGGCCAGGCAGTCATGTGATAATGTTTGGTGTGGGTCGTTTCATGTGTAAAGAACGTGTTATGTTGATTGAGCGTGAGATCAGGTTACTGTTTAGTGTAAACAATTGGTGTTTTGTCACGTACAAACAAGTGATGAGACAAAGTTCAATGGCGAGTCACGAGACTTTCACGAGACTGTCATAAGTTCGTTTTAGGCGCTTTTATTGGCTTTCGTGGCAGCTAGAGTTGTGTAACAAAGGGAGAAACTTAAAAGGAAGCGGGTAATGAGTAACTTTATGCGTTTTTTAATCTGGAAAATGATAACCCGTTTTTTTGTCTATAAAACTGTGAAACGAATCTTGAGTGGAGCTATTGCGTTTTTGTCTTCGTATTGGCGGTGATAATTGTTTTGATTTGATTTGATTGTCGTGCTGATCTTTCCGCTCAAACTTTGTACAAACCAATCCCGCTACCGCCACGCAGCCTAACCAGAAACCCATTTCTCTGGGAAGTCGCCTCTAACTTTGCGCTTAGCTAGTCGCACGTACGAGCAACGTTTATGCCACCCATACAATCTTTTTCCTTGCCGACCTTGTGCCTTTGACGGACCTAGTGATCGAGTGGCATGGGCATTAATTTTAAAACCTACCAAAAGGTGCGAACAATAATTCGTTTTAGTTCGAAATTTACGATTCTGCCCTTTTTATACCTTCAAACTACCTGCCATCTATTTACCATCATTTACTATGAGATATCCCTGCACAGAAGTCACGTTATTTCTCACACTCTAAAGTTGAACCATATAGCTCCAAACGTAAGTTATGCGCATGCGTACAAAGGATTTGTTCCAATTCTTATCTACCAAAACAAACGAAGCTGACAAATATTTCCTAGACCGAACATCATAAATATCAGATAACCCACGAATTATTTACTAGAACTCGCTTCCACTCACGTTTAAACCAGGTTTGTGCTGACGATTCCTTTTGTAAGGAAGTCTACCACAAGGAAACCAGCCATTTCTCTTTGATATATAAATATCCAACGTCAAACAAATGAAATCCGGACACTTTCGTCGTGTCGCTTTGGTAGTGGAATTTTTCGTGCGTTCTCATTTGCATTTTTGTTCCGGCCCCGACAACTAGCCTTTCGGTAAAATTCGACATTCATCGGGAATGCCGACTTTGGTCCACCCAAAAACCAACCAACCAAAGAACCAACCTTCCCACAAACTTGAGGCTGCATGCCGACTATGAGGCTATTTTGTAGACAAAATAGCTCAAAAAACGGGACGTATTAAAGTAGACGAACAAGTAGAAAAACCCAAGATTTTCTAAGAAAAGGACTGGGTTCTATTCTTGGAAGACACTAGATGCGACTAAACTCGGTGGCAAATCAAATAAAGTGTGCAAAACAACAAATCCATCTGCATGTAAACATGGCGGAGACTTTGCTTAACTGCTTCGCAGTTTCTGAAGGCTTGTTTCTCGACGTCGTCGAAAAATAAAAGACATGGAAACGGAAATGTTTTTTAAAAAGGCTAAATCAGTCAAGAAAGCCGGTTTTTGGAAGAAGCACTTGGCTTGTGTGTCGTGGCCAACAAGAGAGAAAGGAAGGAAAGAAGTGGAGATGAACGGGGGGATTCTTCGTGGTGGAGAAACGGCTAATTAAATTGGAACGATAAAGCGCTTTAGGGCTAAATTCGCCCAGATAAGGTCGTCTCGTTTTTATACTAGACGACTTTAACGTCTCAGACGTTTAAGTCGTCTGTTAAGTTCGACGTTCAGTTGCACTTAACAGAAGACGTTAATATCGTCAGACGTTAAAGTCGTCTGACTTATATTCCGTTTTTATACTAGACGTTAATGTCGTCTCGAGACGATAATAACATCTTAGACGATATTAACGTCTCTAGCATAAAAACGGCCAATGAACAAGATTCGAAGGGGCGTCTCTCAAACCGCTTAAAATCTACTGGCTGCAATATCTCAGGAATGGTAGGGACTCGAATCGTAAGTAGGCTTGTTTTCACATTGTAGTATTCTAGGGCGTCATCTGGGTAATAAAGATACGCTTTTTTCAGTTTTCTTAATTCAGTTCCGTTTATACAATACAATACAATACACTTTATTTAACGAGGGTGAACATATTAACCTTTTACAGTTTTCTAACATATGGCCCTCAAAATAAACATTAAACATTACAAAATAACAGATAATCTAAGCTAAACTATAAGTAAGAGAAGTAATAAGCTAAGAAACATGAAGTACTCACATACTAAAAAAAGCTGCGGCATTTAAGAAGAAAGCGGCATTCATGGCAACAAAGACGGGAGACAGTATTGAGGTTTTGTAGGAAAAGGCCACGAAGTTTATGCTTTAGCGAAAACGAAAAGGAAGACAAAGCACTAGGCGAGGCAAGGGGGTGCGCAGCAAGTATCTTTAAATCAACCTCAAGAGCATTAAAGAAAACAGTGGCGGAATACGAGAAGGTGCGCTTACCCAAATTTGTTCTAGGCTGGGGAATAACTAAATTATGAGAAGTTGTACCTCTAGTTATACGAGTAGTCCGTGTAGTGGATAGAAAGGAGATTTTCTGTTTAAGACAAAGAGGAGCTTCAGGATTAGCCATAATAGAGAAAAGTAGCTGCAGTTTCCTACATTTTATCATTTCATTTACTGGGATCCATTGAAGGATCCATTATATTTGTTGATCCATTATATTTGTTGATCGCCAAATTAACCGACCACTTTGAATTTAAAAGCGAAGAAAGGCTATCGCCAGGTGTATAAGCATTGATACCATCGAGTATTTGAAGGCACTGTATATATTTTGAATTTTGAGAAATCAAGTAATAGTATTTTCTTGCCCTAAAGTGTGCCTTTTCTAATTAGTAGCTATCGCGCGCTCTTCGCAAGAGTCTGCGGTTGAAGATTATCTTTAGTTCGCGCGCGCGAATTCTACAGTACACAATATTTTCTCGCGCCTTTGTCGTGTTCGTCGCGTCGCACTTGTCAAGCAAACTGACATACATGCAGTGGAACCCGATATAACGAACCCCTAGCGAAAGTTTGTGAAACGCGGCTTGCGCAGTGACTCCCGCAGAAAAAAGTTTTTGTCCTAAAATTTCAAGCACTAAATAAACGTCCCTGTCTACTGAAACGTTACTAGACCTTTGCTGCGCTGCTGACGCGTCCACTGACAAGACCGGACCTTTGCTGTGAAACTTTGCAATTCATTTCCTGAAACTTTTGCGGTGAAGCGTCCACTGACAAGACCGGACCTTTGCTGCGAAACTTTGCAATGCATTTTGTTAAACTTTTGCAGTGAAGCATCCACTGACAAGACCGGACCTTTGCTGCGAAACTTTGCAATTCATATTGTGAACCTTTTGCGGCGAAGCATCCACTGACAAGACCGGACTTTGCAATTAATTTTGTGAAACGTTTGCGGTGAAGCGTCCACTGACAAGACCGGACCTTTGCTGCGAAACTTTGCAATGCATTTTGTTAAACTTTTGGAGTGAAGCATCCACTGACAAGACCGGACCTTTGCTACGAAACTTTGCAGTTCATTTTGTGAAACTTTTGCGGCGAAGCATCCACTGACAAGACCGGACCTTTGCTGTGAAACTTTGCAATTCATTTTGTGAAACTTTTGCGGTGAAGCATCCACTGACAAGACCGGACCTTTGCTGCGAAACTTTGCAATTCATTTTGTGAAACTTTTGCGGCGAAGCATCCACTGACAAGACCGGACCTTTGCTGCGAAACTTTGCAATTCATTTTGTGAAACTTTTGCGGTGAAGTGTCTGACAAGACCGGTGACGCATACGCTACTCGCCTGCGCCTATTTTCCTTTCGTAAACGGTCGTTGCCATCACTGGTAACCAAGCCTTTAGTCATGGTAGAAGTAATATATACTCTGGATTAATGTACAATAAGGCAACAAATACATTTTTGAATAGTCTTAGAAAGAACAAAGATTAAGCCCAAGTTGAATTAACGTTTAAAGTTCGGGAAAGGGCTAGGGTCACCTATTATAGATGTATCAGTTATGAAAGACAGTTAATTATAATATATACTTTAATTTTTCGGGATTGTGGCGGATTGGCGTGGTAGTGTAGTGGTAAGGGAGAGAGATTAGCATACGAAAGGACCGGGTTCGAATCTGGGTTGTGAATATCTTTCTTTTTAGTAGAAAAACTTTCAATAATAGTTCAAAAATTTTCTAAGTGTATTAAAAATGGTAACAACCGTTTACGAAAGGGAAAATTGCCTCGCCTGCATGTACTTTGTTCTCATCACGTTTTGACGTCATTTGTGCGTTATAAGAGTACACACATAGCCAAATTGAAACTATTTGTTAAGTCTTCACTTCTACTACGGTACTTAAATTGCAATTAACGCCGTGAGACTATGCAATGAAACTTTTGAGGTGATTGACTACTGAAACCTGACTTGATTATTGCTGCGAAACTCGATGTTGTCGTGTTGCCCTGGCGACATCACTACAAAGATGAACCGGAAACAGTAAGATAAAGAATAGATTTCTTTGACGTGAACACACCTTATAGCATTAAAAGATTGTAGGCAACATATCACTGAAAACTTGCTGTTTGACACCTTTAATTTAGCAACATTTTAATTTCTGCAAATATAAACAAATACAAATCTCATAGCGTCTTTAAAGGTTACCACTAGGTAACAGTATCTGTGCAATTCCTCAGTAAATGGCAAGTTCGGCGCCTCGATAAGGTAAGTTATGCAAGTGATGTGATATATAATAAAGGAAAAAAGACTTGGAACTTGAAAAAATAACATATGAAGATCTAAAGGCCTTCTGTTATTCGCTGGGAGATCACAAGGTTTTGAAATAACTGTCCTGGCTGGCAAATTTTGAAGGCAATAATTTCCTGGCTAGCATTGCTATCAAATGTGCCGCTGGCTGGGAAAACAGAATCCTTCGAGCGATGCTTGCTGGCAAATTAAACTCTCAATCTTTAGCTTGCTGGCTCTGAAGAACGGATAAATTTTTGCCAGCAAAGCTATTTATGGGGCAAAAATAACTCGGTGATTACTAAATAACATCTTAGAGCAACAAACAATCAATTTTAGAAAAAAATTCGCTGACAAAAACACGCATTCACCACCGGGTGATTCGAAGCAAAATAAAGTACGCCCTAGTTTATCGAGATCAAATTCAAACACTTAACTGGAGGACAGAAACAAACTACATGTGCATGAATTTGCGAAGTAAGTCGAACTGGTTCGTTGCGGCCAAATAGACGACTTCGTCTTGTGTATAATTTCTGGTGTCAGTTGTTGCTGTGGAAATTTGTACCACGGCTAATTAAGTAAACAGAAAAAACGCAGCTAGGATTGCAACGTGAAAAAAATCCTGCCGGACCTTAAGTATACAAAGTATACGAGGTAAAATTAAATAGTTGTTGTCGCCCCCAAACACTTCAAAGCCCGGGGGACGAGCTCCCTTCTATAGGCTGTGTGGGTATGTGCCCTTAGTACGCTAAGAGTTTCAGTGTCCTGGTGGCACACCCCTACCCAACATCTCACAGATCCCCCCCCCACCCCGCCTCATAGAAGAAACACAGACATACGTAAGCAACGTTGTTTTCGGCTTACAGCAGAACCCGGTGACGTCATAATGACGTCACCGGTTCTGCATGCACTGCATGCCTATCTTATAAACCGGCTGTCGCCAGGGCGTCCTGCCTTTACGCGAAATACGTAAGTGCGTACCAGAATTTCCCGACCTTAATGTGATGTTTCTTTACTTCATGGTTTATAATACAGAAAAAAAAAAGGGAATTAAGAACTCATATAGATGAGGCGATAAGGTAAAAGTTGTGCAATTTCAATATTGGCATTTTCTTCAACACAGTTGCGGAAGAGTGCGTCTGTGCGTGTTCTATATTCTCTCTTTCAGTCCCAAGAAACCATTAAAAGTGCGACTTATTTTCTTGGAAATGTATTCCAGTACTTATTTTCTTTGAAATGGATTCCAGTCAGTTGTAGACTTGTTGTTAGTGAAAATTGAGTCATTAGGTGCCGATTAGGAATTCAAGATCACAAAAATTTCTGCTTTGGGATAACTGCAACAACCGTATCTGCACCAACAGTTACTAGTGTCTCCAGAAAATCTTCAGCAACAAAACACGATGAAACCTTACAGCAGAAGCAAACTATACAATAAGGAGGAATTCGGTGCTCGTTTTAAACGCGACAAAACTGACAGCTGATCTCTTATCCATGCTTTTCACTTTCATCTTTTACCTTTTTTCTCGACTATTAATCCGCCGGGGGATTATGTTGTACCCAAATGTAACAATAGCTCTCAGTATTCTTCTTAAATTGCCTCAGTCTAAAAATCTTTTACTCCTAACAACTCGCCACTGAGCCAGTACTTCCTTCTTCTTTTTTTGCAAGAAAGCTTTCGAAGAGGTTTACCTGAGCATGTAAAAATCTCAACTATAACAAAAATGACGCTTTTTCCGGTGGCTGATACCTTAAATGGTTTAGATTATGACTCGAATAAAGGTATGTCTTCATTATGTTAATCTTATCTCAGAAGGATAGGATTGAGGCCGGTTTTTTCTTCTAATTTCTTTCCCCAGTGCCCTCTTAGAATAGAGTTGACTTGGTTTTGGTTAATATTGAAGGAGGAAACGACCCCTAAACCAAATTCGAGTAATGCTTCGTGGTACTTTTTTTACGAACATTGGCATAAAGTGCTCTTAAACACCTTTCCTTCACAACAACTGAGCATGGTTTCGCATGCAAGAATGTTGTTATCAATAATTAATTGCTCTAACAAAGACTTCTTTTCATTTCAGTCCTCGAGAAATTGTAGAAATCGCCTGCTGCTGCATGCTGTTGAATATCTCATCAGGCTTATGCTCTGAGGACGTGATCTTGTGCGGGGACTGAGCAGACTTAGAGAGACAGCAAGTTCTCTTGGAAGTGAGGGAAAAGTCCTAATATGTTCCCACACATTTCAATGAATCCATTCTTCACAGCCTCTCTCCGGATTTCACCCGACTTGTTCCTACACTTTTCGTACATCAGTTGACTTGTTTGTACAATTTTGGCAATTTGTGGAAGGACAATCTTCACAAACTCCTTGTTGGACAGCCTTCCATTAAAAAATTCTCGAAGCCCGGCTTTCCGTTGGCAAGGGCTCACGTATTTGTCCAAAAATACATCGGCAGCTTCCTTGCAGCTGATAAAGGGTTTCGCTTCGAGGCGGTGATCGTTTAGTGTTCGGTAATGACCGTACAAATTTTGTCTAGAAGCACATGTATGTTATAATAATAATAATAATAATAATGATAATAATAATAATAATAATAATAATAATAATAATAATAATATTTATCACTTATAGTGCGCATATTCTATGAATATAATCATATGCGCATTACAATCTTGGACTAAAAATAACCAATTTATCATGGCGATATGTTTATATGGAGAGGCAGTTAAGTCTGGAGACCTTTCCTTTCCGGTCCTTCCTTAAAGGACCGGAAACCATACAAGATTGTACCAAATAAAAACATTTGAAACTTTTTTGCCGGTCAACTATAAATTTGCCGCCAAACTGCGTGCGGAATAAATATCCAACGTCGCATTTTCACGTGACATCGCGTTGATCGAGATAGACACAGGCGTTTTTCTCGGAAATATATTTTCGGACTGGAGTAAAAACCACTATTGTGGTCAGAGAAAACCTAAACCCGCTCGCCCTGCAAGGTTTCACTTTGGAAACGCCGCCGAATGCTGCAAAATCAAGGGATGTAAACTTGTGACGCCGAGCGACTTCACGAATCCACCAATCACTGATTTCACGGACATCCACCAAGAGTAAGGACCCTGGGAACGAGCTTGGGACATCCCCCTCTTAATCCACGTTTGACGCCGACACTTCGGTGCCAGGCCTATTCTGAGAACCGACGTCTTTGCCGTTCTTCCTCCCTACATAATCCGACCTCGTCAGTTAATAACCGTCCCACGGACTGGGAGATCTCGTGGTTGTTGATGCTTTTTTGCCTGTTTTTTTTTTATTTCTGCAAGGAGAGTTTTGTATTTTACTTCACCAATATGCTTCTGTCCGTTAATCATTAATCAACAATGAAGTTTGATCTGATTCTATAACTTTCTTTCTCTTATCAGTCTCTCTTCTCGCGAATATTTCAGATAGAAATACATGTATAAATCGGCTCCGGGTATTTCATTGCTCGTAGCCTGTGAACAGGCTTTCGGGTCGGGGAAAGACCAGAGATCCTAATAACACTTAACTGTTCGTTGTGATCTGTAACACTTTGAATACTACTAAGCGTGAAATCATTGATAAACGACACGAGTTAACACTCTAATCAGCGGGAACCCCATTACCCTAAATATCTGATACATCAGCGCCTAAAAATAACGAAACATCTCCGACAAGGCCCAAAAACACAACGAAATTACCCACTTGTGAATACCAAACATCACACGAACAACACCAAATCTACACGACTTCTCCCGGAAACAACGACAGGAATGTAGCTATGGGTACACATAATCTCTTCGGTTGCTATAAATAGCAACCACAAGATAAAAAGGATGACTTCACACAAGCTAATCTCGCGACATTTTGGATGCATGCAGCAGCAACAGGTTTAAAGTCAAATAAGGGCTTAATTCGAATGAAAAAAAAAAGGTTTGGGGGAATTTCATGCACAGAGTCATTTTTTATAGATCAGAAGAAAAATTTCGTGTCGTATGTATCATGACTGCATCTCTCTCTTTATCGCCACACAGGATGATTCCAATACGCAGTATGCAAGATGTGTGTCACAAGTCTCCTTGTTGCCCAGTGGTTAGAGCCTCTGACCCTGGGAGGGACTCCCATATAAAAGTACGGGGGTGCTTGTGGAGAATGTTAAAGGGAACTCTTTAAAGCTAATATAACCTTGTTTTGGGCATGAGGGCATGGCTGAAATCCATTTTCAAACCTACGGGATACTAATTCTGACCAGAAGTTCCTTTTTCTGTCATTATTTTTCCAGTTTCTACGATAAAAGGTACCAGGATAATTTACCAAACTGGCAAACCACAAATGTTGACTCCCTGATAGGTATGGTACGCATCCCTGTCACAACTTTATATAGAGGTCCCTCACTGAGACTCTGACCAGTGTGTGGAAGGTTTTAGGCTTTTGACTCACACCAGAAACTCAGATTTTGCCTTTATAGCCCCTTTCACGTTACAACTGAATACTTAAGTTTACTTATTGCAAGCCTAGCTAAGCATACACTTAACTGAATTCATATTAACGCCTTGTGTAGTGAACAAGTGTATCTTATTTAGTACACCATGTTCAATGAAAAAGCCAAAGTAACTAAAGACTTGTCTTCAAACTGAATATTCCGGTGGCTTTTACATATACAATACAACGAGAGAGATATAAATAATAGAACGAGAGAGAGAGAGAAGAGAGAGAGAGAGAGAGAGAGAGAGAGAGAGAGAGAGAGAGAGAGAGAGAGAGAGAGAGAGAGAGAGAGAGAGAGAGAGAGAGAGAGAGAGAGAGTTACGTAAATACAGTTTCACAACAATAGAAAAACAAGTTAAATAGGGAGTGTCCGAACTAAATGAGAGAAAAATTACAACAAAACTATAATATTACAAGACCAGACTAAAAGAGGACAAAAACATCATGCTACAAGTGATAATAAACCATGGTGAAATAACAAGAGATGATTAAATAAAATTAAGTTTCCCTGCTACTTGCAAATATATTGTACTTGTTTAGTGTTTTTGTTAGTTTTTAACTTTTAGTATTTTTATCTCTTGGTTGCAATAGCAAGATATTGTTGTGGAGTTGCACATTCCCATGGTTATTTTCCTGAGCTCTTGTGAAGATTCGCTGATGTTCACGAGCTCTTTGGTGTTCCCAAGAGAGGAACTTTACTGTATTATTGGGCTATGTCAGAGACACTTCCGTTATTTTTAGGTGCTGATGTATCAAATAACTAGGATGTCTCAGGATCCTCAGCGGTTCAGAGTGATAAATTGTCGTTTATCAATGATTTCACACTCAGCAATATTCAATATGTTTCGGTAAAACTTAAGAGAGATATAGCATTAGATCACAGGGAACAGCTGTGTGTTCTTAGAATAGATTTTTGGAGGACTGGGCCCGGCATCATGGCGAACGGACGCAGACATTAAGCGCTCTGTACCGAACGATCTGTTTCCTCGGCCTAAGTATGTTTTTTATAGTCCGCGCGTTGGATTAGGCGAACCAGCTTTAAAGTGTTTACTTTCAAACAGATGGGCAGAGGTAAAAAGAGAACAAAAAAAGGTTCTTCGAGCTCATCGATCGGAGAGGACGACGAAGAAGACATGCTGGCACCAGGCAGTTTACATCTATTGCAAGAATCCATCGACTGCCTTAAGAAAGTTGTAACAGAAGGCTTTGCTGGGATCCATGCGGATATGGATAAACTTCGACACGAATTTAAAGAAGAAATTGACGGCGTGAAAGGCACTATCAAAGACGTTGAAAAAAGTCTGACTGGCACTCAAGATGATGTAGGGTCACTGAAAGTAACCGTCAAGAACGTTTCCGATGCTAACACTAACAGCATGAAAGCCCTTAATGATAGAATTCTTAAACTGAAAAGAAACTAAAACTAGAAACCGAAAGAAACACCCAACTAGAGCAATACACGAGACGAGAGAATCTACGATTCAACAACATTAAAGAAGCGGAGGGAGAAGATTGCAAGGCTTTGATCTATGATATCTTACAAAAAGATATGAAGCTGGACACTTCCTCGATAAAGTTCCACGCTGTCCACCGCGTTGGGAAAAAAGTGCAGGAAAGAACAAGGCCGATCATAGTACGTTTTGTAAGCCGCGAAGACAGAAACGTCGTATGGGCGAAACGAGACAAAATCAAACAATCTAATGTCCACACAGATGCTTACATAACAGAAGACTTCGCACGCGCTATCCAAGAAGAGAGGAAAGTCTTAATAAAAGCAATGACCAAAGCAAGAGAAGACTTAGGAATGGACAACGTCAAAGTCATCGGAAGGTATTTGATTATTGACAATCAGAAGTATGACTTTAATAACATCCCAGATTTTCTAAAGCAACCACTTTCTTAGGACACCTCTGAAGCATGGAGATAATTATTGGTTTTTTTTTTTTTTGGAACCCAATGCGCATATTAATAAGTTTATTTTACCTTAGGGTGGGAAACAAGATCCCATTGGGCACAATAGCGCGTTAACTGTAAATACCTTCATTAAGTCTCGAGGGGTATTAGTCCTAAAGAAATAGATTTTAACGCGTTTAATGTTATGTATTGTCCGATGTATTTTTTGCATTTTTCTTTGTATATATGTAAGCAACTGTAATGTAATGTAATATAATGTATTGTAAAGAATGTAAGTAATTGTGCATTAAGTAATGTAACTGTCACGTAACTAATGTAAGTAGTGTAAGTAGTGTAAAGAATGTAAGTAATTGTAATGTAATATAATGTATTGTAAAGAATGTAAGTAATTGTACATTAAGTAATGTAACTGTCACGTAAGTAATGTAAGTAGTGTAAGTAGTGTGAAGAATGTAAGTAATTGTACATTAAGTAATGTAACTGTCACGTAAGTAATGTAAGTAGTGTAAGTAGTGTAAAGAACGTAAGTAATTGTAAAGTAATATAATGTATTGTAAAGAATGTAAGTAATTGTGCATTAAGTAATGTAACTGTCACGTAAGTAATGTAAGTAGTGTAAGTAGTGTAAAGAATGTAAGTAATTGTACATTAAGTAATGTAACTGTCACGTAAGTAATGTAAGTAGTGTAAGTAGTGTGAAGAATGTAAGTAATGTAAGTAGTGTAAGTAGTGTAAAGAATGTAAGTAATTGTAATGTAATATAATGTATTGTAAAGAATGTAAGTAATTGTACATTAAGTAATGTAACTGTCACGTAAGTAATGTAAGTAGTGTAAGTAGTGTAAAGAATGTAAGTAATTGTAAAGTAATATAATGTATTGTAAAGAATGTAAGTAATTGTAATGTAATATAATGTATTGTAAAGAATGTAAGTAATTGTACATTTAGTCACGTAGGTAGTGTAAGAAATTGTTCTGTAAGTAGGCTCTCTTTTTTTTTCTGTGTGTTGCAATAATAAAAAAAAAATTGAATAGATTTTTGTCAGGAGCAAATTATCGTTGATTGTAAAGCATACATGGTCGATGAGAACAGTCTATTTCCGGTTTTGATTACACAATAATCTTGTATGGTGCAATGTTTGATTTTGTTGATGTGACTGAAAGTGGAATAATTTCTGTGTTTGAACATTCAATTCACCTTTTGGATCTTCTGTCCATTGGCGATTCTTAGTAACCTCTTTACCAAGTTGTTTGTGAGACTTACATGAAGGAACGCAAAGAATGCCTACCAGAAAATCAAGGTAATAATCAAGGTAATAATCAAGGTAATAGTCGAGGTAACCTTTAGCAGCCGAAGCCTCCGGCTTCAGCTGATAACACTTGCATAGACCTTGATTATTCCGGATATCGCAAAAACCGAATCTAATAATTGTTTTATTATACATTGTTTTACAGGTAAACAAAATAATGGTAAACAATTTCAACATTTGTGTCCTTCTTGTCTTCTGGCTTCTGAACGCTTTTTGCCTTAAGGTATTCGTGGAACAGCTCCTTCGCAATTTTTGTTTCAGCAATTTTTCAATTTCTTGCTCGGTTAAAGAAGCGATTATGAGCCATGAATTTACTTCACTTTCAGATGCCTCCCACATTGCTCTTGGAAATCACGCATTGAGTGCGCAACCTACTTGTAGGTTGCGCTGATTCCCAGAATTAACTGTAGGCTCTTAGCCAATGAAAGGACAGATAGTGACTACAATGTATAATAATAATAATAATTATGTTTTGTTCTAGCCTTGAATAATTATTGTAAATTAGTACAGATTATAACATATATTTATCATTGTAAATTAGTATCAGTATTAGGTAGATTCTTTTTATCTGTATAATATATTGCAAGAGCACTGGGACTCTGTTTAAGTGCTCCTAAAACTGAAATATTATCATTATTATAAAGTAACGGTTGTGTCTGTTTTCATCTTCTAAACCAAGATGGAAGGAAAAGAAAGCCTTGACAAAGAATGGGCAGCTATTTGACAGAGAGTGATAAGGGTTCATATTATCAACAGGAGAAGTGGTTGCATCAATTATTTCCCCTGGATTTTGCTATAACTTTCGGCATCTTCATCAACCTGGTCAGCATTTCAGGAAATATGGATAACAAATTTTAATAACGAAATATAGAAAATATTTTGTAAATAAAACGATAATAAGCAGTGTGTTGGAAACAAATAAATTTATTTTCTGCTGCTCGCCACGTGAGATTGCTCCTGTTACATGTTACATGTCCAAATTCTATTGTTTGAGAAAGCTGAACTGTCTCTGGTATGGCCGTTGACAAAAGCCAGATCGGATCGGATCGGATCGGACTCACAAAACCCGGATCGGGTCGAATTCTATTTAAAAAAACATAACTACTCAGTGAAAGTAGGCACATTTTCAATTCCCCATAAGAATGGTCAAGTGGTATCTCTGCCGATCAAGATGACGAACTGAGAGATCAAGAAAGTGATTGTCATTGCACTTCTTATGCTCTTTCTTCTCTGTTCTGTCAAGAAGACTTTGTTTATTGTTATGGATTTACACTCTGTAAACTACTTCATGAAAAGAATAGTTTTTCTAGAGGAAGAGATCTAGGCGGAATTATGTAGAATAAACTGAGGCACTGATAACGTGTGCCAAAGCATATACAATTTCAAAGTCAGTATCGAATGGAGCATAAGATAACAAAGATATCAAGATAACTCGCGTATTTATCACTCTGTACTTGGAACTTGAACCCAACAGGGTCTCAAACTGAAATATTTTTGTCCTTACTAATCGTATTTTTGTCCCTGATTTTTGGAAGGGGGTAGATCCTTCAGTCATATGACCAATTTCCGCAGATTTTTTGCGTACAAATCCAAAATCATCGTGTATTTTCATGCCTGAGGTAGAAAACCTCAGCCACAGATAGTTTACAGCTCGATTCATTAATAGCTAAAATTTCAAGTAAAGGACGGTAAAGACGCGAATTATCCTGATATAATTGTTACTTTAGGCTCCATTCCTCTTTGTCTTTCCACTTGGATCTCTCCCACAGAATGTGGGAGAGATCCAACAGAATGTGGTTGACTTATTGTTTATTGTGTCATCTTGATCCAGAGGTGCCACATGACTATTTTTAGTGGGGATACTTTCACTAATCAGATCTGGGTTTTTTCAATCCAATCCGATCGGATCCGGGTTTTGTGAGTCCGATCCGGTCCGGTCCAGGTTTTGTCAATCCGATCCGATCCGATCCGATCCAGGTTTTGTCAACGGCCCTCTGGTATCAATCAAAATAGAACTCACTGGACATTTAGGTCGTGTTCTATTGGGAAAAAACCGTTTTCAGTTGGTTTGGTTGATCAACTTTTCCAACCAGCTCTGAGCTTGGTTGAAACGGTTGAAAACGATGGGTAGCGTCCGCTGACATGATAGCAAGCATCGATTTTCACGCATTGCGTCATTTTAATTTGTGCAAAATCACGTGTAAACTGTCAGCCACAGACGTACCGTAAACTGCCACTTATAAGCCCTGGGCTTATACAACTTCGTAAGGGGTTTTGGGTGGGCTTATAAATGGAGGGGCTTATATCCGGGGGGGGGGGGTAATAAGTGGAATTAAAAAAGCGTTTCGAAATGAGCCACAGCAGTGTTGATCGAAATATGTTTTTAATTTACTAGTTTTCAATTAACCTTAAAAACGTCATAATAAATCGAATTCATTCCAATTTTAACAACAAAATACACGAACGTAACCAGAACGTAACAAAACAGAAGCTCAGAGTTCATCCTCACAGTGTCCTGTGGGAGTGCTTAATATTAAGGAAACAAGGAAAACTAGAGGAGTGCTTATATCCAGGGGGGGGGGGGGGCTTATAACCGGATGAATTTTTTGTTTACAGGTAGATGGGCCTATAACCGGGGGGGGGGTTTATAAGCAGGGGGGCTTAAAAGCGGCAGTTTACGGTATTTCTTCTCTTTCGAAATTTTTTTAAACTTGCTGTCTGATAAATTAGGGACGACATCCTGTAAATACGAGTGGCAGGTGTCCTCTCCGTTTCCAGTAACAATGTTGCCATATATTTCAGTTCATCATCCGATTCACAACCGGTGGTTGAACCAATTCTTCTAACAGTTCTTGAAGGACAACCGATAATGCTACGAGTTGCGCTTCTGCCATCTTGCCAACCTTGGGAGAAAAAATTGAGGAAGTCTTGAAATGACTATGCCCAGTCACGACCATGTGTCAACCAAGAATGGTTGAAAAAGTGTTCCATTGGAAACCTCAACCGTTTCAACCAAAACCGGTTTCGGTTGTAACAGTTGATCCCAATAGAGCACCACCTTAGGTCTCATAATCTCACTACTAGCAAGATGCCGCAGAAAATATAATTTTGGCAAGTTGTACGTCCTTCTTTAACTCCAAGTTGACAGTCACTTTACCAATTTGGCCAGACTTTTGCCAGATAGTTTTTGCACAAAACCGTGTCTGCGAATGATTATCACTCTTATCGTTTTAAAGATAGACCTTTTCTTCCATGCGATTTATTTGTCTTCTCTGGCTTTATCTACTAGTAAAAGAAGAACAAATGCCCTTGCCAAAAATCTGAGACAGGGGTTTTTAGCCCAAGGTGTCAAGAAGGGAATGTAGTGTTAATTATTTTGTTTTCTTTGTTTCTGGAGGGAGCGGAGCCTAGCAAATATACATACTCCCCCCATGGAGGTTTTTTTTTGGTTTGAACCCCCCACCCCTCTGGAAATTTCAGTTTAGGCTCATACTTTCCTTTAAAAATTTTGGCCTTTAAGGCCCCCCTCCCCCTTAGAATTTCCAGTGACCCTATGTGGTGGGGGTATGGATATTTTTTGGAACCACACAATCTAGAAACATGTGCGTGTGAAAAAGCTTCCCATTATTTGAACATCATTTAAACTTTTGCATTTTTTTGATGTCAAAAGCTACCAAAACTGCCAAAACCGTATAGTTTATAGTTTTCAGTTTATAGTTTATAGTTTTTAAACCATACAGTTTTAACAACAAAAACTAGTATAGTTTATAGGGTTTTTTATAAAAACAACAACAACTAGGGCGATCCACGTATAAATGCTTTACATCAAAACTGTATTCAGCGGACACCTCTATTAAATGGACACATACACCCAAATCAAGCCATTTTTTTAAACTAGAAACCTGCATTAAGTGGACTTCAAGTGTTTCCAGAAGGTATTTTCATGACATTATCGTATTGCTATCTGCTTCGAAGAGTGCATTTTCCAGATAATTCTACCTGGAATGACCAATTGCAAAAGGTTTGCAACGAAGCACGTCAAGTATGATGGTAAATAAAGGTGGAGATATAAGAAGTCAATAATTAAGTATTGTTTCGTAATTTATCAGAACCTGTATTAAGAGGACACCCTGTATTAAGTGGACACTAGCAGGGTGTCCGTTAAGACAGGTTTTACTGTACTAAACAATGAAAAATAATGCAAATATCAGTCATCGATAACTCGTCGATTTCCTATATTAATCGATTAATTAATATCGATTGTTATCGATTAACATCGATTTTCATCGATTAATTATGCCGGGATTCTAACAAACCTATCGTGAGGTTTCCTCTGTCGCAGGTTGAGACACATCTTAAAAATAAAATACATACTTACGATTTCCAAGATTTTGCTTCCAGGATCGACAGCGTGTTCTTTTCCTGGCAGTCTATCTAAATCGGCATTCGTCAATCCAAGTAAACTACCCAATTCCTTGAGGTTTTTATGTTTCACTGCAATTGTAGACCCAAGGTGGAATAACAAATGCAATTTTAAAATCCAGTAGACTTCTATAAACTTTTTTCTCAGCGATTCCAATCTCGTTGTCATGTCGACACCGCTAAATCGTCCAGCGCCAAGTACTGAAAGAAGTGTACACATTTGATCAACATCGCGTTCCAGTTGCTCTTCTATATTAACACTTCCGTTAACGACTTCTTCGATCTCTTTCCGGGCGGTTTCCACTGGAAGAGACGACATTTCGGTCAAAGAATCAAAAGAGTGGTAGATCAGTACGGATAGTAGTTGTGGCTGGAGCTAGACAGTGCAGGCCGAGGGGGACTGAGCGCCTTTAGTTTTCGCCGGCCTTCGGGGGCGGGCCGAGCGGACCAACCTCAACCTCGTCCCCAGGGCCTTCTCCTCGTTCAAAATGGCGGTCGGAGAAACCCCTGGCCAAGGCTGCTGAAATTCTCCAAGAATCGTGGAGTATTTTGTCACGTGACGCATTATGAAATGGCTTTTTCGGAGGTTGTTTCCAGCGTCTGGCGACCCTGTTTGTTTTCTTGCAATCTGAAAGCGTTGTTCAAACGAAACGAAGCCATTTCATCGTGTTTACTCGACGAAATTCTAACAACTTTTTTGGGCCACTTTGGCAGCCTTGGCCAGGGGTTTCTCCGACCGCCATTTTGAACGAGGAGAAGGCCCTGGGGACGAGGTTGGGGGCGGGTGTCGCCGATTTAAGTCGCCGAGAGGATCAGGACGGACCACTAGAAAGGCGGGAGAAGTACAAAAAAACGCATGCAAGGGAAAATTGAGCGAAAAAATTTCATGTACAGCGAGTAGCCCAGAAAAAAAGTTCTTGCATACGGAAAAAAATATTCCTGCTTGGGAAATGTTAACGAAAAAAATTCGTGCAGCTCGAAAATCCCCCCCCCCCCCCCATAACTTTTCTTATGGTCCGTCCCTAACCAGGGTGCAACTTTGAGGCGCAAAAATGGCATTGAAACTGTGTTGCAACCAATAAAATTAATGTGGCCATTTCTCACTGATGAAGAGACAACATTCTCGAAACGTCTGAAGATTTCTCCAACATTTTCTTTTTCTAGCGCACACACGTACACAAAACAAATCACATCAAGAATAATTATTGCCCTCGCAGGGATTTTGCCCAGAGGCAAAATCCCGAGGAGGCATCCTTATAGCTCGCACGTACATAAAGTAAAGAGAAGTAAAGTACTTACAGTTAAAATATACAGTAGGTATATATACCGGATCAAATCTCGATTTGCCAGAACAGGGCGCGCATGGAGTGGGTAATGATGACGTTTCATCACTAAACGCCCGAACGGAATAAATATGGGTAATGATGACGTAGTATCAGTAAATGCCCGAAGGGAATATATGGGTAATGTGACGGTGTTAGTAAATCAAAAATCTCTATCTAGGGGATGCACGGTATTTGCGAAAACGCGTGGGTTCTTTTTCCGTCAGTCAAACTGCGAGTGTTTCCTTAACCGCACATGTGTTCAGTATATAAATCCCGCAGGGCAGCTGTTTTGAAGGGGGGAGAGAAACTGAAGTTTTTAGTTCATTTGCCTCATTTTGTTTCCGTAGAAAGCCAACGTAAATTTCGAGTAAATTCTCTGGCCACGAGAAGGAAAAGTTCGAGTTTGGCCTAAGCAATTTTGGATCCAGAGACGCTGCGTATGTCTATTTGTCAGACACGCATCATACACAAATTATTGATTGGAAACGATTAGTCAGACACAAACCACTTTGGAGGACTGAAAGACTCGGTCCACAAACAAGTAAGCATTGCTTAGCGAACGAGCGAATCTCAACACCAGTAAACCCTACAGACATCAGTTTTGTTTTTTGAAACTCGCGAGAAATACTGCGTTACAAGATCGTGTTAGGTCGCGTGGAAACACAACAACTGTAGCACCGTCCCCTCAGAAATAGCTCATGGAAACAGTGAATTTCTTGAGAAATTTTTGGTCGAATTTTTCAGTTTTTGTATACTTGCAAGTCGAGCCGCGACCTCATTATTTATAACTTTTCAGATTTTATACATTGCAAGGTGTTTTGGGCGACTATGAAATTTCAGTACCTTAACAAATACTGGCAAATATAGCCACTTTTTCGATTTTTCTTGATTGATTTCGAATTTAATATATTCATGTAGTTGATTGTCTCTGTGAAAACTCTTGCTCCTAATGTAAGAAATGCGTCCGAGGAAACGCATTTTGTATGAAAAGTTACGTTCGTGGTACTTTACTGTTTGCATTGCCTATATGGAAATCATTTCCACGGGAAGTTGTTCTCCCGCATTTTAGTGCAATTTGCCCATGAACTTTCCACTACAACGTTTGTTCTAATAAAGAAAGATTATCGAAAGAAGATCAGACGAACAAATCGTTCACCACGCATTACTGTTTATATTTTACGGCACGCGACTCGCGGAATTAGCTTTAAGTTTATTCTCTTGCTGCTTATTATTCTTCTATTTTGTCCCTCAATCAATTACACCTTTTGCCCTTCATTTACAAGACATAAATTTCCATTAGCGTCAAAAATTAAGTCATTAAAACGAATGTGTAAACATTGTTGAAAATAAACCAACGTTTTAATTTTTGTGTGATCAATAAGGAATTTTACATACAGAAGAACATTCATTAATGTTCATTAACAACAAAGGTTTAGTTAACCAATACCAAGTTTTTACTTTCTCCGTCCATATGCTCGCCGTTCAAACATCGCGGAATATAGGTCTGCATAAACCTAAACCACTGAGCACATTTTCTGGCTGTTATTTTGTTTGTGTTTCTTCGCCCTGCTCTCAAAAGAATTTGTTGACGGTAGTCTCCTAGAGGAATCCCTTGCCGTCTTGCCTCTTCCCGATCATTATAGTCAAAGCCGGTCAGGCGTTCCCGTCGTTAACGGACCAATGAATTCATTGATGGAAAATTGATTCCGTTCGTTCATTGAATAATCCATTCGTGAAATGAATAATCCAATATTCAAACTGAGCCTCGATTCAATAATCGAATGTTGATTTGATTGATGAACAAACGCCTTGCCATATATTTCTCCTGAAATGCCAAATTTCAAGTTTATTTTTAGTATAAAGTGCAAGATGAGATTGTAAAATAACGCAAAGGTTGCATGTCACACCAGACAACAAAGATCAATCGATCGATCAAACTGGTAAGCTTTTGCAAATATTCACAAGTATTCTTTAACCGAAACGGCAAATATCAAAAGGGAGAATTAATCGTATGTACCAACGCCGGTAGAAAAAGTAACAACATTCTATGCTAATGGCGTGTTTATGGAAAAATTAGAATACTAAAACAACTTACCTGTTTTTTATTCAAGTCCGCCATGTTTGCCGGCCGCACTCCCTTCCATATATGGTATAGCTTTTGTTCATTGATCCAATCAACATTCGATTATTGAAGCAAGGCTCAATTTGAATATTGGATTATTCATTTCACGAATGGATTATTCAATCAACGAACGGAATCAATATGCCATTAACGAATTCATTAGTCCGTTAACGACGAGAACGCCTCAGCGGCTTTGACTGTAAGCTCTTGCTGAACTGCGGGACTTGATATGTCAGCCTTTATTGCTGCTTTCAGCGCACTGATCGCTTACTCTACTATGTTGAGGAAAGGACTATATGCAGGCAGCATCTTCAACTCTGTATTGGCTGCTGGATTCACAGCATTACGGTGGGACGGAGCTCCATCGTATATCAAATATACCAGCTAGTCCGGGTTAAGTTGTCTTCGTGCTTGTCCCAGAAAGTCGTTAAAGAGCTGCGCATTTATTCGACCAACTTGCGCAGTGTAATGGACTAAACCGGCGGTAGGAGACACGGCCATAGTTATCGTTACATTTCTTCCGCGCTGACCAAGGACGTGTCTATAGGCCCTTTCACCAATTCTAGCCCACCCGTAGCTTCTTGCAGTCCATATATTGTACCCGCATTCGTCGATAAATACACAATGGTGGAGAATTCCGTTCGTCATGAACCAGTTTGCATATTCTACTCGTCTTCGAATGACGTCCAGCCTGTTGCGGTCAGCTGGTAGTGGCCTCGCAAGTTTGATACGTATCAGCATACCGTCAAGAGCTTTACCAACAGTCCTGTCATGTACGAGAGGCTTCGCTGGGAGTCTTCTTCGAAGTTCACGGTTGATTTCACTTAAAGTCAGCAGACAGTTCTCACCAACAATTTGAAACAATCTCGTTGAGGCACTGCTTCATTTCGTCATCTACTGTACCTTCACATTGTTGCGGCCGCCACGTGGCCTCTCATGAGTACGTCCTTCTCGGACATAAGTTGCCACAATGCCTCTAGCTGTGCTGCTGTTCACTCCTAACATGTCTACCACCAAAAGGTAGTCTTCGTGTGGATCTTCAAAAGCCCTGACTATCCTTTCACGCGCTCAGTGCTCCATTTCTGCTAGAAGAGTTTGCACATGTACAGCTTCGTTTTCAATTTTTAAGCGTCCCTTAATATTCAGTGGGAAATTGGCGAGAAACTGCTCAACAAAAGCACTTTTGTAATTGAGATTTTATTCTCACAATCGAACATTAACCCTATGAAAATGAATTTTTATAACCACTAAAGAATGTTGTTTTCGATAAAACGCTATTTTAATTGGCCTTAATGAATCTTCTACTCGATGCAAAACTCCTTAATGACTATGCCACAAATTGAAATGTTTCCTTTCTTAGCTAAACTGATTTTACATTAATGTTATTGACCGATATTTTAGCGCTAATGAGAATTTATGTCCTGGTAATGAAGGGCAAAAGGTGTACATGTAATAAGAAGAAGACCTTTTTTGTGAAGACCTTTTTTTTTTAAGCGTATTTTTAAATTGACACTGCATTATACAATTATTATTATTATTATTGTTATTATTATTATTATTATTATTATTATTATTATTATTATTGTTATTATTATTATTATTATTATTATTATTATTATTATTAACAGCGCTGATTGGTTTAAAGCACCTTAGTACCCAAGCAATCCCTTCCCGCTCACTCATTTTTTGGTGCGAATTCTCGAAAACTTAGTAAAAAACCGAACTGCAGACCACGTTGAACTCAAAATAATACTGAGAATATGACACATTATGCTAATAGTCTGAGTACAGCTTCCAGCGTTCATCAGTGTACTAGCAAAGAAATTGTATTATTAAAATCGCTGATGTTCAGCGCAAAGTTTGTTTACGCTGTATTAACGATGAAATAGAAGTCACAAAACAGTGACAAAAGAGAAGAAAAGCAATCAGGATTATCGCGAATGAACTGACATCGGTCTAAGCATTGAAACTTTTTAAAAAACGAAAACAAAACGAGGACAACGCTTTACAGAGGGAAAAGCGAACTTGTTGTCTGTTAACCGCTTTTTTATGCTTTTACACGCTCCAATGACATTGGATATGGTTGCTTTACAAAAATTCAGAGAATTAAATTTGACGTCTAAAACGGACTGTCAAAAATACTGTCGATCAAAAGACGAATTTGAAGTGAATTAAATTCGCCTGATTTAAATTCGACGAATAAACTAGGCCGTACTCGTTTTAGTAACATCCAATAGGGTAAACATGCAGCTTCAATAAACTTAAACATAAACATACATAAACCCTTTATTTTTGCACGAAAAGGTTTAAAGCTTAAAGCTTGTGAGGTCGTGCCTAACTACAATACATTACAATAAAACATATACATATAAATTTTAGAAATACACGTAACCACTTTCCTTATACCGAGAGGTCGAAACAGTTGAACTATCGAAAATAAAGTTTATTTTTTTGAACTGCTGCAGTTGAGCTATCGAAAATAAAGTTAAGTTTGTTTTTTTTTTAAGTTGCATTCTTCGTCCGCTTTGGACGATGAGTACAACAATTTTGCAGGAAACATCAAACCTTACCGCCACTAATGAGGCCCTGCCAGGGTAAATTCCGACAAGCGACATGGCCCAAAAAGTAGCGACAGCACATAAAATGAAATCGCGACAAAAGACATCCTTTCTTGGCAAAATTCCGACAGTGACGTCAAGGCCGAGACTTAGCGACAACGAACGGTGGTATTTTGACTCTAACTGAAAACAGAAAATAAGCCAGAAGCCTCTCATGTGATATATTGAGCACCGTGGCATTATTTACCTCAACTCCCTGCGAGTTGAGGTAAATAATGCCTCGATGCGCCCGCGATTCTGAATCGCGGCGCATCGAGACACTCACAGCTGTAGACTGAGCCTACGCCCTACCCGCTCCCCGCTAATAGTATATGCTGGGTCAAAATCGTAGCAGTTTTGTTGGAGAGGTTATTTTGACTTAAAAAGCTTCTAAACTACCACAAAATATTCTGTGATAGCGAATTCAGTGATAGCGACGGTCCGGAACATGCGAGAAGTTGTCACGCGATCTCAAGCATGTAGCAGTTTCAAGTGGGGGGTTCCCCCGGAGATCGTGGGCTAAAAACTTCTATTGTCTAAAATTTTTCTTAGCCCTCAGGAATGTAATAATATATAACGATGGCAAAGCAATCGTTTCCTGTTACTTCAGCACAAAAGACAATCTTTGATGTGCCATTAACCGCGGAGGAGCAAAAAAAACTGATACGCTTGCCAGTTGGATTTCATTTTTTTTTTTTGCTCTGTGGGTTTCAGAACCCTCACCATACATGTGTGTCCCAGTAAACAAATCGTTGTTTTACCCGATGTGTGGATTACATTTTTTAAGGCTTCACTGTTTAACGTCAGGCCCTAGTTTTTGTTTTGCATTGATTGCGTTACGAGCTAGTGCGTGTCCCCACTGTCTTTGACTCCAAGGGATCGCGTCAAGCGATTTAACCATTTTTTTGTCCGCCCGGTGCTTACATTTTTTTTTATTTTCACCATAGGTGTTTGCACGATATTCACAAGAAGCGTAGTCCACATCATGATGCATGGCAACCGCATCAGACCGGCCCGTGGGCTGTCGATAAACTTCTAAGATTTTTTCACTTTCCAGATCATATTCAAGCTGTTTATCCAACGGGTTGTATGGACCCGTATAATGGTGCCCAGGCAAAGTCCAACCTTTTTTGGCGCAGGAAGTTTGCCAATAGCTGCGTGTATATCAAGGCCAGAACCATCTATATCCGGTCGGTAAGTTTTGTATTTTTTGTCTGGCCTCAACAGTAGTTTATCAACTCAATGTCCAGATACCAAAACTGGTTTTTGGCGCAGCTCCTCGCGTAGTCGTCAGAAAAATCCAGCAGGTTTTTGATGAAAATCGCTTTGTGAATGCTGTTGGCCGTGTAAACGTCTTTACCAGTCGAGCGTACTTTTAGGTTTTTGATGAGTGAAAAGGAGCCGTTGATAGGCGCGGATCGTGCATTGACAGCAACATTTGCGCCATCCGCCGTAGCCTCAAGCTTGAAATTAACGCGGAAATAGGCGTTATACCAGTCAAAGTAATTGTCTCGATCTTTGAATGCAAACCTCTTACCGTTTTTGTCTTGGTTCTGATCGTTGCCTGGGAACGTGAGAGGTGTTTCCAGATCGAATCGAAAGTACTCAGTTTTTTTGAGATACTGCGGTGCTCTGAACATGCTTGTATATTATTGTGAAAAAAAAACTAATGGAAATATGATTTTATATTATCACGAAGCAGAGATGAGGTTGTTCAATTTCATCATCGCGCTTGGAGAAGGGGAAGTTTGTGTGGCCATTAGCCGTTGGATTTTGACCAGCTTTTTTAGTTGCAACTTTTGCGGCTTTTTTTTTTTAACGTCCGTTGCGCCGGTCTTTAAAATTTTCCAATTGTCATGAGGCTGTCTCGAATGAGCGCCGAGCCTTTGTGTTTGTAGCGATAGCGCCCGGTCGTTTCGTCATAAAAGCGGATCCATTCGCTCGGAAAATTCATTGCGTATACATTAAAGCGTGAACATTGATGCAACAAACAAAATATTACACTGTATCGATCACAATTTCAAGTGCAACATTAAGCCCATTTAAATCCAAAAGGCTGTTTCTACCATCAGTCACCCACACACGTATGGAATCGATCCTTTTTCGGTTGACAGGGTGTCAGTTGAGGCGCAGCGGCTGTTTTGAAAAAGGGTAGCTGGGCCGGAGACTGGTGGTGGTAATGGCAAACAAAACGTCGCTCCCCACGTTGGCCACGCGCCGCGAAATAAGGTCGTTGAACCATGAATAGGTCGTGGTGATTAACTCATTGAGAGCCGCTTTGTATTCTTGCCCTCGTCCAAGTAAATGGGCGGGTCAAAGTGGAGCGTAAAATCGTTAGTTTTTTCACCGGGTCGTTAGTTTTTTCACACTGAAAGCCATCACGCTATATTAAAGTTGCGCAAAAGTTTTGTTTTTCTATTTTTTTTTAGCACGCGCTGCTTGTGGAGCTGCTCTAAGATACCAAAAGCTTCTTTCCTGGCTTTCAACGAGGTGTTCCCAGCTATAATCGAAAGCAGAGAAATGTAAAGCTTGTTGATCAAAGCGTCGACCGAATTTTGATCCAGCCCGCTCCCTTCCCATTCGAAATCATCATAACTCTCTTCCTCTGGAAGCGGAGGTGGTGCTATCACAGCTCGGTGTTTTTTTGATTTCTTTTATCCAAGCAATGGGCTCGGGTGAGACCGGCGGCCTCGAGGCCAAAGGCCTTGCCGGCGAAAGGTGCGCTTTCGCGGTTTGGAGCTGCTGCGGTGACGGTCGCCCCCCCCCCCCCTCCTTCCCCTGGCGGCGCATATAGATTTCGTTTCTTTCTTTTTCGAGATCAGCCCGAGTGTATCCCTTCATTTCTCTTACGATGGTGTAGTTAGGGTTTTTGTTCATTTTCGAGAGAAGAGATGTGATTGTTCGCAGTTTGTTTGATTCATTCGTTTTTTCAAGAATTTTGTGAGCCCAACATCCTCCCACCTTGCGCGCTGAGGCTTCTCAGCACTTTCAGCACCCTCAGCAAAGTCTGGAAGCGGAGGAAAAACAAACCCTTCAGCGTCATCCTCCTCTGGGGTAGGTGGGGGTGGTGGAGGGGATGGTGGTGGAGTTGGTGTGTCGGGTTGAAAGGTCTCGTCAAATGGATATAATTGGTCGAAAGAATCCATTTCGTAGTCAGGCCCCTCCGCTTCTGCTGGTTTTGTTGTGCCGGGTTGAACCGCTTGTTCATTCAGTCTCCTTGTGATTGGTTTGAAAAGCTCTTCACCTGCAAGCTGCCGGAATTCTTTTGCGGTTTTTTTTCTGATTGTTTGGCGTATTTGCCACGTTTGTGCGTCCACCTCGGCCTTTTCGTCAGCCATTTGCTTCCATCTTCGTATCGACATGGTCGTATATTTATATGCGCATAACTTATACACAAAATGAAAATTCCTAACTACGACCCGGTCTTAAAAGAATTGGGCAGCGACTACATACAAGGGCACCCTTGCATGCCAGCAGACGTCTTTCGAATGCTAATCTGCGGCCCTAGCAGTTCAGGCAAAACAAACATTCTCCTGCACATGTTGTATGAATTGCTGGCTTACGACAAAGTTTACCTTTTCTCGAAAAAACCTGCATCAACACAAATACCAGGGCCTTTTGCAAGACTTTGGAAAAAGAATCAATCCCGAAGTGGGATATGAAGTCATCGAAGTGTGCGGCGACGAGGTTTTACCGTTAAACACTTTACCTGTTGACAACCAAAAAATCGTTGTTTTTGACGATTTGGTTTGCGAAGAAAACCAAAACGAGATCATTAATTACTTTATCAACGGGCGGCACCGAAACTGTAGCGTCGTGTACCTCACGTAGGCGTACTACAAGGTGCCGAAAAACATCCGCGATAACTGCAGCCATTTTTGCATTTTCAAGTTTCTCCCAAAGAAAACAAGCGCATTCCTGACGAGTTAGGTGTCGATCAAACGCTTCTAGATCGCGCCACGGACGAAAAATATCCTTTTTTATCACGACAAACCGCAAAAACTATTGAAAAAAAAGTTTGATGAAAATATATAGAATCGGGGGTGTTTGATGATTTGGGAGAACAAATTTTAGTTAAGAGCTCCGGAAAACCAGGGCCGCAAGGTCCTCCTGGCCTGCCTGGCGCGCAGGGACCAAAAGGCGACCCGGGAGCAGCGGGGCCGCGCGGCGCGCAAGGTCCAAAAGGCGATCAAGGCGCTCAAGGCTTGCGGGGTCCGCCTGGCGTTGACGCCCAAGGCCCTCCGGGGGGCACAGGGACCAAAGGGAAATACGGGACCCCAAGGCCCTCAGGGACCGAAAGGTGATCAAGGGACAAAGGGCGACACGGGCCCCGAAGGTGCGCAGGGACCGAAAGGTGACAAAGGGTCGCAAGACCCGCAGGGGGCAAGAGGCATCCAAGGACCGTGGGGGGTGCCAGGCGCTGGGGGTGATCCCGCCATGCTTGCGGAAAAGCTGGATAAAAACACTGATATTGATATGCAAAACAAGTACAAGATTTTGCACTTAAAACGACACCCGTATCCTATCCATGGAGATTTGAGTAAAGTCCTCAGCTACGAAGACACGCGAGAAATCTTTCTCTCAAAAAAGGAAGGCGGAAAAATGGAATAGGCGACAGACATGAACAACAACACCATTCACAATTTAGAAGATCCCGATCCCAGAGGCGCAAATCAGGCGACGAACAAAAAACATGTTGACACCCTACTGGCAACCAAGTTGGATCGAGAAATCAACATCGACATGAAAGGCCATTTGATCTCCAATCTAGCCCTTCCATCGAAAAACAAAGACGCCGCGTGGGTTGAGTACGTCAAGTACAGAATCAATACAGAAGCGGCGAAATACGTCAAAGTTGATGGAAGCAGTGCTATGACTAGTGATTTTGATTTAAATGACAAAAAAATAATTAACCTAGCTACTGATGACAAAAATATAAAATCGGCAGCTAAGTCGGCTACGTTAATAATAAGGTAAACACCGCCAAAGGTGATGTGACTGTTGGGCTCAAAACGTACTTTGACAAAAAAATTAACTAACAGCTCAACTAATAAAAAAGATGCTTTCAGGTACCTCATGGAAAGTGTTGATGAATCTTCAAGTGAAAACAACATAATAGTTGATGGCATTGTTAACTTTTCGGCTTCTCCCCACAATGTCAACAAAAAAGCTTATAAATTCAAAATGGGGAAAGACGCTTAAAATAAGTATTATTCTCGCATTGGCTTTAACATGTACAAACTTCCAGAAGGTGAGTACACTTTAGCCATTGAATTTTTCCCTCCAAGCACATCAAATTTGACAGTGAGTGTCGTTTCCACTTCACTGAATAGTGGCCAACAATCCACCAAGCTGTTTGGCAATTACAGCAGAACCATCGTTCACTTACACAAGTGGAGCATAACCCCTCCCGAGTACATTTACATTGACATGCATGGTCAGGGCACTGCAAGCAGCTCCACTCAGGGAACAGGTTATATGATTGTTTACGGCATCAAGGGTTCGCAAAATGATGTGGATTCGAGTGTTTATGGCACAGTTATGTTATTGAAAATGGTCAAATGGTGATGCAAACAGCCCTGAATATGAACGGACACCTGCTGCGTGATTCCGTTCAGCACATCGTAAATGGGTTTTTGGATTCAGCGAAAGGGAGCAATAGGTTTGCGTTGAACGGTGCCGAAACCATTTCGTTGCCGGGTGGAGCAACTTTGACGAATATAGATGTCTATTGCATGCGCAAAGTCTCTTCGAGCGGTCATGTCAGCGTAATTACACACAAAAGAATATCTTTAAAAATCTTTTCCTCTTTAAAAAGCCACTTTTCTGGAAATCTGGGTTCATCAAGGGTTTTTGGTTCACAAAGGAGTGGGTGGTTTCAAACGATAAACCCAAATTCTTTTAAGATACCTTCATCCGGCATTTTGGCAATAGACCCGAACACCGACGCTTGGAAAAGCTATCACTCGATTACTCTTTTTGTCGAATATCGAACAAGCGCTTGATTTTCTTGCAGTGAATTTTTTGATTTTTATATATACAACACCAATGGGTGACACAAAACAAAACATTTTCAGCTTCAATCATATCGACACAACCCTTTCAAATGGTACGATTGAAATGCTGAAAAATCTTTATGCCTACTACCATAAAAACACTATGGCTACCACAACCTGTATCGAAAATACCAGAGAAACAATTTAATTTGCAATGTGGTAGCTGGAAAACAACAACAACAACAAAACCTTTATTTAGACACGATGGGGTAAAAAAGCTACATAGCTTGTGGGGTCGTGTGTAAATAAAACATTAATACTAGTAGATAAAAACAGTAGACTATATTGAGGTAAAAAACGCTAAACTAATCGCTAAAAATAGATAAATTGCTAAAATTGTTACAATGATAAAAAGATAAAAAGCGCTAAGAACTCTTACAATAGAGGTTGTTAAAATCGGTATTTTTAATTATGTTCGACGTGTTCATCATTTTCATAAAACTCCTGAGGGATATTGCTTGGTGACACTCTCGTGGTAAAAGGTTCCAGAGCACTGCCCCTCTGTAAGATGTTGAAAGTTTCATGGAATTAGTATTAAATGATGGGGGAATTAATAAATGTTTTTTTCTAAAATTGTACGAGTGTTGAAACTTGGTTACAAGTCGAGCCATGCAGGAGGGGGAGTCATTATAGTAGATCTTATAGATAAGTTTCAGAATCGAAAGTTTGTACGTATTTCTTAAAGTGTCCCATTTAGCGCGGTCAAGGACTTCAGTTGCCAGAGGTATTACTTTGAACCCCTTTGTGTTCGCTTCTCTAACCGCGTTCGGTATTATCGTTAAGATTGTGGCGAGCGCAAAGAAATATAACAAAAAAATCGAAAGAGCCAACTTCGCACGGACAGAGTACAAAAAAATTATGGATGCGATTCGTTTCTGCCTTAGAGGCGAACCTTTCAGCGAAAAAGAGTTCCTTGATAAGTCAAAAATGATTGACGACTTCGTCAGCGACCACTGCATGGAAATACCGACACAAATAAATAAAAAATACAGTCAATGTTTTACTGCGCTTTAATATAATAAAGATTAAATGAGCGAAACAAAACTTTCGAACATTTATTACAACCCAAAAGGCTATTGGAAAGACCTTGCAGCCATCCAAAAACTGGCCGAGGCAGGCAAGGTGGCCAAAAAAGTAGCTGATGATTGGTTGCAAAAACAAGCGCTTTGGCAGGTTTATCTGCCAGCCCCTCGCTGCATTCCTCGGCCTAAGTTCGATGTTCCCACGCCAAACAAAGTTCACCAAGCCGACTTACGTTTTTTGCCTCATGACACTCTGGGACGGGGGCGGGGTCGCAAAACCTACAAATTTGCTTTAACTGTCGTCGATGTTGCTAACCGCTACAAGGAAGCTGAACCCTTGACGTCCAAAGACGTCACAGAGATCGCCGGCGCCTTTAACGTATTTACAATCGTGGCCCGCTGCGGTGGCCAAAGCTTTTGCAAGTCGATCCGGGACGTGAGTTCATGGGTGCTGTTTCCAAAATTATGAAAGAAAATGGAGTAGCTATTCGCCGGGGTCGTGTGGATATTCACAGAGACCAGGCGATCGTGGAACGTTTCAACCGCACCCTTGATGAACGCCTCTTTGGGTATCAGTATGCAGTCGAAATGAAACTGCCAGAAGGGCAGAGGTCAACCGAGTAGGTGATTCGGCTGCCTGCTGTTGTCTCTGCTTTGAACAACGAAGTGACTCGACTGACTGGCAAAAAAGCCGCTGAAGCAATCAAAGGAAAAACTGTTGCAGCTAAACCCTCAACTCCTTATTTGAGACCGGTTGGTATGAACGAAAAAAAGCTTCCTTCTACCATGAGTGTACCAGGCAGGAGAACTGGAAGGAGGTCGCAGACGTGCCACAGATCCGGTTTGGTCTCTAAAGGTCTCCAACATTGAAAGATCTATCACAAAACCTAACGAGCCAGTTTTGTATTACTTGCGCGACGATCCCAAACGCGGTTTTGTCCGCGAGGAGCTGCTTGTTGTTCCCCCCAATACTGAGCTACCGCCTAGTTGATGTGATACTCTATAGGCTCTGTGTGAATACCATCTGGCAACATCCACCGTTTGTCAAAATACGCGCTCAGCCCGAGTTTCGTTTGGTGATATGTGCGCATGGTTTCTTTCACCATACGGAACCCCCGATTTGTGGCTTCATCTTTCCCTCCGTTTAGCGCCGCTTCGTATCTTTCCCACGTTAGATTGTTTTGCCGTTGTGATACACCCTTGGACGACATCTTGGTTTTGTTTGCCTCTTTGTTTTCCATGTAATAGCATTTGCTGCAGAGTGCTATTCCACGACTACCTCGGAACTCTAACTTGAAAAGCCCTGGCTCACGATTACTACATTTGTCCCAAGCAAACCAATGTTTTTTCGTCGCTTCAAACTCACCAAAGAGCTCTGGACGCACTGCTTCTTCGAATGTTTAGTGTGAGAGTGCAAAGTACAGACTGTCTGTGTCCATCTGGATCAGCTCAATATCTCTTCTGTCTACAAAGTAGAGGGTCTCAATGGGGTGATGGCTTCTACGGTTAACGGTTAAAATTTTTGTCTTTTACGGCTAACGGTTAAAATTTTGGCCATTTTACGGCTAACGGTTAATTTCTTTCCGTTACGGTTAACAGAAATGTTAAAAATTAATTTCCATTGTTTTAAATAGTTAATAATTAATTTTCATTATTGTAAAACACCTTTACGGCCGGTTGTTTACTTCTTAGGTCAATTCTGGGATAAAAAATATATAAACAAAGTAAACAGTGTCATAAGAATTGTAATGGACATATATAGGATACTACAGCAGTAGTATCCGGGGGGGGGGACTCCATTATTTGGCCTAAACGGATATGTACCGCTCAACAGGGTTTTCAGGGTCTTGCGTCTTAAACAGGGTGTGCAATTTGACTATTTAGCGTCTTAAACTGGGTGTCTTTCTGAACCGGAAGCCTTGAACCTTACATGTGGGTACCAGCAATTTTTTCAAATCTCATCTTAGGATGTCATTTATATAAAAAAATATTTCTTGTATGGGAAATGAAAAACAAGGAACACAGGCAAAAGTATAAAGGTCGCTTGTCTTAAACAGGGTATTGAAATGAACAGATTTTTGTCTTAAACAGGGTCAAGGTTTGAAAGCCTCGGCGGCACACCCCCCACCCAAACTTCCCTTAAATGCGCCCCCCCCCCCCCCCCCCCGAGAGTAGTATTACTATACCTATAGAAATGTAATGTATATAAAACAGCATGTACGGTAAACAAGGAACGACGATGCCATACAATTAACCTACATCAAAAGTATATTTAATTGTATGAGATATATGCCTGTTAAGACGGTTAAAATAGCAACCTTGCTAGCTGGCTTACTGCGCTTCAACAACGTTCATGACTTTACTTGACTTACTTGCCTTTTCGCGCTCAAACATCAAACCGTGTCCACACCTTGACTTGTCTTCCAGACCTTGTTATCATTGGCTTACTAATGATCAGTTCCTCCGAATCAACCTCCCCATAATGGTCTATACGGGGAGGCTCCGCCCGAAAGGGGCACCTTTTTCAGGCTTCAGGTATATGAAAGGGTAGGGATTTCACGAGCTGAAGTATATGAAGGGGTAGGAAAATCTGTCATTTAGGTACTTAAAAGGGCCTTTAATTAAAATATTTCGAGTAGACGAACCTTATGTCTGTATCATTTTAATTTATTAAACGCTACATGAAAACGACAAGAAGATTTCCTTCAAAGGGTTTAGAAAAGGGATGCAGTGCTCTTAAGTAGATATGTGAAAGGGGTACCAATTTCAATCGCTGGTTGATATAGAGTAATTTTCCGTTTTACCGCTGATTTTCACAAGGCGGTAGAGTTTCAGGTGAAATGACCCTAGCCCGGACTTCCTGGCTTGGTCGTTAAGACCAAGAAAATCGATGAGATTTCTTTTAAATGCTGAAATAGAGCGGTGTTCTTCCCCGATTTTAATAGGTCATTTCCGAGTTGACTTGTACCTCTTTTTCAAAGCGAGTCTTGGTGCATAGCCTTTCATATGAAAATGAGTTTTCATTCACATGCAGGTAAAACTCATTTTCATATGAAAGGTTTTGCACGAGGCCTCGCTTTAGAAAAGAGGCGCAAGACAATTCGGAAATGGCCTATTCTTGCCTTATATCTTTCAATTGGCTTCTCCTTCCCAGCTCGATATAAACTAATTACGCCTTTCAAGACAGCTATCGCTCATACACTGAATGAAGAAACTGAAGATCCTAAAAACAGTTTAAACAAAGAGCTGTCTGTCAACTCATCCCACGCGCGAAAAGCAGACACTTCCGGTTCGCGGAATATGACTCTGCCGGACCTGAGCCAAATGTCTTTGTTTTCGGTACCAGGATAGAATATGTAACCGTCGTAACCGCATTAGCCACAAGACAAGACACATAAAAGTCTAAGATTTTGACACTTCCAAAATGACAAATCGTAGACAGGTTGAAATTTTACGGTTAACTTTTTTTACGACTAACGGTTAAAATTTAGCAATTTTTACGCCTAACGGCTAAATTTTTGGCCGTTTTACGGCTAACGGTTAACCCCATTGAGACCCTCAAAGTAGTCCAGACAATCATAATAGAACTTCAGCATACGCAACTTAGCCAACTGATACACCACAATTCCGATTTGGAAGGGACGGTTAATCGTAACCTTTTCTTTTCTAAACTCGATCTCAAACGCGTCCCCGATTTCTTCCATGTCATCGAACCACAGTGACCGTTTCGCTCTGTCGACCTTTCCCTGATGTGTTGTGTAGATAACCCTTGTTTGCCGCTCTACAGCCTCAATCAGTTTACCGTATGCACTATTACCCAACAGCTTAAACACTTCTGCGAGCAGAGCTTTGTCTGGATCAGCGTCCCTTTTGCGCCTATTCTCTGTGACTTGGTGAACAAACCAGGGGAAGATTTTTGGTGGTTTATGGTCGATGGTGCGGTACACTGCTGTGATCTTAAGTCCATGATCGAGGTACCATTCTAACAGCGGAGCATATAGCAAGATTCTCTTTGCAGAAAGCAAACCTAGAAGCTTTTTTTGGCGTGGGAGCAAGGTTCGATTGGTTCGCCTCAAATAATTTTTCCTATTCTCTGGAATCGCCTGATTTGGGACAATGTTGTTTTGAAACAAAGGAGGAAATTCTTCAAATTTGTCCCACAACTCGTTTGGTACCGATATGTCTACCTCCGCAAAGCCAAACCATTTTTTCGTCCGTAGGCGGTATTCAAAATCTGCAACACATTCAGAGGGATCAGAGTAAACTACAATCTTTTCTTTACCGCAGGGCATATCTTGGAGCATGGTACTAGGATATAAAGCGTTGGCGTCGTACCCAAGCTCTCGCTGGCACAGGCGTGCGTCTTCGTACTTGTGCGATCGTATCTTTGTTTTACCAACCTCATGGTTTCTTGTGAAAACCAGACTCGGGCCGCCAACGACAGCGTCTTTTAACATGTCATATGCCTCCCTTTCTGGGGCATACAAGTCGGGTGCGTTGCGTTCCCCCAATGTACCTCGCAAAAGATACCTCAGCTACACACCTGGGAGATAAACTGCGTCTTTAAAAATGTCAATGCCAAGGTTTGCGTAAAAGCCTCTCATTATTTCTAAAGCTTCCAAAAACGGTCCCACATCAGATTATTATAGTATTCCAACCAGTCGGCAAATGCTTTCATACCACGTTCTTGAAATATGTGCTGGCAGTCTTTAAACTCTTCGGGTGATAGGACAAATTCGTTTTTTAGTTTTGAAAACCAACACCTATAAGGTGGTAAACCTTCATTATCTAGTTTGTCCGAGCTGTCGAACCACTCGTATGGTAACCACGATTTTGTCTGACTGCTTCCATATGTTTTGACCCATTTTTCGTAACTTGTGCCAGGACCCAGATAATTGATAATGTCAAAGAATTTAAAATTGGGTGTGGTCAAGAACATGATCTTTTCTTGTTTTTTTGCAACAGTCACAGTCTTCTCACCCCCAACATGGGTTACAAAATACTTTTTAATCAGATTTAAGTCATACTTGCCTGAGTTAAAACCAACCACGGGGATCTGGTTGCACCATTCGTTAATAGCCAATTGTTGTTTCTTTGGTAACATCTCAAAATCTGTAGGAAAGTATTTTTGTTTGATATCTTCTCTCAAAACTTCTCCTCGCCTTACAACTGTTTCCCAAAATTTCTATACCAACTCTTCTGGGGCTTTCGAACAAATGTGTTCAGGTTTTCTTTTGAGCGTGTCGGCCAATGATACAGACACGGGGATGTGCTCGTTTTCAAAGGCTAGATCTTGTGTTGCCAGTTTTTTTGTTGGATCTTGATAGGATTCAAAATCATATACATTTGCATGAGGGAACGCCTCATTTCCCTTTCTTGGTAAACGATCATTCCACCATGGTCAAAGGGTCTCGTGCTCCCAACGAACAACTAAATTATAACCCGCTGCTTTAATTTCCTCATTTCGGCGCAGGGTTCTTTGATACGCTTTTTCTCTAGTTATTTTAACCATTAGTCCCTTTTCTTTCTGTTCACAAATAACAACCTCTCTTTCTTTAAGTGAAGGATAACACGTTGAACATCCATGGAAATGACAGCTATGATACTGAAATACGGTTTTGCTTTCGTGATGGTAACCATCAACAGGACGTTTGGCAATCATACGCTCGCCTCCATGACCGCAAGCGTGGTGGTCAGGTGTATGTGAATCCCACGCCGTCTCGACTCATATTCTATCCAACAACAAACTTTGATGCCAAACCTACCTTTCGCATAGAACGCGCGTTCAAACGAAGACTGGGGTACAAAGATCTTTTCCCCAGGGCACTTGATTTTGGTTTGACCATTTGTACAACTTTCAGCATGGCGCAAAAGATGACATAACTTTGTAAATCTTGCATCACACACGCATAAGTGTTTGTAGCCTTTTCCAGATCGGTGATTAAAAAGGCATGTTTTTTAAAAATACCAGTTGTCATGGGTGGGCTTGTTCTTTCCTCCTCCTGCTCCTTCATCTCCCCCAAATCGTCTTTAAACCAACCCTTTAACGCAAAACCCCCCTACGGTGTCACATCATACACAATAATTTCTTGATTGAAATGTTTAGCAATTAATGGACTATGTTGAAATTCTACAATTTCATTTGGAATGTCGTGCAATGTGAAAAATTCTCTCGCAAGTTTTCTTGTTTTTCGTAGATTATGTTGCTTGTCAGCCCCACGGTGTACTGCTAAACATCGAAACACACAGAGATTATCATCAAAAACATCGAGAGCAATTAATCCTTTCTTAGTGGGCAACCAATTTGGCAAGCGCCTTTCTCCAACCCTCAGCGGTTGTTGGCCTAAAATAACTTTAATTTGGACCGACAGGTGCTTTTCAAACACAAATTTTGTGTTCGGTCGGTTAATGTTTTCACCACCCAACCGTCTTTCTTCTTGCTGTTCCAACCACGATTGTGCGTTACCATGAGTAACAAACCAAGGACTTTTCTGTCTATCTTGAAACCAAACAAGAGTTTTGTTCGTTTCAATGCTTCTTAGACGATAGATGTAAGAGTAATTTATTTTAAACCTGTTGTGAGCAGAGTCACGAATTTTATCCATCATTTGTGAAACTAACAAATTATTTAGATTAGAAAGAAATTGCCATTTGGTAATTTGCCTACCGCGTTCTTCAAAAACATTGTTATAATTGGCATTTTCAAACCAATTGGGGTGTTGACGGTTGATGAAAGTGTCTGCAACATAATTCTCATTCAAAGGATCAAATTGTTCAAGAATTTGCTTTCTTCTGTGATCCTTTCTGATGCGAGGTGGGCGTACAGGTTGATACCACCCTCGGCTTAATGGCGGTGGAAGTTTTTCTTGCTCCTCCGCGGTTAATTTTTTTTTTTGTAATTTGTTTATTTTTTGTTTAATTTATTTTTAATTTTTTTTTTCGGCAACAACACAATACTGTACTTAGGATACATTACCTACAGTCACTTAACTTACAATACTTACAAAAAGCAATACAGTACTTACAATACACTCCGCGGTTAATGCCACATCAAAGATTGCCTCTTGTGCTGAAGTAACAGGAAACGATTGCTTTGCCATCATTATATATATTACTTCAAGAATATTTTACATTCATATACCTTTAAAAGAAATCGGTTCGTCGCGATCACTGAATTCGTGTGTTTTAATCGCGTGAGCGCGCACAGAATATTTTGTAGTGGTTTAGAAGCTTTTTAAGGTGGCTCCCTATAGTTTTATTACCGCGCGCGCGCTGATGTTGTGAGCTGTAGTAATCTGCGCGCGCTCACATGAAATCGTAAGATTTTCCTGACATTTTATGACGTCAGCATAGCCAAAAAAAGCAAAGTTAACAGTGAATTTTCTCGCGTTTCCTTCGGTGAATTTTTTAAAATTTTGCACATTTTGAGATACTAACGTTACCTTCAACATACTATTTTTTGGAGAAATTCTGTCAGAGCAATTCGGTTTAATGATAAAAAATAAGAAATCACGTGATATCGGTGAAACCGTCTGAACGACACCATATTTTTTCCCCTGCAAAATGTTAGTAAAAATCATTTTCACAAGATAGGAAAGTTTAAAAAAATTTCACCGAAGGAAAATCAAAATATTAAAGAATAAAGATGAATTAATGGAAAATATCTGTCATTCTTTAGACGTTTTGTTGTCATGACAACAGCCTATGCCTAAGAAGTAAAAACTAAAAAATAAGTGTAATTATGTTGGTAATCTTACTGGCAAATCTCATGAACAAAGATTGCAAGACAACAGAACTAGGCTTTCTTTTGTAACTCTTGCCAGTTCGTATAGTCACTTTTGTAGAAACTCTACGGAGCCACCTTAAGTCAAAATAACCTCTCCAGCAAAACTGCTAGGATTTTGACTCAGCAGTAATCACGTCGATGAAAAAACGTGATTTACTGTATGTATCAACAACTTGATTGTGACAGAAATCTTTTATTTATTTATTTATTTATTTATTTATTTACCAGTTAAGTCTTCACTCTTAACAGAGTATTGCAGACTGCTTTAAATAATAAAAATTACAACAAACAAAACAAACAAACAAAAAATTACTAATCAATATGTAAGATTACACAGGGATTGCCTAAATGAACATGGCGAAGTAGATGCTATAATTTCTGGTGGGAGATTGTTCCACTGCGCAATAGGCTTCTTTCGATATATTAAAATTCAGCTTGGTAGCGAGGCCTAGAGGACACAAATAAAAGAAATTTTACAAGCATGTTTATTCATTTCTTTTGTTTGTGTCCTCTAGGCCTCGCTACCAAGCTGAATTTTAATATATCGAAAGAAGCCTATCGTCTTAGGGTAAAAATAGTTGTAGTAATAATCACATGTACAACGTGGCTGCTCGAATCGATGACCGAGAGACGAGAGCCTGGTGCCCATTCTGCTCTTATGTTCTTTCTGAACACGCGCATGATAAAATAAACGCATTGCCGAGACCACCAAGTCAGTCAAACAATAGTTTTACGTTCCTGAGGGCTAAGAAAAATTTTAGACAATAGAAGTTTTTAGCCCACGATCTCCAGGAGAACCCCCACTTGAAACTGCTACATGCTTGAGATCGCGCGACAACTTCTCGAATGTTCCGGAACCTCCATGTTAGTATATTGGAAAATAAACTTAAATTCCGACAAAGACAAATTATTTTCTTTCAATTTCTGACAGCGACGTGAGTGTTGTTAAAACACCGACACGGGACATTTTAAATTCAGACAAGCGACACGGGTCCCCCCCCCCCCCCCGCCCCCCACCCCCTCTTCCCTGGCAGGGCCTCACTAATTGGAAGTCTTTTTCAAAAAAATTATTCTCGGACGTCCTCTTCGGAGCAGTTTTGCAACACTTCAAGGTTTTGGTGCCTTTTTCTTTCAGTCATGCGATCGATCGTTGTTCCTTTTTTCCTCTTTCCCGTTTGTTTTCTCGTTGTTTTTTAATTTTTATGGTAACTAGTGATTAGCACTGATTCGTATTGTTTATCACAAATTTCAACGGAAGCGAAACGGAACTGCAGGAACTGCAGCATCCTGCCTCAAAAATACTATTTCAGTAAGCTTATAATCGTTCAGTTTTCGCGGACATTTCCACTAGCTATGTTATAAAACAATCGGTTTATGCTTTTAGCTGTGTGTACATCCCCGGGGTACATCGAGTTGTGATGCACTTGGGAAGTTTGGAGAAGCGATACGCACAAAAGCGTCGGAAGACCATGGGAACGAGGCTGCTTTCCCAGCCCGCGCTAAACCGGCGCCTGGGGACGAGGCAGGCTATTATGGGATATGATACTCAAAAGGATACGTGTCGAGAAACATTTCGGTACTTGCTTTCAGAAAACGGATTTTGTGTGAACTCAGTTTTGCTGGAAATATGACAGAAGTTTTAAAGTATAATCTACGTTCCCCTAAAAGGAATTGTAGATCCATGGAAAGCGATTTTGAGCCCAGGTATGATTTGAGAAAAATGCCCAAAATTTCGGGCGATTTGTCAAGTAGAGTACGTTTCCCTTCATCCGATTCCCAGGTAAGAAATAAGCTTTAAGCCTGCTGTTGATTTGTCAGAGGCTTACTAAGTGAAGGAAGAATTTCATATTTAAAAGCTGTTTACTCTAGACTTGTTAGTTTCTTACTATTTCACTTTGAATTCGAGGAAAACACGTCGAGGAAAGGAAAACACTCGCCGAGGAAAGAAAAACACAAATCAGAAGTATCAATATGTCAGATGTATTCGCTAGAATTTCATCCACTTTCACAGGTAAGAATTGTGTTTTACTATTAGTAAGAGCAAAAGTGAGTCGCTTGAAAGATCAATAAACGATATTTCGGTACAGGGAACATTACGCAAAGAGGCTAGGATATAACCAAGGGTAGGCATAGTAAGTGCCCAAACAGTTAAATAAATGAAATAAAATTCGTCGACTTGAACCCAAGTACGTACTGTTATAGCCTTCATAAGGTAAGTAATCTCAATATTTTAAAGGAGGCCTGTTATAAACGTCGGGCTATATCAAGCTATGTTCAGCTGTTAAAATAGGTCTTTGCACAGGGAACGCAAATGCTGTATTAGCTATATCACAATCATTTAATAAAAGTATTGTTATTTACCTGTGTTCCTGTGTCTTTATGAGTCGTTTTGGAAGGGATTTGAATCAGAACGAAAACGGTTTGCCTCGCCTGTTTCAAATGTTTTCTTGTCTGGCACGTCGTATTAAAACAGGACGCGACAATTACATCCCAAGTAACCATTGCAGGGTTCTTACGGGTCATGGAAAACCTGGAAAGTCATGGAATTTTACAATTTGATTTTCCAGGCCTGGAAAGTCATGGAAATTAAGCATTGGTCATGGAAAGTCATGGAAAATGAAGTTCAGCAAGGGTCTTGGACAAAATAGATTTAGCAGTTGCTTTTTCTGTGAATGAAAATTGCAAGAAGAGAAAATTAACGAGTCATAAACTGGATCCACTTCACCTTTTTTTGTAAACAAAAGGCAAAATTTGGGTCATGAAAAATGTTAAAAGGTCCTGGAAAAGGTCATGGAAAGTCCTGGAATTTTAAAATGTTAAAGGGTACGAACCCTGCATTAATATTTACTTAAAATTCTCCTCGGTAGAAGAGAGAGAGAAGACAAGTCTCTCTTCTCTTCTCTTGGCCGTTAATTGAAACCTGAGATTGTCTCCCCAGGAGAGTTATAGTTAATAATACTGGAAACTTGAGATGTAATTGTCGCATCCTGTTTTAATATGACGTGCTAGACAAGGTAACAATTGAAACCAGCAAGGTGAACTGCCTTCGCTCTGATTCCAGTCCATTCCAAAACGACTCATAAAGACACAGGAACACAGGTAATCAACAATGGTTTTGTTAAATGATTATGGTATAGCTTAGAATGCAGCATTTGTGTTCCCTGTGGTCTTTGCGTGGTTTCAGACATCATCTTGCTTGGGTCCACTTGGTTGACTTTGAACCTTTGTACCCATAATGCCACTCGAAGTCAACAGACTTGTAAAACTGATAGTTCTGTTTACAGCATATCATTATCCTACATGTAATTGAAAATTAGAATATTAAGGTCATTATTACTTCAGTAAATTATAATTTTAAATATTTCCTCATAGAACTTATTTTAGGAAAGTTTGTTCTGGACCTCAGAAACTTTTTCTCTGCACACAGTGCAGTTTATTTTGGACAAAATGCCTTTAGAATCCCAATGTACTCTTCCTCTGTAGAAAACAAGACCTTCACATTTGTCTACTTTTTGTACCTAGTATACTCTTCCTATATAGAGGGAATGCCGTAAATGCCCATGTATAAGCTGCATCCTTAGACAAGCCACACTATTCAGTAGCGGAACCAACCAGGGTTTCAAAATATGCCAAATTTGGTGTATTTTACAGCAAAAATTTATATGCAACTCCAAAGAATTCTTTGAAGGAGTCATTTTCACTCCCACCTATAGCCCAGAAATTTTCAGTAGAAGGGTACTGGCAGATTTCTAATTAAATGCATTGTTGCTCTTTTATTGTCTACGATCATCTCCGATAGCTACCATTTTGACTGTAAACATCTCTGGTCAGCAGTTCTCCTAGTGCCCCACATATATATGGTGCTATGAAGTACCTACCTGCCATGTGCTCAAAATGGCATCCTCAGCATGCTCGTTTTTTACAGTATCCTCAAAGAAGAGATGTCTCCCAGAAATGACACATCAGGCTCCCAAAAGAAAATTTTGCCCAGAATGGACAAAAGAATTCATGTGGCTTCCTTTTCATTTTCTGGCATTCTTTGGATAAATACATGTTCATGTATAGTATGCCAGAATACCTTTGCTTATGGCAATGATTTGATTTTATTAATGACAGCCTCGTTGCTTTTCTTAAAAAAGTGATTTTATTTGTTAAGGTGATTCCATCGAAAAAGAAGTTGTAATGAGAATTTGTTGAAACTTTGCACAGTTATTAATTACACCTAGTAAATTAAAAAAACAAAATAAAAAGAGGGGGTCACCGTGTCTGATTTCGCGCTACAGGGCTGTAGTTTATAGGTACTTTGCCAGCTTTCGACAGCAATATTAAAAAACCTATCCTTGTACCAGAGTTACCCATTACTTTAACAAGGTTGTTACTAGCAATGAAATATAAGCATTATTCTTATGATAGAAGAACAATATTAAAGTAAAACTTTTTAAAATTGCCGTAAAAATGAAACCAGTGAAATAATGGGCAAATCGAGCATCTGTACGGTTCCGGTGAAACGTCTAAAATCTAACTGTAATAGTGAATTAACCCGGCATTTTGCAAAATTGAATAATGAAAAATTCTTCAAATTTGAATATATCATGTAAAGTCGTATTTTACTTAAATAAATGGAATAAAAAAGTGGGGTCACCGAGTTCGTTTGGGAGAAAACGACCATTTATTTCTCTGAACAGCTAAGCTTTCATAGAAAACCTATCAAGTTCTGAACGCGCGCGCGCTCGTGCGCGCGCTAATCACGCAAAAAATGATGCGCAGAAAGGATGCGCAATGCAATTGAATGGAATCACCTTAAGTGACATCTACTAGCTTGCACGTGAAGCATTTTTGTAAATGCCCCTTGACTCCACAGTTTCAAAAATGACTCCCAAGATTTCTGGAGAAGGAGTCAAACTGACTCCAGTGGGTAAGAGAAATTTGTAAAGCCTATCCCAATGTTACAGCAAAGTTCCTCCCCTGGGAATACCAAAGACCTCATGAACATCAGTGAATCTACTTGAGAGCTCACAAAAATAACCACAGGAATGTGCTCAACTACACTACAATATCTTGTAGTTGGTATAGCAACCACGAGATAAAATTATGTAAATATGAAGAGGATCTAAAATGAGTGAAGCGTGTAGCTTAGATCAGACGAAGAGGAAAAACAGAAACAAAGCTACAGACTTTCTGGGAAATGCTCTAGCACTTCTACAAGCCTGTGGTAGGGTAAATTACACATTTGATTGTAAATTTGTACCGAAATAGCTTTTTAATTGGGAGATTCTTCGTATTCCTTACAGTTTTTGTAAACGTTTTGAAAAACATGCATAGTTCGCATCAGCAAATGCTCTTCAAAATAACTTGCACATCGAGCAAAATTGCTTGCGCCTAGCTGCCCTTGAAGAAAGAATTGAACATGTTTGGTTTTCAGAAATGAATAAAGGCTTGTATTAGTGTGTCTTAGTAAATGTGTTACTTAGAAAAGCTTACTGTCCCTTCTTCTGTGAATCTTCACTCATGAAATCATGAAATCTGACCTAAACAGACACAAATCCTCTGATGTGGTTTGATTTCATGCGCAAGAAAAAATGAGAAAACTCTTGCATAAATGTTCAAAATTTTGACTTTGAGATTGTATTTTTAATGACAACTGGCGTATTTTGTTCAAAAATTAGTAATTTTAACTATTCTAGTTCAAGTGAGTGCTGTTTTTTTAAGCCTTTAAATTGTCCTTTCTTCCTACTGCACATGGGTTTGTTGGTTATCAACTGGTAATTTAGTGAAGCGATAAAAAATGTGCGGCCATCAATAGGTTTATCTAGTTCAACTGAGTGAGTAGTGTGACTGTAACCCTATTGACAGCGAAGACTGCAAGTTCAATCAGCAGAATCACCACCCACCAAAGAAGGCCCCTGCCTACCAAACCAAAGGTGAGGGTGCCAAGATGGTACGTACCTCTTTCTACAGAGACAATGAGGATCACAGATCTGCAGAGTGTAAGAAAGTCATAAAACTTAAAATTCTGGCCATCAATAGGTTTATCTAGTTCAACTGAGTGAGTAGTGTGACTGTAACCCTATTGACAGCAAAGACTGCAAGTTCAATCAGCTGAATCACCACCCACCAAAGAAGGCCTCTGCCTACCAAACCAAAGGTGAGGGTGCCAAGATGGTACGTACCTCTTTCTACAGAGACAATGAGGATCACAGATCTGCAGAGTGTAAGAAAGTCATAAAACTTGAAACAGTGCAGAAAAATGCACAGGATCAAGACATTGAGCACACAGGTGCCCCAGCAAGTGCAGGGGTCAACATCGTGGCAGCAAACATCACTCGTCTATTTCTGACAAACTACCCGGTACCTAACAGATGATGTTGGCAACAGGTAAAGGGACTGTTCTTTACCTGGTAATGGTGGTAGTTGTTGATGATTTCAGGTGTAGATCATTACTGGATACCAGTGCTGGTAGTTCATATGCGTCAGCAGCTCTGATTGAATGTCTTATCAAGTGACGAACACATACCAAACACAAACAAATTGAGATGACAGTCTGCTCAGCAATTGAGATGGTCCAAGACTGCACAGTAAAGGTTGTAAGTGTTGATGGGAAGTTTGAGATGACAACAAGCATTAACATAGTTGACAAGGGCATTTTACTAACTGTCCCAAATCCGAAGTATGAATAACAGACCAATAAGTATTGTCACCTGCAGGGAGCAGGGCAAAAACTTCCACTTGTCCGCCCGTCCAAGAGGAGTACTCTTTTATCTCGGACAAGTGGCTTTCCAAAAGCACTTGTCCGACAGGACGAGTAGAGTTTGCCACAAAAAAAGTTCTTGTTTTCTCCTGAGTTCTGAGTTTCCCAAACATCTCTGGACTTTGTAAACTAACCTAAATTGCACAAACTTACCTGTTTTTGCCCCCTTTTTCCCAGAATATTTGGCACTGTTGTTTCGGTAGAGACTGGAATCCACATTCCATATACGGAAAATAAAGTTACGTAATGGCAAATGGCGATCTTGTTTGAGATGAAGCTGAGTAGAGCGGCTTCCACTAGTGACACAATGAAGCCAATAATGGTACTTGTTTTAGGTTGACTTTATAAATTTTTAACAGTTTTGGGGCACAGATCGAGAATGCCCTATCACCATATGTTGCAGTATTACTTCTGGGTATTACAAGAAGATTCTGATTGGCTGATCTTAAAGTCCGAGATGGTTTCTAAATATGTAATAGTTCAGATATGTATATAGGAGCCATGCCGTTCAAAGCCTTATAGGTAAGAAGCAGTATTTTATAGGATATCCTAGACCGTACAGGGAGCCTGTGAAGATTATGCAGAACTGGCGTTATATGATCAGTCTTTTCACTTTTGTAACTAATCTTGCCGCGGTATTTTGTAACCGTTGCAACTTGCTTAGTTCAGACATTGGGAGCCCATACAAGATACTGTTACAACAGTCCAGCCGAGAAGTAACAAACGCGTGGATCAACTTCTCGCAGTCCTCTTTTCCAAGGTACTTGCAGATTCGTCCGATGTTTCTGGTGGGAATGCGACGCCGACTTGCACATAATTATTATTAATGTGGTGAGTCATCTTGAGATTACTATCCATGGCAACATCCAGATCACGAGCAACGGGAACAGGAGTGACCAAGCTTCCTCCTACTGATAACGGTGGTGTAGGTGAAACGTTAGGAGAAAACCGGGAGGAGAAATGTATAACCTCGGTTTTGCTCGGGTTACAGGAGAGCTTGTTCATAGCGCACCATACGAGAATGTCTTTAATACACATCTTGAGTTTGGATAGTGCCGTAAGTTGCCCATCCCTAGAACTGATGGTTAAATAAAGCTGTAGGTCATCCGCATACATCATCAAATTGAGACCGTATGCTTTAACCATGTCCTCCAATGGGGCAATGTCTAGCGAAAACAGGAGAGAGCTGAGAACCGACCCTTGTGGTACACCATAAAGCAGTGTGCAAGGAGATGAGGTGATATCTCTGACAATAACGGACTGAGTTCGCTCAGATAGGTATGATCGAAACCAAGGCAGAGCCGTACCGCTCACACCATACCAGGTGCTAAGCCTGTCCAGTAATAGGGGGTGGTCGATCATGTCAAAAGCAGATGACATGTCTAATAAAACCAATACAGCTTCATGTCGCAAATCAATAGCCAGAAGAACGTCATTCACCACTCTCAGCATAGCATTTTCGGTGCTATGGAAGCATCGATAAGCCGACTGGAATTTTGCAATCAGATTTTTTGCCACTAGATAGTTCATGAATTGAGTAGCTCCAGTAGTTTAGACAGGAAAGCAAGGTTTGTTATTGGACGGTAATTGGAGTACACCTCTTTGTCTAATGTAGGCTTCTTTAATAATGGATGGACGAACCAAACCCTCCTTCAGTGACAAAGGGAAAATCCAGGGTTGTCCCTAACAGCCGGCAGCCGGCAGAATTAACCGGCTGCTGGGGTCGTTTGTGCCGGCTACTTTTGTGATATATATATATTTTTGAAGCCAAATTATTTGTTCCTTTACTGGAGCAGATACGTGAAAATGGAACTTATTTACCATTGCAGTTTTTTTACTTAAAAATTATCTGGTTGGCGCAGATACACAATTATTAGTTCATTACGCTGAGTTCTGGGAATTACCCGTAGAAAACCACTGAAGGCATGAGTTTATACAAATAAAATTGAAAAGTTACAATTACTTTTGGAACTGACATTATTGGAAATTTGTGCTCAGAATCAAGGAAATTCCATTTCTGGGGACTTAAAATGTAAATTTCCTTGAGGGGCTTGCCCCCAGACCCCCCCTAGAAGGGATCGCCTTCGGTGCTCGATAATCACTATCTGGCTACTTAGAAATTTTTGCCAGCTACTTGAAAAGTTGTGGACAACCCTGGAATATCCCTTTTGTCAACGAAGCGTTCATAATGTTGGTAATGGGGCCTGATAGAAGCCTGATAGCAGCCTTCATAATCAGCTCTGAGATGAACGTTTCTGATACTTGTGCAAATTCCAGAAACGCCATTTGACAAGTTGGAGGCTGTAAAACCCCAGGGGGTGCTCCAAGTGTCAAATGACGGGGATGATCGAATGGGGGCAAAAATCAAAACCCAAAAAAGTCCCTAGGGCTTCCAACAAAACCCCAAAAAATCCCTGGAACAAAAATTAACCTACAAAAAATCCCATGCCGAATTTCCGAGCCTGAAAAAATTCCAGAAAGGCTTAAATGATATAACACGAAAAAACCCACTAGAAATTAAATGTTTGTGTTTGGTTATATTCATGACACCAGCTAGTTTTATCTTTTCCTCATCTAGTAGTCATTCTGACAACACTAGGGACACCCAAGAACATCTTCTGTTGCAACAATAACATTATGAATGACAACTCTAAACAAGACCACCCAGGCAAGAACAAGTTTGATTGTACTTTATTCGCAAAACTACGCGGCCGGGATGTGCGGGCACTACTACGAATCTTCACACATTTTTGAATACCCCAAAAAATCCCTAGTTAAATCAAGCGACCAAAAAAAATGCTTGCCAAATTTTTCTGCCCAAAAAAATCCCGGAATCAAAAATTTCAAACCCCAAAAAATCCTTCGATCATCCCCATCACTTGAAATCCGGAGTATCCCCCCCCCCCCCCCCCAGGGTGTAAAACAGTAGAGAAATCCATGGTAGAAAATTCACTCTGCTCAAGTTTCTTACGCAGTTTTACAATCGTAAAGTGATAAAAGCCACTGAAAGTGTCTGCGAGGGCGGGGAGAGACTCGTGTGAAGGTAAAGGTGGGATGGCTTTCATGCGGAATAGCCCATTTATCATCTTGAATAATTGATCGTTACTGGCACCAGATATTTTCTCTTTGTAATAAGTGGTCTTTGCTGTATTCAAAGCATTGGTGTAAGCTCGACATGCATGTTTGTATATCTGGCGATGAACTTCAAGGTTGGTTGACCTGAATTTCCTCTCACATCGATGTTTCTCCCTCTTTAGCTCCCGCAAACTATCAGTAAACCAAGGAGAGTTAGGATGTAGCCTCACAGAACGTGTCTTTACAGGTGCATGTTTATCGAGAAGTTCTCGCAGAACACTGTAAAAATGTTCAGTCATTGAGTTCACGTCAGAGTAAGAGTTGCAGTGGAGCGCAATTCAGTTTAATTGTTGCACCACTGTGTTTGCTCCAAACGGCGCAGATCACGACATGTAGTGGTTTTCTTAGAAGAGCAGCGCTTTGGGAAGTCAAGCGAACCAACCACGCCAAAGTGATCGGATGGTAAGTCAGTCAGTATTTCAAAAGGTGAAAATAGCCGACTCTCCTCCTGGCGGTCGATAACCAAGTCGAGAGTCTGGCCACAGCAACAAGACAGAGAAGTCTTCGAAAAACATAGATGCTGTCAGTTAGTTTTTCTTGGAGGGGTAGGTTCTGTAGATCACGACAAGACGGAATGTTGAACTGTGGGTTGTTATATTGAAGTCCATATACTTCATAGATTTAAATTCAGTTACCTCTCACTCTACACCGTATTGAAAGTAAAATTCTAAGCTTTCAACTCTGCTAGAGTCTTGTTCACAGTAATAATAATAGTAATAATAATTATAACAGTAATAATAATAACAGTTTATTGATGACTTTTCTACAGAGTAGCTCTACATTCATCATGGACCAACTAATGAAATATATATAAATATATATATATGTAACATGACTAAATGTGTAGGTGCATAAAATGTATATTACAATGAAGTCTTAGAAAGCAAACAGTCTAACGAACATATATAAGTCGAAATTAATCTAGTCCGGATTCGGCCTTAGTTTTCAAAAACTCAAAAACTTTTCTCACAAATGTTTTAGCATTAGTCTCGAGTTTGATGTCATTTGGCAGACTGTTGAATAACCTGGAGGCTGAATCTTGAAATGTTCCTGTTTCAAGAGGCACAACCAGTTGCGGCATAGCACTTGAGCGTAGATTCCGGGTAGTTTGACGTCTCTCCAGAGTTAAGTAGCTCGGCCAGTGAGTATCATATAAGGCTCTATGGGTTGTCCTTAACAGATGAAATTCGGTTCTCTCCTTAACAGGGAGCCATCCTAACCTGATAACATCAGTCATTTTTGCGTAACGGTTGTTAACGAAACTTGCGGCGCATCTTTGAACTCGCTGTAATTTTGCTTCAAGGTATTGCAGTAGTGGATACACTACATCGTTGTAATCGAGCTTTGAGAGTACCAATGCTTCACAGTGACTTGGTCAGGTCACGTGGCGTGTGACCTGACCAGCCTCGTCCAGATCGCTGGAAGGTTGTATCCCACCCACCCCCCGTCTCTATTTAGGGTTGGCTTGTGAGCTCTGATGTAAATTGCCTCTCAAACTCCTCTCATAAACCAGTCTGGGTTCTCTGTCCAAACTTCGTGCGTCATCCATGTGGACATCGTGTTCTGGCTTGTCTTTGTTGATGTGTCGAGACACTTCTGAGGAGGTGCAGCTAATTCCCTACACAATTAACTATTCCACTATTTGGTACTTGTTTTACATCAACACTTGAACGAGGCAATTAGCATTGTGGCAAAAGTAGTGTAGTTGTGGTAAGTTCTGTGATTAAAAAATATGAGATGTGTGTATATGAAATGGTGTTGTATTTAAAAGTACAAGGAACAACAGAAATTGGAATAACTGTTAAAGTAAACACTTAAGATTTAGTACTACAGAAAATTGGAATAACTGTTAAAATAAACACTTAAGATTTGGTACTACAGAAAACAAATTATACAATTTCTACGTTCTTTAACAATATCTTGTTCTTCATTTTAATAATATGTTTGGATGAGTGAATTTAACTTTCGGACAACCAAAATCTGAATGTTACTTGTCCAATGGACAAGTGGAATGAAAAAAGTTTTTTGCCTGAGGGACTGGTCGTTGACGAAAAATGGAGATGAAACCTAAAATTGGACAACCCTCTGAACTGATCAATTGCTAAGCTCAATGTGCTAGGGTGGACAATGATGTCCTCTGGAAAAGAGGCTGCTTTCTCAAACGTTTATTAGACAAGAATGTCAGCTGCAGATTGTTAATGGCTCTGTAGGTTAGACGTCCTAGTGGAAACAAAGGATGAGTTTGATGAAATGCTGAAAAAGCACACCTTTTGGTGGACTGTCCGAATCAGTGCATGGGTTGCGCAATTCCTTCAAAATTGCCTGCACAACTTAAATTGGCTGGCCTTTGACTACAGCTGAAACAGAGCAACAGGTCAAGTGGTGGATAAAGTAAGATCAAGAGAGATACGAGATACAGTGTAATGGCCAGAAAAATTTAAAACATTTTCTCTATAAAAACAATAATATTATAAACAGACAAGCAAAAAAGCATCAACAACCACAAGATTTTCAGGTCTGTGGAGTGGTTCTTATTCTTAGCCTTTTATTGTACATTTTCTATTTTATTATTTATATTTTAATGATTTGCAAGTAACTCTCTTATTGTAAATAGTTTTTATTTTTAAGTGATTATTGTAATCTCTGTAATGTGCTGGTGTTTCTTTAAGGTTTTGAGAGGAAGGGCAATTGTTTTGTCACAGGTGGGCAAAATGTTTTGAATTGAAACTACTTATCTAAGGAAAACTGACAAGATGATCAAAGCAGCTGGGCAAAACTGCATTCACAGCCGGTCAATTTGCCTGCCTGCCCGGCCTCATTGAAACCCCTGAATGTGGGGCCCCTCTCATGGCTGAAAGGACCACCCTGCTTTTATAAAGTTACTTACTCAGGGCTAAAAATTGGTGGTCGCCAGTGGCCATTTAATACTGACCAAGGCCACTAAGGGACTGTGCAGTAATTATCAGGAGGGGCGGTTGAAAAATGAGCCTCACATAGAGAAATATTATGTAGTTGCCCCCCCTGCCAACAAAGGCAAGTGTAGCTCTGACCCCCTCCTGATCACCCAAAAATTATGTCCATCCCCCCTCTACCTACATTTATAGTCAAAGCTTGAATATACCTGAATTCACCACTTGCTTTGTACTGAAACTCGTTCGACATCAGCGTCTGGGACAAACAGTACCTCATAACTACGTTTGACAAAGCTGTCCATTTCCAAACAGTCTGATTGCGCACCATCTTTCGAGTTGTCTGGGTCGTCTTCCAAATCACTAGATTGCAGTTCTGAGTCACTAGCTGTGTCATTACCTTCGGTTTCCAGTGTGTCTTGACCAACATGAACATAATGCAGGACATTAACTGCTAGTGCCGCTTTCCCTCCACTGACTTGTAAGTGGTGCTGCTTCAGGTGCAATCTTAACTTGTTTGCAGTCAGCGAGCTGACTTGGTGCTCGTCGGTCCAGGTAATGTTTGGCAGTGTGATAGTCTTTTTAGTAAGAGAACAAGAAAACTACAAACAGGCCTTACCTGCCACCGTCAGTATAATTCAGACACTCTGCCTCAATAACAACAGTACTGGCATTCAGAAGAATATTGCTCAACTGATTGAGGACCTTGAAACTGCGTCAAAAAATATAAGTCCACTTATTCCACTGGTTCGAAAACCAACGGTGAAAGAAGGAAGACAGAAGGAAAAGCAGAAAACAGAAGTCTGTTGCTTTGGAAATCGAAAGAGTAGAGCTTGTGTTATTTTTGTTTCACTGGGGGAGCCGGAGATGTACTGAGTGCCAGTTGATCTAGAAATACTTGGTTTGTTCATGTCTTGCACCCATAAAGCTTGCGTAGGAGACCTGTTTAACTCTAAATGCTTTGTCGGGGAATCTGAAAAGTCAGTTGAAGGGTTTTTATCATAGAACTCTTGAATGTCGACAAAAACACGTGTTATTTTGATGCTCTTGTCACCTAAATTTCACTTGTTACCTTTAGTGTCAGTTTATCAACCATGTTCAGGGGCGAATCAAGGGGGGTGTCCTGAGGTTTACCTGATGCTCCCTTTGGGTTGAAAATTTCTATATATTTAATGTTAAGGAGGGGGCACTTCCTCTGTTGGTTATTTCTTATAATGGAATGCCCCGGTTCTTGAGATCCCGGATTCGCTGATGTCAGTTGTGTTATTAACCGGCCGTCGCTATGGCGACCGCTGGTTTATAAAATGGACACGGTTTTGTCGTGATAGTTGGCTTAACATACGAACAAAGTGCTGTAAAGCTTGTGGTACGGGTACTCAAGAGTGGTACTGTCATACGCATGTGCATATTAGTCTGCTGAATGTTACCTTCGTGTGTTCTTGTCTTTTAATTTACAGTATTTAAGATATCAACGACAAAGGGTTGTTAAGTTTGAGGTTTTTTGTATTTGTCTTGTATAACGCATGCGCAATTGAGTAAAGCAGCTAATAGGATGGAATGCGAAATTGGCTGTGTTGTCTGATCTAGTTAGTGGTTATGGTGAAAATTTTTTTAGCGCAGGAGTCTTTTTATTGGGATTGACATTTTGAGGGTGTAAAAATGTGGGAGTCAGAAGGACTTGTGAATGCCAGGAGCATATCACGCTTCTGTGAATGTGATTTGCTTTGAAAGTTGCGTTTTGTATAGGAGCGGTGTAATATTGTGCTGCGTGAGAGGGGGTTTCCCTTGCCGTTTAATGGGGGGGGGGGGGGTGGTTTGCGAAGTGGATTGTAAGGTTTCTGATTGGCTAACTTGTATTTCGCAGCGGACAAAAAGGACAGTTGCGTTTTGCCGGCGTGGGCTAGGAAGAGAAGGAATTGGTACTAGTATGATGATGCAATATTAGTGGATTGCACCATCAGTACAGTACATGATAGTTCTGACTTGTGAACGGAGAGAGATCAGTGTTTATCTGAGGCGACAAGTTGATACGAAGGAATCGTCATTAATAAGGAGATCAATTAATAGGGTAGGTGTTACGAGTCTTTTGCATTGACAGAACGAAAATATCTGAATATTATCGACGGATTTGTGTGGTTTGCGTGTGGTGTACGCTAAAGGCTACGACCAGTCTCTCTTTCCGTTCAGAGATAGTGAAGGGAAAGAAAAACAAGCAAGTGAGCACAAAATCGATTGCGGCTCGACAGGCGTGTTATCTCTCAAAGACGTGGGCGACTTTCGTCCCCGCTCGCTTGTTTACTTTTGCAACGGGATTCCCGGGTTAGCAAACCGGATTTAAACATCACGTCATGAGATATGCCTTGACGTGCCCCATACTCTGACGGTCTGCTCGAGCTCGTGTTTATCAAGCGTTATATTTTGATTCTACTGCTGTGTTCACTGCTTGTATTTAAGGTCTAGGCACAACAGACAACTTCATCGTCACTGCGTGAGCATTCTCAGTTGTGGACGAATTTATATCGACATTCAACGTTTGAGTGAATGTGCGTTTTTCAGCACAAATAAAAGCGATAAAAAAGATAAGCTGAGTCATCAGAGTTTAAACATTACGTCATCCAGTAACGCTATAGTAAAAATATTGTGTCACACAATCACACTTTTCGTCACGCCGGTTCGTATAAATAAAGGATCGCGCAAACATTTGTGAAGACTAGGGGTGGGGAGGGTCAGAATGGCCGGTTAAAATGCCCAACAGGCTTTCTTGTTTAGAAATAAGCTAATATGCCATGTGACCAGATAGGTAAATTGATCATGGCTCTGGTACTAATTACTGTTAGTTCTTTGTTAGATTTTTATTTTTGATCACGTATAAATCATGTTTTATACATATTAAATCGGTCCCAGAATGAAATGAGTATCATTTTTATATGGAGTCAGCTTGCCCGTAAGAAAATTAGATACCACCCCCCTGCTTTTCATATAGAAATTTACATGTTACCCCCCCTCCGTTAGGCCATGAGATTACATGGTGCCCCCTTCTCTTGTTTTACAGCCCCCCTTGAGGCTTGATCGCCCTGTCTGCGACTATGATACAAACAAGTTGCAACGTACTACAAAGTATGAAGTTAAAGTAAAATAAAATAACGTGAAGTTTAATTTGACTATCTTTCTTTTATTTTATTATCTTTAACTCTAAGTTCACTGACTTTAGTGAATTTTAGTTCTGAAGGGCAAAATTTCGAGCACGGTGTCATGAGTATTCACAGAGATCCATGAATATCTGGACACCATTTTGAATTTGTTGTAGCCCTGTTGGCTTCAGACTTTCCCAGAGTTCTATGGACCACGTTTTTGAAGTTGCACATGTTATTGCTTCCACAATGGACTCTTTACTAAGTTTTGTAGTGTCAGTTTGGCTGTGGAAATAAAATATGGAGATTCCAATCTGGTTGTGAGCCGCCACCATAAAAAAAAGCAAGAAATGAGGAAAATGTCCTGAAAAATGATAAACTAGGAGAAGAACAAAAGACAAGGGGAGTTTCAAAACAGGTGTAGTTTTCAGTGATAGTGCAATGTTTTCAGTTTGCAAAGAGGCTAAAGCACTGGGCATTATTTGGAGGGAGTGTTTATTCCAGCAATTCAGACAGATGAATGATTAATCAATATCCTCGTGCATAATTTGTTTCTTGTGTTCTCTTTAGTTAAAGCCTTGTAAATGAACAGGTTGAGATTTTGTTATGGCCACTTCAAATATTAATACATGGTATTTCTTTGTTAGCCCAGTGGAAATGAAGGGACACTTTGTTTTGGCCTGGGCCACTAAGAATTCAAGGAAATTGGCTGAGTCGTACTGGGGTTAATTTTTAGCCCTGCTTATTTACTTACTCACTTACCTACCTACCTACCTACCTACCTACCTACTACCCTGCGTGCAGACGTCTCCTGTTTCCTTTGCTTCACATGGAAAAGGGACATCTGCGTAACAGAACCGCTAATCGTGTTTGAGTATCCTGCTGTTTTTCAGGAATTCATGCTGTTTTGGGTTTTAAATTTCGTGTAAGTTATTCATGTAAACAGCAAACTGATGCTGTATGGCGATTCATCGAAAAGCAGTGGCTACTTGAGAGAAGCGGATGCTTCAACACTACACTTTCCAAGCGTTTGGACCTATTTTTGTTACTGTCAGTCGTGTGTGCCTTGTAAGGTTTAAAAATGTGGTCACTGCAAAATTTAATGTTCCTTGCCACTTCCATAGCTTTCTGATGCACGGTTTACCGATATACGCGACTAGAATGTACATCAAACTGTAGAGAAAGGGATTCCTTGTAAACTTTAAATTCTCTGCGACCTTAAACAAGATTTCTATCGTTATGCTTCAAGATAGGCAAAAAATACAGCACTCATCAACCATGGTGTTGATCTGTCAATTGAAAGCCCCACTGAAATTATGCTGCATAAATTATCCTGAGTGTTTTTGGTGGTAGCCAATCAGAGTTGAATCTAGCAATGCCTGCTGTTGGGCAACCAATTAGAGTACTTTCCATGAATTCCTGAAAAACAGCAGGATACTAGAACATGTCCCTTTTCCGCGTGGAGCAAAGGAAATAGGAGACGTCTGTGCACAGGCTACCTACCTGCTTACTTACTTACTTACCAGCTTATTCCCCTAGATAGTTGCCCATCATCTCAGCTTTTGTGGCTGATCTTGTTGAAATTAAGATAAACAAGAAAGCCCATTGGGCATTTTAACCGGCCATTCTGACCCTCCCCACCCCTAGGTTTCACAAATGTTAGCGCGATCTTCTATTTATACGAACCGGCGTGACGAAAAGTGTGATTGTGTGACACAATATTTCGACTATAGCGTTACTGGATGACGTAATGTTTAAACTCTGATGACTCAGCCTATCTTTCTTATCGCTTTTATTTGTGCTGAAAAATGCAAATTTACTCAAACGTTGAATGTCGATATAAATTTGTCCACAACTGAGAATACTCACACAGGGACGACGAAGTATTAACTGTTGTGCCTAGACCTTAAATACAAACAGTGAACATAGCAGTAGAATCAAAATATAACGCTTGATAAACACGAGCTCGAGCAGTATGGGGCACATCAAGGCATATCTCATGACGTGATGTTTAAATCCGGTTTGCTAACCCGGGAATCCCCTTGCAAAACTAAACAAGCGAGCGGGGACGAAAGTCGCCCACGTCTTTGAAAGCTAACGCGCCTGTCAAGCCGCAATCGATTTCGCGCTCACTCGCTTGTTTTTCTTTTCCTTCACTAGTCTGAACGGTAAGAGAGACTGCTCGTAGCCTTTAGCGAACACCACACACAAATCCGTCGATAATATTCAGATATTTTCGTTCTTTCAATGCAAAAAGACTCGTAACACCTACCTTATTAATTGATCTCCTTATTAATGACGATTCACAGAAGCATGATATGCTCCGGACATTCACAAATCCTTCTGACTCCCACATTTTTACATCCCTCAAAATGTCAATCCCAATAAAAAAAACTCCTGCGCTAAAAAAAATTTCACCATAACCACTAACTACGATCAGACAACACAGCCAATTTCGCATTCAATCCTATTAGCTGCTTTACTCAATTGCGCATGCGTTATACAAGACAAAAACAAAAAACCCCAAACTTAACAACCCTTCGCCGTTCATATCTTAAATACTGTAAATTAAAAGACAAGAACACACGAAGGTAACATTCAGCAGACTAACATGCGCGTGCGTCTTATATAAGACAGTACCACTCTTGAGTACCCGTACCACAAGCTTTACAGCACTTTGTTCGTATGTTAAGCCAACTGACTATCACGACAAAACCGTGCCCATTTTATAAACCGGCGGTCGCTATAGCGACGGCCGGTTAAAAAAAAGAAGTTGTTGATATACAAGAAAAGTAACTACCAACATAGTAGCCTTGCGGATGTGGGCAAAAACCACAGGCAGTAAATAAATAAAATGCTTTCTTGAAAGTTATTTACACTTTTTTGAAATGTTGCACATGGTGTTATTTATTTATTTACTTTTTTTCTTTTTAGGAAAGACTGAGGGAGATTTTTGGGGAAAGACCAAACAGAAGTATCACAGGGATTGAATTAAAGGTGGGATTGTACAGAATGGCCATGTGCTTATACAATAACACGCAATCCTTGTTTACCCAGACTCGGAGGGACTTCCAGAAAGTTTCTGGACATAAATCACCTTGTGTAGCATAATCAGCACCACAATAGAGTTCTACACTGTGGCTTTCATTTCAGTGGGTCAAGCAAACATGTATTAAACGGTCACCCTCTATTAAAGGGACTATGTCAGCTGGGGTACATGCGCAGTAGAGTCCGGATAGTCGCTTTTTGAGGGAAGTATTCCTGCCTAGACTTGCTTGATTTTTACAACCAGAATCACTTTCCATAGAATATAGACAATTTTTCAAAACCAGTCGATATACGTTTACATTTACATCCAATACGATATAACAGCCTCCTAAACTCTCTGACGGTATTTGAAAAAGTTGGGCCAACGATTTCAAAGTGCTTCTCATCAACTTGCGCATGCACATGGGGTGACATAGTCCCTTTAAGCGGTCACTTGTCAAAGTCCCAGAATTCGCTTCCTTTAATTACTGTCAACTTAACTTCTATTGAGCTGTCACCTCTATTCAGCATTGCGGTCGCCCTTTTCCAGTTCCCACCGAGCTGTTTCTATTGTTTTGATCTGTATTAAACGGTCACTTTGTACAAGAAAATAATTTGAAGACATCAAATGTAATAAGGAATGACAAATATTTTAATGAAAGCAAATTGTTTTCCAACAAAGTCAAAATCTACGAAGCTCAATGGAGCATAGAAAACGTGGTGCAAGTTCCGTTACAATAACCTTGTTATCAACGTTATACGTCGAATTTTTTGTTACATGAAAAGTTATTGTTACTGTTTCTTACATTACCGACTAAGCGGTTTTAATAACTGAACTGCACCATTCTGGCAAAGTATGTAGCCAAAGACCGGATATTAAAAAGACCACATGTATACACTACACATGAACAAGACTGTGTATTTTTAGTCCTCATTGATCTCCCTTTTCATATTGTTATTGCTGTTGCTGTTTCTAATATACCCATGTGAGTACTTCTTATGATGGAACTGTACATTGTGTGATCAAATAAGAACTAAAATGCTGTTTTTAATATGTGTTTTGTGGAATTTCCTGAAACCTGTATCAAGCAGTCACTTAGCCATTCCCCGTGGGGGACCACTGAAAACAGGTTGGACTGTAACAGTACTGCAGGAAAGTGCTGCTCAAGGGCAATTTGTGAAAACTTTGACAATAAAAGTGGCAATCCCTAATTCAACGAGGGCTCGTTGCAATAGCCTGCTTATAACAAGAGTGCAAAATTTTCTATAAATGAAGACCTGTGTGGTACTCTATAAGAAAACTAACTGTCTTGTAAAATGAACACTGAAGTAGTCTATCCTAATGTAATGTTTACCAAGAAAAAATCCTAAAATCTCAGACGAATAAAATTTGTGCTAAAAACTGAAGCTAAGTAAAATACCATTCACCTGTGTGGTGAAGCTTTCCTGTTGCCCAGTCCTACATCAGTGAAAACAGCAAACAACCTTGTAGAGCAAATAATCTTATTGGATTTGACAGTCACTTTTCTGCCCTCAATAGTAATGAATGATCCTGGCTTTACCTTTGAACAAACTGTATGCATTTTACTTTACATTACATGAAACAGTAAAAAAGTGAAGGGATGTAAAGGTTCTTGACCACCTTGAATGTGTTCCTTTGAATGAAACTGATGAATTGATTCAAGGCTTTTCAATTCTAAATGCAACAAAATATCTTGTTGGTTCTTGGAAGCCACTGAGATTTGCATGGAAGGTTTTGTTTCCAAGCTTAGACCCAATGTTTCTTTCCTTTTTGCTGAAAAGTCAAAATATAGTCTAACTCCCAAATGAGTGTTGTGTTTGAAACTTTGAAGAAACAGTGCGCTTGCATGGCCACCCAGCCAACCAGGAGCAAGTAACTTGCCATACCTTCTCATGGTTGTGAAAATAAATATGCCCTCTGTGTCAATCTGGCAATCAGCATTGAGTAATCTTGATCATATAGTATAACAAATAGGCAAATAGCACCATAGTAAAGAAGTTTTCAATAGTGCTCATTTGAGTGGTCACACATTTGATCTTTATTCACCTTTTACCGAACAAGGGCCGAACAATAAGCAGTGCCACAGGAAACTACAGTTAAGTGGTTACATTCATTTGAATGGTCACACTGTAGGGTGGAAAATCCGATTTCTTTCATATTTTAATGTTAGAACTAGGTTAGGGTATAACTAAAATCACTGGATACTTTTTTTTTGTTGGCAAAATATACCTTTATTGCCCCTGCAGGGATTTTGCCTAGAGGCAAAATCCCGCGGAGGCATCCTTATAGCTCGCGCGTATATAAAGTAAAGAGAAGTAAAGTACTTACAGCTAAAATATACAGTAGGTATATATACCAGATCAAATCTCGATTTGCCAGAACAGGGCGCGCACGGAATAAGTGGGTAGTGATGACGTTTCAGTAAATGCCCGAAGGGAATATATGGGTAATGTGACGGTGTTAGCAAATCAAAAATCTCTATCTAGGAGGTGCACCGTATTGAAGAAAACGCGTGGGTTCTTTTGCCGTCAGTCATACTGCGAGTGTTTCCTTAACCGCACATGTGTTCAGTATATTAATCCCGCAGAGCAGCTGTTAGAGAAACTGAAGTTTTTAGTTCCGTTTGCCTCATTTTATTCCCGTAGAAAGCCAACGGAAATTTCGAGTAAATTCTCTGGCCACGAGAAGGAAAACTTCGAGTTCGGCCCAAGAAATTTTGGATCCAGAGACGCTGCGTATGTCTATTTGTCAGACACGCATCATACACAAATCATTGATTGGAAACGATTAGTCAGACACAAATCACTTTGGAGGACTGAAAGACTCGGTCCACAAACAAGCAAGCATTGCTTAGCGAACGAGTGAATCTCAACACCAGTAAACCCTACAGATGTTAGTTTTGTTTTTTAAAACTCGCGAGAAATATTGCGTTACAAGATTGTATTAGATGGAAAGGTTTCAATCGGGGCGTCGTACGACATGGGTTGGCAGAAGAGTGGCAAAGGGCACAATAGTCCAACAGGTATGTACAATAATTATTTTTTCATATTTGTTTGAAAACAAAATCATTCACCCCCTGGGCTCCCTGAGCGCTATCTTTCTCCTTTTTTCTCTGTTCATCTGACTCGCATCTGAATCGGAGAAAGAAAGCGATATTCACGATGAATTTTCATCTGAAATATGAGTAAATCAATCCAAAGAATTGTAATATTTGCTGGCTGTGATAAACTGTTTACCACTCTTTGGATATTAGTGTTCATTATGGATGGACATCCCTATCTACATGAAAACAAGTTCACTTTTTTGCTGTTATTTATTTTAGTCTTACAATCTCAACATTTAAAAAAAATAATGAACTGATTGAACAGTCCTGTGCTCTGTTATAAATTGGAACAAAACCAGTGGATATAGCTTTTTTTTTTTGGGGGGGGGGGGGGGTGAGGGGTATTTCCTGGTCTTAGGACATCGACAGGAGTCCAAAGTTATATGTTTTAAAACACTTGCATTTCATTGAAAGATAGTCCTGCCAACTTTTAACGTCATATTGGGGTTTATCTAGCCCAGTGCTTAGTTTCAAAGGGGGTGGGGTGTCTTTCGTTCAAAGGGGCATTTATTCAGTACAGAAAAGTTAAGCAGGGTTGGAAATAGAATAAAACCCTTCCACAATTTACAACTTGTTGCTAGGATAAAGTCACAAGTTTGTGTCCATTTTAGTTTTAAAAAATTGAAAAGCAAATCAGTTGCATTGTTTTCCCACCACTATTTCATCCCTTGGGAAAACTTTATTTTATTTTTTATTTATTTTTTATTAGTTATTTTTTACAGGGGCTGGCTCCATGATTGGTGTGAAATCTGGCAGAGTGATCGCGTATGGAACAAGGACAAAAAGATGTGCAACCTGTGAAGCAGCTGACAGAAATGCCAAAAAAACAAGAAAGCATGACTACAGACTCAACTGGAGTGGGTCGTCAAAGAACATGGAGGCTGATGTATGTGTAGGGTTGGTTCAGACCTGTAATGAGACACATGGTGCCCAGGTGGCTATTTCGGTTGGTTTGAAATTCCTTTTAGCCCTAATAGTGACAAATACTAATGTCTTCTTACAAGATCACTACTTAAACTGAAACGTACAACTCGTCAGAATTAAATGATCTCCGAGCAAAGATAAAAAGTCTTGATGTTTAAGTAGATTCCTCCAACTAGTACCACAAGAAATATTTGGAGAACAGCAAGGAGAACATACATGTTGATATTGTGGCTTCTTTAACGGTTAGGATTTCTTCTCTTAGTTAATATAAACAAATAACACATTTACAAGTTCTGTTATTGAATTTAGGGCTTCTTAAAAGACTTAGAAATGACTAGGAACTATGTTTTTTTGTTGAAAAATAGATGTACCCCTGCAGATATGGATATTTACACTCGCTCGACTGTAACATACTGTCTATTCTCCCTTTAGGAAAAAGTACTGAAATATTACAAAATGTGGCAACAGATGAAATCGATGAGTTCAATGTATGTGCAGTGCCCAATCATGGCATTTCGCCAGCTGCATCGGCTGTCAATAAACTCACATTTGCACATGGAAAACTGTTTTACAATGGGTGTCCTGTAACTGCAGTCAAGATAGCAGATGCCATTAAAAAGAGTTCATCGCTTGGTTGAATCCTAAGAAACCATGCTTACCGCTGGCCCACAATGCGAAATCCTTTGATGCAAAACATCTTATCAGAGCAGTAGAATCCAACAACCTGTCTGACAATTTCCAAGAAGTTGTATTGGGATTTTCAGACACTCTTGCAGCCTTTCGGGAGCTCCTTCCAGAGAGAAACTCACATAGTCAGCCAAATCTACAAGCAATCGCAAAAAGCTTGAGACACTATATATTTTAGCTCATATTTCACCCTCCCAGCTACAACACCTTTCGGCCCCCCCTCCCCCCTTATCAATGCTGTATGGATTTCGAGATGTCAATCAAAGTAACAAGGAGCAACATTGAAAGGGGGAGGGGGGGTGTGGAGAGCAAACAAGGCTTTGATTTCTTTGCAACAGGCTGCTTTAACGCGAAAGTCCGATTTTCCGGGTGAGTGTCTCAACAATTTTGCAACTGCTTGTAGCCACAGACTTGTTGTTCTGTAGTTGTGATGCTCACAATGCCCTGGCAGACGTGCAAGTACTCCATCAACTAACCACAAAGCTCCTCAACACCAAACTACTGGTAAAGCATAGTTTCACTGTTCCCTGGGTGAAAGAACACAACACCTTCCTACAACAGAAAAAGGAAAACCTAACTTTCCAGCTGTTGATCCAGGAGAAAGCATTATCTACAGGAATGGCAGAAAAAGCTGCATCATCAGGTCTAACTGTTCACCATCTTGAATTGGCATTCCAAAGAAATGGAACTGATGGTCTCCTGAACATTTTGAAAGAGAAATTCAGTGGGAAACCCAGAGTTACCTCTAACACACGTATCTTATCGCAAATTTGTACTTTTTTTGAGTCTCGTAAAGAAGAATAAGCTGAATTTTGTACGATGTTAAGCTTAATCAGGGTTCCGAGATGTACATGAACTGTCAAACGGTGACTGAAATGGAATTCAAAGTGCTGTATAAATGACATGAAAACTGTAAACACGTCAAAGAAATAAAATACGAGAACTACTCCAATGTTTAATAGTCAGTTTTATGTGTACTCTCTTGTGAAATGACGATCTCCACATGATCGTCAAGGTCAATAAAACGAGCTTAATGAAAAGCAAGCTTCTTTAATTAACTTAACTTCTCGAACATAAAGTGCAGGCACATTTACACGAGTTGTGATCTAGCGCGACTAGAAACTTGTATCAACATAAACTAACCTAATTTAGCAGAAAATTGACTACCTTTAATCCTTTGCTTTATTTCCTGACTGGAAGTTTGCGTAAAGATGGTGTAAGAAGCACTAAGCAATGAACGACCGTGCCATCTATTCAGTCAAGGTGCGGTCATCTTGAACTCGACTCAGTCCTTTTTCGGCCAGAGAGATTTATAAAAGGCTTTCCTCGCTTTCGGGAACAAAAGCTCCAAAACGAGCTCGGTGACCCCATTTTTAAATGACATGGCTGACTACGATATATCCCAATTTGAAGGAAAGTTAAAAATTCTGCTTTGAGATATTTGTATTTGAATACTGAAAAAACGCGTCCTTAGTTAGAACAGGGTATGTGCGCATGAAGCAAAATCTTTAATTCATAATTGTCATTTCTGCTCACTTAAAATGTTTTAGACTGTAAGATAAAACATTTTGTTGAACTGCTCTAACATTTCAATGGAAGCAATGACTTCGTAACGAAATTATATCCCTCATTTCAGATTACTAGTTTTTCTCAGGACAACCTTGCGGCTTGTAAAGTTGCTATTAGTGGCTAGCCTTTGCACAAAAACGAACTCGGTGCCCCTTATTTTTATTGCATTTTTTAAATGTTCAAAACGTAATTAACAATTGGACCGAGTTTCAGAAAATTTTAAATGTTCGTTCTATTTCGATGGAATCACCTTAAGCATTCTGAGTCTTTACCACTGCCATTTTTTGTTATTTACGTTGCACTTTAAGGACGTTCGCGCCAATTGTTTCTGCGCATCCTTACTGCGCACGCAATTCACTTCGTGATGTCATGCCACGTCATGCATTAAGCGCGCGCACTGTTGAAGAAATGTGGAAATATATAGCGCTAGTGGGCACTTTAATATCTATGCACGGGTTTAACTCTCTTAAATGTTCGGTGACCCCATATTTTCTTTTAATAGATCACTTTCTTTGTCGATTATCTACGTTTTGTGAAAAATTAAAGAAAATCTGTATTGTAGAAGTTTGATTTTTTTCAACTTTTCTGCCCTCGCATCATCGAATTCTACTATTATTGAAGCTGCACGGTGTTCGTTAAAGTCGACCTTAGAGGTTGAATTTAACTAAAAGGATGACACCGGTTCAAATTATTTACTTAACAGGCCCACTTAAGTAAAATTTGACAAAGAAAGTGGGTCTACAGCGAATCATTTTTAATATTTTTCAACTAACAAGCGCTGAGGCCATGTCGAGTTACGAGGGCTGATTTGTCAAAATTGGGGTAGTTTTTGAAGCGCTTTATTTCGAAAACGAAGTCGGTGACCCCCCAATTTTTTTCCATTTCTGACATAGGTAACTCATTATCTGACTGTAGCCAAAGTATGAAAAAAATCTGTATTGTGGAAGTTTTTCGCGCGAACGTCCTTAAGTGGAGTGTTAGAGCTGCAGCTGTCAACTAAATTCGTCAAAATATCTACACAGCTTTTTCCGTGTAATGTTTATTGACGAAATGCCAAGCTGATAAAAATTGCACATGTCCTGCAGCACCTGTACAGAAGACTTTGAAAGTTGAGAGCAAGTAACTAATTTTAAAGCTTGCAGCAAATACACAGCAGTCGCTTAGCTATTAAAGTTATCAAGGTCCTTCACAGTCTTAAGCCCCGGGTAAACGATCAAACATTTTCGTCCAACACCGTGTTTGTCACACAAAACGTTCGGTGGCTAAAGGAACATCGGACAATGGAAAACCATTTAAATGCAAAGTTGAGAGAGGCGGCTAAACGGTAAAACATGTTCGTTCAACACGATGTTGGACTGAAATGTTTGATCGTTTAGCCAGGGCCTTAAGCTATACTGCCAGGGTCAAGGTGATATGGGTGAAGAAAGACAACGACAAGGAACCTGGGCAAATGAAATAGGCGGTGGGCTAGTAGATTTTTGAAGCCCACTTGCCCGGTGGCTAGTGACTCAAAAGATGTCGAACGCTGTTAAAGGTTGTGAAATTATAAAAGGCACTTTTAGCGTCAGCATTCAAGACTGATTGTTGCACATGAATTTGTTTTAATTGTTTTTTGGCTCATTAATTGTAATGTTTCTTTGAAAAAAAAGGATATTTTGCCAAAGTATCCAGTGATTTTAGTTATACCTTAACCTATCTAACATTAAAATATGAAAGAAATATAATTTTCCGCCCTTGCCGCGAAATTTTGATTTTGTTTGATTTTTACAGACAGGCGCTCTTAACAAGGTTGATGTGATAGCCAGAAAACATTTTTCTCTTATTACACTACAGGAGTCAGATGAAAGTGAAGAAGAGGAAGAAGGGCTCACCTATGAAGAACTTATGGAAACACCTGGGTGTAAGGCGATAATGGAGGACCTAAATGCAATCTTTCAAAAGCCACATTAAAGCCAACAAAAGTATTGATTGTTGATTAAGTATTGAGAATGTTGATAATTTGTGTAGACTCCAAAATAATAAACAAATATTCCACAAAGTGGAGGTGTATAGTTAACAATTATTCACCGACGTGGAAGTAAATATCTGGCACTCTTCTCCGACACCGAGGTGAATGATGGTTTAAGTATATATCAAACCAGTGGATAGCCAGAACCAAACAGTTCTTTTTGTTCTGAGAATGAGGAAAAACTCGCCGAAATCCAAAACTTAGCCAGGAGGAGAATAGCAGAGTACTATCCCTAGTTTGAGTAGCCAATCAGAGCGCTAGAAAAAAAAACACTATCCACTGGTTTAGTATAGTAATAGTGGATATTTACAGAGCTGCAGAGTGGCGAGGTAAATATTGACCAATGTAATCTGTTATTTCCTGGAAATTATGTAAATGAAGGTTTGTGAAATATGTAAAGCTGGAAAAAGTGAGGTCATTTTCTGACAATGTTGTGTAAATAAACATCTATGTGTAAAGCTGGATTTCCTTTGCTGCGTATTATTTACGGGCGTAGTTTTCAGTCAGTTGCAAGCTTGACCATAGCCCCTCGCCCCCCATAGGCATTTTCAGGCATTTGCCAAACTAATTGCCAGTGCTCACACCACAGGTAACCCAAGCGTAATATAAGAGTTTGTATGGAAAATCGAACTGCGAATTTCTATCAAAAAATAAATGAACTTTAGAAGGTAAAGCTCTTGAGATGTTTTTAATCTTCTACCTGCACTGTTAGGGTAGAAGATTAAAAACCTCTCTGAAGGCGCTAAAACGTCACAGGAAGACAGCAAACAACACCAGGTAACATTTCACCTTCTTTATTCAAGAGCTTTACCTTCTAAAGTTCATTTATTTTTTGATAGGAATTCTCAGTTCGATTTTCCATGCAAACTGCTATATTACGCTTGGGCTACCTGTGCTCACACGGTTGAGCATTTGCGGGCAAAGGTCTTCCCAGGGGTGGGGCAATTGTTAGATTACTCAAAAGTGACATACTTGTCTAGCTGTTCTTTGCTTCCACTTGCGGATGTGCGATCATAATGAAGAACGCAGGTGGTAAAACGCGGTGAAGTTTTTTTTCACTTGTAGCCGCTTGGCATAAACAAAAGCAAAAGAACTTCGTTGAAACCAGAAGTTAACCTTCAGGGAAAATGTACTTTGTGTACACAAGTTGACCCCTTCTTAATTGTGGTATGAAAAGACAAATGCCCGAAATGGGTTTGGCGGGATGCGGGATTTGGCTCATTTTTGTGGGGATATTCGGGATGGGAGCTGAAAATAGGAGCAGGAAGCGGGAATTTCAATTACGAGCGGGAGCGGGATTTTGTGTTTTTAAGGGGTCGGGATGTGAGAATCGCAAGGGGAACGAGACTAGGATTTACATACCAGCGCAGGGTGATAGAAACGGATCCTTTGTGTATGAAGTGTGTCGGCTTTCAAGTAATGAATGTAGCCTGAATGTCAAACTAGACAGTATAAGTCCTTTTGTGATGTTTTGTATTGATTTCGGACATTTCCATTCTCGTCACTTTCATCACAAGAACGAGATAAGTCGCATGTCGTGTTGCATTTCTTGGCCTTGTCTGCGTCCTTGACTTTTCCGACCCTTTCCATTAAGCGTTGGTTGGAACAGCTATGGTTAGTCTAGCCGGCCGGTATAGCAACGCCGGCGGAGTAGAGTTGATGTAACGACGGTCGCTGAAAACGAGGTATTCAACATCATTAATTTTGCTGCTAGTATTATGAAAGGAGTGCAAGCAGGAGTGCCTTTCTTCAAAAAGAACACTTCCGAGCAGAGATTTTCTGAACGCAAGAAAAGACGCTGAAAGCCTTGAAATAAACTGTTAGATGAGTCGACTTTTGTAAATCTTTTCAGGCATATCATTTTTGCAAACCTCATAACTGGACCGATCTTGTATGACCTTTGTGCCCCTAGCCTTGTCTAAGGATACAACCCATTTATATACGGCTGGGTGTAGAGAAACATCGTGGAAAAAACTTTTGTGTCTAAGAAACGCACCGACCTTCAGATCAAAACCCGTTAATTGTCTTCCAAAAAAAGCAGGTCCAAGAATATCGTAACGAACAATCTTTGTCAATCTTTACTTTTCACTGATACCTGGCGTGCGTTTCTCGACAGCCCCGAAAACTTTTCGGGCCCCAGAACTTTTCGGGACACTTTTCGGGCACTTTTTTCGGGTTCCGAGAAGTGTTTCTCAACGCGCCCGAAAGAACCCCGGATTTTCTCCCGATATTTTCCGAGATTTTTTTCGGGTCGGCCATGTTTTGGTTCTAGAATGTTTTAGGTTTAGTCCTATGTTCTCCTACGTAGCTACAGCTGTATCAAGCTGTAGCTGGAAGCTCACAGTTCATCTGTGTTTATTTATGAACACGGCTTGGCAATGTCAAAGATGTCTCGTTTTAGCATCTTTTCTGTCGTACAGGAAAGATGTCATGAATCGATCGACGAATCGAAAGCTACAAATTTGTTCAATGGCAGCTTAGTGTTTTACAATTTATAGAATTGCAGTATTCCGCTACTCAACCATTGGAAACTTGCAGAATGAGGACTTCATGTGTGGTCTTTGAAACGACGGCTTGACGGTTCGAACAAGTTATTGTCAATGCATCTCGGTGCATCTTGTCGTACAAAAGCACTTTGATTCGAGGTGTTTGATCAGAGTAGCGGTGGCGAGTGAGGAGCATTAAAAAGCTAAGTATTTAATGTTTACTTAATATTTTTGGATTTATTTCGCATTGGGACAGGGTCAACAAACAGGTGAGCTTGAATTATACTTCTTTGTGCGACTTATGATATGCCGTCGGGTTGGATGTGTTTTTTTATATATGTCCAATGTTTTATTTCAAAACTGTATGTCAATATTTACTACCTGTTGTTGTGCATGAGCTTGAAGAATTCAAGCGAGCTAGTGAATTTCTAAAATACGCAATGAGTAGACAGTAGGCATATTCTATATTTTGTTCTAGATTAATCTGGATTGTTCTGATTTTTGGCGGGAATTTGTTTGGTAGCCGCGTCTAGTTGTCGTGTTTTTTGTTCGACAGGGAAAACCCATTTGAACTGGTAGCTGTCTGGTGTTGCCGACACACGCGTGGAAAGGTATATGCTAAAATTAATTTAAAAAACCAATACCAAACCAAAGAAAAACATTACTTGTTATACAGAAAAGACGCCGTTTGGCTTGATGGGCTTGCTTACTGCAAACTAGGTTTTCATGGGAATGTGTTGTTGCGTTGCCCAGGGGGGTATGCCGGATTTCAAATGACGGGGAGGTGCGAAGGAGTTTTTTGGGGCTTTGAAATTCACTATTTTGGTATTTTTTAGGTAAGAAAATTTTGGCAAGTATTTTTCAGGTAGTTTGTATGAGTAACTACTAGAACTGAGGAAGTTTAATATGATGGTATGATAAATAAACAAACAAACGTGACCATTCAGAAAGTACCGTTGTTCTTCGTTGTTGTCATTGAATCCCTTCTGGGTACTTGTTAGGCTCCAAAATTAAGTATGGGATACTTTGGTTGTTTCATTTTGGTCCAGGGGATTTTTTGCACCCCCTGGTGGGGTGGGGGGAGGGTAGTTGTTGGTGTTGATTAAACTGGTTGTATTTCATATTGTGGAAAACATTTGATGTGCTTCTATAAAATAATTGCTACTCATCAGCGTTTTGAAAATAAAAGTTTACCAACTGTATTTCAATTCAGGATGACCGAAAAGAAGAAAAGTGCGAGGTTCACAGATCAGATGAACCAAGTTTTATAAGATTCTTACTCAAAACATCAAGTAAGTGCTATTGCGATGACTTTGGGACATTTTTGGAATAATTTACTCGACGTTTTTATCCCAAATACCCCTTGAAGATATGGAATTACATATACTTAAGACTTGTAGCACGATCAGCATGTACATTAGTGTAACACAGGGCATTAAATTTTTTGTACAGTTTTTTGTCATAAAGCCAACCTTTCCAATGAAAATGCATGTAGAATATACAAAACAGTACAAAAAAAACAAATTTCTGTATCAAGCTGTTCAATAAGTGGAGTTTTGTCTCTACCCATAGTCCTTTGCTGGCTTAGCAAATTGGACCTGAATTTTATTCTGGCAAAGGAAAGTACAATCAAGTTAAAATTACAATTTATATATAATTAAACCTACAATATGAGATGATATTTTAAGAAGGTCAAATGGTTTGTCTTATTTTGAGAGAAGAATATGAGGAAAGCAGTTCAAAGTTGGGATCCAAGATGGCTGCCAAATCCAATATGGCCACCAAAAGCCTGACAATACCTACCCCTGGATTCTTGAGCAGAACCCCCCAAAAACCCTTGCAGACCCGTGACCAACCTCGTCCCCAGGGTCTTCTCGCTTTTCAAAATGGCACCGGCTTGGGAGAAGACCCTGGCACACCAACCTCGTCCCCAGGGTCTTCTCGCTTTTCAATATGGCGGCGGCTCGGGAGAAGACCCTGGCACACAGCAGAATCACGTGACCAAAATTTCCAACGAGGATGGAAATGTATTCAAAATGGCGGCTAAGGTGAAGTGAGTGAGAAGACCTGGGTACGAGATTACGGCTGAGGTCAAGATAAACAAAATGGCGGAAAAGGCTGAAGGTTGGTTCAAACATGCGTGAAGAAAAAAAGAAAAACAAAGACAAGTTATACATATACGGGCTTTAGGAACACGGCAAAGTGTTAGAGGTCTTGTTTTGGCCGTTCATTTAATATGGTTTGTGGGTACAGTGTAAAGCTCGCTGAACTCATAGATCGCGCGCAAAATAATCAGGGTAATTTAAGTCTTACATCTTCCCCACCACTTGTTTTTAAATGTTGATCAAGTCAAATTGTTCGCTCACGAATACACTCGAACGAACGTTTATTTTTGTTTCATGAGGATAGGCGGCTTTTGGCATAATTTATCTTACGGTAAATTGTTGCAAATTATTTATCTATTTATGCTCAACCAGTCTATTTATTTTTTATTTGCTGATCCTAGCCAACTTGGTTTGGTAAATGTAACCCTTATGACTGTTTGTTTATGACTCTTATGACTGTTTGTTTATGGATTGATCCATACCAAAGATCTTTGGCATAGTATACCCTAGCATGGACTGCACATCTATTTACAACTTTCTTTTTATTTTCAAACATTTATATGTTCAAGTAACAAAGTTTGTATGTAATCTTAAGTTACTTTACTCTGCTTGATATCCCATAGTAATCTGTTTCTTGAGCTTTTCAATTCATGGGTAACACTTCTCATTATCTTGTTCGACCACTGGAGTTAAAAAAAATGCTCATGTTTATTTATTAGGAGTGATTACATAAGTATTTGAACATTTTTAATATTTCATCATCTTCAGAGCTTACAATAAAATACCGGTAAGGGCTGGTATGCTTGAGATGAGGGATGAATCGTTGTTCATCATCATCATAAGATTTATTTAGACATTACAGCATCCCATTTATTGCAAGTGCTCTTCCAGAGAGCCATGTTGCAATTGTGTAGTCAAACATTTAGTTGTGTTTAATCCAGCAAATCCCAGGTGCGGCTTTAAAGGGAACAGTGGTCATGTTGGCATTGTTGGATTTATTTGGTCCCATTCCTGTCTACATATTTGCTCGTTCAATTGCAGATCTCCTAGGATTTGTCACTTTCAATACTGCTTTCTATGCTTTAGCTGTCCAGTTTACAAATATTTCCCCATGATACTTTATGTGCATGTTTTTTGAGTTAGAAATATCATTTTAGTACCATTGTAGACGAGTGTCCAATACTAACACACTTGTGTTATTAATAACTGATTGGGCTAATGATAAGGTATGATATCAACAACAATTTACTTTTGGAAAAAGTTATGTGTGTAATCTTGGCTGTTAGAATTTAGTAAAATAAGAGCCTGTAAAGAATGGAGAAATAACGCATTTGAACAGTGGATAGATACAGTCCTCTTTGTTTGTTCAACCAGTGCTGGGGATAATATTCCTTTATAGGTTTTAAGAAATTTCCTCCTTGAGTACTTCAATGAATTGAGTTATTTGGGTGAAGTTTGGAATTGTTGAAAAATGGAAATCAATGAGAAATGGGGGGTTCAAGAAGAAAAGGAGAAAAAATGATTATTTTAATGAAGTTCTTTAATGAGAATTTAAAATTAACAATGAGTAAAGGAATAACACAATATAACTGCTATCAGCCTAGGGTGCTCTTATATTGACATCACTTTTTTGTTGATGTTTGAAAAATAAAAGCAAACATGATCAAATCAAGTGCCATACATGTATCTGTTAGAGGCAACATTATCCCTTCTAAGAAGAACAATTTATTTTTCCAGTGGCCATTTATTGTATTTGACTGGCAATAAACTGAATATGGTGACAGAAAATCCAAGTAACAGGGAGGTGAGAATAATGACAAGTCAGGAAGTTATAACCTGACAATATCAATGAGTGCAAGGTCAAATTCCATGCCTGTTTGGCAAAAAATGCTAAGCTGAAAAGAGTATATTGTGAATTACGAAAAATTAGAAAAATTTTGTTGTAAATTCCAGGTCCCTTACATTCTTCACACCATCAATCCCCTTCCCCTTGATATTCAGACACTAAGAGGGGCATGGGTTATGGTAACTTGCACAGGAAATCCCTTCCACAGAATTAGACTAGTAATTCACTAGCCCTGGCAGTTGGATGCTCAGGATGTCTAGTTCTCAACTCCACCTTCAAGCAACAACACAGAAGCAGTCTACCATTCAAAAGATTACAGCAAATATGTTACAACCCCCTTTTGGGATTAGCAAGCTTGGAAGCATGGTTTACTTCTTTGCAATTGGCTGCCTTATTGTGTTATGATCACTAAAATTTCACTGACAAGTTACCAATAATTTTTGAAAATGTAATCTGGCTAGCTGTCCTGATACCAAGGAGAATCAGACTTGTAAACCCCAATTAGGCCTTGCCTTGAAAATCCTAGCAAGCTCATGAACACAGCTCAGTTCTGTCCCATTGCCCATATCACTATCATAATTATATTTACGATTCAGGTTTACAATTATTACCCCAGTTAAGCCTTGCCTTGAAAATGCCAGTAGTTAGTTGCATGAGTAGTGTTTGGAATCCCCGTAGGCAGAAACACTCTCATGGTGTGGAAGGACTAAAAAACCCTCTAAATTCATTCAATTCACTTCTACAAGTGTGAACTTGGAAGAGTCTCAACCATTCTGAGTAACTTAATAATTAAAGCAATGTTGTAGAATCACGTGCATGTAGCCGTCCAATGTGTATAAAATTATTTATCCCTGCAATGGAAATCCTCAAATTACCTAAATTGCCTATCCAAGCAACTTGTTCTCCGCACTTGAAATTATTTATTAATATCGGCAGCTATAGCAACAGTGTCTGTAAATTTAGCTTCTACAAATTTATCAAAGAATAGAATGCCCTAAGCAGCAGCTGACTCATTTAGGGACCGTCGACATATTCACAAGTTCCCCGCTTAACGTCCACTGGACATTAAGGTCAGACCCCCTCCCCCCTCCTCCTTAACGTCCACATGGAATTTCGCACTCCCATGTTTTTCTAGCAGCCGATGACTACGGCGAAATTTATACCCGTAGCACGGGGATGCATTTCTCTTGTGAATGGAATTAATTTCGATTCGAAAAGACGCTCAATCGCTTTATGACTGGGAAGGTTACACACATGAAAAATGAGGGTTCTGGCGCAGAAATATTATTAAGCGGTTTTTTCCCCGAAACGAGGCTCCCATGCTCACCTCGTTTCGGAAAAAACCGCTTAATAAAATAAAATAAAGCAAACAGAATAAAAACGAAGCGCGTGACTGCGCGGGTCCAGTGAAGAGGATGTGTAACAGAAAATATTTTATATTAAAGAAATGTCTGCACTGATTATATACAAAAGTGCGCCAGAATTTTTTCCTATTGAACAAATATAATCACAAGTATATACACCAAAATGGCGGCCGCAAGATATTCGTCCGATGTTCTGCAAATGTTTTACGGCTCAATACCGGAGGAGAAAAACATAAACTTGCAAAAAACGTTAGAACCAAATTATGTTGTGCCATATGACAGGTTTATAATTTCCCAATATAATTTCCAGGACTGGCTTCGTGTTTGGAGAATGACTGTTTTTGAAGAAAATCCAAACAATAAAGATCTTTTTGTGTTTGCAAGGGAAACGAAAGAAAAGTTTACTGATTTGGTTGAAAACGAAATCCAAAAATTAAAAAGCGTAAAAGTAAGTTTTGGTTTACAAGTAGAGTTTTCAATAGATAGAGACGGTGGAACACAGTACATGGAACATTATTTTCGAGAAAATGAACCGCACGTTTTCAACAGAAATGACAAGAACCAGATAAAAACAGAATTCGACAGATTTGTTGAAAGAATAAAAGGTGAAATAGAGTCTTGGTCAGAGCGGGGCTCAGGATGGGTTCTTGAAAGAATAATGGTTGCCTACGTGAATGTTGTACGCTATCAGCCACTGCGCGGAGGAACCTATTTACCTCTTCCAGCCAATTTAGCAAAAAAGAAGGCAATAATTAACGTGAAAAACAGAGACAACGAATGTTTGAAGTGGTCGCTCAGAGCTGCTTTATTCCCTCCAAAAGATGGGAAGGACCCGCAAAGACCAAGTAAATATCCTGTTAAAGATGGCATTAACTATGAAGGAATCGATTTCCCAACACCGGTAAAACAGATAGACAAGCTTGAAGCTCAAAACAAAAACCTCGCAATAAACGTATTTGGCTGGGAAAATGAAAACAATTGTGTGATTCCGCATAGGATAAGTGAAAAAGAAAAAAGCGTGCCGCGGATAAACCTGATGTTAATTGAGTCGGAGATTATACAACACTATTGTTATGTAAAACGGGTGAGCGCTTTGCTCTTCGATCAGACAAAAAATAGAAACGCAAAACACTACTGCATGATGTGTCTGACAGGTTTTTCAAGAGCAGACTTGCTTGAGAACCACAAAAAATATTGCAATGGTGTGAATGGCAGGCCGACAAGGATTGAGATGCCGGAAGAGGGGAAAAACACCCTTTCTTTTCGAAATCATCATAAAAAGATGAAGGTTCCATACGTTATAGATGCTGACATTGAGGCTTTGATTAGAAAGATTCTTGGCTGTGAGATTTGTTCAGAGAGCAAGAAAAAAAGCTACACAGAGAAGACCGAATGGCATGAGACATGCGGGTATTCTTACATGGTTGTGAGAAGCGACGGTGAAGTTTCAGGGTCAAAGGTTTACAGGGGTGAAAACGCGGTTGGAACGTTTTTAAGAGGCATTCTTCAGGAAGAGGTGAAAATAAGAGAATGTTTATCAGAAAAAAAGCCAATTGTGATGGAGCCAGAAGACTGGGTAAAATTTAAAAATGCAACTGATTGTCATATTTGTAACAAAAGTTTGATAAAAGATGAATTTTTAGACTCTTTACCGGTTTGGAGCATAGAAGGCGGTGAAGGCAGTGGAAGATGCAGTTATAAGGGTCAATGGCACAAAAAATGTTTTTACACAGCGCAGAAAGAGGAACAATGGAAGCTTTTATGTCTAAAAAAATTAACTGAAAAAGAAGACCAATTGAAAGCAAAATTACAGAAAAATTGTTCTTTCTGTAGAAAAACTTTACTTCAGAAAAACTTCAGAGAAGCAGTAAAAGACCATTGCCATATTACTGGAAGGTACCGTGGAGCGGCGCATAACGAATGTAATCTGAAACTGCGTATAAACCCCAAGACGTACCAAATACCAGTCGTGTTCCACAACCTGAGGGGCTACGATGCACACCATTTAATGCAAGCGATTTCACAGCTGCAGAAAGAGGTAAAATGCATTGCCAACAACATGGAGAAATACATTACATTTTCAGTTGGTAATATCTGTTTTATAGACAGCTTGAACTTTTTGCAAGCAAGTCTTGATTCACTTGTAAGCGCAACACCAAAGGAGTTATTGAAAATAACATCAACCATTTCAAAAGGCAGCGACCTGCTTTACAAAAAAGGGATATATCCTTATGAGTACATGGATTCATGGGAGAGATTTAGCGAGACAAAGCTTCCGGACAAAGAGAAGTTTTACAGCAAGCTGAACGACGAGCACATAACAGACGAAGAGTATGCGCACGCGAAGACTGTCTGGGAAACTTTTGAATGTAAAACGCTGGGCGATTATCACGATCTTTACGTGAAAACAGATGTCGCTTTGCTGGCGGATGTTTTTGAGAACTTCAGAAACCTATGCCAAGAGAAGTATGGGTTAGATCCGGCTCATTATTACACTTCGCCAGGACTTTCCTGGGACGCGCTCTTGAAAAAGCCGGGGGTCGAGCTTGAGTTATTCACAGAACTTGAAATGCATCTTTTCGTGGAAAGGGGAATGCGTGGTGGAATATCCATGGTAAGCAAGAGATACGCAAAGGCAAACAACCCTTTTGTACCGGACTATGACCCCAGAAAACCGAACAAATACATTATGTATCTCGACGCGAACAACCTTTACGGATGGGCAATGAGCAAGCCACTCCCGAAAAGAGATTTTAAATGGAAACGTGAAATGCCAACTGAGGAAGAAATAATGAAGAAAAAAGAAAACGCAAAGAATGGATGGATTCTTGAGGTTGATCTTGAATATCCAGCAGAACTGCATGAGCAACACAACAGCTATCCACTTGCTCCTGAAAAAAAGATTGTAAAAAAAGAATGTATGTCTGACTACCAAAAGAAATTGATGAAAGAGCTTGATTTGAAACCGCCGGACAGTGAGAAGCTGCTGCTGACACTTGAGGACAAAAGCAACTATGTCGTGCATTACAGAAACTTGCAGTTTTATCTGAAGCAGGGAATGAAACTGAAGCGCGTACACAGGGTGTTGGAGTTTGAACAAGAATGCTGGATGGAGCCGTACATCCGGATGAATACAGAATTCAGGAAAAACGCAAAGAGCGACTTTGAAAAGGACTTTTACAAGCTCATGAATAACTCAGTTTTCGGTAAAATCATGGAAAACCTGCGTAACCGTGTTGACATAAAAATAGTGAGAAGCAATGAAACAGACAAAATAAGGAAATTGGTTGCCAGTCCTTTGTACTCAAGGCACGTTATGTTTTCAAACGACCTGTTTGGAATCGACATGCGCAAAAGCCGGCTGCTGCTCAGCAAGCCGGTCTACACGGGGATGACAATACTTGACAACAGCAAGATATTGATGTACGACTTTTTCTACAACGAACTAAAAGAACAATACGGGTCAAAGTGCGAGCTTTTATACACAGATACCGACAGCCTTCTTGTTGAAATTGAAACGGATGACGTATACAAAGACATCGAAAAAAACAAAGATCTTTATGATACGAGTGACTACCCGAAAGAACATAAACTTTACTCAAATATAAACAAAAAGGTCTTGGGCAAAATGAAAGATGAATGCAATGGAACACCAATTGTTGAGTGTGTTTGTCTTAGACCAAAAATGTATTCTATCTTGAAAGCTGACGAAAAAAATATAAAAAAGGCAAAGGGTGTAAAAAAGAGTGTTGTGGATAAAAAAATTATGCATGAACATTACAAGGAAACTCTTTTTGATAAGGAGCAGAAAAGGCATGGAATGAACATTATTCGAAGCGAGGGGCATGAGATATACGGAATGCATCTTAACAAAATTTCGCTTTCACCATTTGATTCAAAACGATGGATATGTGACGATGGTATTCATACAAAAGCTTATGGGTACAAAGAAATGCCAACATTAACATATGATGAACTTATTGAGTTAGATGCCGAAATTTTAAAGTTGCTCGGGGGGTAATTGTGTGTTTGGAGGGACAACCAGCAGTTCTTCACGCACGAAGCCGCGCTTGGGACCGTCGAACAAATAGTAGGGGTATAGAATGGTCTATCCAAAATGATGCTTCTCGGAAAATATCAGCCGAGTCTCGAACTCGGCATTCAAAATAAGAGTCTCGGAATCTCGGGCTCGCTACACGTTGAACCGTCTCGAAGTCTCGAATTTTTATAATTTGGATCTCAGAATCTCGAAAAATGCACCCGATATTAAGCTATATTAGCACGGCGTTCACAGTTCAACGAGCAAGCAAAGCAAGTGCTAAGTCTATTTCTGTTTGCAGCGACACATAACCAACACGTAATGAATGAGAACATCCGTACATATTTAAGCTAAATCAGTTATTAGGAAGATCTACATTGCCCTTTTTATTATTTACTTAGTTCAAGGCTTTGCTGACAACGTTGCAGACTATCCATTATCGTTCAGTCCTTCGGCGCTAAGCACTGGTGTGTCCCATTTGTTTTAAACATCGAGATAAAGATGCTTCTAACTGAGCGATTCATATACTGCCTTTTAAACAACTGACGTTTCCTTTGATGTATTTTTGTACAATTAAATAGAAGATAACTGGTAATAGATAAATTAAACACAAGTTGGGAAAATTAGCTGAACTTTTATCCACAAACAATTTTCTCCGGGCTCAGCTGCTTTGAATCTTTGGGCTCTACCGAAGTTAGCACAAACCAAGCTATCTCACCCTGTTAAAGACCAACAAAATAGTTACATACCGTTCTGACTTTGTTAGTAAATTTCACCACCTCTGCCCTTTTCCACAGAGTTTTGATTGGTGATCACCTATCCCTCCCCTGGCGCTGCCTCTTGACCTTAGCTAAGAAACCATGCTCCTTGTTGTCTCTCCACCCAAGTGTACATTTTGTACCAACGAATTTTTAGAGAAAGATTTAATCAAGGATGGCCTCGACTGCCATCCTTCCAGTAACAGTACAGGCACCTTCAGCTGCTTCGTGTCATGGAAACATTTAAGTGAAAGCACGATGGCATAGTACGTACTTAGTAAGAAGTCACAAGTCCCCCCTCTTGTTTTACAGCCTTAAATAACACACTTTGTTCCACTTTGGCTGTATATCGTTTGTCTCACGAGATGTAGTCACGAAGGTGACTGCTTAGTCTGTATAGCTAGTCGACTGTTTACAAATGAGTGACTACATATAGCACGTTACCTGGTTGCGATTGCGGAATCGTTTTACTGTGAGGACCTATTTCCTCATAGGTCCGCTGTACGGTACCGACGCTGACCGTAGGTTATGTGCGTTGAAGGTATTTTAAATTCATTACCAGAGCGTTATCCCTCTTGATTAAATACTCTTATGTCACTAGAACGGGTAAAAAGTTGCAAATGTTCATTGTTTTACTCCCGGAATCTGTGAGGGAGTCGAAGAGTGCGGCCTTTATCAGTTTTCCTTGTGGGAACCATGCAAACTTTTCGGTGTTTGCGGTACCTTTGTCGCAAATCAGAGCCAGGCAATGATGATATAATTGATCGCTTCCACGTGAAAATCATCATCCAAATAAGACCACATGTCACTTCTCATGGCTACCTCCCGTACAATTTTCTCTTTCCTAAACAGGCCACGCAGGCCATGAGACGTCATGAGACGTCTCGCTACTCTCGCTGACTCTGACATGTTTTACTGTCTTTTTACCATTTCGTTTGGTCTTTCTTTTTCTCTTTCCTGTAGCCAACGAACTCAGTTCTTTTTTAATGCGCGCACGCTTTTGAGACAGAATTTGTAAGACTTCTTTGCAAAATATTGAGTGACTTAACTTGAAATACAGTATTTGCCGGTTAATACGCACACTTCTCTCTAACTCAAGTGACACGCTCATATACAAAGGTAAGTGGCTTTATGCCTACTGGTTATCTTCACACGGTACGTTTTCATTTTTCTATCTATGTTTTCATTAATTTTGTATTTTTAAAAAAAAAAATAGATTACATTGAGACTATTAAGCCGAGTTGTGCACGTTTCAAAATGAACATATGCTTTAGAGCAAGTAATTGGACGTGTTGACCGAGCGTTGAGCTTCTCCTTAGTTAAGAACGGATGATACGGGCACTAAAGCGACGCACTTTAGTGGGTTCCACTGTGCCATTTTAAAGCAGCCAAAGGTGTTCGTATTCTTTTATTAATAAAGCTTTCTATGCGGGGTAGAATGATTACGTCTACATTCACGCGCAATTAAACTTACCCTCTGCACGCTGCTCTTTCCGTGACGTTTTTTCTTCGATTTCCTATTAACAGTTTCATCATCTGTGCTTACATCAGTGCTTTCCTCGTCTGTAATTTTTTTAGGCCAAATAGAACATATTCAAATTATTTGTAGCATCTTAACTACTAGCTACTGCTGTCTAGCTTTTTGAGGTTATGACCGTTATGCACCTTTCTCTCAGGTTTAGTAAGTCATTTTCCCGCCAATTTTGTTTCGCATGATATTCGCCAACCCTTATACCACCCCCTCCCGCTTATATTTATATTTAGCTTTACGTAAGTTCTAAGAGCTTACCGTATTAGCCTGTATAACAGGTCTTAATTAAACGCCTGCTTTGTAGGCTAGAGCTTATAACCTTATACGCTAGTGCCAAAATTACTATACTCCCAAGAATACGCCAAATCATCTATTTCAGATCTTGAACTTTGTCAGCGTTGTAGGTCCTCTAAAACACTTCATATGATTACAAAATAATTCACTTTGATCTCTTTGAATGATAAAACTCCACGTGATTCCTGATTTTCAATGGCATCATTTGCGGCGCAGGATCATTTCCGGAGATGTCATTTATTTACAGCTTCACTCCCACAGTTCCACGCGTGCATGTTGCTCTTTTCAAACATCATTGAGCCGCACAGTATAAAGGTATAAAAGGTCATAAAGGTATAACTGTATAGATAGCCGTTTATTATTTCAGTTATAAGACTCATGCAATCACAATCTTCGAGTACATGTTGGTTACAAACAGAGTAAACTTGGAACTTTTTTAGTACAAACGCTAAACAATTAACATCAATTCCCCGCTATTCCTGTGGCTTGTCGCCAAGTTTCCTGTTGAGTGTTAGACCAGGTATTCTCTTTAGTTGACTTTACTTTTGTTCCTAGCTTTCCAACCCTCCATTTTATGGATCATTTCAATATACAAACAGAAAAACGATGTGACCAATATTGCAACACCTAAAATAACCATCAAAAATTGAGTAATAAAACCAGAAAAGCTAACGGCTATAATTACACTGCAGTAATAAGTTACAATAGATTTACTCACCGTGTTTGCGCTTTCGCTGCTTTGACTCCGTACCGCTTTCTTCTTCCCTTGTAAGCCCCTCGCGTGTTCCTTGGACCGAAGCTCACCGTCTCTTTCACAAAAAGACCACAAAAGCAGAACCCAAACTTCCTAAGCTTTCCTTATGTTTCCAACCGGAGTTATAAGAAACAGACCAGACAGACCAGAGCAGACAATCGGCGAATCTTTAGTTTATAAGTAACTAGCCTAGCTAATAAGTAGTGGTACGTTATCCAATAATTGCGACCGGTTGGGAACTTCGCTTTATTTAAGTTAATAACTTTAATAAAACACCAGGTTCGAGCTTCTGTGAGTTCGGCGAAAGCCCGAAAGCGCGTGATAGCCGCTTTTATTGCTTTCTATCAGATTATCGAGCTCGGATTTTTGATTCAGCGCGTCTCGGGCTCGTATTTTCGGAGGACCCAGTCTCGGGCTCGGATTTTACAAACAGACGGAAGTCTCGGGCTCGCATTTTAAAACATGGGTCTCGGCGTCTCGGCGAGTCTCGGATTTTACCATTCTATACCCCTAATAGTAGAGAACGGGTTGATTTGGTTTGGTAAAAGATCTTTCAATGCTGTAAACTTTCAAAGACCAGATTGGATCTGTAGCTCTTTTTACACCGCCTTCAAGCTCGCCAGGTTGGTAGAGATAGCGCCGTTAACGAGAGAGGGGAGCTTTTTTTCCCTTTGCCCAACAGGCCTTGAATAAGGTGTCGATGGCTTTGTAGAAACATATTTTTCTTTAATGGCAACGGCGGGTTTCTTGCCGATAAGGCTTGTTACCTCGTTGTTCAGAGCGGCAACAACTTGAGAAAGCCTTTTCACCCACGCAGTAGACCGCTGACCCTCAGGGAGGCGCAGTTCAACTCCATATTGGTGGCCAAACAGCCGTTCAGCCAGGGTGCGGTTGAATCTTTCAACGATAGCTTGATCACGGTGTATATCCACACGACCACGTCTAACCTCAACATTATGTTTTGAAAGCAGTTGATTCACAGCGCCCATAAACTCACGACCAGGATCGACCTGAAGCAGTTTCGGCCACTTCAAAGGACCACGACTATAAATCCGTTCCAGAGCAGTTGCAACTTCTTTAGCCTCGTTTGTTGTCAACGGTTCGGCCTCTTTGTATCGAGAGGCCACATCTACCACTGTGAGGGCATATTTAAAAGTTTTACGGGAGCGTGGTGGGCGATCGTGTGGGAGATACAGAAGATCGGCTTGGTGAACTTTGTTTGGAACAGGAACGTCAAATTTCGGTCTTGGAATGTAACGTGGGGCTGGTAAATAAACCTGCCAAAGAGCTTGCTTCATCAACCAGTTTTGAGCCACATCTTCCGAAACTTTCGCTGCCTGGGCTAATTTCTTAATTGCTGCAAACCCTTTCCAATACCCTTGCGGGCTGTAATAAATTTTTGACAACTTATTTAAAACGCGTGAGCTCAGTGTATACTATACACAATAAAAAAATGGACGACCCGTTTGGTTGTTTGCAAGGTGAGAAAATGTCGTCGAAAATGATTAAAGAAATGTTGCAAAAAAAAAAAATTAAATTCATACCCATTGACAAAAAAGATTTATCGTTGTCCTTCATGCGAGGAGCAATTAATTTATGTGGTGAATGAATTCTGTCATGCATGCCAAAAATGTGGTAGAGTGATTGAATGTGATGATTATGAATATTTTGAAGAAGAGGAAAATTGGAGAACAAGTTCCACTGCTCTTCCAAAGAATAATGATTATTTAAAAAGTGTTTTGCGAAAATGGAAAATTAACGAAATGTTTTCTTCCAGCGAGGTAGATTTTCTTGGCAACGTTATTGCTCAATTTCAGAAGATGTCCGGCAAGTCAGTGAACTATTCCTGTTTTCTGTACAATTATTTTGAAAAGGTACCTTCTGAATGCTGGCCCAACAAAAAAGAAATTATGAAATCTATTTCTCAACACCTTCCAAAAAGCTTAGTAAGCTGGTGGCTCGCAAAAAAGGAGTTTGATAAATGGTGGTTAAAAGCCAATCAAAGTTCTTCATAAACATTTTCATATTTTCCTGTTTTCGGATTTTTCACCAAATGCATGACAGTACCCTTTTTCGGATGAGTCCAAAATTTCTTGCTTGTGACACCAGTTGGACCTGTGAAAGCATTTTTCGCAATATCACCTGACCAATACCTATCAAATACATGTTTTGTGGAAGGAATCATTTTTTTTGTCAAAGTTTCAGCAAATTTCGCTACTTCCAATGGTTTATCCAAAGCACCAGTTCCTTTTTGTTTTTTTAAACCCAACCCTAACTTTTGTTTTGCATTGATTGCATTTCTTGCAGCCGCATGGCCCTACTGCCTCTGTTTGTAAGGAACTGCGTCAAGAGACTTCACCATTTTTTTATCCGCTTTGTTTTTACATTTTTTGAGATTTTCACCATATTTTTTTTCACGGTTGGAACAAACATCATAATCAACATCATGTTGCATTGCAATCGCATCTGTAGCACCTGTGGGTTGTTGATATATTTCAAGAATTTCACCCGTTTCTGGATTGAATTTAACCTGCTTTTCAAGAGGATTGTATGGCCCTGTAAAATTATGCCCCGGTAATGTCCGACCTTTTTTTGGTTTCGGAAATTTTCCAATTGCAGCATGTATATCAAATCCGGAGCCATCCAAATCAGGTCTGTCAGTTTTGTAACGTTGGTTTGGTCGAACTTTAGTTGAAAGTTGATCAAACATTTCACTTCCAACTTTTTGAATAACTGGGCGGGCTTTGTCAAGAGTGTAATTTATTGCTTTCTTTTGCAATTTAGGGTCTCTCATTGCTTCAGAAGCGTAATATCTTCCAGCTTCAACACTTTTTTTCGCAAGATATGGGATTCCTTTTGTAATTGCAAGATCACCAACTGCCATAGCAACGTCACCGAATATTCCACTGCCCTCCGCAAGGGAGGGCTCACTCAGTTTCCCGGCAAGAAACCAGCGGATTTCATTTTTCCACAACTTGCGCATTTTACTAACAAGACTCTTCTATTTCTTTTTTTTGTTGTAACAACTTTTTCACTCCCAGGTACATTTGGTGTGTGCCTTTTTTCTTTCACACAGTACACTTTTTCCATTTTTATATAGTTATGAAAAATAATTTTTCACAATTTCCTCATTTTGAAGTAAATCGTTGGAGAATATTTTCAAAATATCGGTAAAACTTGTTCCTTTATTTCTTTCGTTTAAAAAGAGAAGGCAGTAATAACTACATCTCACACTTTGTTCCCATTGAATTTGGTTGTCATTTCTGAAAAAATGTTTCATCCCATGCATTGACATCTCTTGTTCCCATTCCAAAGGTGGTGGAAGCCCAAATGAATCGAAATACTCGTAAAGACCTTTTCCTTTTGGCCAACAACATACCCAGTGAGTTCCCAAACTTCCGAAATCATCCAAGATGATTATACATAGAGAATGAAACAAAGGTTTTGTTTCGTTTCTGCTAAAAATGCCTTTGATGGGTATTCGTAAAAAGTTGCACCATTTTCTCAGGTCAATGTTGGAAAGAGGTTTATCTTCAAATTTCAGTTTTTTTTAAACGATAATAATCCTCCCAAGTTCCATAAAAAGGTGGAGGTTGAATTTGCATCCCTTTACCTTTTGGTATTCCTGGTGATCGTCTTGTTCGTGGTGGTGGCGGTGGTGGTTGCGTTTGCATACCTTTTCCAATTATTTTTCTGACCAAATCAAGGGCCAAAGGTACTCCGATAGACGCCAACATGCCAAGGAAACCGCCGTATTGTGCGCCGCCTCCTTTCACCAAACCTTTTCCAACAAGATATTGTTTTGCCGCCTTTTTCTGAGCAGGAGTCATTTGCTGAACAAGTTTATAAAGCTCAATTTCTCTTGGTCCAAAACCATTACCAAATATCTTTTTCAGCACCTTTTCAGCGCCAAAACTCAAACCTGCACTTGCTAATGCTCCAAGAGCTGGCCTTATCAAAGGTTTTGCCAAACCTAACATAGCAGACAACAAATTTCCACCACGCTGCGCAGTGTTCTGAGGCTGTGTCTGGCTAAATTTTATTACCATTCCTTTCCCTGCCGCCGATCTTTTTTTCAATCGCTTGATTTGAGTTTCAGTGAGAAGAAGTTCGTCACCAGGACCAATTTGGTCTGGTTTGACTTTCAGACCGACAGGGGTCTTTGTTAAATAAGCTTTTTGAAGTTTCTTTTTCTGACCCGGACTTCGCAGAATATTTTGGTCATAAACTGCATCTGGATCAGAACGAAAAGCTAGTTCGTTACGGAGTCACGGAGGTTGTATCTGTGGATGGCTACAGTTCTTTTATAACTGCGAAGTCGGTAATGGCTTTGAAAAATAACATCATTATCTACAGGGATGTATTCAGGTTAGCTGTCAGCCCTTATTATCATTACGAGGTTACGTAGATTCATTAAGAATGTTTCAAGAATAGTATGTGCAAAGCAATAATTCTATATTTTACACCAGAAAAATGCGTCGTTTTACAGCCGATCCAAACTAGCTATAATTAGGTCTGTTCTCTTTTCCTTTTTCATTTCAAGGAAAACGCTACTGGAGTATGGTATGTTTGACCAAGTTCGGGTGGACCATGGCAGAGAGTTTTATTTAGTATTGTCCGTTCAAGATCACATGAAAGGCTTCAGAAATAACACAAGCAGACAACCTTACATACAGACTCAATCCAAGCAGGTGGGTATATCTGGAAGAAAGCTATTATTTTAGGAGGTAAAACGATCTTTCTACAGATCCTGGTTCACGGCTTAACCATAAGGAAGTTACCATAGTAATATCATTTCTGAAGAATGACATTAAAAAACCTTATTTAAAATAACATTTATCTCTTCACTCTGTTTCAAATTGAAACCTTGAATAAACGGAGTAGCTAAGAGCACCACAAATCATCAATGCAACAACAAACTCTCGCTTACAAACGAAAAGCATAGGCGAATACTGAACCGCTAAGCATATCTCAGGACTCAGACAAAACGGCAAAAAATGACAGGAAAAACAGAAGCCTTATAGATTGGATCATGTGATGGCAAAGATGAAACGCTCCCCCAGACCTTGATTTTCTTTCACTTAGCCACTTATCAGAGTTTCATAAAGATGACTGATCACCCCCCCCCCCCACCCCCACCTTTTCAGAGGACGACTCGTTCAGTTTTAATGTGTGTGACTGTAGTCAAAAGTTATCATTGTGTAGACACAAGTCTTTCAGCTTTTTTTGCGACTTCTTTCCATAGCTGTTTTGCTAGTTGTTTTGCTAATCCGTATTCGTCATGTTCGTCAGGAACATGAACGTGGCATGTCCAGTATGAATTGCATTTAAATAATGTAAAAGCAATGAAAGTGTAATTAGCCATGTATGCATTGTAGTAAGTATTATAAGTATAGCGTTAGTTGAAGATCAGTTGTTTGACTGCTTTTCCTGTTTCTACCATAGAATCACGCTGTGGAACGACTGTGGGTGGAAATAAATGGTCGTACTAACTACCCCATCAAGCAGGCACTTGTAGAAATGGAAAACGACGGGGCCATTGACATGGATAACGAAGTGACCAAATTTTGCGTATCTTGGGTAACTAGGCAAGTGGTAGAGGTTGGAATGGGATACGCAGTCAATTCCTGGAATTCCCATCCTATCCCAGGTAACAAACTTCAGAATAGAGAAGTTTTATGCTTTCAATAATACTCCTTCTGCTACCATTGTTCCTTATCAAGCCAACAGTGGCCTATAGGGAATGAACAAATAATCTCATCTTTGGGCTGTTTCTAACTAACTGCTCCTCCAGCCTCAAATCCTACTCGAAATTCGCGTGCATGGACAACCTTAATTTCAACTGAATTTTTCTCTTCGCAAGAGTCCTCTTTATCGTTTCCCTCCACCAAGGTTTTGTGAGCCCTAGCGATGTCACAGAAGCCGCAGTTATTCAGCCTCTGTTGTAAGTTAAACCTCCCAAACCATTCGATTTTACAAAACATTAAGACTGGCCTCGTTGGTTGAAAAAAATTGATCTTAGACACATTCAACGCTAAAAACGATAACACTAAAAATAACGCTAAAAAAACCAACAATAAAAACCAAACTCTGAAAGAAAGAGCTGTCTAGCGCGGGAAAACGTACGAAGCTATAAATGCTGTCAACCACATACACCTACGCCTATCCCCAAGAATACAACGGTCACAAACACCCCACATCCACTCCTTCCTTCCCTATATATATCATTAACATACCAATCAATCATCCGTAGCCTTCAAGAACCTACCAAAGGCATGTTAGTGTGTAAAACTATAGACGGCCTCGCACTAAGGGCTGTACAGGCCGTCTAATAAGTGACCATTGACTGGTTCGTTTATTTTATAGGCAAAGGTGTTCCACTGGAGAGACAGTTTACAAACAACAGGGCTTTCCGTATTGATCCAAGTATTGTGCCGACTGTACAAACAGCTGTACAGATGTTCAGTGGCACTCTGACTCCAGAGCAAACGTTTGGAAGAGACCCTTTAGCCCATGATGTAACTAAAGCGGATGCTAGAGACAACGAGTTCCGGAAATACTTTCCGAGTTTTGTGGTTCTATTTAATGAAATCGCCAATGCAAATTATAACCCTTTCAAGGAAGCTGTACTATACTACCTGAGGCTCACAAATTATCTCGCTCCTTAGTGACTCAAATAAGTTTTAATTTAAGAAAGAATAACATTTTACTGCGTCCATCTAGAGCGGGGATGGCATGTAACGAAGTCATTTTCTGAAACGATTAATAAACTACACATGGCCTCTTGCTGTTGTTTTGATTCGGACTTTCTTTTTCAACTACAACGCGTTAATTGAAATAACATGAACATCACGGTAACAACGATACAAACGTATTCTAGTGTTATCTTTAAATTTCAATCGAACATCAATTCAGTGCAGCATTTCAAGTAGGCTCTCTAAGCCACATGGCTTCTTTCTTTTACTCTGTGCGTGCTCAGGCAGCGCACGCCACTAGGCGGTCGCAACACCGGGCATATTCTACCCCATCAGCCGCCATAATGTTAACGTATTCCGCCACTGAGATGGATGACCGTTCTTTAGAGCGACCTCGTTTACCTTTGCCAGTTTTTGTTAATTAACCAGGGTCTCAAAGGGTACCGGTTTTAGGGCTTTCGGGGCTCTAGAGCTCCATCACTGCACTCGAGGGCTCTATTAAGCCAGAATCAGCATTTCTGTCCTCTTTGGGACCCTAATTAACGTAGAGAAACATATTGGTGAAATAAAACAACCTCCTTCCTAAAATTAAAAAAAAAAAAAGAACTAATAAACAAACAAGCAAAAAAAGCATCAACAACCACGAGATCTCCCGGTTCGTGGGACCGTTAATACAGTTTCCATTCAAAATGTCTCATGAGCATCCGGTGTCACTCCCTCTCCCCTGCGATACTAAAGTCCATACTAACCTCAGTCTAGTAGAACAAATATATAACTGACATATCACTGACCACGATTCTGGCACGATTCCTAATGCAAATACCTGGAATCCAATGGATTAACCTCAATTTTCGACCCATTTTCCTCCCACCCCCACCCCCCCCCCCCCCCAGTGTATTTGTGGAGGGAGGGAACGTAAGAAATAAAACAAGAAATAAACTGCGTTGAAAATTTATTTAAATAACTTGTACTGACATAGAATCACGCCGTTGAAAGACTTTGATTGGAAATCAACTGTCGCACCAATAACCCAATTAAACGCGTTCTTATGGTAATGGATAGGGAGAGTATTATCAACATGGACGATGAAGTAACAAATTTTTGCGTCTCTTTCCGCACATGAAAAGTTGCTGAAATTAGCATTCAGTATGCTGTAAGTTCGTGGACCCAATTCCAGGTAATACAAGTTTGTTAGGTTTTATTTGAAACTTTATTAAGCTTTAACAGGTCATAGCCGAATAACAAACAATTTTTGACGTTGTAATTGGGGATATGAGAGGGTTTTTTTCCGTCGGTACGTAAGAAATCTGATTTGGACAGTCTTTTTTGTTCCAGTTTAAGGCATTCCACGGCAGAAGTGTTTTACAAACAGCAGGGCTGTTAGTGTAAACGCCAACCAGATTCGGACGGTGGAAGACGCAGTGCAAATGTACGGCAGAGGAGATTTGAATCCTGTTCCATCATTTGGGGTAGATCCCCTAGAAGGAGACCCCGTAAAGAAAGAGGCCGGGCAAAGTATTAAGTATTTCCCAAGCTACGATCCTATGATCAATTGAATTGTAAAAGAAAATCCCATAGTGTTCAGAAATGCTCTCCTGTACATACGGCTAACACAACACCTTTCCCGCCAGTAAACACGTGTTGTATTCACACTGCATGTGCATGGCACTGACAGTTTAAACGTCCCAAGAAATCAGGGATTCCTTAGATTTCGCTTCTTGTAATCAAATGCGATTAGCTTGGGAATAACTACTGGTCTAATAGTTTTATCACCAGTTTGAAGCAGAAAAATAAAAAGGCAGTAGTCTGTTTTGCGATCTTTAATATTAAAGCGGAAATGACATATTCCTTTTTTCTCTTGAAAAGAAAGTTACATTTACTGACATGTAGTAATTTCAACAAAATGAGCAAAACATTACAGTATATTTGAACCATGCATTACATCGAAGTAGGAAATACCGAGGCGAATCTGAGCGAAGGCTAAGGGCCTTTCAGCCCTTGGTAATCCCTTTCAACTCAACAAGTACGAGAAACAACCATGATGTGTTATTCTCTAATGAGAAATTAAAAAAAAAAACATGAAAGCGGCCATGCCTCATTGCAGCTTTGGTGCTCGTATATAAAGCACTATAACACAAAATCCTGGATTCTCAATCAATATGATTATAAATTTTAACAAAGTTCAAGTGATAGGCAACATGTGAAGCTGAGTTATTCTGGCTCACTCAACTTAGAAATAATCACATTAAAATCCTCAACTCCTTTCAGAACGAACCGTTTCCCTCGCCCGTCGTCATTTTTACAAAGAGGACAACGTTCCTCTCGTTCAAACTACCTCTCTACACAAGAGGTACAACCTATGGGACGCTGGCAACAACCTGAGATATTTATGGGCCTTGAAACTTTCATACAAATGCAGCATTTAAAGCTTTCTTTTATACTTCGGTAAAGGAGGCTGTTCACCTCACTTACTTCGGTTAACTTGTCAATTTTCTCGGACACTTCTTCTAGGAGGTGCAGATTCACGCCGTCATCCCGTTTCCATCTCTTCATTCTCCCTTTTTCTTTTTCGCTTTGTCTTTTCTTTTTTCTCGCGTAGTTGGATAACGTGACAGCATACACTTTTCTAGCAGGGACATTCCAAAAGTCTTCACCTCCCAATAAAAAACGTAAACACGGCTGTTAGAATGCGAACACACAGAAACGACTTCTTTTTAGCAACTTACAACCAGTACTCATGAGCCGTGTGGTGTTGAGCCTTGATGTTTAATTTTCCGATAGCAAAAAGTCCATTCTTAGCAGCTCCATGCATAACAGGTGCAACAACATAAACATTTTGACTGAGTAGCTGTAATTCAAATAAAACTCCAAGGTATAGCTCCAAACGAATCAAACGCTAAAGGAAACAAACCTGATTAGAATAGCTGTGTTCATAAATGTATCCATGTTACCATGTTACCAATTTGTGTCTTGGCATTTTAGAGTTTGTTGAGAATCATTTTGGACTTACCCCTTGTGGCTTCGTTATCCATGATTTCATAACCATGGGAGTCGACTACCACCAAATCTTCATCCATATTTAAATATTCCTTCGCCAGTTTCGCAACGTCGTTCACGTTGCAATCGTGTTGACGAAGTCTCAAATGAGCAGTGTGTGTCGTAAAAATTTCCTGATCCTCAAAGTGGGCCAAAAATACAACGCGTTTGAAGCCTTCCTTGGCGGGTTTTTGTTTAGATACAGGGACGAGCATCTGGTTCCCAGCCTTTCTTGACTGTTGGATCTGGGTCGATGAAGGGCTTGGGATATTCACACCCATTTGCTGCGGGGAAGGCAGGTGAACGTCATGTATGTCCTCACCCATGACTTGTAAGGTTGTCTTATCGTTCCAAAACGTCGCGTCAAAACCTCCAACAATCTCACTTGGAAAACGAGCGATACGCGTAAAGTCATCCTGTAGATAAAGTGTTTCCGGCAAAACCTGAAAACATTATCAAAAGATCAACTTATTAGTTTGTAAGGGCCTTGCATACAGTAAAATACACTGAAAATAAGCCCCGGGATTGCATTACTCCACAAAACTGTTTGGTATGTGTGACAGCCTTTTGAGTCCTACTAACTCTCAAGAACGCTGAAATACTCTGAAGAGCAAGGGCGCGCCACGAAAGCGGGAATGACAAATAGAAAATTGAAAAACGACAAAGAAATATTAGAAATGGGAAATATAAAATCATGACTTTAAACAATACCAGCAATGCCAGGAGATGTAACAAGGGGAACCGAGGGCTGAAAATTCTCAAGTTACACTACCACTACTTGTAGTAGCTGTATTTGTAGGTTATGAAAGCAGGTGATAAGCAAAAAAGGTAATGAAGAGAACCTTTGAAAAGTTGCCATATATTAAATTTTGCATCCCTCTGGCTCGGGCTACGATTACCGGGCGGTTGATTGCCGTGTTGCCTTGAGTAATCGCGCGTACTTAATTTCGCGAAAGTTGGAGAGCTGTATATCGCGAGTAAATTAATTTCGCCCTCTCTTATTGTTGAAATTGACCAAAGAAGTACTGCAAAGAGACAAAGCCCTGGTTAAACCTAACTGCAGGGAGTCTACAAATGGAAAATTTAATCGACTGTACCAAGTTTTAGATGATTTACAGGCTGGACATAACAATGAATCAGAGGAAACGTGTAAATCGAAAACAAGACCAGGGAGATATATTTTCCTGGACAGAAAGTGACAGTTTTAATTCAGAACCATTACCAACAAGCCTCTACCTGCCAACTCTCACGCATTATGCGTGAGTCTCAAGCCTGTGGATCAAAGACATCGATCTCACGCATCGAGGACAATTTCTCACGCGTAACTCACAATTGCGGACAACTTGTTCTTTTCACATTAACAACAAAAAGTCAATTCAGCTCCCCCGAAAATATTCCAATAAACGGCGCTTAATGTCTAGTTTGAGTCCTAACTGTATCAGAACGCGCTAAAATGTCGCTTTTCAATACGTTCGAAAGCTATCGGAAAAGCTTCAAATAGCTTCGAAAGTGTTCAGAATCGTCGGAACATCTTCGGACATTTTCGGTAACGTTCAGAGTCTTCGGGAAATCGTCGGAAAACTTCGCAAGTCGCCGGAAATCCCAGTCATAAGGAGAGGAAAATCTTAAGAATTTGACACAGAAAAAGTTGGCAGGTATACCGATGAAGGCTATGACTCACAACATTTAAAATTCATGTATTGTTTGATTTTATAACATGGTATTAAATTTCGCGTGTTTAATTTTTACACCCTCTTTGTTTCGCGAGTATTAATTTTAAGCAATTTTTTCCGAAAATTACTAAGAATAAGGTATTTACAAAAGATACACCTTTGTGTACTGAGATAACAAAACTTTTGAAACTGTAATTTTAATTTCGTACTAAAACATTTCCTTCCATTTAGTTTCCACCAAGTGGGGTCGGGGAAGCGTTGTGTGACAGACACCAACCATTTCTGAAGTGCACGTGCAGTGAACTACACGTGCATATTTGCGTAGACACCACTTCCAAAAGTCGGTGTAAAGTAACAAGTAATTATTTGGCATACTGTTTATACCGACCAAATCCATTTCTTGCAGTAGCTGTTATTAGCCCTCGTTACACAGTTTTTTTGATCATTCGTTTCTAACTCCGTAATTTGCAACTTTCGCAATTAAGCTTCAAAGCGCGCTTAGCTTGGTTTCAGACCCGGGTTTCAGAACAATTATTGCAAGGCGTGGGAAAGTTTGAATTTGCAAATGCAAGGCGCCGATCGCTCAAATGAACAGTCGCCTTTTCAGTTCCTTTTTATCTATTATTGAGCTGCTAATATAACTATAAATCGAATTAATATTTGAGTTCGAGGCTTTTTATCCGCTATATAAAATAACTGACAAAACCTACAACGCCTACGCCGCGGCGGGCCTCTTCCTTTTCTTGAGAGAGGATTCCCAAGAAGTCAAACAAGTACTCTGTCTGCACGATTATTTGGTGATGCTAGTCACATTAAATAAGGCATTTCAAGTATTACTGTTTCAAGCATTTTTACGCAGAAATATTTTCGGATCAATTATGTTCTAGCCGGCCGGGAGACTGATATTAACAGCCCCATAGAGCTCTCACGGGGTTCTGTCGGTAAATCTTAAATCGTTGTGACTTTGCAGCAATGTTATGTTAAATGACCTTCCTCACCTTGAAAACAGAAGAGATTTTACTGGTCTGCAGATCTTCTTCTCCAACGACAAGTCTCTTTTCTCCCCTCCACAGAACAAACTGTTTGAAAAGTGGAACGTCCATGGCTTCTCACAAGAGACAAAGACTACTACTCTCCTCTTACAACTTGGCGGGAAAAATATACATCGTGCCTGGGTCACGTGATAACCTTAGAACACCATGTTTGGGATGACACGAACCAAAGCCATTTTGCCATTTTCATAATTTGTGTCGAAATTGAAAAAATGAAAAAAAAGATAGACATCAAAACCATTCTTCTTATTTGAGTCAAAAATGAATAAATTAAAAAATGAGAGAATCAACACCATTTTTCCATTTTTCTTATTTAAGTCGAAAAATAGAAAAATGAAAAATTGATACACATCAACACCATTTTTCCATTTTTCTAATTTAAGTCGAAATATAGAAAAATGAAAAATTGATAGACATCAACACCCTTTTTCCATTTTTCTAATTTAAGTCGAAAAATAGAAAAATGAAAAATGATAGACATCAAAACCATTTTTCCATTTTTTTAATTTAAGTCGAAAAATAGAAAAATGAAAAATTGATAGACATCAACACCATTTTTCCATCTTTCTAATTTAAGTCGAAAAATAGAAAAATGAAAAATGATAGACATCAAAACCATTTTTCCATTTTTCTAATTTAAGTCGAAAAATAGAAAAATGAAAAATTGATAGACATCAAAACCATTTTTCCATTTTTCTAATTTAACTCGAAAAATGGAAAAATGAAAAATTGATAGACATCAAAACCATTTTTCCATTTTTCTAATTTAAGTCGAAAAATAGAAAAATGAAACAATGGACAGAACAAAACGAAGAATTCATTTTTCTATGTTTTCTCGAAAACAGAAAAATGGAAAAATGATGCAACCAACTGATGTTACCTCATTGTTTCATTTCTCCAATTTGTGTTGAAAAACAGAAAAATGAAAAATATCAAAAAGTTGCTTTTTTGGTATAACCTTATTTTTTCAATACTTTAAATTAATTTAAAATTGAAAAAAAAAATAAAAAACCAGTGTAATTTTCGTGCTTTAATTCATGTTACATTTTTTCGCTATTTTAAAATAAACATCAAACAGTTAAAATAAACCAAAATTGATTTCTCTATTTCAGTGAAAAAAATGAAAAATTGAATTGGCCGAACCGTGCACGGACCGTAAAAATTAAACACGCCAAATTTAAAACCACGTTATAAAATCAAACAATACATGAATTTTAAATGTTGTGAGTCATAGCCTTCATCGGTATACCTGCCAACTTTTTCTGTGTCAAATTCGTAAGATTTTCCTCTCCTTATGACTGGGATTTCCGGCGACTTGCGAAGTTTTCCGACGATTTCCCGAAGACTCTGAACGTTACCGAAAATGTCCGAAGATGTTCCGACGATTCTGAACACTTTCGAAGCTATTTGAAGCTTTTCTGATAGCTTTCGAACGTATTGAAAAGCGACATTTTAGCGCGTTCTGATACAGTTAGGACTCAAACTAGACATTAAGCGCCGTTTATTGGAATATTTTCGGGGAAGCTGAATTGAATTTTTGTTGTTAATGTGAAAAGAACAAGTTGTCCGGAATTGTGAGTCACGCGTGAGAAATTGTCCTCGATGCGTGAGATCGATGTCTTTGATCCACAGGCTTGAGACTCACGCATAATGCGTGAGAGTTGGCAGGTAGATGCTTGTTGGTAATGGTTCTGAATTAAAACTGTCACTTTCTGTCCAGGAAAATATATCTCCCTGGTCTTGTTTTCGATTTACACGTTTCCTCTGATTCATTGTTATGTCCAGCCTGTAAATCATCTAAAACTTGGTACAGTCGATTAAATTTTCCATTTGTAGACTCCCTGCAGTTAGGTTTAACCAGGGCTTTGTCTCTTTGCAGTACTTCTTTGGTCAATTTCAACAATAAGAGAGGGCGAAATTAATTTACTCGCGATATACAGCTCTCCAACTTTCGCGAAATTAAGTACGCGCGATTACTCAAGGAAACACGGCAATCAACCGCCCGGTAATCGTAGCCCGAGCCAGAGGGATGCAAAATTTAATATATGGCAACTTTTCAATTACCTTTTTTGCTTATCACCTGCTTTCATAACCTACAAATACAGCTACTACAAGTAGTGGTAGTGTAACTTGGGAATTTTCAGCCCTCGGTTCCCCTTGTTACATCTCCTGGCATTGCTGGTATTGTTTAAAGTCATGATTTTATATTTCCCATTTCTAATATTTCTTTGTCGTTTTTCAATTTTCTATTTCTCATTCCCGCTTTCGTGGCGCGCCCTTGCTCTTCAGAGTATTTCAGCGTTCTTCAGAGTTAGTGTGGAGTAATGCAATCCCGGGGCTTATTTTCAGTGCATTTTTCTGTATGCAAGGCCCTTACAAACTAATAAGTTGATCTTTTGATAATGTTTTCAGGTTTTGCCGGAAACACTTTATCTACAGGATGACTTTACGCGTATCGCTCGTTTTCCAAGTGAGATTCTTGGAGGTTTTGACGCGACGTTTTGGAACGATAAGACAACCTTACAAGTCATGGGTGAGGACATACATGACGTTCACCTGCCTTCCCCGCAGCAAATGGGTGTGAATATCCCAAGCCCTTCATCGACCCAGATCCAACAGTCAAGAAAGGCTGGGAACCAGATGCTCGTCCCTGTATCTAAACAAAAACCCGCCAAGGAAGGCTTCAAACGCGTTGTATTTTTGGCCCACTTTGAGGATCAGGAAATTATTACGACACACACTGCTCATTTGAGACTTCGTCAACACGATTGCAACGTGAACGACGTTGCGAAACTGGCGAAGGAATATTTAAATATGGATGAAGATTTGGTGGTAGTCGACTCCCATGGTTATGAAATCATGGATAACAAAGCCACAAGGGGTAAGTCCAAAATGATTCTCAACAAACTCTAAAATGCCAAGACACAAATTGGTAACATGGTAACATGGATACATTTATGAACACAGCTATTCTAATCAGGTTTGTTTCCTTTAGCGTTTGATTCGTTTGGAGCTATACCTTGGAGTTTTATTTGAATTACAGCTACTCAGTCAAAATGTTTATGTTGTTGCACCTGTTATGCATGGAGCTGCTAAGAATGGACTTTTTGCTATCGGAAAATTAAACATCAAGGCTCAACACCACACGGCTCATGAGTACTGGTTGTAAGTTGCTAAAAAGAAGTCGTTTCTGTGTGTTCGCATTCTAACAGCCGTGTTTGCGTTTTTTATTGGCAGGTGAAGACTTTTGGAATGTCCCTGCTAGAAAAGTGTATGCTGTCACGTTATCCAACTACGCGAGAAAAAAGAAAAGACAAAGCGAAAAAGAAAAAGGGAGAATGAAGAGATGGAAACGGGATGACGGCGTGAATCTGCACCTCCTAGAAGAAGTGTCCGAGAAAATTGACAAGTTAACCGAAGTAAGTGAGGTGAACAGCCTCCTTTACCGAAGTATAAAAGAAAGCTTTAAATGCTGCATTTGTATGAAAGTTTCAAGGCCCATAAATATCTCAGGTTGTTGCCAGCGTCCCATAGGTTGTACCTCTTGTGTAGAGAGGTGGTTTGAACGAGAGGAACGTTGTCCTCTTTGTAAAAATGACGACGGGCGAGAGAAACGGTTCGTTCTGAAAGAGGTTGAGGATTTTAATGTGATTATTTCTAAGTTGAGTGAGCCAGAATAACTCAGCTTCACATGTTGCCTATCACTTGAACTTTGTTAAAATTTATAATCATATTGATTGAGAATCCAGGATTTTGTGTTATAGTGCTTTATATACGAGCACCAAAGCTGCAATGAGGCATGGCCGCTTTAATGTTTTTTTTTTAATTTCTCATTAGAGAATAACACATCATGGTTGTTTCTCGTCCTTGTTGAGTTGAAAGGGATTACCAAGGGCTGAAAGGCCCTTAGCCTTCGCTCAGATTCGCCTCGGTATTTCCTACTTCGATGTAATGCATGATTGAAATATACTGTAATGTTTTGCTCATTTTGTTGAAATTACTACATGTCAGTAAATGTAACTTTCTTTTCAAGAGAAAAAGGAATATGTCATTTCCGCTTTAATATTAAAGATCGCAAAACAGACTACTGCCTTTTTATTTTTCTGCTTCAAACTGGTGAAAAACTATTAGACCAGTAGTTATTCCCAAGCTAATCGCATTTGATTACAAGAAGCGAAATCTTAGGAATCCCTGATTTCTTGGGACGTTTAAACTGTCAGTACTAACAGCCCTGCTGTTTGTAAAACACTTCTGCAGTGGAATGCCTTAACCTGGAAAAAAAAAGACTGTCCAAATCAGATTTCTTACGCTCCGACGGAAAAAAACCCTCTCATATCCCCAATTACAACGTCACAAATTGTTTGTTATTCGGCTATGACCTGTTAAAGCTTAATAAATTTTCAAATAAAACCCAACAAACTTATATTACCTGGAATTGGGTCCACGAACTTACAGTATACTGAATGCCAATTTCAGCAACTTTTCATGTGCGGAAAGAGACGCAAAAATTTGTTACTTCATCGTCCATGTTGATAATACTCTCCCTATCCATTACCATAAGAACGCGTTTAATTGGGTTATTGGTGCGACAATTGATTTCCAATCAAAGTCTTTCAACGGCGTGATTCTATGTCAGTACAAGTTATTTAAATAAATTTTCAACGCAGTTTATTTCTTGTTTTATTTCTTACGTTCCCTCCCTCCACAAATACAACATGGGTCAATACAAAATGGGTCGAAAATTGAGGTTAATCCATTGGATTCCAGGTATTTGCATTAGGAATCGTGCCAGAATCGTGGTCAGTGATATGTCAGTTATATATTTGTTCTACTAGACTGAGGTTAGTATGGACTTTAGTATCGCAGGGGAGGAGGAGTGACACCGGATGCTCATGAGACATTTTGAATGGAAACTGTATTAACGGTCCCACGAACCGGGAGATCTCGTGGTTGTTGATGCTTTTTTTGCTTGTTTGTTTATTAGTTCTTTTTTTTTTTTAATTTTAGGAAGGAGGTTGTTTTATTTCACCAATATGTTTCTCTCCGTTAATTAGGGTCCCAAAGAGGACAGAAATGCTGATTCTGGCTTAATAGAGCCCTCGAGTGCAGTGATGGAGCTCTAGAGCCCCGAAAGCCCTAAAACCGGTACCCTTTGAGACCCTGGTTAATTAACAAAAACTGGCAAAGGTAAACGAGGTCGCTCTAAAGAACGGTCATCCATCTCAGTGGCGGAATACGTTAACATTATGGCGGCTGATGGGGTAGAATATGCCCGGTGTTGCGACCGCCTAGTGGCGTGCGCTGCCTGAGCACGGACAGAGTAAAAGAAAGAAGCCATGTGGCTTAGAGAGCCTACTTGAAATGCTGCACTGAATTGATGTTCGATTGAAATTTAAAGATAACACTAGAATACGTTTGTATCGTTGTTACCGTGATGTTCATGTTATTTCAATTAACGCGTTGTAGTTGAAAAAGAAAGTCCGAATGAAAACAACAGCAAGAGGCCATGTGTAGTTTATTAATCGTTTCAGAAAATGACTTCGTTACATGCCATCCCCGTTCTAGATGGACGCAGTAAAATGTTATGCTCTCTTAAATTAAAACTTATTTGAGTCACTAAGGAGCGAGATAATTTGTGAGCCTCAGGTAGTATAGTACAGCTTCCTTGAAAGGGTTATAATTTGCATTGGCGATTTCATTAAATAGAACCACAAAACTCGGAAAGTATTTCCGGAACTCGTTGTCTCTAGCATCCGCTTTAGTTACATCATGGGCTAAAGGGTCTCTTCCAAACGTTTGCTCTGGAGTCAGAGTGCCACTGAACATCTGTACAGCTGTTTGTACAGTCGGCACAATACTTGGATCAATACGGAAAGCCCTGTTGTTTGTAAACTGTCTCTCCAGTGGAACACCTTTGCCTATAAAATAAACGAACCAGTCAATGGTCACTTATTAGACGGCCCGTACAGCCCTTAGTGCGAGGCCGTCTATAGTTTTACACACTAACATGCCTTTGGTAGGTTCTTGAAGGCTACGGATGATTGATTGGTATGTTAATGATATATATAGGGAAGGAAGGAGTGGATGTGGGGTGTTTGTGACCGTTGTATTCTTGGGGATAGGCGTAGGTGTATCTGGTTGACAGCATTTATAGCTTCGCACGTTTTCCCGCGCTAGGCAGCTCTTTCTTTCAGAGTTTGGTTTTTATTGTTGGTTTTTTTAGCGTTATTTTTAGTGTTATCGTTTTTAGCGTTGAATGTGTCTAAGATCAATTTTTTTCAACCAACGAGGCCAGTCTTAATGTTTTGTAAAATCGAATGGTTTGGGAGGTTCAACTTACAACAGAGGCTGAATAACTGCGGCTTCTGTAAGATCGCTAGCGCTCGCAAAACCTTGGTGGAGGGAAACGATAAAGAGGACTCTTGCGAAGAGAAAAATTCAGTTGAAATTAAGGTTGTCCATGCACGCGAATTTCGAGTAGGATTTGAGGCTGGAGGAGCAGTTAGTTAGAAACAGCCCAAAGATGAGATTATTTGTTCATTCCCTATAGGCCACTGTTGGCTTGATAAGGAACAATGGTAGTAGAAGGAGTATTATTGAAAGCATAAAACTTCTCTATTCTGATGTTTGTTACCTGGGATAGGATGGGAATTCCAGGAATTGACTGCGTATCCCATTCCAACCTCTACCACTTGCCTAGTTACCCAAGATACGCAAAATTTGGTCACTTCGTTATCCATGTCAATGGCCCCGTCGTTTTCCATTTCTACAAGTGCCCGCTTGATGGGGTAGTTAGTACGACCATTTATTTTCACCCACAGTCGTTCCACAGCGTGATTCTATGGGAGAAACACGAAAAGCAGTCAAACAACTGATCTTCAACTAACGCTATACTTATAATACTTACTACAATGCATACATGGCTAAATTATACTTTCATTGCTTTTACATTACTTAAATGCAATTCATACTGGACATGCCACGTTCATGTTCCTGACGAACATGACGAACACGGATTACAGGAAGGCTAACACCAACAACTAGCAAAACAGCTATGGAAAGAAGTCGCAAAAAAAGCTGAAAGACTTGTGTCTACACAATGATAACTTTTGACTACAGTCACACACACATTAAAACTGAAAGCAAGTCGTCCTCTGAAAAGGTGGGGGTGGGGGGGGGGGGGTGATCAGTCATCTTTATGAAACTCTGATAAGTGGCTTAGTGAAAGAAAATCAAGGTCTGGGGGAGCGTTTCACCTTTGCCATCACATGATCCAATCCATAAGGCTTCTGTTTTTCCTGTCATTTTTTGCCGTTTTGTCTGAGTCCTGAGATATGCTTAGCGGTTCAGTATTCGCCTATGCTTTTCGTTTGTAAGCGAGAGTTTGTTGTTGCATCGATGATTTGTGGTGCTCTTAGCTACTCCGTTTATTCAAGGTTTCAATTTGAAACAGAGTGAAGAGATAAATGTTATTTTAAATAAGGTTTTTTAAGGTCATTCTTCAGAAATGATATTACTATGGTAACTTCCTTATGGTTAAGCCGTGAACCAGGATCTGTAGAAAGATCGTTTTACCTCCTAAAATAGTAGCTTTCTTCCAGATATACCCACCTGCTTGGATTGAGTCTGTATGTAAGGTTGTCTGCTTGTGTTATTTCTGAAGCCTTTCATGTGATCTTGAACGGACAATACTAAATAAAACTCTCTGCCATGGTCGACCCGAACTTGGTCAAACATACCATACTCCAGTAGCGTTTTCCTTGAAATGAAAAAGGAAAAGAGAACAGACCTAATTATAGCTAGTTTGGATCGGCTGTAAAACGACGTATTTTTCTGGTTTAGAATATGGAATTATTGCTTTGCACATACTATTCTTGAAACATTCTTAATGAATCTACGTAACCTCGTAATGATAATAAGGGCTGACAGCTAACCTGAATACATCCCTGTAGATAATGATGTTATTTTTCAAAGCCATTACCGACTTCGCAGTTATAAAAGAACTGTAGCCATCCACAGATACAACCTCCGTGACTCCGTAACGAACTAGCTTTTCGTTCTGATCCAGATGCAGTTTATGACCAAAATATTCTGCGAAGTAAGGCACAGGATTGAGGTGGCGAGTGGTTGCCGTTTGCCGTTCCCTGTGGTGCTGTGGGTTGACTTGCTTAAGTACATTGCCAACTTTATTCACTCCTAGTCGCAGGCCTCTCGAATGCCTGAGGTAGCCAGTCATCATTTTGCTGCCGTAAGTTGGACCAACCTTCAACAAAATGTTTAGACCTCTGTTACAATTCGCTGTAGTGCTCGTTTTGTGGTATTAGTATTGGGAGGCGGATGTTTAGCTGTTTTCTAATTCAATCGGGTGGGGGCTGGAAGTAGGAGTCTGAAGTTTATACATAATTATGTAATGATTTGTAGAGGTAGCCATGAAAAGTTCTATTGTGTTAACTGACACTGAATAACAAAACACATACTCGGCACTTCAGCAACAGCAGAAGAGACCGCGTTGTTGAAAAACGAAAAATGGAAGTGAAGTTTTGGTGTTCATTTATCGCAGTGCACATAAAAAAAGAGAAAACAGAAGTCAACTTTTGTTTCCTGGTTATTTGGTTTAGTGTATACATAGTGTTTCCACATATACACATTATGTTTATATATATACACACTTTTGTGTATTAACAACACAAAGCCAGAATATCGACTGGCCGAACTGTGCACGGACTTTCAGCAATCCCGTTTAGAGAACTGCATGACAAGTTTCCAGTCTGGCGTGACTACGATAATACATCTGGCGTGACCAGGATAAGACATTAGCATAAAATCACCATAACTAGTAGATTTGTCATCAGCAGACAACATTGGTACGTGGTTTGATTCTATTTCTTCAACATAGATCTGACCCTTTCTTTAATATATAGCTGCGTCTACACTGTTTGAGCAAGCGAAACCGAATACACATACCTCTGCAATTGCAGTAGAGATCACGCTGTTAATATCCAAACATGTCAAGTTCGAATCATGACGCCGTATGCCATTTACAGCACAGTACCGTCGAACGCTTCTCTCGGAGAGGCCATCCTGTCCCGGAAACCTATGATTTAATATCTGACTTACTTCCTTGTGCGTTTTTCCTTGCTTTTCAACAAGGTCTTCTATGTAACAAGCAGTCACTACTTTCTCAATCGCCGCCATCTTTCGAAAGTCCCGCCAAGAGTCAACTGTGACAGTCCCAGTGCCGCTAGCCGCCGGTCATGCCTCAGATACATTGTAATCTGTATCGACAACACTTTTTAATATAACTTACGAAATGTAAAAATAAAAATATAGTATTACGGTCCGTGCACGGTTCGGCCAATTTAATTTTTCATTTTTTTCACTGAAATAGAAAAATCAATTTTTGTTTATTTTAACTGTTTGATGTTTGTTTTAAAATAGCGAAAAATGTAAAGTGAATTAAAGCACGAAATTTACACTGATTTTTATTTTTTTCAATTTTCAATTAATTTAAAGTATTGAAAAAATAAGGTTATACCAAAAAAGCAACTTTCTGATATTTTTTCATTTTTCTGTTTTTCGACAGAAATTGGAGAAATGAAACAATGAGATAACATCAGTTGGTTGCATCATTTTTCCATTTTTCTATTTTCAAGAAAAAATAGAAAAATGAATTCTTTGTTTTGTTCTGTCGATTGTTTCATTTTTCTATTTTTCTACTTAAATTAGAAAAATGGAAAAATGGTTTTGATGTCTATCAATTTTTCATTTTTCTATTTTTCTACTTAAATTAGAAAAATGGAAAAATGGTTTTGATGTCTATCAATTTTTCATTTTTCCATTTTTCGCGTTAAATTAGAAAAATGGAAAAATGGTTTTGATGTCTATCAATTTTTCATTTTTCTATTTTTCGACTTTAATTAGAAAAATGGAAAAATAGCTTTGATGTTTATCAATTTTTCATTTTTCCATTTTTCGACTTAAATTAGAAAAATGGAAAAATGGTTTTGATGTCTATCAATTTTTCATTTTTCTATTTTTCGACTCAAATTAGAAAAATGGAAAAATGGTTTTGATGTCTATCAATTTTTCATTTTTCTATTTTTCGACTTAAATTAGAAAAATGGAAAAATGGTTTTGATGTCTGTCAATTTTTCATTTTTCTATTTTTCGACTTAAATTAGAAAAATGGAAAAATAGCTTTGATGTTTATCAATTTATGTTTATCTATTTTTCGAGTTAAATTAGAAAAATGGAAAAGTGGCTTTGATTCGTGTCATCCCAAAAAATGGTGTTTTAAGGTTATCACGTGACCCAAGGCACAGTTTTCCCTCCAAGTTGTAACAGGAGTGTAGTCTGTGTCTCTTGTGAGAAGCCATGGACATTCCTCTTTTCAAACAATTTGTTTGGTCATATATTCATTATTTCATTTTCATCCTTCACGGTTTTATAACAAACCGACTAAATGACCAGCTCCTTTTTGGCTTGTTAGCTCAATTGGTTAGAGCGTTGCACCGGTATCGCAGAGGTCAAGGGTTCGAATCCCGTACAAGCCTGAATTTTTTTTCAGGCTTTCTTTCCGCAGCTGCAAAAGTTGCGTCTATAACTGCGATGATCTTCTTTACATTTAATTATGTTAATACTGTTATATAAAATAACTAACATAAGGCTACAAGCTAACGCCGCGGCTGGCCTCTTCCGTGTCTTGAGAGCGGATTCCCAGCAAGTCTAACAAGTAAGCCGTCTGCACGATTATTTGGTGATGCTAGTCGCATTAGTTAAGTATTACAAATATAAGTGTTTCAAACGTTTTTACAAAGAAACATTTTCGGATCAATATGTTCTAGTGCCGGGAGACTGCTATTAATAGCCCAATAAAGCTCTTACGGCGTTTTGTCGTTTAAATCCTAGATTGTTGTCACCCGCTCGTTTTGCAGCAACGTTTGGTCAAATGGCCCTCCTTTCTTGAAAACCGAGACGAGATTTTACTGGTTTACAGATCTTCTTTTCCAACAACAAGTCTCTTTTCTCCCCTTTATAAACAAATTGTTTCAAAAGAGGAATGTCCATGGCTTCTCACAAGAGACAGAGACTACACTCCTGTTACAACTTGGAGGGAAAACTTTGCCTTGGGTCACGTGATAACCTTAAAACACCATTTTTTGGGATGACACGAATCAAAGCCATTTTTTCCATTTTTCTAATTTAAGTCGAAAAATAGAAAAATGAAAAATTGATAAACATCAAAGCCATTTTTCCATTTTTCTAATTTAAGTCGAAAAATAGAAAAATGAAAAATTGACAGACATCAAAACCATTTTTCCATTTTTCTAATTTAAGTCGAAAAATAGAAAAATGAAAAATTGATAGACATCAAAACCATTTTTCCATTTTTCTAATTTAAGTCGAAAAAGAGAAAAATGGAAAATTGATAGACATCAAAACCATTTTTCCATTTTTCTAATTAAAGCCGAAAAATAGAAAAATGAAAAATTGATAGACATCAAAACCATTTTTCCATTTTTCTAATTTAAGTCGAAAAATGGAAAAATGAAAAATTGATAGACATCAAAACCATTTTTCCATTTTTCTAATTTAAGTCGAAAAATGGAAAAATGAAAAATTGATAGACATCAAAACCATTTTTCCATTTTTCTAATTTAACTCGAAGAATGGAAAAATGAAAAATTGATAGACATCAAAACCATTTTTCTATTTTTCTAATTTAAGTCGAAAAATAGAAAAATGAAACAATGGACAGAACAAAACGAAGAATTCATTTTTCTATTTTTTCTCGAAAATAGAAAAATGGAAAAATGCTGCAACCAACTGATGTTACCTCATTGTTTCATTTCTCCAATTTGTGTCGAAAAACAGAAAAATGAAAGAATATCAAAAAGTTGCTTTTTTGGTATAACCTTATTTTTTCAACGCTTTAAATTAATTTAAAATTGAAAAAGAATTAAAAAACAGTGTAAATTTCGTGCTTTAATTCATGTTACATATTTTTCGCTATTTTGAAATAAACATCAAACAGTTAAAATAAACAAAATTTGATTTTTCTATTTCAGTGAAAAAAATGAAAAATTGAATTGGCCGAACCGTGCACGGACCCTTCCTCGCGTAATGACGATCGATAACTTGAAATTTCGCGCGTAAATTTTAATTGAAAGGATTGGTGCGGCTGTACAACGCTACAATTTACCTTGTGCCGTTTGTGAAGAATGTAAAAATAGTACAATTAAAAAGAAAAACATATCAATACGAAAAGTAGGCTGGAAAGACCTGAGAGATAAACAAAGAGTTCTATCATCCATTCATTCTATCATTCAAAGGAAGCACAGAAAACTTAAAAAAATCAAACTTAAATCAGCCAATTTTAAATCATCGTTACGGTACTGACAAATGTATACACAGGTACGCTTGCAAATAGACACAAATGAATAAATTTCACTGAAAATACTTCAGTTTTTATCTGAATCTAATTATAAACGTAAGGCAAACTATTATTTTAATGTTACGAACAAATCTGCCCGCGAATAACTTCTACCGCTGGTAAACAGGAGAAAAATTTTTGCATAAAATTTTTGCATAAAAATTAATATTTTCCTTACATACAAAATGTTATGTCAGATTTATATGTAGATTAATGTCGCCCCGGCCTGGAGAAGTGATGCTAAAAACGCCTCACACAGTTAAAAAAAAGAAAACAATGTGCAAGGCCTCAGTCGACGACAAAACAACAAACGCGGTGCGGACCGACCGCCGAGAAATCAGTTTCTGATGATTTGTTTGCTAATCGTAGCAAGTATTTTAGGGTCTTTTAGCGGCTGTTTTCTGAACCTGATACAGTAATAAATTGTTTTACATGTCTTTATGCGAAGCTATGAATGCCTTTCAGAGAACAAGCATGGATTAACAGGGCTGTCCTTGACGACAAGCCAAAAAAATTCGTGCGATATAGACTGCGAGTAGTCTCTAATTTTGGCGATTGTGATTGTGGGGCGGGCAAAATACACACGCGCGCGCGCGAAAGTTCGAGGAGACGCGACGCGAAGGGAGTGCCGAAAGTCGCGTCTCCTCGAAATTTCGCGCGCGCGCGTGTGTATTTTGCCCGCCCCACAATCGCCATCGCCAAAATTAGAGACTACTCGCAGTCTACGTGCGATACCTCATCGCTACTTCGTGCGTGTACTTTTTAAAAAACAGCGTGAACTTGAAAGACGTGGCAATGTATCGTTATTATCACCAAAAATATAGGAATTATTATTTACATTTAACTCTTCTGGTGTTGAAGGGAAAGTTATCCACTCTCTGGCCAAGCTACATAAGCATTGCGAACCTGCGTGGACAGATCGACTTGCGCTAGCCTTGCAGGTACCCATCGTATCTCCGATGACTTTTAGAAAGCTCCCGCTGGCATAATAGCGCAATGCTGTTAAAACCTGAAAAAAAATGAAAATGCTCGTCACTTTCACTGCTCCTTGACAAAAAGGCAATTTTCACAATACAGTTAATGGAATTAAGCTTTCTGCTATTAAGCTAAGGGCTAGTGAATAAATAGAAAATTGCCCACCTGTGTTTCCGCGCTCAGCGGAAAATTTCTGTTAGTATCACGCTCAAGTTCAGTCTCAAACTTGTCTACTAGCCACTTAATTCTTTCGGGAGACAACCTGTATCTTTCGATAACTTCATTTCTTCTCATGCCATGTAGAACAGTTCTTCCTGCGTTACTTCTTTTCTCGCGAGGTGGCAACATAACTGCCGCCGCAGCCGCCATTTTGTTTACAAACTTTTCCCGAAAAAAAAATTTTTTCGGGACCCTCTGATCATGACCACCCGTAAATTTACGGGGGGAAATGGCGCGATTTTTTTCGGGCCCGAAATGTTCGTGCGTTTCGAGAAACACTATAAAATGTTTTCGGGAGCTTTTCGGGTCACTTTTCGGGTCCGAAAAGTTTTCGGGGCTTTTGAGAAACGCACGCCTGGACAAGATAAGGTAAAACAGAATAACACAAACAAAACACACGTTAGGGTCCTTAATGGCGATATCGAGACCTCAGAAACGCCGACCATAAAAAATTGTTAAAACTTGTCTGCTATTCATAAAAACTTGTCTGCTATCCGTTGTATAAAAGGTATGCGATGTTTTCATAATGAACATGGAAGACTATTAAAAACTTTGGGCGGGGTCGGGATTTCGACGTAAAGAAGGGCGGAAAAAATAGGCGGGATCTGAGAACCCCATTGTGGAGCCTCCTTATACAGGGCATCCTGGTTTCTTAGCTTGTTTCCGAGCTTTTTAAAGGCATATTTGTGTAAGCTAATACGGATTGATCTGTTCGGCGTTTTTAGCTGAAATTTAAGGAGGAAAAAATTTTAGGAAACGGAATCCTATCCGCCGAATTTACGAGCTGCTAATGTCTTTCCGAAAATGCTAGCTAACCTTATTTTACACTCTAAACGACATATTTGTCCCTCCGAAAATAGTAGGAATTAATCAGTCACCTATTAGCGAAAGTCTGAGGAGATGTTTCGCCAAAGAAATGTCTGGTTTTCTCAGGCGATTTAATTAGCTCTGCCCAACAGATATTCCCCCGAAACGAACAGTTGCGTGCCCTTTGAAAGTCGAAAAGCCCCTGGGGCCGGGGGCGAGCCTCCCCGTTCCCAGCAAGCCTAGCAATGACTTTTGACGCAATGTGGCTATTATGGGATATGATATCGGGAAACAGATAAGCTTATATTTGTTCCAGAGGTATTTGTTCCTTGCGTGGAAAACGGATTTCATGTGAAGTCAGTTTTACTGTAAATATGACATCGTCAGAAGTTTTAAAGTATCGTTCCCCTAAAAGGACTTGTGGGTCTATGGCAAGTGATTTTCACCCCAGGTATGATTTGAGAAAAATGCCTAAAATTTGGGGCGATTCGTTAAGTGGAGTACGTTCATCCAATTCCGAGGTAAGAAACAAGCTCAAATTCTTCTAGTTTACCGTTGGTTTGTCACAGGGTTACGCAGTAAAAGAAGAATTTTGTATTAAGCTGTTTACTTTCGTTTTGGTAGCTTCTTACTATTTCACTTTAAATTCGAGATCTCGGCGAGGAAAGGAGAAGACATCAAAAAAGAAGAAGCTGGAAGCCCTTCAAAATCAAAATGTCAGATGTATTCGATAGAATTTCCTCCACTTTCACAGGTAAGAATTGTGTATTGCTATCAGTAAGGGTGAAAGTCAGTCGATTGAAAGATTTTAAATGAAATTTTGGTCCATGGTCTCCTTCTTCTTTTTGGTCTTAGCTATTGTTACCATATTAAATTATAAGTTAAAAGAGGATATATTTTTAATGATAGTTTATTGACGTCATAACATCCATAATGTTCTAATTTCGATTTGGATAATGATATCCTATAAACAGTACCTTCAGTTTCACAAGTCCGTTGACTTCGAGCGGCGTTACGGGAGTCGACCAGATGCACACAACCAAGATGACATTCGAAACCATGCGAAGACCTATGTTAAAAGCTGAATACAGATCGACACGCGCATAGCGCGACGTTTTAAACGGGCCCCCTTTAAAATATTGAGATTACTTGCCTTATGAAGGCTACAAAAGTACGTACCTGGGTACAAATCGACCGAAGCGGTTTACAAACTGGTTGGCCACTTACTACGCCTACCCTTGATCCTCTTTGCCTACCTTTCTCAATAACGAACATCGAAGTTGAGTGCAATTATTTTAGGAAAGTTTTTCTGGAACTCAGAAATTTCTTTCTCTGCATACAGTGCAGTTTATTTTGGACAAAATGCCTTCAGATTCCCAATGTAGTCGTCCTCAGTAAAAATCAAGACCTTCACTCTTGTACACTCTTCCTGGACATAGAATGCAAGATTTCTTCGTACACAGAATACGAGACCCCCACGCTTGCATTAATTTTTTTGTTAATGGTTGTTATTTGCTAATGGTTGCAACCAAGATTGCGATTGTCAAAATTCTCTTGTATCTGTAAGTGTATATTGAGTGATAAAACTGATGAATTTACTTGCCCTGTTTTGTTGTGTTAACTTTGGAATTAGCCTTTGCAAATGGGAATGTGGTGAGGGGAATATCTTGGGGAGAAAATCAGCCCAGTTTTTGCTATTGTTATCAGCTATTGTTTCAGCCCAGCTCTCCCCTGTTACAATGAAAGTCAACACTGGCTTTAAATTACCAAAGATCATTTATTTATTAAAATTAAATAAACCTTATTTACAAAGCATCCTTAAAATAATTAATCACTTAGTGTTTATCAGTTCATTGTTTAGGCATTTTGTGAAAAGTTTAGTGCCCTTGATGGTCTTAAAGAATCTGACCCACCCAAGAGCCTTTGCGCGCTTACCTAAGTTCAGACGCCATTTTCGGGGCACCCAAAACTCCGGATTTCATCGTTAGAGAAAGTAATCCTTCTCCATCGAGCGGTTACTGCACAAAGCAGCCTCTATCAACACATAAATATTTTCGTCGTTTATTGTTCTTTCTGTACGGGGTATTGTGGACAATCGCTACTTTCCGAACGGTAATCGAGTGGGATTCTGTGCCTGTTCAGAAGTTCCTCCGTCGCAACGGCGGCGAATCGTCCCAAGGTGGGACGTCCACGGAGGCGAGAAGGCATCAAACGACTCAAATTGCGAGAGCCAACGTTTAATCTGTGGAACGAGCGAAAGGACGCTCTTGGGCTTCGAAGAATTACAAACAGTGTTCGCCGAAATGCTTTTCCATCAGCATTTCAGTGCCCTTCAAGAACGCGCTCGATCTCACCCGGGATCTCACCATGGTCGTGGATCACCACATTCAACACCTTCTACTCCGAGGCTAGGTAAGAAAATGTTTGTAACATGTTATCAGTAAATTGGCTTCTCTGTTGTGCTATCCAGCCAATGTTCCAGCTGGCAATAAACGATCTTGTATCTAAATTATATGCGTGACAAATGTTAAGTAGTCTGTGTGACAATGTTTTGAATTTATTCACAGAGAGAAAGGAATTGTTCCTGCAGTCAACGCCTGTTAGAATAAGACGCGGACCTGAGGATTTATCGGTGTCCCCGTTACCCTTTGCCAGTGCTTCAGACAACACATCTGTTAGCAAGTGAGTTCTTGTTTCTATCTGAGAAAGCAGTGAGAGTACTTTGAAGTCAGTGTGTATGTTTGGCAATATTTTTTATTTGTCACTTTCAATGTGAAATCTTGTGACATTTTTTGGAACTTCGAAAAGTGCAGCTTGTACTGATATGGTCTATTTCTGGTGTATTTAGCATTGAAGTTGATGTAACTGGTAGTTCCACGATCCACTCTGAAGCCCGGAGAAGAGCTCGCCACATGTCACCAGACTCTTCTGGAGCAGGTCCAAAGTTGGAATCCCTGCTTCTCCACTTTGGAAGGAAACCCTCACTCAGAAGTTGTGAGCGATGAGCGATGAGTATTATGCTTTATTGTATTGTTTGATTGTTATTGGTTGGATTTACAGGTATTTTTGTATATAATTTTCCTCATGTCACACACCTGGCAGTTGAACTAACCCATAGGTGGAGGGGGTAATGCTTTCAAAGTAACTTTGAATTTGTTTGACTGACCCATCAGTTACACATGGTGGTGACTTGCTTTTGTTTCTTTTGAGAACAGCAGAGGTTATTATTTGTTGTGTCATCCTTGTATTGTGAACAATATTTTAGTATAGTTGAATGTGCAATGCTTACAGTGGCCCTTATCAAAAGTGAGGATCCCAGATTTCTCTCACATTTCCATTAGAGTTCAAATAGATGTATTTTTCTCTACATTGAAATTGAAATATTGTTTTGTTATGTATCTGCATGCCATTTTTGGCACTGTGCGGAAACTTGTGATGGAGATACTGAATTGCTGAAGGTATGTGACTTTCATTTTGGGTGAGGTTGCTCGAATTAACATTTTGTGGCAAGTTAGAGTATTCAGTTTTATGTTGTGGCATCTTACAAAATAAGTGTTATGTCTTCCTTTTAAGGACAAGTGGTTTGGGATAATGCACCATGTGTCTGTGGGGAGCATGAGTGGTATGGAGCTACTTGTTCCCATGGACCACTGACTGAAGTGGAAGGTGGCAAGGAGTACTTAGCCATGAACTCCAAGACTGCAAAAGAGTTGCGGAAGATCGTGTTGGGCCATGAATGGTTAAAGAGTGTGGAACACTGTGTTATTCAGGTACATTTTGGGACAACAGTTTTTTGATGACACTCGCATCAGACCTTTTAGATGACTTAATGTATACCCATCGCTGAATAGATCTGAATGGATGTACATGTACCTTTCCATTAGAGTGGCTTATAGTATCCCTCGTTATATGGCATGGTCTGTGAGCACTATGCTTGGTTGTCTGTTACATAATAGTACCTTTTTATACAGGTCGCCATCACCTATTGGTGGTTTTCTACAAAGCAAGCCTTGTCTGAAGTAAATCAGTAGTAATAAGTTAAAAATTAAAACTATACCTGTCAGTACAGCTGGATCTTAACTTTGTTTTGATCCTAATTTTGTAATAAATTAATTTGGCCAATATTCCACCACCTTTATCTCATGCTTGACCAATAACCCATATATAATGTATCTATTTAAAAAATGACTCAAATAATGGCTCAGTCTCGAATTTTTGATATTTTTATCTAAACTAGGCATACAAGCAACTTAGAAAACTTCAACTCGATGCTTCTGAAGTATGCTCCGAAACGGATTGCATTTGGTTAAGTTCATGTTCATGTAAATAGAAGGAAATCTGTTGGGAAAAAATTACAAACCAGGATGATAGTTCGTTGGGAGACAGGTTATGTTCCCCACACCATTTTCCTTGTTCTTCTGCTTCAAAGTATACAGTAACTTCAACTGAATGTTATAATATGTTTCAGCTATGAGGTCTTTACTGGGCAGATTTTGTTAGCAGCCCTGGACCACAACTTCCATGTTTTCTGCAAGATCCTGGAAGGGCAGTTCAAAAAGATCTATTCCAAACGTTCAGGAAACTGGAGGGTGGAACCTGTGAAGGAACCCAAGCAGTATCCTCATTTGGCTTTGCTCCAGGCAGACATCTTGCGACGTCATGCAGAAGATAAAGATCCCATTACCAGGCACATTGAAGTCTCCCCATCCAATCCCATCCACCTTGCACCAACAATAGCTATGAAAAGGGCCCCTTCAACTGAGGAGTTGGTCAAAGCTAAATTGTCACGCTTTCAGACTCAAAAGAAACCAGAATAGGTGTTAACAGACAATTTAGTGACAGGGTTCCCATGGTCAGGGAAAAGTAAAGGAAAAGCAGTTATCTTTCAAGGTCAGGGAAAACTCAGGGTATTTTCCATCACGTCAGAGAAATTCTAAATTCATTGATTTTGTGAAAAGTCAGGGAACTTTATTTTCAGTTAACCAGATATATATTTCTAGATATGGGAAGGCCTATAGTTGTAGAAATTGTCTATTAGTGATTTGGTTTTTGTGATTTCATACCATAGAAGTCATCATAATGGTCATCCTTTGTTGCCAGGGAGAAGTCTGTGAAAAGTCAGGAATTGATTTTGTCCTGATGGGTAGTAACCTGGGTAACTAAACTAAGAATGTTTGTTTTACTGGTAGATCACTGTTTGATCTTTTCAACATGAGAAAAATTTGAATTTTGTTGAAATGCTTTGTCTGTAAATATTAACATTGTCTATCAAAATTCCCAATTTTTTTTTATTTGGAAATACTTCAGTGAAATAAAAAGAAATAAATATATCAGAAATTTCATTCTCAGGAGACAGGACTGAGAAAGAATTGAAGTCTTTATAATTATGATAATTATATATGCACAACATTATGATTCATCAAGTGTACCAAATCTACAACCATCATAATTTTATCATGGAACAAAGGTAAATAAAGGTTGTCACTCGTAATAAATGGATGAGAAACAGAGGTTTTTGACCTTTTCTTGTGAGAATGGGTGTATTTTGTTACTGTGCAAATCCAGGTTTTTTCTGGAATATTCTTGTGTTGTGAGGTAAAAGCCAATCAGATGCTAGATAAAAAACCACAACCTGTAGCAATAATTAGGTTTGTGGCTTGCAGTTTTTTCTTGTGGTTTGATCTCCCATCTGATTGGTCATGTGTTCATGGTTGTTGAATTCGCAAGTAAAACTTAAATTTTTACCCCCACTTCATTACCCAATATCAAATCAAAGTGTTCACAATTTTTGGTTTTGCACAGTAAAACATAAATTTTTCCCCAACTTCATCAGCCAATACTACAAAATGCAGGTTATAGCCCCCATATCATACTTATAAGGCTATTGACCCACCAGTTATGTTCCCTGCAATAAAATGTTTATTGTGAAAACATTTTCCACTTGCCAACAAAACAACCTTTTCAAAGTTGTGATGCCCCGGACCTATAAGCTGCACTTTACAGTATAATGATAGCCCAGAATATTTACAAATAAGTTTACCGGTAGTCAAGAAAAAACTTGTAGGTTGAAAAAGTACGTTGCTTTAACACAAACTACTCTCCAACTGTTTCCAGACTTATCCAGTTGACATGTTACATTGGGTGTGGGGGGGGGGGGGAGAGGGGGAGAAGGGGGGCATTTTTTTAGGTTTTCTTTTTTCAATAAAATCTGGTAATGACAATTAGGAGAATGAGGATGTTTCCTTCCTTGTCACAGCCCACAAGCAAACTCTCTCAGATGGGTGGGGGTAAGAGAGCTTGCTGGCAGGCTATAGTGATCACTCACATACTTCTCATTAGCCATATGCATCATAATACATTGATATTTCAAAGCGAATTCACTGTCACCGATGGGCCTTAAAAGAGCAACGCGACAGAATCTTTTTAGAATCTTGGGAAAATACTAATTTTGTGAGGAAATAAGCACAAAATGCACTTTGTTTAAATGCACCTATGAACGGCGAAAGCCCATGTAACTGCCATCTGGAGCTGGACAAGCTTGTCTAATGGTTGTAACTACACAAGACGGCAAAAGTTTTCGATTCCCCCTTCCAAGTTTTCCAAATTTCCACAACGTGTACTGCCGGTATGCGGCCTTCTGATAACTGAGTGGAGTAATCAGGCTCATCTGCACGGATGTCACACCTGGCTCTTATTGCCAACTGCAAAACTTTCCGATCTAAACAGGTGGTGTTGAACATTACATAGGAATTAACAGGTTCTTTTCTGGCAGCAAACATTTTCCTGCTCGTCCTGCATCCTCCGGCACACTCCACAAATACACCATTGTTCTGCGTCATTTTCCGGTTCTGGCGACTCCGACTCTGGATCATTTACTCCTGTTAGTAGATCTCTGGCGTATTCTACACTGCCACGGCCTTGGCTCAGTACCCTGATGAGAAGGTTACTTTCCTTTTCAACCTTTGCTAGCTTCTTCACAAAATCCTATCGTATAAAACAGAGAGACTTCAGCTACAAACAATTTGTCAACAAGTGCCAATTTTTCTCAGTTGCTTGCGATAATTTGTACTAAACTTAAGTTTACCTTTATTTCATTCTCGGACTTTTCTACAGCTCTTCGGTGGCGTGCATATGCGCTCGGATTGTTGAATACAGGCTGGACTTCAACGGCCCTATTTTTGCAGGCAGCTTTGCTCGTTCCACACTGACAACTTGACGTGCATTTGGAGTCGGCATTCTGACACGGGCAGCCTGTCGAGCTCGCACTCATGTTTCGGCTACATGTGTTTTTGCAGCGCCAAACCTACAATGTCAGAGCCAGTCTCGTTTTAGTTTTAAAAATAAACATCGGAAGAAATGCATATTCTTATTTTGAAGCGGATAAATGTAAAGCTGGGATGATTTCTTACCACACGAGCGACAACAGCGCTGCTTGGTTCGGTGACTGAATCACGGCGAGCCGTGGTTCGATTCCGCTCACGTTCACTGGCAATCCGTAAGCATTTACAGCAGGACGTTCTGCGTATTCATCTCCACTTAAATTGTCGCCAGTGATATTTAGAGCTTCTTCGCAATCGCTCACTTCCAGTTGCATCCTTTCCGCCATATCGATGAGAAGAATCTCGCGCGCTGAAGTATGGCCCAAATATGGGAAGAATACAACGGTGTCCCGGATGATAACAATAATAGAAGCGCGCGTTGCAAACTGGGTGGGTCAGACTCTTTAAGGTCCTTGCTAAGGCCGTTCCAGATTTTTACCTCATGATACAAGCTGACCGGCAGATAATCTGCATGATGGAATGTTAAGACTGCCACTGTGTCCTGAAAAATAATAAACTACGAGGAGAACGATACACAGGGAATTTCTTAGGGCATAATTTGTTTCTCGTGTTCTGAACAGGTTAGGTTTTCATTAAATGCTGTGGGGCATTCATTCAAATAAGTTAATCAGCCCTGGTTCCTTACTTACTTACCAGCTTATTTCCCTAGATGGTTGCCCTGTGTCCTTAGTATAAAACTTTACGAGTAGTGATTACCACCATCTCAGCTTTTGTGGCTGATCACGCTTAAATTAAGATAAAAAAGTTGGTTGATATGTTTCCTACTTAAGATAAATGTTGTGAACACATCAGATATTAACATTTTCTTGAATTCTAAGCTCTGAGAAAATAAAAGGCATTAAATTCAGTTTGAACAACAGTCTGTTGCCTAAACAGAGATTGTGTGACAAACCTAAATGAAATGTTAACCATCCCATGTTTTGAGCAGTTTTCAAATGAGTGTCATAAAACCAAAACCAAAGTTATTAGTCTAACCATTCACAACAGGGATAAAAAAAAACAAAATGAACCAATCAGAAATTGAAGCAAATACCAGTGATTAACGTCAAGCGCGACAAAACGTGTGCGAGCAAGTCACAATTGGTTTTGGTTTAACTTCTGATTGGTTGAGAGAGTGGTGCAAACTTTTTTATCCAATCAGAGAGCGAAGTAAAACAAAACCAAAGCAAACACAGCATTACTTTCGACACTTGTTTGAAAACTGCTCTAATTTACACAACAAATTGTGAGCCTACAACCTGAACAGGAGGGTAGCAAAACAAATTTGCAAATGTTTGCTTAATATGTTCATAGCTTCTATCTAAAGTACAGGTAGTAAACATTGTTTATCTCTCATGTATTCGTCAATTTTTTTCCTGTTGTTATTAACTAATTTTTAGTCACTAAATAAATAAAATCCCTTCCTCAAACTCATTTACACTTTCTTAAAATGTTGCTATGTATAAATGGGGTTATGTATTTGTTTTCTTTTCAGGAAAAACTAAGGGCGATTTTTGGGGAAAGACCAAAACGAAGTGTCACAGGGCTTGAACTGAAGGTGAGTTTGTGCAGAATGGCCATGTGTTCATACATTAACACTCAATCCTTGATTATTCAAACTCAGAGGGACTTCCTGGAACTTTCTGTACATAAACCACCCTGTGTAGCATAAACAGCACCACAATAAAGTTCTACACAGTGGCTTTCATTTGAGTGGGTTAATTTTAGTATTTAATTCACAAAGTCAATGTTCTAGCACCTGACTTGTTGTTTACGAGGGCAATTTGTTAGAATAAAGTGAAAATCCCTAATTCAACAAGGACTCATTGCAATAACCTGCTTAACAATTTATCAGCACCTGTATTAATAGGACAGTCTCTATTAAGTGGACATCAACAAGGGTCCCAATATAGGTTTCACTGTATCCTGACTTTACCTTTGAACAAACTGTATGCTTTTTACTTTACATTACATGAAACAGTAAAAAAGTGAAGGGATGCAAAGGTTCTTGACCACTTTGAATGTGTTCCTTTAAATGAAACTGATGAATTGATTCAAGGTTTTTTTAATTTTAAATGCAAAAAAACATCTTGTTGGTTTTTGGAAGCCACTGAGATTTGGCTGGAATGTTTTGTTTCCAAGTGTAGACCCAATGTTTCTTTCCTTTTTGATGAAAAGTCAAAATATAGTCTAACTCCCAAATGAGTGTTGTGTTTAAAACTTTGAAGAAAAAGTGAGCTTGCATGGCCACCCAGCCAACCAGGAGCAGGTAACTTGCCATACCTTCTCATAATTGTAAAGATAAATATGCCCTCTGTGTCAATCAATCAGCATTGACTAATCTTGATCGTACAGTATACGAAATAGACAAATAGCACCATAGTAAAGAAGTTTTCAATACCTATCATTGGAGTGGTCACACATTTGAACTTTATTCACCTTTTTAAGTGGTTACATTTATTTGAATGGGCACACTGCAGGATTCCATGAACAAACTAGAAAGCTTAACAAGGTTAATGTGATAGCCAGTAATCATTTTTCTTTTGTTACAGGAGTCAGATGAAAGTGAAGATGAAGAAGAAGGGCTCACCTATGAAGAACTTATCGAAACACCGGGGTGTAAGGCGATAATGGAGGACATAAATGCAATCTTTCAAAAGCCACATTAAAGCCAACAAAAGTATTGATTAGTCCAGTCCGGGTACCTGGATACGGACTAAGAGAATGTTGATAATTTGTGTAGACTCGAAGATAATTAACAAATATTCCACAAAGTGGAGGTGTATAGTAGTGGATATTTACCAAACCGCAAATTGGCGGGGTAAGTATCCACCACTGTAATCTGTAATTTCCTGGACATCATGTAAATGAAGGACTGTGAAATATGTAAAGCTGGAAAGTGAGGTCATTTTCTGTCAATATTGTGTAAATAAACATCTATGTGTAAAGGTGGATTTCCTTTGCTGCATATTTTTTACAGGCGTAGATTTGACTGGTTAATGGCTCAGTCAATTGCAAACTCGACCATAGCCCCTCGCCCCCCATAGGCGTTTTCGGGCATTTGCCAAACTAATTGCCAGTGCCCACACGGTTGAGCATTTGCGGGCAAAGGTCTTCCCAGGGGTGGTTCAATTGTTAGTTTACTCAAAAGTGACATATTTGTCTAGCTCTCCTTTGCTTCCACTTGCAGATGTGCGAAAATTGTGGAAAACGGGCATGGTAAAACCTTTCCATAGCCTGAGAAAACAGCTGACATTTCGCGAGGTCACCACTTGAGCCCTCGCAAAATGACGTCTGAGCAATGAGCACAGAATTCCCATACTGATGACGTGTCACTACCCAGATCTAGATAGTGCTTCTGATTGGTTGTGCCGCAAGACCAATCAGAAGCACTACCTAGATCTGGGGATTGACACACCATCAGTATGGAATTTCTGCGCTCGTTGCTCAGACGTCATTTTGCGAGGGCTCAAGTGGTGACCTTGCAAACGTCGGCTGTTTTCTCAGGCTAACCTTTCCAGAGTTTCGTGGTAAAGTTTTTTCACTTGTAGCCACTTGGCATAAACGAAAACAAACGGGCCTCGTTGAAACCAGAAGTTAACGTTCAGGGAAAATGTAATTCTGTTCTGGTCACCTGGGTGGGACGTTTCCAGTATTTTGTGTACACAAGTTGACCCCTTCTTAATTGGGGCACCTGCAATCTTCTGACAATAAAAAGACAAATGCCCAACAGGTGAATGGTCAGATTTGGAAATGGAACAAAAATAGACTGAGACATGACGTACATAGAAAATAGTAGAGAATGTATGAAAGGCTTGCTTAAACGTAGAAGTTAACCCTTTGAGCCCTGGAACAAAAATGCATATTCTCCTTACTGCTCTCCATACATTTCTTATGGAACTAGTAAGGAGAATTTGTATAACTATCAAGACATCTTATCTTTGGTGATCACTTCCTTTATTTTCAACACTTGAATGCTTGAACAGGTAGTGATAATGTAAACAGAAATTTCATTTTCGTCACTGTTAAAGCTTAAAGGGTTAAACTGCCCAACTGTTCTAAGGGCCTGTTTACAAGGAGGGAGGGTTACGCAGCAAGCGGATTAACCCTAGCAGGAGGGTCAAAGATCGCCCGGGCTTACAAGCAAAATTTCACAGGTAGGGAACCCTACCAAGCGCATTAAAGTTGTCCCGGGTGGTAACGCGGTTACCAAGGGTCTGAAAACAAGTAGAAAGCTAACCCGGGTAGACGGCTTAACCCCACCTCGAGTGTTTACAAGGGAAAAAGTTAACTCGCCAGCCAGGGTAACCCTAGCACGCAGATAGGGTAACCCGCCTACCCGGGTAGCCCAAGCTGCCTTGTAAACACGAAGAAAAAAGAGGAAATGTGTGAGTGCTAGGGTAACCCGCTTGCTAGGGGCCTCCCTCCTTGTAAACAGGCTCTATGACGGTTAAACATTGGGCAGGTTGTTTTTTAAGCCATTCTGGTCTGGGGAATCGCTTTTCGGTGCCTTTTCTAATGACCTGTTATTATTCCGGAGTGGTATGCCACTCTACGAATTCTGCTATTTGGGGAAGAATGAACAACGAGCGTCCTGAAAAAGTTGTCAATCATGTGCTACGTAGTAAGAAAATGGCTGGCCAAATTAGCAGGGCATTTGCGGCAAATTTAATTTCTCCCGCCGAGCCTGAGGAAGAAAATCTGCGGTCAGTTTGCAGTCCATTTTTTTTATTAGCGATTGCTTTTCCCTTGTCTACCATAACAATAATTTTGATCATTCCCATTCTGCCTATTCTCATTCCAGAAGAGACCAAAAAGCCCCCATTTTCTCTAATTTTATTTGAATGAGCAATCTGAGAGTTGACTCAACAGGGTGTGCAAACTTATTTATTTCCTATAAAGAGATAAAGAAAAATTTGTTTTAGCTCGGTGGGATTCGAATCCACGACCCCCGGATTCGATCACTGATTACGCTACGAGGCCAGACGGGTCAGTTCGTGGGTTACATTAGGAAGCAAGTGCTAAGGAGTACAGCTAGTGCGATGTGTTCGTTACAGCGGGGATTGGTTATGGGGGTCCTTTCCCATTCAATTTACTATTACTGGTCTGAAGAATATCGTTCTTTATACCGGGGACTTCGTTATATAGGGGTACATTACATTGGGGTTCCACTGCATTAAGATGACAAATCGCGGAAATGAATGCCAAGTGTGTATGAAATGTTGTGTTGCACAGCACTGGTTATGCAACGGAGCAATGAGAGAATTAACTACGCCTTGTGAGTTTAGTGCTTAAGTGAACTCATTTATTTCCCCCCTGAGCAGGGGAAATTCGTTCTGTTTGAAACGAAAAGGCGAGGATGTATGCCAAAAAATACTCCTCTCTTTCAAGGTTATTTGAACAGTGATTTTCTCGTGGGCGATGAGATCGGTCCGTCTCTTGGCTATCCCTTATTCCTCTTGTGGCTGTACCGCCATTGCAGCCTGCAAGCAACGTTAATAGGATGTAACACATTGTTGTCGGAGATTTTAAGGCACTTGAGATCACTTCGGTCTGTTTTTCCTCCCTAAGTACGCCCTCTAAACATATGACAAGAAGCAAACACATGCCTGCATTGTTGGGGGAGGGAGAGAGTGTTCCAAGTCTTTTCCTTCCTTCTCAACTAATTAGTTTTGCATACCGTGGAAATTTTAAAGGCGCTCATTTTTGTGGCACGTGACGCCAGTTAAATTCACGTTCATAAAAATTCTGTAACAGTGGAAATCCTAGCCTGAGAAAACAGCCGACGTTTTGCAAGATCGCCACTTGAGCCCTCGCAAAACGACGTCTGAGTAAAGAGCGCAGAAATTCCATACTGATGACGCGTCACTACCCAGATCTGATTGGTTGAAACGCGAGGGAATTTCGTTTGAACCAATCAGAAGCACTACCTAGATCTGGGTAGTGACGCGTCATCAGTATGGAATTTCTGCGCTCGTTACTCAGACGTCGTTTTGCGAGGGCTCAAGTGGCGAACTTACAAAACGTCGGCTGCTTTCTCAAGCTATGGAAATCCACGTTAAAACTGCATCCTCTGGGGACGACGTTGGATAAACCAAAGGTGCGTTTAGAAGGAGGGAGGGGACGGTACTCACCCACCACCCTAACATCCAACACTAAGCCTTGAATTTATTTCACCCCTTTTTAAATTCGAGATAAAGTATTTATCAGTGATTGTCGCACCACTGACTCACTGAGATTTTTTACTGGCGCATTCCATCTCAATTGGACTTTGGTTGAGCGTTTTCAGTGAACTATGATGTCCAATAATGTTTGATTGTGCAGGATTCACGCGCAGATGCTTCCCACAAATCCGGCAAAGAGTTCGACGAAAATCAGGAAACCTTAAGCTGTAAATAATCAGATTCATAAACGAGTTGCTGTAGTGAAGAAGCTTGATCGCGTGTATGAAATTAATCCCCACTTTTTTTCGACATGGAATGCAAAAGAACATCGCAATGTTGAGAAAATGAAAAGGAAGCCATGTGACAAAGAACACTCCCGTTACAATTGCTAGTGGTTAGTACAAGCTTCTGCTCCAGTTCAACTGATACTCGGCTGTATCTACGCTGCCGATCGCGAAGCTCGTTTTGGCGAGCCCGCACTTTGTAGAAGTCAGCAGCATACGTTGCAAGCATCACAACGAGGACAAACGAAAGCGCAAACATCATGTTGTAGAAGAAGACCCTAAACTCGACGATTTTTTGCGCGTTCAGAACGTGCAGTAAAACCTGCAACGATGAGAGAACCCAGCATGAAGCAACGGCAGCGAGATATGGCATTTTTTTCGTGGCTCTGTGTCTGTGTGGCCAAAATACTGAAAACACTCGTTCCAGTCCTATTACTGACAAGCTAAATAATGAAGCAAAGCCAGTAAGCAGATCAATGGCTTCGTAACTTGCTACGTAAGCGGCGTTGCGTGCTAACGTGAAATGAGGCCACTGAAACACCATATACATCGGGACAGCAAACGCGCCCACGAGGAGGTCAGCGACTGCCAAGTTGATTAGTAGCATGCTTGTCCGCATGCGTCGCAGTCTTGAACTTGTCAGCTGAAAAGGACAGACCACGTGACTCGCTCTAAGACTGGGGAGTTCATCGCTATCACTCACCCCCCAATGGGCGATACTTGATATGCTGAAATGAAGAAGAAACAAATTAAAGTCCTACTCATATAATTTGTTGAGGTACTTTTTTGAGCGTTGGCGTTGAATAATAAATCGACATGCCCATACTAGAGCGGGATGCTGGTGTCGAATTTGTGTCCATGCAGTTGTTGTGATCTGAAACTAACATATATATGAACTGACACCATCTAATGCAGCTGAAACAGTCTCGAAAAATATGCAGTACAGCGGAAAATTTGAGCAAAATGTTTCGGGATACTAGTGTACATGAATCACGTCTCTTGATGGCAACAGAAATAAAGTGCAGGGCTACGGTTTATAAGCGAGTTATGTCGCAAAGTTCACCAATAGCATTGTCTCTCACAGTCGAACAAACGTTGGGTATTTTTAGCAATTGTTCTAACTTTTGACTCGGTTGTGGATGAGATCGCACAGTCACGGTATCCATTCCAATACAACATAGACCTGTATCCATCAGTACTTTTCCATCCCTCTCCGACTATAAATTGTAGAAATTATGTCAAATTAATTTATACCTTGGCATAAGTTAGCAAAATGTCGGCACTCGCACGTCATGGACGACCATTGCGAGCTGTGCCCCCTGTTCTGTCGTTGGCCATTTAAAAAACAAGTCTTTTTGCCAATTCAGCTGTTGAAAACCAAATCAAATGGTGAACTGTTGATCAAAATTTTTTTGACTTTTGGTAGTCAACATTGAATTAAAGAGAGAATTTTTCTATTCACTCGAACATGAACGAAAAGTGAAGCAAAAAAGCTGAGTTCAGTTTAGTGCGGGTAGGGCAAACATTAATCCCTCGACAATGAATTCATTTATTTGTATATTGGAGTTCCAGCTGATGGGATCAGAGCCGCGTCATTATGATTTATCTATATATTAGAGATCCAACTGATGGGATCATAGCCGTGAGCGCCATCAATCCATTGACCTTTATTTTGAAAGAAAGCCCTGAGGAAGGGACAGCTGACATTGACCAATGGTCTAAAATGTCCCTTTGAGAAAAAAGTGGAAAACAGATACTACAATAGCTTTCATTTGAGTGGTTTAACTCTAGGGACTAGTTCACCGATTCCATAGTTAGAACCACCTTTTCTGACATATTCTGCTTTAATAAACAGCACCAAAGGGAAGTCAAATTATAACGTTTGGTAGCCTTCGCTTGAATGCCGAGACTACATATACTTTAGGATTTCACCCAGTCAACATTGTTTAGTCTTTTATCCATTAATCTAAGGCCATTAATTAGTAACATAATGTAGTGTCCCTATTAGAAGAGAGTATGTTCCTTCGGATATTGCTATCTAAAGTAATAATGACACGAAAGAAAGTTCATGAACGTTACATGCACGATTCAAGGTTTGAGTTCAATTAGATAGAAAGATTAAAAACACTGGGACTCCCCAAACAATTTATGAAGACTTTCTTGAGGTTGACCGAAGTATACTGAACTTAATGCCTAATACTAGCTGATAACAAATGAGCCTTCGCCATCATAAATGGAGAGTAAAATATAAGCTAATTTGCACCTGTGTGGGTTGATATTAAATTTCAAAGCTGTCCATGTTTTGAGCAATAGCAAAATCAATTTGCGTATTTTCAAATCAGTCTAGATAAACTCAAACCTCTCCTCACCGACACCTCCATGAGTGCAAGGCCACGTCCGCATTACGAATTGTTTACTCAGACAGTTCACTTGGCCTCAGAGAGACTAAAATTCTTATTTTCTATCTCTTTAAAATGGACACCTGTACCTCTATAAGGAGACATTCAGATCTGCCATTTCCAAATCTGTGTTAAAGAGGTTCGACTGTATTTTTAAGTGAAGGATAAAATTAGGTAAAATAAAAGTGCCGTAATCCATTCAAAAACTAAGCCTTTACTCCAACACCTTATTACATTTTCACGTGTCCGATATGAGCGAAGTTCAAGTATGAGTGCCATCCAAGGGGCACAAGTTTAATTTCTTGCGCTTTACGTACGTGATTTAGGCGGTAGGGCCACGGGGAAATATTGATCCTGCCAATTGAAAGAGTGAACGAATATCGATAAACGAATACTCGCTCTAGATCTCATGCAGCCATCTTAATAAAAACCCCAGTAAATTCACCCAGTTACTGATAAATATAATCCGCTCAGATATCGTGCTATAATGCCACTTGCGTAAGATAAAATAGGTTGTACCTCCAGCAACAGCGAATACTTTAGAAGGACCTCAAAGATACTGAAACATCTATTGTCAGCTTTACCTTCCCTGTTGAAAAGAAAAAAAGTTGTACCTCCTGCAACAGCGAATAGAAGGACCTTAAAGATACCGAAACGTCTAATGTCAGCTCTACCTTTTTTGTTGAGCAGTCACACGGTCCAAGAATTGTTGCCGTTTTAAATTTCGGTGAGATGTAAGCTCAAGAGTGGCGACTTTCTTTGCTGCAGTTTCAAATGCAAGAAAACAGATTTTTATCAATTTTCTAATCGTTATTTTATCCGCTTAGTCACGGTCACTTTTGTCATTCGCTTCTCAGACAATAAAGTAAAGGTAGTAAAGTTTTATTTTGTAGGATTTTCTATTTTTTTTTCCGATCGCTAATCGGCAATTGAAAAACCAACTGCAAAAGCAGCGAAATCCCCGTACAAACCCTTCTAATTTATGCTATTATGTAACCAGGATTACCATCCCGACACATAAACAATCGAAGAGTTTGGGGTACCTGTGCACAGCACTTCAAAACTGCGACCTGGAGCCTTCGGACCAACTACGCATGATCAGTCATGCGCAAAAGAGAAGGGCTCAAGTACATTCTCGACCCCGGAGTTCTTCTCTTCCATCTGGAGTCGAGAATACACCTTATTCCAAAATGGCAGAAAATACATTATTCTTTTGTCGCCATGTTAGCTGGCCCTTGTTAACTCGTTTTAAGCCAAATATTCCTTTAAATTCTGCAGATGAGATCGAGGCAACAAGGGCCGACTAACAACTAGACAAAAGAGTTATGTTTTTCCGCCATTTTGGAATAAGGTGTATGCGCTCTAGTCAGCCTAGTACCCAGGCGTTCTCTTCTCACTCATTTGACTGGGTACTAACATAGGCTGAATCGCCGGCAATTTACACAGTCGTTGCATAATCACTGATCGCTACGAATATCGTTGCTGAAATCTTGTCGAAAATTATATTGAAAATCATCTACTTTTCTGGGACGTTACCTTGGAGTGTAAACAGTTTTTTCCCTATATGGTTTCAAAATGGCATAAGCTTATACAGAAGTACTTTCCGAAAGAAATAATTACATTTTTACCGACGCATGAACTAACTTCTGACAACTGTGTCATAATGCGTTCTTCCAAGAGAGATGCGGAGTCGATCGAAGATTTTGGGACAGGGATGCCTTATAACTTGAGAAAAAGACTAAAAGCGTCAGATCTGTCGTCAGAATCCTCCCAGGTGAGAAGTTGAGTGGTTTGCGCTGCCGCTTCACTGGCGATCGAATCGATTGTCGAAATGTGTTAAACGTGATTCGGCCTACGGTTGTTAGATCCTTACTTCTTCGCAGGCCGAGAGAAAACCCACCGAAACAGAAGAAAAAGGAGCTGGGAGCACTTCAAAAGACCACACGCTTTCACCAGAATCGATACCACTTTCCCAGGTAAGACATGGTTCGGTGAGCTGTACTAGCACTTCTTCTAAGGACACATTTAAAAGCTGATGAATCGAGATTTTGACGCGAGTTTTTATTATGGGCTTGGCTATGCTAAACTGGAATTCTAAGGTTGAAATATATTCGCTGACAAAGCAAAATGCAAATGCAAAATCTTTTGGGAATGAAATAGGTCTCAAAGGAACACGAATCGAAGGTCTTTTCCGTGCATTCCTTAGTTCCGAAGCATAGTCCCAAAATAACACCTCTTTAAGGCTCCCGCAAAGGAAAAAGAAAATCTGAAAGGAAGCATTTACATTTACCACAAAATGCCTACCCTCGAGGCCTACCCCATATTAGTTACAACTATTTTACGTCGGTCGAAACATTGAGTACATAAAAGGTTTACTTCAGAGCGATCGTATTCCTCATGGGGTTGTTTTAGATGCTGATGCATGGGAAATGAATGTATGAGGCAATCGTATACGAAAAGAGTTGAATAACTAGCTCTTAGAGGCGATTAGAAACATAGGTGCTCATAGGGTGCGTGGCTTACGTGTTTTGAGGTGAAAAGGTTTAATGGCTGTTATTACCGTTGTACCTGCGGTCAATTATCCTTTTGTTAAAAAGGGCACGCAAACGAGGCTAGTGGGTCAATACTGTTCAATACAAGGCATAATGACCCACTAGCCTCGTTTGTATGTCAAAACCGCTGATAACTGTAACAACAGCTATTGAAACTTGTTCTGCAACAGTTCTATTTAAAATAATACTGTAGATACAAATTGATGCATGCACAAAGTGCATGAAACGAGTAAAAGAGAATGCCTTGTTTTATTATTGTTTCTTATATAGGGTGAACCGAAGAAAACAAATAAACAAAGCAGAGTAGAGAGATATGCCGCACTGTTTGACTCTGAGGTGGGTTTAAATGGATTGAATACAATTACTTGCCCACTCTTACAGTCAAGCCAGGATTGTCCTGACTTTCGATAGTGCCTCAGAGAATTTCTAGAAAAGGAGTTAGCGGAATTATTTATACGGTTGAACATATCGGCTGAGCGACCCTCTCCAAAGTGACCAATTTCATGAAGTCTCCTTTGAATAAGTTCTCAATCAAAAACCTTTTAGAATCTCTTGTAAGGGAGAAACTTTTTATATGACGATATTACGTATTTGTAATAAGATCGATAGAGACCTGTTTCGGCCACGGAGAAAAAATCTTTTAGTCTTTTATAGAATATTTATAACAGCTTAGCCCAGCGTTGTTTTCACATTAGGAATCAGAGGAAAGCGGAGAGGAAGATATGCTCACTCAGGAAGAACTCGAGAAAACAGAGGGATGGAGGCTGTTAATGGAAGCCATAGATAGAAAGTATGGGAAATCAGACGCAGCCAAAAGCTAGTTTACTACTACTGAAATGCTTAACTGAAACTTCGTTTTAACGGCCTCGTTAACTGGACTCGTGGACTCCATTTTGAATAACAGCTAGATGTGATTTTTATGTCGCATAGTGTATTTGCAACAAAGCGTAAGAATGTAAAATAGTATACAGTAATAAAAGTCTAAAGCGACAAGCAATTCTGTCTGATATGCTCTCGCGTTTTGGTCATCGCCCCTCCCCAATAAGGTTATCTGAGCTTTCTTGTAGCTCCGTGTATCCTGAATTTTGTGAGATCTGTGTCTAAATCTGAATTGGGCCTAACTTTGTAGATTCTTACTGTTTTACTTTAAATTAAAGATATTACCTTGGGAAGGAGAGTACGTCAGAGAAGAGGGAGAAAATGAAAGCGCTTCAACATGGCAGACTCAATCATTAGTATTTTCACCACGTTCACAGGTAAGAACTTGTGAACTACTTGCCTTCACCCCAATTTTTAAGATCTGAGTATCGTGCTTAACTTCATTTCCTTATTCGCGATGGAGGAAGGGGGTATAAATCAGTTGGAAGAAATCGCAGCAAGGTCGTTTCACCCAGCTATCTAGTTCGTAAACAGATTAAACGGCTGCCATCGATATTTTTGGTATTGTTATTAATTCTTAAAAGGTAAATTAGTGCTCTGCAACATTGGATGCATTACTGCCGGAAAACTGCAGCTGAAACTGTATCTAGCCGACTACCTGAAACGCAATTTATTACATTGTTGTGTGCTCGTAATTTTTTGCAATGAAGAAGCAGGAGAACTGATGACTGATCGCTCACAAAACGTTTTCCAATACAGCGTGTTTCTAAAGTAGTAAACATTGCTTTTCTATCATGTATTCATTAACTTTTTCCTGCCGCTTTTATTAACCAATTTGTTGTCTTAATTTTAACAAGATCAGCCAGAAGAAAAGCTGAGGTGGCAATGAATTCTGTGTGTTGTGACGTTATTTTGAATTACATCTGGCAACTATGTGAAGAAGTTCAATTCCCGATAAGGATATTATAGTAAGACAAAACTCAGTGAAAACTGCAAGATGCATAGGGCGAGAAGTGAACAGGATACAAGCAGTCAGTTACACAAACTGGCGCAGTGGAGGTCACTAATTAACCTAAATCTGACAAAGCTGTGATCCAAGGACCCAAAGACAATCCCAGTTACCAACATAGTAGCCTTTTCACTGCAAATAGTTTATGATAGTAGCCTTTTGGCTGTGGGGGGAAACTACAGTAAACAAATGGCAAAAATCCTTCCTAAAACTCATGCACACTGCTTGATATATTTTTGTCAGAGGAGCGGGGATGGCGTCATATGTGGGTTGAGTTTCTTGTTAGTGCTCGTCCTTGCTCTGAGGGTTTTTTCCTTCGGTCCTCCGGTTTTTCCTCCCTCCTCAAAAACCAACCTTTCCTAATTCCAATTCGATCTGTAATCCGAGGGGCCACAGGTTTATCAGTCGAAAGACTGTCAAGTCAGGCACCCTCGCTCAACAATTAACAATTATTCACGGAAATGGAGGTGAATAGTGATGGATCTATCAGTCTTCACCGACACTGAGGTGAATCCTAATTGTTTTAGTATACACCTAATTGCAATAACGTTGTCATACAAAAATGAAAAAAGGGAAAAGAAAATACCCAAATAGGAATAAATTAGGTACGCTAACTACATTCAGGGAATTGCTCAGACGAAGGGTTAAGGCTCAAAAGGTTTTTTAGGTGGCCAATTTAACTTGTTTCAACTGATTTGACAACAAATTGAAGTATCACACCGTCTTCCATAATTGCTTTGAGAATTATGAAGATCTAAGAAATAATTTGCATGGCTAATTAATTCCTTTTTGGGTATTTTCTTTATTCTTTTTTCCATTTTTGTATGACAACGTTATTGCAATTAGGTGTATACCAAACCAGTGGATAGCCAGTATACCAAATAGCTCATATTTTTCTGAGAAATGAGGAAAAACTCGCGCGCGAAATCCAGGAAAATGCCGGTAGGTGAATAGCATATAACATCCCGAGTTTGAATAGCCAATCAGAGCGCGCCAAAAACACTATCCACTGCTTTGGTGATGTCAATTTATTTATTTTACTTATTTTTATTTGTTCTTACCAGGAAAGATTGAGGGAGATTTTTGGGCAAAGACCAAACAGTATTAACATATGGACTGATTTGAAGGTGGGTTTATAAAGAATACCCATCTGCTCCTACATTAAACACATAATCCTTGTTTATCGTGAATTCTACAGCACTGAAATTGCGCTTCTGCGTGTTCAAAATGATATCTTGCGTGCTATTGATGATAAGAATGAGGTGCTGTTAGTGTTACTTGACCTTTCAGCTGCATTCGACACTTAAGATCACGACATTCTCATCAGCAGACTTACAGCACAGTTTGGCTTCACAGGGACGGTGCTCAGCTGGCTCAGGTCCTACCTTTATGATCGTTCGCAGAGGGTTGTTATTAAACATGCTGAGTCCAAGTCGCAGCCACTCACATCAGGTGTCCCACAAGGCTTGGTTTTGGGCCCGCTACTTTTTGCCCTTTACTTCGTACCCCTCCAAGACGTCACTAAGGCTCACGGATTGGACTGTATGATGTATCCTGATGATTCGCAACTCTATATCATTTTGAGCCCGCAGCAAGGCAGCCTGTCCCTTTAAATTTGGAGCTGTGTCTGATGAATGATATTCAAGCTTTCTTGCCCTCTAACAAGTTGGTTTGTAACCGGTGTAAGACAGAAGTTCTCCATCTCACATCTCGGTTCAATCGACATCCTCCCTTATCGAATATTGCATTTGGCCAACAAATTTCCAGAAATTTCCAAAAAGATTGCCTCTGGCATAAGCGCCATTAAACACATAAGGAATTTCGTTCCACGAGAGATACTTCTTACTATTTATAATTCACCAATTCAACCTCACTTCGATTACTGTAGTGTAGTGTGGGGATGCTGTTTATAGAACTCTCTCAGAAACTGCAAAAGTTACAGAATCGTGCCGCACGTATCATAACCTTCTCAAATTATGACAGTAATACTGACGAACTTTTTCGTGATTTAAATTGGAGCAAACTTAATCATCAACGGGCAGTTAGTAAAGCGATTATGATGTACAACACCATCCACAACCAGACTCTTAAGTTCTCGGTTTATTCCGCGTCACGAGGTTTTGTCTTACTGTCTTAGAAATAATGAATGTAAGCTATCAATACCACAGCCGCGCACTAATTATTGTAAATGAAGTTTTAGCTATAGCGGGGCTGTGTTATGGAATAGCTTGCCTCGTGAGATAAAACAATCAAACTCTCTAAAGGAATTTAAAAGCAAATTAAAAAATCACACCTTCCAAAGCGAGCTCATTTATTAATGTTAAGGCATCAATACACGGCATCCTTGTAAAGCAGGTTTAACTAGTAGTTAGCTTATTAGTTAGTGTAGTTAGCGTTTTAATCTCTTTTTAATAATATTTGTATAAATTTCTCTCCTGAATGGATTTACCGTGTTAAAATAAAGTTTTACTGCTACTACTACTACTACTACTACTACTACATTATACCCTGTGTTTCCAAAGCTCGTAATCTGGGAACTGTTATGGATCGTCATCTCACCATGACAAGCCACGTTAACAACACCTGCCGTCATGCATCTCTGGCGCTCCGTAAACTGGTAGAGTCAGGAAATATATTACCCAGAGTAGTGCCGAGCGCTTAGTACATCCGGCTTTCATAACTTCTAAGCTGGACTATTGCAATAGTCTACTGTACGGTCTGCCTTCTACTCAAGTTCAAAAGTTACAACGCATTCAGAATACTGCTGCAAGACTAGTGGTTAAGGCTAAGCGCACTGATCATACAAGCCCTATTCTGCAACAACTACACTGGCTCCCTGTTAGCGAACGCATTTCGTTTAAGATCTTGCTGCTTACCGTATAAGATTGTAAATGGATATGCTCCATTTTACATTGAAGATCTTGTGAATCATTGTGTACCGTCTCGCAGTTTACGTTCGACTTCGCAAGGCTTACTCACAGTTCCTAGATCGACCACTTCAACATACGGCGATCAGGCCTTTTCGATCGCAGCGCCGAGACTTTGGAACACGCTACCTCTACTGTTAAGGAATGCACAGTCAGTCTCTGCCTTTAAAAGGCTTTTAAAGACAGATCTTTTGAAATTAATTTATTTTTAGCTAGTTCACCGGTTCCCTTATTTGTAGACCGATTTTTGTATTTTATCCTTTGTAATTAGTAGTTAGCATTTAATATATTTTATACATTGTTATTAGTAGTAAAGTACTTTTTATCTATTTTTTGAACGTTGTAAATTAGGTTTTAATATTTTTATCTTGTAAACGCATTGAGGCTCTCCAAATGCGCATATAAAAACTGTTATTATCCAGACTCAGATCTAGAGGTATCTACCTTGTGCAACATATAATAAACATAAGTCGGTGAAGTATGATAGTCCAGGTGAGTGTAGCCCTGAGAAGGACTGTTTGTGATGGCATTAACTGACGTTTCGACAACCTGAGCGGAAGACATCAGAGTCAAGTGTACTGTGAATCGTCAGTAGATGTTTATAAGTCTTCGGTCGTTGTCCTGACTGGTCGACGAACTCACGACGTTATTGGCTGTGAGGACTGTAAAATATGATTGGTGCTTTTCGATCCGTCTTTTGTTAGTCAAATGTCCGTCTGTCTATTGTTAGTAAAATTAATCGGTTTGTCTATTGTTTGTCTGTTTTGTTGGTGTCGTCAATGAGTCGTTTGTAAGGTGCAGGTAATGTTCTAAGTTGGTAAACTTTTTTTCCAGAGTGACTCGTTGATAGTAGTCCGTACTGCATTTAGCAGAGTCCCAGTCGATTCTGTGGTTTGTTTTAAAATGTTACTCAGCATTGTGATTGTTGATATTTCCATTTCTCGTCGTTCGTTTATATTCAGTTAGTCGTGTGTTCAAATTTCTGCCAGATTCAAACGTTGTCACCATGTAAGTACTTTTGGTTATCGCGTTGACCGAGTGACATAAAGGTTTACTTAAGCTTGTTTTCCACGCAAATTTCTAAAGTTTCCACAAAATTAGGCGAATTTATGAAAACTTTGAAAAAAGTAACGAAGACGCATTTCAATAACTTGCTTTCTAGAGGGCAAAATTGTGTGGCACTAGGAAATTAAACTGTCAGGCGAGGGTCGTAAAACAAGTAGGCTAAAGCAGTCTATTCTAATGTTCTATTCACATCCAGAGCAACCAATCTACTGACCATAATGTTCATCGAGAAAAAACCAAAATCGTTGACAAAATCGATGAAACCTGACGCCAAGTAACTATCATTCACTGCCTGTATGAAGTTTTCAGTCGCTCAGTTTTGCGTCAAAGGAAACAGTAACCTACACACCCGAACGACCTTGTAGAGTAATTTATCTTTATTGCATTTGACTTCAAACGTATCCCAAACTTTCCCTTGAATAAACTCTGTGCGTTTTACTTCACGTTGTATAAAGCCATACGTAACTGAAGGGACGCAAAGGTTCTTGGCCGCCATGAATAAATTAATTTCTTTGAAAGAGATGACAATAGGCTCTTTGCATAACCGTGTCACGTGACCTTGTCAATCATAATAAATGGTCGTGGCTCGAAATAGACGGTTGAAATGGAAAGGCTGTCATGAAATTAGTAGGATTTCCAATTTTGAGGCCACTAACGTTTAAGTGCAAGATTTTAGGACAATTTGAAAGTTTGAAAATTATAAAAGATTTGTATGCTGGATGGCAAAGCTTGCCACCCAGCAGCTTTTTTCCTACAAGTCTTGGTATTTTTTTGAACCTTAAAATGACCGTAAAATGTCGCTCTTTAACGTCAGTAACCTCAAAATTGAAAATCTTACCAATTTCATTGTGCTCTTTTCATTTCTGATATCATATGACTGACAAGGTCACGTGACACAGTTATGCAAAGGGCCTATTCGATCACACAGTTCAGGTTTGTCAATTGTAAATGCAAACAAACTTAACTGGTTTTTGCAAGCAACTGAAATTTGGTTTGAAAGTTCTTTTCAAGCTTTGATTCGATGTTCTTTCCTTTTTGATCAAATAACTTGGGTGAAAAGTCAAAATATTGAGGAACTCCGAAGTGGGCCTTGTGTTTGAAAGTTTGAAGGCAAATGATTGCAGAAACAACGCACTTGCCGGGCCACCCAGCCAATCAGGAGCGAGTAACTGGTCGTAGGCCTCTCAGGATGGAAAAAATAAATATGCCCTCTGTTTCAACCAATCAGCGTTCAGTAATCTTGACCTCTGGTCATATAGTATGATAAATAGCACCATAGTATACAAGTTTTCAATAGCTTTTATTTGAGTGGACACACTTTTGACATTATTCGCCTTTTACAGAACAATAAACAGTGCCACAACGGTTACATTCATTGAATGGTCACACTGCAGGATTCCATGAACAAACTAGAAAACTTAAGGATGGTGCCTCCTTTTGTTACTGTGCATACGTTCTGAGCGTCTCGGGATATTTGGGTTTCTTAAGGAATTTGCTCACTAATACAACAATATTTTTGCGCGGTTTAAGTACTTTAACGCTTTTTAAGAATTATGGTTGATTAATTATCTCTGAAAAATGCGCAGTTACCCACATCTTTCTTTTTGGATTCCAGTAATCCTTGCTAAGATCTACTTTTTCCCCATAATCATAACCTTTGCAAAAATATATCTGTATAGGAGGCACTGTCCTTAACAAGGTTAATATGATAGCCAGAATCCACTTTCCCCCTTATTACAAGAATCAAATGAAAGTGAAGAAGAAGAAAGGATCACCTATGGAGAACGTATGGAAACACCGGGGTGTAAGGCGATAATGGAGGACATAAATGCCATTAATTTTTTAGAAGCAACATTAATGCCAACTAAAGTATTGATAAGCACAGACCAGGGTACCTAGATACCGACTAAGGGAGTGTTCATACTGATAATTTGTGTAGACCCCATTATTCCACAAGGTGTAGGTGTCAGAATAGTGGATGTTTACCCAGCCGCAAAGTGGCGACGTAGATATTCTACCACTGTTATCAGTGTAATTTCCTGGACATTATGTAAATGAAGGATTGTACATGTTGTAAAATATGTAAAGCTGGAAAAAAAGTGATGTCATTTTCTGACATTATTGTGTAAGTTTAAAAAGAAGGATTTCCTTTGCCGCGTATTTTTCAAAGGCGTAGATTTGACTGGCTTATGGCTCAGTCAATTGGAAGCTCGACCATACTCCTCCCCCGAGGCATTTCAATTTCACTCATTTGTCAAACAAATTACCAGTGTCCATGGTTGAGCATTTGCTGGCAAAGGTCTCCCCAGGGGTGGGGCATTGGTCACTCACCGCCCTAACCGTTAGTAAGGCGAAGTTGAACATTGAGTTTTATTTCACCACATTTTAGATACGAGGCCAGCGAGTCTTAGGTATTTATCAGTGATTGTCACGCCACTGACTCAATGAAAAATCTTACTGACGCCTTCCATCTCAATTGGACTTTGGTTGTGGGTTTTCAGTGAACTCTGGAGTCCAATAATGTTTGTTTGTGCAGGGTTCACGCGTAAATGCTTCCCACAAATCCGGTAAAGAGTTCGACGAAAATCAGGAAACCTTAAGCTGTAAATAATCAGATTCATAAACGAGTTGCTGTAATGAAGAAGTTTGATCGCGTGTATGAAATTAATCCCCACTTTTTGTCGACATGGAATGCAAAAGGACATCGCAATGTTGAGAAAATGAAAAGGAAGCCATGTGACAAAGAACACTCCGGTGACAATTGCTAGTGTTAGTACAAGCTTCTGCTCCTGTTCAACTGATACTCGGCTGTATCTACGCTGCCGATCGCGAAGCTCGTTTTGACGAGCCCGCACTTTATACAAGACAGCGGCATACGTTGCAAGCATCACGACGAGGACAAACGAAAGCGCGAACATCATGTTATAGAAGAAGACTCTGAAATCGACGATTTTTTGCTCGTTCAGAATGTGCAGTAAAACCTGTAACGATGAGAGAGCCCAGCATGAAGCAACGGCAGCGAAATATGGCATTTTTTTCGTGGCTCTGTGTCTGTGTGGCCAAAATACTGAAAACACTCGTTCCAGTCCTATTACTGACAAGCTAAACAATGAAGCAAAGCCAGTCAGCAAATCAATGGCTTCGCAACTCGCTGCAAAGGTGGCGTTGTGCGCTAAAGTGAAGCGAGGCCACTGAAACACCATATACATCGGCACCGCCAACGCGCCCACGAGCAGGTCAGCGACTGCCAAGTTGATCAGTAGCATGCTTGTGCGCATGCGTTGCAGTCTTGAACTTTTGAGAAACACTGCTATGGAAAGTGAATTACCGATTATAGTGAACAGGGCAAGGCAACTGAAAAGGACCGACCACGTGACTCGCTCTGAGACTGGGGAGTTCATCGTTATCACACTCTTCCAATGGGCAATACTTGATCTGCTGAAAGGAAGAAGAAACAAATTAAAGTCCTACTCATATAATTTGTTGAGGTACTTTTTTGAGCGTTGGGTTGAATAATAAATCGACATGCCCATACTAGAGCGTGATGCTGGTGTCGAATCTGTGTTCAGTTGTTGTGATCTGAAAATAACATATATATGAACTGACACCAGCTAATGCAGCCGAAACAGTCTCGAAAAGTATGCAGCATGGCGGAAAATTAGAAATGTTTCGGGATACTAGTGTACATGAATCACGTCTCTTGATGGCAACAGAAATAAAGTGCAGGGCTACGGTTTATAAGCGAACTATGTCGCAAAGTTCTCCAATAGCATTGCCTCTCAGAGTCGAACAAACGTTGGACTTTTCCATCCCTCTCCGACTTTAAATTGTAGAAATTTTGTCAAATTACTTTATACCTTGGCATAAGTTAGCAAAATGTTGCGACTCGTACGTCATGGACGACCATTGCGAGCTGTGCCCCCTGTTCTATCGTTGGCCATTTAAAGACAAGTCTTTTTGCCAATTCAGCTGTTGAAAACCAAATCAAATGGTGAAATGCTGATCAAAATTTTTTGACTTTTGGTAATCGACATTGAATTAAAGAGAGAATTTTTCTATTCACTCGAACACGCACGAAAAGTGAAGCAAAAAGGTTGAGTTGATAGTTTAGTGCGGGTAGGGCAAACATTAATCCCTCGACAGTGAATTCATTTATTTATATATTGGAGTTCCAGCTGATGGGATCAGAGCCGCGTCATTATGATTTATCTATATATTAGAGATCGAACTGATGGGATTATAGCCGTGAGCGCCATCAATCCATTGACCTTTATTTTGAAAGAAAGCCCTGAGGAAGGGACAGCTGATATTGACCAATGGTCTAAAATGTCCGTTTGAGAAAACAGTGGAAAACAGATACTACAATAGCTTTCATTTGAGTGGTTTAACTCTAGGGACTAGTTCACCGATTCCATAGTTAGAACCACCTTTTCTGACATATTCTGCTTTAATAAACAGCACCAAAGGGAAGTCAAATTATAACGTTTGGTAGCTTTCGCTTGAATGCCGAGACTACATATACTTTAGGATTTCACCCAGCCAATATTGTTTAGTCTTTTATCCATTAATCTAAGGCCATTAATTAGTAGCATAATGTAGTGTCCCTATTAGAAGAGAGTGTGTTCCTTCGCATATTGCTATTTATTGACACGAAAGAAAGTTCATGAACGTTACATGCACGATTCAAGGTTTGAGTTCAATTAGATAGAAAGATTAAAAACACTGGGACTCCCCAAACAATTTATGAAGACTTTCTTGAGGTTGACCGAAGTATACTGAACTTAATGCCAAATACTAGCTGATAACAAATGAGCCTTCGCCATCAAATATGGAGAGTAATATATAAGCTAATTTGCACCTGCACCTGTGTGGGTTGATATTAAATTTCAAAGCTGTCCATGTTTTGAGCAATAGCAAAATCAATTTGCGTATTTTCAAATTCTAGATAAACTCAAACCTCTCCTCACCGACACCTCCATGAGTGCAGAGTCACGTCCGCATTACGAATTGTTTACTCAGACAGTTCACTTGGCCTCAGAGAGACTAAAATTCTTATTTTCTATCTCTTTAAAATGGACACCTGTACCTCTATAAGGAGACATACGATCTGCCATTTCCAAATCTGCATGTGTTAGAGGTTCGACTGTATTTGTAAGTGAAGGATAAAATTAGGTAAAATAAAAGTGCCGTAATCCATTCAAAAACTAAGCCTTTTTCTCCAACACCTTATTACATTTTCACGTGTCCGATGAGTGAAGTCCAAGTATGAGTGCCATCCAAGGCGCAGAGGGTTTAATTTCTTGCACTTTACGTACGCAATTTAGGCGTAGGGCCACGGGGAAATATTGAACCTGCCAATTGAAAGAGTGAACGAATATCGATAAACGAATACTCGCTCTAGATCTCATGCAGTCATCTTAATAAAAACCCCAGTAAATTCACCCAGTTACTGATAAATATAATCCGCTCAGATATCGTGCCATAAAGCCACTTGCGTAAGATAAAATAGGTTGTACCTCCAGCACTCAGCGAATAGAAGGACCTCAAAGATACTGAAACATCTAATGTCAGCTTTACCTTCCCTGTTGAAGAGAAAAAAGGTTATACCTCCTGCAACAGCGAATAGAAGGACCTTAAAGATACAGAAACGTCTAATGTCAGCTCTACCTTTTTAGTTGAGCAGTCACACGGTCCAAGAATTGTTGCCGTTTTAAATTTTGGTGAAATATAAGCTCAAGATTGGCGACTTTCTTTGCTGCAGTTTCAAATACAAGAAAACAGATTTTAGTAGTAATGTAGGCTGGTTGAGGGTGATTTACCTCGCTTTCATGTTCCAAAAAAACCTCGCTTTCATGTTGGGTCTCGATGTGAGGTCGAGGCAAGGGAAAATACGTCACGAGATCTTAGGTTTATTATTAATTATGATTGCATTGGTTTGTTTGTCGGTAACGGCGTCATTTTGGTTCATGTCTGAAGCGTGTAAGGGTGAAATTATGAAGCCACGTCGAAGACCTTTGCGATGTTTGGATTCTTTTCAGAATATTTTTGGACGAGAAGCATTGCGTTTAATAACAAGACCCGACAGATCACATTTGGCTCGATTGGCCGAGAGGATCAGAGAAAGAAGAGAAGAAACGTGGCGTGTGTTGAATAGAGATCGCGTGGCGGCTGAATTGGTGACCCTTGTCTGGGTCGATGAAGAAAATTGCATCCGTCACGCTTCAGAGAGAGGAACTGCGGATGAATCCCTCACGTGGACATTACTGCATCGTGTGTTGCCGTTTGCTTTTTTGTAATGATTTTTCAACATTGGCAAAGTGGGCAAGACCGATGTTTATGAAAGACTTTGAAAAAATGAGAACGTGTTTGGATATTAAATTTCCAGACTTGCGTGAAACATCGAGACATTGGCGTAAGGTTTGTCATTATTATGAGGGAATATGGAAAGACAATCAATAAGACATATAGCGTGACGTTTTCATGTTTATTATTTAACCCAAGTAGAACAATTACAAATGTTTATTAGCTTTATCTAACAATTGTTGTAAACGCACACGTTTTTTGTCACTGAATTTTTCTTTTCGTCGACTATGAATTAAATGCATGTATTTTTTCAGTCGTTTTCGTTTTGATTGAAAAGGAGAAGATCTCACAGTTATGTCTTCCTCTGAAACAAGAGGTTCAAATCGGAGTAAATAAAAAGTGTTATTGTTCATGACAGGAGTGTAAGTTTTGACTTGGTTTGAAAAACGAACACGCTTCATGTTTTACAAATGAAGTCCTTCCAGCTCTAGTCTTACTTGCTCAATGTTTTCGGGTAGACAGAATGTTCTCTGGAACAAGTTCTTGATTGCTGCCCTTGTTGCAGGAGTAATGTCTCGCGAACCAACCACAGCACTGCTCTGATGAAGGGTGGGTAGTCGAAGAGTGCCCCAGGGTTTAAATGATGTCACTGTTTTGAGACAGGAGTTTTCGATGTTGTAGGTATTTTCTGACCGATACCACTGATTGGTGTTGGTGTCAAACAGGAAGACTTCTTTACCCTGATCTATGGCTAATTGCACAGTCCACCCAGTTCCTCCTTCCACTCTTTTTTTGTCTGCACACAGTTTTCCAAAGGCAAAGACGGTATGGGCTTTTCTGGCAATGTGGTAATTGCGCTGCAAGAGGGAGAGAGTGTAAAAGTGAGTTGGAACACGTTTACACAACGTGTGAGCAGCAGCACCTATGGCAGGATCGGCTTGCATCAGCACTTCGACAGAAGCAGGTGAAGTGAACTTTGCACGGGGATGATTTGGCGGAACAATCACTTCAATTTGCATTCCATATTCCCTGGCCATTTCCTCTGCTAGGGTGTCTGTTCCGTCTGCACTCCCCGTATACAATACATGTCCATGACTAATAGTCAATTGCATTTCTTCTTCATTAGTCATCATGTTTGGATGCATTTTACCTGAGTTCTCTCTCTCTCTTCTTTGCCACGTTGTATTGGTGCGTTTCAAACGTTCTTATATTTGTTGTTTTTTAGTGTCACTGTTGGGTGGTTAGAGGAAGGGGGTACCCCACGACACCAGTCACCATAGCAACAGTATAAAAAAATTGGAAAAGTACTGCCACGCTCCTTGGAAAGCACGGACCATATTTGGATGGTTAGAAGAGGGGGCACCCATTTGGAATACGCATGCAATGGGCGCTGGGAAAAATAGAGGAGAAAATAGGGGGTGGGGGTACCCCTCCTTCATTACAGGTCAACCAGGTATCTTGGTGGAGCTGACAGGTGTCACGCAACCAATCTTCATGAAGTGGGTGACTCACGTGATGTCTGTCACGTCATAACTTTCATGGGGGCGAGGCCTGTCACGTGGCAATAAATGAAGGGGTAGCCCCCTACCCCTCTTGTCTTTACCCAGGATCTTTTGCGAGGGCGAGTACAAAGGGAAACGATTTCACTTGGAGCTCAATAATAATAATAATAATAATAATAATAATAATAATAATAATAATAATAATAATAATAGATCACGTGCCTCTGCTGACCTGTTGGGAATGTATGTTATTAAGCTTTTTTAAATTTTGACCAGCTCCCATGTGGCGGGAATGACCCTATGCTGACCGGTAGGGATTGCAGGCTCATATTTCAGGAAAAGGCGACGTCCATTAAGGTTGCAGGGTCCAGTCTAAAAGAAAAAGACTGCTGGCTGATAGACATTGCAGGCTCAGGCCTTAGGATAAGACCGTTGACTAGGACCAGGTCAGAAAAAAGACGGCAAACCAGCAGGCTAGGCTCTCTGGAGAAATTGGGATCGTGAGCCCTGACCCAATGGGGAGTACTGCTGGCTAGCTCGATTAGAGAAGACCCCTGCCCGTTAAGGCTTTTGCGGGCTGAGGCTTCAGAGGAAGACTACTGACCAGTCACTAAAGAACAAATTTATGGCGTTTTCTTCCAGCGATTTTTCGCGATACCTTGCAATGCCTTGCAGCATACACAACCACCTCTAACCCTCCTCCTAGGGTGCCCTTATTTGGACGGAAACTAGACCAAGGGAGGTGCCTCACCTCCGGTCTTTGTTGATTCCATACCTCTCTCTGCCAAGCCTCTGTAGCTACACACAGCTCAGGTTAGCTTCGAGTAGCTCAAACATAAGCATTTCTCAAGACAATAATTGTAGCAAAAGCAACCTTGGAGAGCTCACGTGACAATCACTTTTATTCACGTTCGTTACAATACAATTTCATCTGGTCAACTTGGTTCACTGCAAAGTCTCATGGTCAACTTTCTTTGTCTTCTTCGTCTTCTTCCTCCTCCTCCTCCTCCTCCTCCTTCTCCTCCTCCTCCTCCTCCTCCTCCTCCTCTTCTTCTTCGTTCTTAGGGACTGGCCGTGGATGAAAAATTCTGTTCAATAAAAATGTTCGCCTATCCACCGCTGCGTCTGCGGCCTCTTCATAATCCATATCTTCTTCTTCGTGCATGAAACGACGTAGGGTTTTCATGACTGCTTCGTGTACGGGATCACGTTTAAGACGACGGAACCACTTGAGATAGTGCAGGTACAGCCTCCGTAACTTTGCTCTGAAAACTGGCAATAAAGCATTGAAAGCTTTGGCTTGAGCAACGGCTTCAGATGCCCCCTTTTCCACTAGCCACTCCACTTGCTTTCCGAAGCGTGAACTAAGGGACTCTTTAACTTTGGCACGGAGATCTTCCCATGGATCAACGATGTCATATTCCACCTCACTGTCGTCTTCGTCCTCGGAATCGATTTCCATGTCTTCATCGTCATTTTCTTTATCCTCTGAATCCTCGTTTATGCTTCCTTCGTCTGACCCAACTTCAGACACCACGTCCTCTGGGGAGACAGTAGCCATGGTTGTACTTTCCCCTTGTTGTTGTTCTAAACGTTTCCAACAACCCCGCTTCTCGTGACGGTCTCTATTGTAGCTTCGACTGAACGGTTTTTGACAATACTGGCAAAGATGTGCCATACACTAACTCATGCAGACTCGGCGCTCTTTTACTCAAAATGAGCACCATGCACTTGGCGACTATTTATATATGTTTGCAGTGCAACTCAATTTGAGTGAGTGACTCAAACTCATAATGAGCAATGCATTTTGAGCGCGAGTAACCCAGTTAATCGATGAGTTGCTCACCCATATACTCATAGCGCATGAGTAACTCATAATGAGCAATGCATTTTGAGCGTGAGGGCAGCTCAAAGCAGCTCAGAGTAACTAAGAGTAACTCATAGTAAGTCGGTAATCAGCTCGGAGTAGATCAGAGAGTAGCAGCTCAGAGTAGGGTAGAGAGTAGCTCAGAGTACCTCAGAGGAGCTCCAAGACCAACTCGGAGTGTTCTCTCCCAGGAACTGAGTAGGGCATGCATGCAAAACTCATTATGAGTTACTCATGCGCTATGAGTATATGGGTGAGCAACTCATCGATTAACTGGGTTACTCGCGCTCAAAATGCATTGCTCATTATGAGTTTGAGTCACTCACTCAAATTGAGTTGCACTGCAAACATATATAAATAGGCGCCAAGTGCATGGTGCTCATTTTGAGTAAAAGAGCGCCGAGTCTGCATGAGTTAGTGTATGGCACATCTTTGCCAGTATTGTCAAAAACCGTTCAGTCGAAGCTACAATAGAGACCGTCACGAGAAGCGGGGTTGTTGGAAACGTTTAGAACAACAACAAGGGGAAAGTACAACCATGGCTACTGTCTCCCCAGAGGACGTGGTGTCTGAAGTTGGGTCAGACGAAGGAAGCATAAACGAGGATTCAGAGGATAAAGAAAATGACGATGAAGACATGGAAATCGATTCCGAGGACGAAGACGACAGTGAGGTGGAATATGACATCGTTGATCCATGGGAAGATCTCCGTGCCAAAGTTAAAGAGTCCCTTAGTTCACGCTTCGGAAAGCAAGTGGAGTGGCTAGTGGAAAAGGGGGCATCTGAAGCCGTTGCTCAAGCCAAAGCTTTCAATGCTTTATTGCCAGTTTTCAGAGCAAAGTTACGGAGGCTGTACCTGCACTATCTCAAGTGGTTCCGTCGTCTTAAACGTGATCCCGTACACGAAGCAGTCATGAAAACCCTACGTCGTTTCATGCACGAAGAAGAAGATATGGATTATGAAGAGGCCGCAGACGCAGCGGTGGATAGGCGAACATTTTTATTGAACAGAATTTTTCATCCACGGCCAGTCCCTAAGAACGAAGAAGAAGAGGAGGAGGAGGAGGAGGAGGAGGAGAAGGAGGAGGAGGAGGAGGAGGAGGAAGAAGACGAAGAAGACAAAGAAAGTTGACCATGAGACTTTGCAGTGAACCAAGTTGACCAGATGAAATTGTATTGTAACGAACGTGAATAAAAGTGATTGTCACGTGAGCTCTCCAAGGTTGCTTTTGCTACAATTATTGTCTTGAGAAATGCTTATGTTTGAGCTACTCGAAGCTAACCTGAGCTGTGTGTAGCTACAGAGGCTTGGCAGAGAGAGGTATGGAATCAACAAAGACCGGAGGTGAGGCACCTCCCTTGGTCTAGTTTCCGTCCAAATAAGGGCACCCTAGGAGGAGGGTTAGAGGTGGTTGTGTATGCTGCAAGGCATTGCAAGGTATCGCGAAAAATCGCTGGAAGAAAACGCCATAAATTTGTTCTTTAGTGACTGGTCAGTAGTCTTCCTCTGAAGCCTCAGCCCGCAAAAGCCTTAACGGGCAGGGGTCTTCTCTAATCGAGCTAGCCAGCAGTACTCCCCATTGGGTCAGGGCTCACGATCCCAATTTCTCCAGAGAGCCTAGCCTGCTGGTTTGCCGTCTTTTTTCTGACCTGGTCCTAGTCAACGGTCTTATCCTAAGGCCTGAGCCTGCAATGTCTATCAGCCAGCAGTCTTTTTCTTTTAGACTGGACCCTGCAACCTTAATGGACGTCGCCTTTTCCTGAAATATGAGCCTGCAATCCCTACCGGTCAGCATAGGGTCATTCCCGCCACATGGGAGCTGGTCAAAATTTAAAAAAGCTTAATAACATACATTCCCAACAGGTCAGCAGAGGCACGTGATCTATTATTATTATTATTATTATTATTATTATTATTATTATTATTGAGCTCCAAGTGAAATCGTTTCCCTTTGTACTCGCCCTCGCAAAAGATCCTGGGTAAAGACAAGAGGGGTAGGGGGCTACCCCTTCATTTATTGCCACGTGACAGGCCTCGCCCCCATGAAAGTTATGTCGTGACAGACATCACGTGAGTCACCCACTTCATGAAGATTGGTTGCGTGACACCTGTCAGCTCCACCAAGATACCTGGTTGACCTGTAATGAAGGAGGGGTACCCCCACCCCCTATTTTCTCCTCTATTTTTCCCAGTGCCCATTGCATGCGTATTCCAAATGGGTGCCCCCTCTTCTAACCATCCAAATATGGTCCGTGCTTTCCAAGGAGCGTGGCAGTACTTTTCCAATTTTTTTATACTGTTGCTATGGTGACTGGTGTCGTGGGGTACCCCCTTCCTCTAACCACCCAACAGTGACACTAAAAAACAACAAATATAAGAACGTTTGAAACGCACCAATACAACGTGGCAAAGAAGAGAGAGAGAGAACTCAGGTAAAATGCATCCAAACATGATGACTAATGAAGAAGAAATGCAATTGACTATTAGTCATGGACATGTATTGTATACGGGGAGTGCAGACGGAACAGACACCCTAGCAGAGGAAATGGCCAGGGAATATGGAATGCAAATTGAAGTGATTGTTCCGCCAAATCATCCCCGTGCAAAGTTCACTTCACCTGCTTCTGTCGAAGTGCTGATGCAAGCCGATCCTGCCATAGGTGCTGCTGCTCACACGTTGTGTAAACGTGTTCCAACTCACTTTTACACTCTCTCCCTCTTGCAGCGCAATTACCACATTGCCAGAAAAGCCCATACCGTCTTTGCCTTTGGAAAACTGTGTGCAGACAAAAAAAGAGTGGAAGGAGGAACTGGGTGGACTGTGCAATTAGCCATAGATCAGGGTAAAGAAGTCTTCCTGTTTGACACCAACACCAATCAGTGGTATCGGTCAGAAAATACCTACAACATCGAAAACTCCTGTCTCAAAACAGTGACATCATTTAAACCCTGGGGCACTCTTCGACTACCCACCCTTCATCAGAGCAGTGCTGTGGTTGGTTCGCGAGACATTACTCCTGCAACAAGGGCAGCAATCAAGAACTTGTTCCAGAGAACATTCTGTCTACCCGAAAACATTGAGCAAGTAAGACTAGAGCTGGAAGGACTTCATTTGTAAAACATGAAGCGTGTTCGTTTTTCAAACCAAGTCAAAACTTACACTCCTGTCATGAACAATAACACTTTTTATTTACTCCGATTTGAACCTCTTGTTTCAGAGGAAGACATAACTGTGAGATCTTCTCCTTTTCAATCAAAACGAAAACGACTGAAAAAATACATGCATTTAATTCATAGTCGACGAAAAGAAAAATTCAGTGACAAAAAACGTGTGCGTTTACAACAATTGTTAGATAAAGCTAATAAACATTTGTAATTGTTCTACTTGGGTTAAATAATAAACATGAAAACGTCACGCTATATGTCTTATTGATTGTCTTTCCATATTCCCTCATAATAATGACAAACCTTACGCCAATGTCTCGATGTTTCACGCAAGTCTGGAAATTTAATATCCAAACACGTTCTCATTTTTTCAAAGTCTTTCATAAACATCGGTCTTGCCCACTTTGCCAATGTTGAAAAATCATTACAAAAAAGCAAACGGCAACACACGATGCAGTAATGTCCACGTGAGGGATTCATCCGCAGTTCCTCTCTCTGAAGCGTGACGGATGCAATTTTCTTCATCGACCCAGACAAGGGTCACCAATTCAGCCGCCACGCGATCTCTATTCAACACACGCCACGTTTCTTCTCTTCTTTCTCTGATCCTCTCGGCCAATCGAGCCAAATGTGATCTGTCGGGTCTTGTTATTAAACGCAATGCTTCTCGTCCAAAAATATTCTGAAAAGAATCCAAACATCGCAAAGGTCTTCGACGTGGCTTCATAATTTCACCCTTACACGCTTCAGACATGAACCAAAATGACGCCGTTACCGACAAACAAACCAATGCAATCATAATTAATAATAAACCTAAGATCTCGTGACGTATTTCCCCTATGCCTCGACCTCACATCGAGACCCAACATGAAAGCGAGGTTTTTTTGGAACATGAAAGCGAGGTAAATCACCCTCAACCAGCCTACATTACTACTGATTTTTATCAATTTTCTAATCGTTATTTATCCGCTTAGTCATGGTCACTTTTGTCATTCGCTCCTCAGACAAGAAAGCAAAGGTAGTAAAGTTTTATTTTGTAGGATTTTCTTTTTTTTCCGATCGCTAATCGGCAATTGAAAAACCAACTGAAAAAGCAGCGAAATCCCCGTACAAACCTTTCTAATTTATGCTATTATGTAACCAGGATTATCATCCGACACACAAACAATCGAAGAGTTTGGGGTACCTGTGCACAGCACTTCAAAACTGCGACCTGGAGCCTTCAGACCAACTACGCATGATCAGTCATGCGCAAAAGAGAAGGGCTCAAGTGCATTCTCGACCCCGGACTTCTTCTCTTCCTTCTGGAGGTCGAGAATACACCTTATTCCAAAATGGCAGAAAATACATTATTCCTTTGTCGCCATGTTAGCTGGCCCTTGTTAACTCGTTTTAAGCCAAATATTCCTTTGAATTCTGCAGATGAGATCGAGGCAACAAGGGCCAATTAACAACTAGACAAAAGATTTGTGTTTTTCCGCCATTTTGGAATAAGGTGCATGCGCTCCAGTCAGCCTAGTACCCAGGCGTTCTCTTCTCACTCATTTGACTGGGTACTAGGGTGGGCTCTAGTGTGGATAAATCGCTGTAACATACTTGACATAGGCTGAATCGCCGGCAATTTACACAGTCGTTGCATAATCACTGATCGCTATGAATATCGTTGCTGAAATCTTGTCGAAAATTATATTGAAAATCATCTACTTTTCTGGGATGTTACCTTGACAGATCGAATCACAAAACGAATTTAGTGTAAACAGTTTTTTCCCCTATATGGTTTCAAAATGGCATAAGCTTATATAGAAGTACTTTCCGAAAGAAATAATTACATTTTTACCGACGCATGAACTAACTTCTGACAACTGTGTCATAATGCGTTCTTCCAAGAGAAATGCGGAGTCGATCGAAGATTTTGGGACAGGGATGCCTTATAACTTGAGAAAAAGACTAAAAGCGTCGGATCTCTCGTCAGAATCCTCCCAGGTGAGAAGTTGAGTGGTTTGCGCTGCTTCACTGGCGATCGAATAGATTGTCGAAATGTGTTAAACGTGATTCGGCCTACGGTTGTTAGATCCTTACTTCTTCGCAGGCCGAGAGAAAACCCACCGAAACAGTAGAAAAAGGAGCTGGGAGCACTTCAAATTCAAAAGACCACACGCTTTCACCAGAATCGATACCACTTTCCCAGGTAAGACATGGTTCGGTGAGCTGTACTAGCACTTCTTCTAAGGACACATTTGAAAGCTGATGAATCGAGATTTTGACGCGAGTTTTTATTATGGGCTTGGCTATGCTAAACTGGAATTCTAAGGTTGAAATATATTCGCTGACAAAGCAAAATGCAAATGCAAAATCTTTTGGGAATGAAATAGGTCTCAAAGGAACACGAATCGAAGGTCTTTTCCGTGTATTCCTTAGTTCCGAAGCATAGTCCCAAAATAACACCGCTTTAGGCTCCCGCAAAGAAAGAAAATCTGAAAGGAAACATTTACATTTACCACAAAATGCTTACCCTCGAAGCCTACCCCATATTAGTTACAACTATTCTACGTCGGTCGAAACGTTGAGTACATAAAAGGTTTACTTCAGAGCGATCGTATTCCTGATGGGGTTGTTTTAGATGCTGATGCATGGGAAACGAATGTATGAGGCAATCGTATACGAAAAGAGTTGAATAACTAGCTCTTAGAGGCGATTAGAAACATAGGTGCGCAGAGGGTGCATGGCTTACGTGTTTTGAGGTGAAGAGGTTTAATGGCTGTTATTACAGTTGTACCTGCTGTCAATTATCCTTTTGTTAAAAAGGGCACGCAAACGAGGCTAGTGGGTCAATACTGTTCGATACAAGGCATAATGACCCACTAGCCTCGTTTGTATGTCAAAACCGCTGATAACTGTAATAACAGCTATTGAAACTTGTTCTGCAACAGTTCTATTTAGAATAATACAGTAGATTCAAATTGATGCAAGAAGTGCATGAAACGAGTAAAAGAGAATACCTTGTTTTATTATTGTTTCTTATATAGGGTGAACTGAAGAAAACAAATAAACAAAGCAGAGTAGAGAGATATGCCGCACTGTTTGACACTGAGGTGGGTCTAAATGGATTGAATACAATTACTTGCCCACTCTTACAGTCAAGCCAGGATTGTCCTGACTTTTGATAGTGCCTCAGAGAATTTCTAGAAAAGGAGTTAGCGGAATTTTTTATATGGTTGAACATATCGGCTGAGTGACCCTCTCCAAAGTGACCAATTTTATGAAGTCTCCTTTGAATAAGTTCTCAATCAAAAGCCTTATAGAATCTCTTGTAAGGGAGAAACTTTTTATATCACGATATTACGTATTTATAATAAGATCGATAGAGACCTGTTTCGGCCGCGGAGAAAAAATCTCTCAGTCTTTTACAGAATATTTATAACAGCTTAGCCCAGCGTTGTTTTCACATTAGGAATCAGAGGAAAGCGGAGAGGAAGATATGCTCACTCAGGAAGAACTCGAGAAAACAGAGGGATGGAGGCTGTTAATGGCAGCCATCGATAGAAAGTATGGGAAATCAGACGCGGCCAATAGCTAGTTTACTACTACTGAAATGCTTAACTGAAACTGTTTCAATGGCCTTCCTTAACTGGACTCGTGGACTCCATTTTGAATAACAGCTAGGTGTGATTAGCTAGTTAGTTTGTGTGATTAGCTAGTTAGTAGCTAGTTTACTACTACTGAAATGCTTAACTGAAACTGTTTCAACGGCCTCGTTAACTGGACTCGTGGACTCCATTTTGAATAACAGCTAGGTGTGATTTTTATGTCGCATAGTGTATTTGGAATGAAGCGTAAGAATGTAAAATAGTATACAGTAATAAAAGTCTAAAGCGACAAGCAATTCTGTCTGATATGCTCTCGCGTTTTGGTCATCGCCCCTCCCCAATAAGGTTATCTGAGCTTTCTTGTAGCTCCGTGTACCCTGAATTTTGTGAGATCTGTGTCTAAATCTGAATTGGGCCTAAGTTTGTAGATTCTTACTGTTTTACTTTGAATTAAAGATATTACCTTGGGAAGGAAAGTACGTCGGAGAAGAGGGAGAAAATGAAAGCGCTTCAACATGGCAGACTCAATCATTAGTATTTTCACCACGTTCACAGGTAAGAACTTGCGAACTACTTGCCTTCACCCCAATTCTTAAGATCTAAGTATCGTGCTTAACTTCATTTCCTTATTCGCGATGGAGGAAGGGGATATAGATCAACAACAACAACAACAAGCTTTATTTGCATGACTATAAGTACATACTAGAAATACGTGACTCGCAGAACCTCGCGAAGCTCGGGCACGGGTGCACCACAAAACTGATTGATGGGGGTCGGGAGAGGATAGAATTTCGGTTTAACTGGAGGTGTGGATGGGTGGCCACAATGGTCCCGAATTGTGAGTTTAAGATCAACATTCTGGTTCCCAGTCGTTTCCATGTAACTTGCATCCAATCCTCTGTCATGTATAAGAAAATACGTTCAGCCCCCACCCCACCCCCCCCCCCCACTTTTCTTCATTCTGACATAAGGTAAATTGCTCTCTAGAGAGGATGTATATAGTATTGCTGTGGACCTGTTGTCAGGGCCAATGTGTGGTGTTTCTGTTTATTTTGGTTGGGTGAGAGTATAGGTTTATCAGAAATGCAGTTCAAATTCCAACTTGGAACTTGTTATCTCCAACATTTACCCAGCCATTTCCTTTAGATTCTGTTGTACAGCTTTTGTTCTATTTACTTGGTATTGACAAGTGTCAATAGCTAACACAATTCATTATTTCCCTTGAATGGTTGAGATACTGTAGCAGGAGTCTACTACTGCTGAAGAGTGATGCAGTGTATTAAAAAAAATTATCCATTTTTACCCAAAAATTGAAATTAGAATAATACAGAATAATGGCAAGCAAAGCACAGAGTTTCATATTGATGTGGTAGCATGTTTATTCATTCCCCCCAACACACTATAAAAATTGGATTAGATAATTGTCACAATAAAATAATAAGTTAACCCTTGAATCCCCAGTTACCAGCATCTCCCTACAATAGCAATGCTTTAATTAGGTCATCAGAATTAAGGAATTGATCACCAAACATGAATAGTGTTAATTTCAGTAGAAAGAAGTTCTCTGCACTAGTACTACAAGAAATGTATAAAGACCAGTAAGGAGAATTTGCAGGCTTACATTGGGGCTTAGGGAGGTCAGTTGGTATGGAAAGCAAGGAGTAGCTAATTAAGGGAAAGGGTGAATGTAGATTATGGCATGTGAAACCTTCAGAAGTAAGTAAACTTTCACATAGACAGATCATGCTGAAGGTGATCAGGATCTCAATTCCCCTGATTTTGGTGCTTGCTTGTGCACTGCGAGGAGACCTGTGATGCTGGTCACTGTATGTAGCATGAAATTATTGTCAATAATTAATGTTAAGCAGTAATTTTTGTTTCACATCAAATACATGCATGTATGTACCTATACCCGCTACACATTTTAAAGTGGTAATTGCTAGGCAGAGCAGTACTTGTGAGTGCATTTCCAAACCAAATTGTGAACAGAAATTGTCCTTTCTGATCCATCTGAATATTATTTTTAAACTATTAATAGGGTCAATATCCATAACGGAAAACATAAACTTTTATAAATTCTTACTGATCCAATATGAATTATTTCTTTCAAATATTTTTCGGGAACGTCCTAAACTTAGAATTTGAATTCTTTTTACTGCTCATACACAAATATGCAAATTGTTGTGGGAACTGAAACCTATTTTCGGAAATAATTTCATTTCTCTTGTGTAATCTGTAATTTTGATCATACTTGGAAAAGTAATTACATGTTAATAATAATTACTAGTACATCAAGAGTAAAGATAATGGTAGAGAGAGGAAATAATTTTGAGCCAACCTGTTCAGTCACCGCCCGTTGGAAAGGTAAATTTCTAGCAAAAGTATTTTGATGATCGTGCATTTTTTGTCGCCTCTCGTTGCTTCTATAACAAAATCCTTTTGTCGAAGCACTTCTAGTCGGTGTCGCCGGTCCTGATCGGTTTCAGCACACATTTTCTCGAAGAGTTTGTAGCCGCTGAGTTCATTGTCATTATTCAATTGGTGTGACTGAGTTATAATTTCGAAGACCTTGTATCGCGCGATTCTGGCGTTGTTGGGGAATCTCGTTTTGTGGCAGCGCTGTGCTATCAAGTATGGGACGCCATATCATTCAAAAGTGGTATGAATTCACGATTGGTTATCGAGAAAACGATTGCTATGGTTGAGATTGTCGATTGGTGATTGAGAACGACGATCGCTATGGTTGAGATTATCGATTGGTGATTGAGAATGACGATCGCTATGGTCCAAAAAACGATCGAATATTGAGAACACGATCGCTATGGTCGAAACAAAGATTGGTGATGAAAAATGATTGAAAGGATCGAAAATATGGAGTGTCGACTGATGATTGAAAATGTCGACCGCTGGAATTGAAAATATAAATTGGCAAGTTAAAGCTGGAAAGGACTGAAAACAAGCGGAGGATAATACACTCATGCTAACATGAAGTAGTATCCCACGGATTCACTTTCGATTAAAGATGGCGGTCGCCGAAGACCGTGATTGTCGTGATATAGCGGAATTTCTAGACTGTATGTGGCAGTGCTATGATAACGCGGATAAGGCGCTCACTCATGAACGTAGTTGTATTCCTTTTAATAGACTACTTAGAGAGCAAACAAGGGGGTTAGTTCCTAAAGAAACTGTGTTGCTACGTCGGTGGGGACGTGGAACACCAAATTTTTGGATTTATCAACTGAATTGATAAGTTGAAATTATGAATATATGAAATTCATATATTTGAACTGCGGAATGAAGAAATAAATGTAAAGAAGATCCTCGCAGTTATTAACGCAATTTATGCAGTTGCGAAAAGAAAGCCCGAAAAAATCAGGCTTGCCGGGATTCGAACCCTGACCTCTGCGATACCGGTGCAGTGCTCTAACCAATTGAGCTAACAAGCCAACTGGGAGCTGGTCATTAAATTGGTTCGTAATGTACCCGGGAAAGATGAAGATGAAATTATGAATATATGAAATTCATATATTTGAACTGCGATATGAAGAAATAAATGTAAAGAAGATCCTCGCAGTTATTAACGCAACTTACTGCATAAGTTGCGTTAATAACTGCGAGGATCTTCTTTACATTTATTTGAATTGATAAGGTAATATAAATTGGTTGGAGGTAGACATGGGAATGTGAAGCACATTGCAGAGACCATACTTAAAAACACAACAATTTTCAGACCAAGAAAACTACATTTCTGTGTTAATAATAAATATGCAAAGTAATTTCCCTTCCCATCCCACACACCCCTTCTCCCACAGCCCCCCTCACACGTGGTCTGTGAAATTGCCTACGAGGTTACTTTCCAAGAAAAAAAACATTGTTAGTCAAAAACTCAACAACCCGAAGCCCTATGTATTCTTTACCTTTGGAGTCTGAGCTGTGAAGTCATCTTCCTGGCTCGTTTCTCGATATCTCTTCATGCTGGAAATGCAAACATCACAAATTTCTTCGAACGGTCCTGAATGAAGATAGTCTTTTCCTTGAATATTCTGTGAACCATTACTCCATTTAGGACTTGGCCCGGTGCTAAAGTGGGTTTGACGAGAGTGCTATGAACAGGTATGAGAATCTCAAAGTCCACACCGACTGGAATCTTTCCTTCATACGCTTCTCGTAGGCAAGCCTCGAATTAGAGCACTTTAAAGAAAATCTGAAGAAAGACACCAAGTTATTGGGAAAAAATCGATTTCCGCAAACACTCGTGTATGCTCTCCAATAAAAACATTGACTTTTATTCTTTTTAAGAGCTGATACAGTTTGCATTATTTATTTACTTGTTATTTATTCAACTACCTATTTCTTCAATTTTATATGCTTTTTATAATTTATACTGCTAGACATACTTTTTTTAATCGCTTCCATCGTTCGCGATTCTACTATCATGTGTGTACTATTTTACTATTTTCAGATTCTTAGATGTTTTATATCCTTTCATCCTATTTTTATAACGAATTGTAATCGTAGGTCCACATCAGGCTCTGGCGGCCTTCTCTAACCTGCGCAACAAATAAAGTATGTCTATGTCTACTACACACTCCGACCACTCCTTTTGCAATTGGAAACCTGAAATCGCGTGGCCATTCTCCGTCAGCCGTACTCTCTTCACTTGCCTGGGAACGCTATTCACATCAGGAACAGTTAGTAATATAGCATCTCTCGTGAATGGGCCTTATTAACAACGGACTTTCCTTTTCCTTTACCACGAAATGGGTTCGAACTCGAGGTAATATTCCTTCGAAAACTTGGCATGTAAGTGCGGCTGGAAGAGTTGGAAGAACCGGCTTGATTAGGTGGAGTAACTGCTGATTATTTTGCCACATCGTTGCCTAAAGGTGTGGAAAGTTCAGATGCTTTCTGCTGTAGTTTTTCGAGTATTCTCTTCCCTTCATCAGAGGACGTGTTCCCGTTCGACGCCATGTTTTTCTCCAAAATGGCGCGAAAATTGACTTGCTAATTGATGTAAGCAAGAGTGTATTATCTCACAACTGGTCCCCGCTTGTTTCCAGTCCTTTCCAGCTCTCAATTGCCAATTTATATTTTCAATCACAGCGGTCGACATTTTCAATCACCAATCGACACTCGATATTTTCGATCCTTTCAATCATCATTTTTCATCACCAATCTTTGTTTCGACCATAGCGATCGTGTTCTCAATATTCAATCGTTTTTTGGACCATAGCGATCGTCATTCTCGATCACCAATCGACAATCTCAACCATAGCGATCGTCATTCTCGATCACCAATCGATAATCTCAACCATAACGATCGTCATTCTCAATCACCAATTGTCAATCTCAGCCATAGCGATCGTTTTCTCGATAACCAATCATGAACTCATACCACTTTTGAATGATATGGCGTCCCATAATCAAGCTAAATTTAAGCTACGTTGTGTATGTTCCAAGATTTCTCGCCTGTAATATTCCAGTCTCCTGTTTGTGTCCTGCTGACGGCTTTAGTCTTGCTAGGCTATTACCGGTAAACGATGTTCTCCTACCCGTGCTTTCTTGTCGTCGACTCTTTCGCCTTCGTTGCTCGCGCTGAATTTCAAGTCGGCATTCACGCTCAGTTTCAGTTGTAAATCTACCCCGGAATGGATTTTGAGCCACTTGTTAAACCAGGGGTTGCTGTCTAATTACTTGTTCACAGAAGATGAATAAAAATATCAGCACGTAAATGTACGTAGCGAAGCAGGCAAGAAATGAAGAAACACGCCGAAGAAACATGAGAGTGCGCAACTGTCAGCGGTCGCGATTTGGTTTTGTTGCTAGGCAACTGTGCGGACACCATCGAAATATATACGGGCAGATCGAGATTTGACCGCCCTTAGCAATCCCCACGCGACAAATTTATAAACCTCGCTACGCTCGGAGGGCCTTCGGCCCTCCTCGCTTCGCGAGGAACAATATTGCAAAAGCGTAAAACTTAACTAAAGCGAAACTTATAACAATCATAATCATGTAATAGGAAAAAAAGCAATTATGTATGCGTTACATTACTTTCATTCGATAGAAGATTATTTCGTAAAGATAAGCATCTCAAAATGAACTTCATCAGTTGAGTATTTAAATAATAATTATCAGAATTCATTAATTTTTTGGTGGCTTGCATAGGAGGTAATTGTGTTATGTGTGGTATTTGGTTCTCTATTTCTTTGTAAAATTCATCTCTAAAACTACAGTATTTAGTACAATGGAAAAGTAAATGAATTTCATCTTCAATTTGGTTTGATTTACACGTAGGGCAGAGTCTATTATCCCTTGGGATTTGATCATATCTGCCAGTTTCGATCAATAATTTATGATTACCTATTCTAATTTTCACTAATTCTTTCCTGTTATTTAGTTTTCTTGTAAGATCTAAATAGCAGGAAGGCGTATATTCGTCCTTAAAAGTGTTATAGAATTCTAATTTCTTAGAGTTTCGAATAGTATGTTGCCAGTGTGAAATATACTTTTGTTGAATAAGACTTATATAGTGTTTAATCTTAGCATCAGTTAAGAAAGTAGGGTCAAAATCAGGCAAATTATAATACTCAGACATCCTCATAACATTAGAGTAAAAACTATTTTTGCTGGTGTTATGAAGATCAGATGACATTAAAAAGATTTGTTTAACAATAGAGTCATTTTCCTTATTGTGGAGATATAAGGTGTAATTATTTTTTGATTAATAGCTATTATAAGAGGAAACTTTCCAAGCTCAGCTCTACAAGCTACATTCGAAGCCTTACTGCTTACTTCTAAGTAACGTTTACAGTACTGGAGATGAGCTTTTTCAATCTGTGAACTGTCCCAAGACTTGAAATCAGGTTTGGTATATACTCCCCAGATTTCACTGTTGTAAGTTAAAATTGGAGAGATCATAGCATCAAAAAGTTTATTTGCAAGGAATGGGGACAGATTGCTGATATGTGTGTGTTTTCTGAGGCTGAAAAGAGCGTAGAGAGCCTTGTCTTTCAATTTGTCAAGCGCCAATGAAAAGTTTCCTATTGAAGAGATCAATGTTCCTAAGTAGGTGTAATTCTGAACAACTTCAATGTTTTCATTGTCAATATGAAAACTATACTCAGTACATCTTTTTACGCGTTTTTGGAAGATCATAACTTTAGTCTTTTTAGGATTGATACTTAACATCCATGAATTGCTATAGGAAGATAACATATTTAAGCAATTTTGCAATCCTATTTTGGATCTTGATAATATTACTAGATCGTCCGCATATAAAAGAGAATTTAATTTCGCGCCGTTTGGTAAGACAAAGGGGTCAGATAAAGTTTCTTCGAAAGAGAAAGGTATATTATTAATAAAAAGGTTAAACAGTAACGGACTTAAAATGCAACCTTGTCGTACACCTCTGGCACATTGAAAGGGTCGTGTTTGATTTTGTCCAAGCTTTATAGAGCATGTAGAGTTTGAGTACAAATTCTTAATCAAATTGTAAAAGCACCCACCGACATTTATTTGTAACAACTTATATAAGAGACCAACATGCCAAATTGAGTCGAAAGCTTTTTTGAAATCTACGAAACAAGCATATATTTTCTCGTTGTGGTTATGCACATATTTATCTACTAACGTTCTTATTGTGAGGACATGGTCTGCTGTACGATTGTTTGGTAGGAAACCAATCTGGGAATTGTGGAGAATGTTACACGAGATGACATGCTTTAGCAGTCAGTTGGAAGAAATCGCAGCCGAAGGTCGTTTCGCCCACCTATCTAATTCGTAAACAGACTAAATGGCTGCCATCTTTATTTTTGGTATTGTTATTAATTCTTAAAAGGTAAATTAGTGCTCTGCAACATTGGATGCATTACTGCCGGAAAACTGTATCTAGCCGACTACCTGAAACGCAATTTATTACATTGTTGTGTGCTCGTAATTTTTTGCAATGAAGAAGCAGGAGAACTGATGACTGATCGCTCACAAAACTTTTTCCAATACAGCGTGTATCTAAAGTAGTAAACATTGCTTTTCTATCATGTATTCATTAACTTTTTCCTGCCACTTTTATTAACCAATTTTTTGTCTTAATTTTAACAAGATCAGCCAGAAGAAAAGCTCAGGTGGCAATGAATTCTGTGTGTTGTGACGCTATTTTAAATTACATCTGGCAACTATGTGAAGAAGTTCATTTCCAAATAAGGATATTAGTAAGACAAAACTCAGTGAAAACTTCAAGATGCATAGGGCGAGAAGTGAACAGGATACAAGCAGTCAGTTACACAAACTGGCGCAGTGGAGGTCACTAATTAACCTAAATCTGACAAAGCTGTGATCCAAGGACCCATAGACAATCCCAGTTACCAACATAGTAGCCTTTTCACTGCAAATAGTTTATGATAGTAGCCTTTTGGCTGTGGGCGGAAACTACAGTAAACAAATGACAAAAGTCCTTCCTAAAACTCATGCATACTGCTTGATATATTTTTGTCAGAGGAGCGGGGATGGTGTCATATGTGGGTTGAGTTTGTTGTTGGTAATCGTCCTTGCTCCGAGGTTTTTTTCTTCGGTCCTCCGGTTTTTCCTCCCTCCTCAAAAACCAACATTTCCTAATTCCAATTCGATCTGTAATCCGAGGGGCCACAGGTTTATCAGTCGAAAGACTGATAAAGTATCACCCTCGCTAAACAATTAACAATTATTCACCGAAGTGGCGGTGAATAGTGGTGGATCTATCAGTCTTCACCGACACTGAGGTGAATAATTGTTTTAGTAATATACCAAGCCAGTGGATAGCCAGCACCAAATAGTTCATATTTTTCTGAGAAACGAGGAAAAACTCGCGTGTGAAATTCAGACCAATGCCGGTATAGCAGATACCATCCCGAGTTTGAATAGCCAATCAGAGCGCGCCAAAAACACTATCCACTGCTTTGGTGATGTCAATTTATTTATTTTACTTTATTTGTTCTTACCAGGAAAGATTGAGGGAGATTTTTGGGCAAAGACCAAACAGGATTAACATATGGACTGATTTGAAGGTGGGTTTACAAAGAATACCCATCTGCTCCTACATAAACACATAATCCTTGTTTATCGTGAATTCTACAGCACTGAAACTGCGCTTCTGCGTGTTCAAAATGATATCTTGCGTGCTATTGATGATAAGAATGAGGTGCTGTTAGTGTTACTTGACCTTTCAGCTGCATTCGACACTTAAGATCACGACATTCTCATCAGCAGACTTACAGCACAGTTTGGCTTCACAGGGACGGTGCTCAGCTGGCTCAGGTCCTATCTTTATGATCGTTCGCAGACCGGGTTGTTATTAAACATGCTGAGTCCAAGTCGCAGCCACTCACATCAGGTGTTAGCCTGCGTGCAGACGTCTCCTATTTCCTTCCACCCGCGGAAAAGGGACGTCTGCGAAACGGCGTCGCTAATCGTGTTCCAATATCCTGCTGTTTTTCAGGAATTCGTGGAAAGTGCTTTTATTGGTTGCTTGACAATAGCCACTGTTCTAAACAACTCTGATTGGCTATCGTCGGGAAATGCTCGAGATAATGAATGCGACTACATTAAGCGGGGTTTTCCATTGATAAAAACATGTCCGATTGTGTGTTGTGTTTCTCGACTATTCTGAAAAACAACGACAGAAACCTTGTGAAAAGTCGCAGTGAATTTAAAGTTCAGGAAGAAATCCTTTCTCTTCAGTTCATCGTACACGAAACATCGCCATATATTTGTAGATCGTGCGTGGGAAAGTTGCGAAAGCGGAGAGGTCTTTACGCCAACGTGAGAAAAATCGAGGACGAACTTTTTAGCGATTATAGTTCCAAAGCTTTCAAGGCAGGACTTACAGTAAAAAAAAAAAGATCGAGACACGAGGAAAGGACAGCGTAGGAACTTCGGCTTCTCCCGAGAAGCGAATTCTTTTGGAGGAGTCGGTAGATCGTTCGTCGAACGATCTCAGTTCGCTGGTTACGTCAACTCCTGTGAAAGCCGTTCGCAATGCTTCTGTGAGAAAAATTCAGATTCCTCCTCTTAGTCCTGTTCGACCTCCGATCATGGAGCGATCAGAGGGAAACGATTCTGGCACAGAAAACAAAACTCTGTTATCATAATTTATGCGAAATTTAAAACCCGAACAGCAGGATACTGGAACACGATTAGCGACGCCGTTTCGCAGACGTCCCTTTTCCGCGGGTGGAAGGAAATAGGAGACGTCTGCACGCAGGCTAATCAGGTGTCCCACAAGGCTCGGTTTTGGGCCCGCTACTTTTTGCCCTTTACTTCGGACCCCTCCAAGACGTCATTAAGGCTCACGGATTGGACTGTATGATGTATGCTGATGATTCGCAACTCTATATCATTTTGAAGCCGCAGCAAGGCAGCCTGCCCTTTTAAATTTGGAGCTGTGTATGAATTAGTTTTCAAGCTTTATTCCTCTCTAACAAGTTGGTTTGTAACCCGTCTAAGACAGAAGTTCTCCATCTCACATCTCGGTTCAATCGACATCCTCCCTTATCAAATATTACATTTGGCCAAAACATTATACCTTGTGTTTCCAAAGCTCGTAATCTGGGAACTGTTATGGATCGTCATCTCTTCATGAGAAGCCACGTTAACAACATCTGCCGTCATGCATCCCTGGTGCTCCGTAACATTGGTAGAGTCAGGAAATATATTAACCAGAGTAGTGCCGAGCGCTTAGTACATCCGGCTTTCATAACTTCTAAGCTGGACTATTGCAATAGTTTACTGTACGGTCTGCCTTCTACTGAAGTTCAAAAGTTACAACGCATTCAGAATACTGCTGCAAGACTAGTGGTTAAGGCTAAGCGCACTGATCATACGAGCCCTATTCTGCAACAACTACACTGGCTCCCTGTTAGCGAAAGCATTTCGTTTAAGATCTTGCTGCTTACGTATAAGATTGAGAATGGATATGCTCCATTTTACATTGAAGATCTTGTGAATCATTGTGTACCGTCTCGCAGTTTACGTTCGACTTCGCAAGGCTTACTCACAGTTCCTAGATCGACCACTTCAACATATGGCGATCAGGCCTTTTCGATCGCCGCGCCAAGACTTTGGAACACGCTACCTCTAATGATAAGGAATACACAGTCAGTCTCTGCCTTTAAAAAGCTTTTAAAGACAGATCTTTTTAAATTAATTTATTTTTAGCTGGTTCACCGGTTCCCTTATTTGTAGACCGATTTTTATATTTATCCTTTGTAATTAGTAGTTAGCATTTAATATATTTTATACATTGTTATTAGTAGTAAAGCACTTTTTGTCTATTTTTTGAACGTTGTAAATTAGGTTTTAATATTTTTATCTTGTAAACGCATTGAGGCTCTCCAAATGCGCATATAAAAACTGTTATTATCCAGACTCAGATCTAGAGGTATCTACCTTGTGCAACATATAATAAACATAAGTCGGTGAAGTATGATCGTCCGGGTTAGTGTAGCCCTGAGAAGGACTGTTTGTGTTGACATTAGCTGACGTTTCGACAACCTGAGCGGAAGACATCAGAGTCAAGTGTACTGTGAATCGTCAGTAGATGTTATAAGTCTTTGGTCGTTGTCCTGACTGGTCGACGAACTCACGACGTTATTGGCTGTGAGGACTGTAAAACGTGATTGGTGCTTTTCGATCCGTCTTTTGTTAGTCAAATGTCTGTCTATATATTGTTGGTAAAATTAATCGGTTTGTCTATTGTTTGTCTGTCTTGTTGGTGTCATCAGTGAGTCGTTTGTAAGGTGCAGGTAATGTCCTAAGTTAGTAAAGTTTTTTTCCAGAGTGACTCGTTGATAGTAGTCCGTACTGCATTTAGCAGAGTCCCAGTCGATTCTGTGGTTTGTTTTAAAATGTTACTCAGCATTGTGATTGTTGAGATTTCCATTTCTCGTCGTTCGTTTATATTCAGTTAGTCGTGTGTTCAAATTTCTGCCAGATTCAAACGTTGTCACCATGTAAGTACTTTTGGTTATCGCGTTGACCGAGTGACAAAAAGGATTAATTAGGCTTGTTTTTCACTCAAGGTTTCCACAAAATTAGGCGAATTTATGAAAACTTTGAAAAAAGTAACGAAGACGCATTGCAATAACTTGCTTTCTAGAGGACAAAATTGTGTGGCACTAGGAAAACTAAACTGTCAGGCGAGGGTCGTAAAACAAGCAGGCTAAAGCAGTCTATTCTAATGTTCTATTTACATCCAGAACAACCAATATACTGACCATAATGTTCATCGAGAAAAAACCAAAATCGTTGACAAAATCGATGAAACCTGAAGCCAAGTAAATATCATTCACCCCCTGTATGAAGTTTTCAGTCGCTCAGTTTTGCGTCAAAGGAAACAGTAATCTACACACCCGAACCACCTTGTAGAGTAATTTATCTTATTGCATTTGACCTCAAACGTATCCCAAACTTTCCCTTGAATAAACTCTGTGCGTTTTACTTCACGTTGTATAAAGCCATATGTAACTGAAGGGACGCAGAGGTTCTTGGCCGCCATGAATAAATTAATTTATTTGAAAGAGCTGACAGTAGGCTCTTTGCGTAACCGTGTCACGTGACCTTGTCAATCATAATAAATGGTCGTGGCTCGAAATAGACGGTTGAAATGGAAAGGGTGTCATGAAATTAGTAGGATTTCCAATTTTGAGGCCACTAACGTTTAAGTGCAAAATTTTAGGACAATTTGAAAGTTTGAAAATTATAACAGATTTGTATGCTGGATGGCAAAGCTTGCCACCCAGCAGCTTTTTTCCATACAAGTCTTGGTAATTTTTTGAACCTTAAAATAACCGTAAAATGCTGCTCCTGTAACCTCAAAATTGAAAATCTTACTAATTTCATTGTGCTTTTTTCATTTCTGATATCATATGACTGACAAGGTCAGTGACACAGTTATGCAAAGAGCCTATTCGATCATACAGTTCAGGTTTGTCAATTGTAAATGCAAACAAACTTAACTGGTTTTTGCAAGAAACTGAAATTTGGTTTGAAAGTTCTTTTCAAGCTTTGATTCGATGTTCTTTCCTTTTTGATCAAATAACTTGGGTGAAAAGTCAAAATATTGAGGAACTCCGAAGTGGGCCTTGTGTTTGAAAGTTTGAGGACAAATGATTGCAGAAACAACGCACTTGCCGGGCCAATGAGGAGCTAGTAACTGGTCGTAGGCTTGTCAGGATGGAAAAAATAAATATGCCCCCTGTTCCAACCAATCAGTGTTCAGTATATCTTGACCTCTGGTCAGATAGTATGATAAATAGCACCATAGTATAGAAGTTTTCAATAGCTTTTATTTGAGTGTTCACACATTTGACATTATTCGCCTTTTACAGAACAATAAACAGTGCCACAATGGTTACATTCATTGAATGGTCACACTGCAGGATTCCATGAACAAACTAGAAAGCTTAAGGACGGTGCCTCCTTTTGTTACTGCGCGTACGTTCTGAGCATCTTGGGATATTCGGGTTTCTTAAGGAATTTACCCACTGATACCACAATATTTTTGCGCGGTTTAAGTACTTTAACGCTTTTTAAGAATTATGGTTGATTAATTATCTCTGAAAAAAGCGCAGTTACCCACATCTTTCTTTTTGGATTCCAGTAATCCTTGCTAAGATCTACTTTTTCCCAATAATCATAACCTTTCCAAAAATATATCTGTATAGGAGGCACTGTCCTTAACAAGGTTAATATGATAGCCAGAATCCATTTTCCCCCTTATTACAGGAATCAAATGAAAGTGAAGAAGAAGAAGGGCTCACCTATGAAGAACTTATGGAAACACCAGGGTGTAAGGCGATAATGGAGGACATAAATGCCATTAATTTTTTAGAAGCAACATTAATGCCAACTAAAGTATTGATGAGTACAGACTAGGGTACCTGGATACAGACTAAGGGAGTGTTCATACCGTGTAACCCCATTATTCCACAAGGTGTAGGTGTCACAATAGTGGATGTTTACCGAGGCGCAAAGTGGCGAAGTAAATATTCTACCACTGTTATCAGTGTAATTTCCTGGACATTATGTAAATGGGGGATTGCAAAATAATTAAAGCTGGAAAAAAAGTGATGTCATTTTCTGACATTGTTGTGTAAGTTTAAAAAGAAGGATTTCCTTTGCCGCGTATTTTTCAAAGGCGTAGATTTGACTGGTTTATGGCTCAGTCAATTGGAAGCTCGACCATACTCCTCCCCCGAGGCATTTTAATTTCACTCATTTGTCAAACAGATTACCAGTGTCCACGGTTGAGCATTTGCAGGCAAAGGTCTCCCCAGGGGTGGGGCATTGGTCACTCACCGCCCTAACCGTTAGTAAAGCGAAGTTGAACATTGAGTTTTATTTCACCACATTTTAGATACGAGGCCAGCGAGTCTTAGGTATTTATCAGTGATTGTCACGCCACTGACTCAATGAAAAATCTTACTGACGCCTTCCATCTCAATTGGACTTTGGTTGTGGGTTTTCAGTGAACTCTGGAGTCCAATAATGTTTGTTTGTGCAGGGTTCACGCGTAAATGCTTCCCACAAATCCGGCAAAGAGTTCGACGAAAATCAGGAAACCTTAAGCTGTAAATAATCAGATTCATAAACGAGTTGCTGTAATGAAGAAGTTTGATCGCGTGTATGAAATTAATCCCCACTTTTTGTCGACATGGAATGCAAAAGAACATCGCAATGTTGAGAAAATGAAAAGGAAGCCATGTGACAAAGAACACTCCGGTGACAATTGCTAGTGTTAGTACAAGCTTCTGCTCCTGTTCAACTGATACACGGCTGTATCTACGCTGCCGATCGCGAAGCTCGTTTTGACGAGCCCGCACTTTATACAAGACAGCGGCATACGTTGCAAGCATCACAACGAGGACAAACGAAAGCGCAAACATCATGTTATAGAAGAAGACTCTGAAATCGACGATTTTTTGCTCGTTCAGAATGTGCAGTAAAACCTGCAACGATGAGAGAGCCCAGCATGAAGCAACGGCAGCGAGATATGGCATTTTTTTCGTGGCTCTGTGTCTGTGTGGCCAAAATACTGAAAACACTCGTTCCAGTCCTATTACTGACAGGCTAAACAATGATGCAAAGCCAGTCAGCAAATCAATGGCTTCGTAACTTGCTGCAAAGGTGGCGTTGTGCGCTAAAGTGAAGCGAGGCCACTGAAACACCATATACATCGGCACAGCAAACGCGCCCACGAGCAGGTCAGCGACTGCTAAGTTGATCAGTAGCATGCTTGTGCGCATGCGTTGCAGTCTTGAACTTTTGAGAAACACTGCTATGGAAAGTGAATTACCGATTATAGTGAACAGGGCAAGGCAACTGAAAAGGACAGACCACGTGACTCGCTCTGAGACTGGGGAGTTCATCGCTATTACACACTTCCAATGGGCAATACTTGATCTGCTGAAAGGAGGAAGAAACAAATTAAAGTCCTACTTATATAATTTGTAGGTACTTTTTTGAGCGAATTTGAGGTACTTTTTTGAGCGTTGGCGTTGAATAATAAATCGACATGCCCATACTATAGCGGGATACTGGTGTTCAATTTGTGTTCAGTTGTTGTGATCTGAAAATAACATATATGAACTGACACCAGCTAATGCAGCCGAAACAGTCTCGAAAAGTATGCAGCATGGCGGAAAATTAGAAATGTTTCGGGATACTAGTGTACATGAATCACGTCTCTTGATGGCAACAGAAATAAAGTGCAGGGCTACGATTTAAAAGCGAGTTATATCGCAATCTTCAGAGTCGAACAAACGTTGTACTTTTCCATCCCTCTCCGACTTTAAATTGTAGAAATTTTGTCAAATTACTTTATACCTTGGCATAAGTTAGCAAAATGTTGCGACTTGCACGTCATGGACGACCATTGCGAGCTGTGCCTCCTGTTTTATTGTTGGCCATTTAAAGACAAGTCTTTTTGCCAATTCAGCTGTTAAAAACCAAATCAAATGGTGAAATGCTGATCAAAATTTTTTGACTTTTGGTAATCGACATTGAATTAAAGAGAGAATTTTTCTATTCACTCGAACACGCACGAAAAGTGAAGCAAAAAGGCTGAGTTTATAGTTTAGTGCGGGTAGGGCAAACATTAATCCCTCGACAGTGAATTCATTTATTTATATATTGGAGTTCCAGCTGTTGGGATCAGAGCCGCGTCATTATGATTTATCTATATATTAGAGATCGAACTGATGGGATCATAGCCGTGAGCGCCATCAATCCATTGACCTTTATTTTGAAAGAAAGCCCTGAGGAAGGGACAGCTGATATTGACAAATGGTCTAAAATGTCCGTTTGAGAAAACAGTGGAAAACAGATACTACAATAGCTTTCATTTGAGTGGTTTAACTCTAGGGACTAGTTCACCGATTCCATAGTTAGAACCACCTTTTCTGACATATTCTGCTTTAATAAACAGCACCAAAGGGAAGTCAAATTATAACGTTTGGTAGCTTTCGCTTGAATGCCGAGACTACATATACTTTAGGATTTCACCCAGTCAACATTGTTTAGTCTTTTATCCATTAATCTAAGGCCATTAATTAGTAGCATAATGTAGTGTCCCTATTAGAAGAGAGTATGTTCCTTCACATATTGCTATTTATTGACACGAAAGAAAGGTCATGAACGTTACATGCACGATTCAAGGTTTGAGTTCAATTAGATAGAAAGATTAAAAACACTGGGACTCCCCAAACAATTTATGAAGACTTTCTTGAGGTTGACCGAAGTATACTGAACTTAATGCCTAATACTAGCTGATAACAAATGAGCCTTCGCCATCAAATATGGAGAGTAAAATATAAGTTAATTTGCACCTGCACCTGTGTGGGTTGATATTAAATTTCAAAGCTGTCCATGTTTTGAGCAATAGCAAAATCAATTTGCGTATTTTCAAATTCTAGATAAACTCAAATCTCTCCTCACCGACACCTCCATGAGTGCAGGGTCACGTCCACATTACGAATTGTTTACTCAGACAGTTCACTTGGCCTCAGAGAGACTAAACTTCTTATTTTCTATCTCTTTAAAATGGGCACCTGTACCTCTGTAAGGGGACATTCAGATCTGCCATTTCCAAATCTGTTTAAAAGAGGTTCGACTGTATTTTTAAGTGAAGGATAAAACTAGGTAAAATAAAAGTGCCGTAATCCATTCAAAAACTAAGCCTTTTCTCCAACACCTTATTACATTTTCACGTGTCCGATGAGTGAAGTTCAAGTATGAGTGCCATCCAAGGGGCACGGGGTTTAATTTCTTGCGCTTTACGTACGCGATTTAGGCGGTACGGCCACGGGGAAATATTGAACCTGCCATTTGAAAGAGTGAACGAATATCGATAAACGAATACTCGCTCTAGATCTCATGCAGTCATCTTAATAAAAACCCAGTAAATTCACCCAGTTACTGATAAATATAATCCGCTCAGATATCGTGCCATAAAACGACTTGCGTAAGATAAAATAGGTTGTACCTCCAGCAACAGTGAATAGAAGGACCTCAAAGATACTGAAACATCTATTGTCAGCTTTACCTTCCCTGTTGAAGAGAAAAAAGGTTATTCCTCCTGCTACAGCAAATAGAAGGACCTTAAAGATACCGAAGTGTCTAATGTCAGCTCTACCTTTTTTTGTTGAGCAGTCACACGGTCCAAGAATTTTTGCCGTTTTAAATTTCGGTGAAATGTAAGCTCAAGAGTGGAGACTTTCTTTGCTGCAGTTTCAAATGCGAGAAAACAGATTTTTATCAATTTTCTAATCGTTATTTTATCCGCTTAGTCCCGACTAATGAGTTCATCAATCAGACGACAGCAACTGTCCTTTGATTGCAGCTATCTGAATTACAGATAAGAGACAGATCAGCTTCCATGAACTTCCGGCAAGATTGAAGCACAGACAACATGGACAACGTAAAACAAAAAACATTTTTTTTCCTTCTATGTAGAGACTATCACTTACAATGAACTAAAGAAGTACCTAACTGATGCGGTTCCAGAAAACTGTGGGATCAAACTTTCGTAAAGTGGATTTCTAGTCTTTTGAAAATATCGTAATCAATTAGTTTTGTGGGTGGCAACCAGTGGCTTGTCAGATTTTCCATTTCAAATCTTCATTTTCTCAATGGATCCCGTCACTTAAATCCTCTTTTTCCTGGCTGTGATGAAACTAATGTAAAAAAATTTGCAATTTAATTTTTAAAATGGACCTTTGAAATGATAGTGCGCGGTACTTAAGATCTTGATTATTTAAATTTTGCTTTGAATTTCTTTTTTGCATTTTAATCAGTCTTACCTTAAAGATGGGAAAACTTTATTTATTTGAACGGTACTGTTCTTTTAAGCATACAAAGAATTCTAGACGCAATAACATATTGGACTCAAGCCGGCCTTTGACAAACTTTGATTGCTCTAGTCGACTTAGGTGCACTGATAAAAACGCAATGTCCAACAAAATGTCACTCTTTCTTTGCGAAATAATTGTTGTGAGAACAATTTTCCTTGCAAGGTCTGTTTCTATAGAACTTAACCTGACAGTCTCAGTCTGGCATTGAATTTCATAAGTGTATTATCAAAAACTTCCGAAAAACACTCTGCTTTTGTCAACAGCAGTTCAACGTTACCATTTTACTTCGAGAAAGGCCATAAGTTTATCTGAATATATGCACTGCTAGTTTTGCGGTCCAAAACAGGCGCGAGGATTTCAAGTGGTTTCTCAGATTTCAAACAGCTTCAAAAACGAAGAAACTTGGCTTGGTCAAAACTGATCATATAAGTGCCAACCTTAACTGTGTGTTTGGCAAACAAAACTCAAATCTGTTTGCTATTCAAAACAAATAGGTCTTTGAAAATCTGCCGCTGAAAACTCAGACGCAGTCGAAAACGAAAATAAGACCTTAAGATCTTAAAATCTTTTTTTTTTAAAGTTGCTCTTTACAGGAGTGTCAACTTTGTTTAACTGATTCAGTATCACAAATATAATAAGCACCCCTAACTACGTCCGAATTGCTCGCCCCTAGCGAGCATAAAAACTTTGGCTTTTAACAAGAAGAAGACTCGAATTCAAATGACATGAATAACTTTTTTTCACTGAACGCACAAAATATTTTGCCCACGAGAGACTTGAATGACATTTCCTCAGCCACGTTTAAGTTGTCGTTTTAGCGTGAACCGCAAGCGATATAAAACAATGGTGCGGAAACATTGAGGTATTGCGAAATGTATCCTTGATTGGTTTGCCCGCTCAACCTTTTTTTTTTGGTTCCGCAAAAATATGTTTTTCGCAAACAATTGCTTCCACGGGAAATGTTGCTTGAATGCGCAAACTGGAAGGGAAAAATATGTAGTCACAGTTAAGCAAAAAGTTCAAGGTGGTTGTATTGAATTTTACAGTTTGTGAAGCAGTACTTTCCTGTGGCATCTAATTTCTAAAAGTTTGGCCATTCGAATGACAGTTGTTGCGCAAGTGCTGGTGCTAATTTTCTTTTCAATTCTTTTCAGAACATATTTTCTCTCTCATAGTTTACCAAGTCTGTAGGCGTCGAATCATTCCGGCCATAATACACTCCATTTTTAGCGATAAAGAATATGAATTTGAATGCGATTCTTGGTTTAGAATACATTATTTTCCTCTGCCTTTTATAACAAGACTATAGTGTCAAAACATGCCGTGAAATGGATTTTGAATATTTTGGCCTCGAAGGTTGTGCATGCAATAATCTAAACATGTCCAGCGAAAAAACGAGGTATCGTGAATTAAACGGCATAAAGAATGAGCATTTATTCCATTTAGCATGCCAAATAAAGCAAGTAAAAAATTTCACCTTATTAAATTACGCCAATTATCGAATTATAACGCGGCCCCTGACTTGAATGCAATAGAAGCCTTAAAATTGTTGTATTCTTACAAATTAAAGTTAGAACACCTCGAGTGTGATTTAAGACTGAACCACAACATCAAACTTGACCTTAACGCGTAAAAATACAAATGCATTGTATCTGCTGTAAACATAAAAGACTCGAAACAGTCCAATTTTCTGTGCTTTGAAAAAACAGAGCTATTATCTAACCTGTTTGTCTAGGTGGCACACCCTCTTTCTTTCAAGGATACTGAGAGAAATCCACGCAGAATCGTCCTGAACCCGTAATTTGTGTCAGATGTTCACGAGCGAAGGGAAATTAGTACGAAAAATTCGCACTAATTTGTTCCCAAAATTAATTAAATTGAATATTACCATCCGACTGCCAGAATATGTAAACGAAACACACCAGACATAGTGAAGACTGCTTTCGAAATTAACAGTCTATCACCAAAAAGGGATTTGCCCGAAACCATGCAGAAAGAAATTTCCTTTGACCATATAAAACTACTTTGTGTGTGTGAAAAATAAAAAGCCTAAATGGCAAGAAAAATTGATTTTATTTTACAAACATAGCTTTGAATATAAAATACTTCAGTTGATATTTATTTACCAAGTGAAAGCGATTCCCTTTTTCCGAGCCAAGGGAACTGCTGTCTAGCATGCGGGACGCTAATTATTACAGTAATGATTTTTCCTTTTTCAGATTTGTGACTATTTTTATTTAGCGAATTCGTGTTTGTGTGTGTAATTTTTTTCCCTTTTTTTAATTTTAATATCCCTTCCAAAAATTCCTAAATTAGCCAATTCAAACCGTCGCTAAAAATAGAAACCTGTAAATTGTAACCATAACTAGGTGCCGGCTAGACATGAAATATGTAAAATAATACGTCTTTTCAAAAAGCGTCAGATTGAAGAGAAAAAACACTGTTTGCTATTTACGTCTTGGTAATAAAGTCAAACTTCTGCTAAAGATCAGTTTCTTTCGTGACTAACTCTCGCAAACAAGGAAACATTATTGCGGAAACAGGTATGAATTTTAATGTTGCTAAAATCGTCCCCCGATTGCCCGCACATGTAGCGGGTATGAATAAAGACACACACCCCACCCCCTGAGTAAAACCTGTAAGCCGTATAGGAATTATGGATAAAATAAAAAGCACGCGGTTCGTGTGTGTGTTAGTCCGCCATGTTTGTTGTTGTAGTTTTGCTGTTCGAAAAACTCGCTGACCCTTCTTCGTCCGGAAGAAGATTAACTATAAGAATCGTAACAACGAATTTACGTAGCGGCCAGAGAACGGGAGCACAGGAACGAAAAGAAATCGATCGAAGAAAACAAGCCTTCGAAGGAACACGTGCAATGGAAGTCGAAGATTCGGGCTTTACCTCGGTGTAAGAACCTGCGAAACTCACGGATGACGTAAAACAAAGGAAACAAAAACATTTTTAACAATACCGTACAGCAAAACAAAAGCTACCAAACAAAGAAAATCTTGTCAGGTTCTTACACCGAGGTAAACCCAAGATTCGCCCCAAGTAACAGAATCCGGAATCCAGAATCCACGAAATTTTTTCTGTTGGAAGCCGGAATCCAGTGGACTGGAATCCAGAATCCACATTGATATGGAATCCGGAATCCAATAAAGTTTGTAATCCGGAATCCACTTGTCAATCGATCTTAAAACCCCTTGCTACAAATAATGATAATAACAATAATAAGGCATGTCAAGCACTAGTTTTTTAATTTCACAGTCTTGCATAACGTTTTGAAACTAATTGATCGAAAAACAGTTCAAACTACATGGTCTTATGCTACCAGGCATTTTAAGACTTCAGCCAACTTCAGCCAATTTATTATTACGGAAGATACATGACAAAGATTTCACAAATGACTTTGAAACAGCAATAGGCTGTAACACAGGCGGCCCAAGCTCAAAATGAGAATACGATCGACTTGTATCACCTTCGCTATAAGGCTTTGTATGGGAATTTCCCATACAAAGTCTTATAGCAAACATGAAGGTCATATAACTCGATCGTATTCTCATTTTGAACTTGGGTAGCCTGTGGCTGTAACAAATTTCTGCTGAAAACGCTTTCCCTTAATCCAAAGTGGACTTTCTACGTTGTTAAATAATCGGATGAGTTTTGGAACATAAATGACAGCTAATAAGCCGTAATATTAACGATAACAACAACATTGACGCTCGGTCTTTGTTGAGTGAAGACATATACCGTAGCTTAAACATATTCAAGCCTAAAAGCCGGAAACTAGGTTATACCCTGGTACTGGCATTCACAAGAGGTTCCGAGGTTACTATGAAAGTCGCTCCCAGTTTTTAGGGGATTCTATTCTTTTTTTGCGTTATTATATTTGATTCATATGCGGCGAATGAAAATTTCGAAGATCAGCTGGATAGTAGCTCGAAAGGTTGCAGTCCATGTACAGCTTAATTTTTAAAAAATGCTGGTAAAATGTTAGAAACGGGTTACTGAAATACGCTTTTGATAACAAAATATCAGTGACGAATGAATGCAATGCAGCGCAGAGAGGAGAATTTCTCTCGTATTCAGAATGTTGCTACCCATCAAAAAATACAAATTATAAATTGCCAGACTTTTTTCTTCATATTTAATTTCTTGTTTTTGACGTTGGATAAAAATAATTTTGAAACAGAGCAGAGAATTTGGCAGTTTAATTTTTTTTTCTTCATAAAAAGGAGAGAAAAGGTAATCTAGCGTATTCTTTTTAAAGAAGAAGAAAACGAACAAAATTTTAAAGCAGTCTGCTTCTAATAGAAGGAGACAGTGTAAACAGTTTTGACATTTCGGTTGAGCAATACTGCCTGTATTGTACGTAATCGATTGCAGCTTTTTTGTAAAAAATTAGAAACGTTTTTGTGCCGTTTGAATATCGTCTGAACTGAACGAGACATCACTCGAATTGTCGTTTTGAGTTCCTCCTCAAAAAGGCCCCACCTTAGATGTTTTTTACGGCTGATTTACCAAATGGCATGTCAAGCGTTAGCCTTTTCTTAGACTTCCACTGCGTTTTAAAATAATTGACCGAAAATGTGTGCGTAGCAAATTTTCATTGTCTAATGCTACCAGGAAGATGATAAATTCAACTAGCTTTTGGAATCGATTCAATTTTCTATTTTACCTTCAGTAATTCTCACGGAAGATACATTGTAAATGATTCCACTGGTTTTTTAAAACAACCATTGACTGTTAAACTTTCTGCAGAGAAAGCTTCCGCTGAAGCCAAAGTTCAGTTTCCGGCTTACCATTAGCATGTATACAGCTTTTCTCGCTAATAATAACTAAGCAATAATAACCACAAATATGGCATTAGGCACGACGCCCAACATTTTATTTTTTCACCGTTAGTCGAACAGCTTGTTTGAGGTCTGTTTCACCGAACTAAACATAGGGCAACTAAACAACTTGCAATATTAATTGGGAACCATGACATTAGTCTGCATTAGGTTAGCCACCGAAAAAGGCTACCGAGGAACCTTCGATTCGAGAAGAAAAAACATATTTCACTTCAGTATTCGTTACGCTGCCACAGGACCTATAGAGCCCTCACCGTACGTATCGGCTAGAGTTATTGGTACTGAACTGGACCAAAAGGATAAAAACTTAAATCTTATTCGGGACTTTGGCATGCTTCTTTCGTTCGCGATTGTATTCCTTTACATAACTTACCTTAATGGCAATAGCTTTGCTGTGGCTCCTGGTCAAACGAGGGAACAAACAATCTGCATCAATTAACAGGATAAAAAAGTGTTTTTCTGCGTTTTTGAATAAGGATGCGTTGTGAAAAATAATTGACAGCTCAATGACTATAATATTAACGGTTAAAAAAACATTTGACAGTTGATCATATTCAAACCTTAACACAACTAGTTTTTACGCTATAGCTTGAAACTTTGTTCTATCGGAGCTGAAATTAAAGTTCAAAGGAACCAGACGTCTCGAAGTTGCTGCCTCTTCTTCAGTGGCCAAGACGCAACTGAAAAGGTTGGGCGCGTCATAACTTTCAAAACAAAAGAAAAGGAAAAAACTTAATAATTCACACGCGCTGATGTTGAAAGTTTCAAAGAGAGCGCTCGCCATAAATAAAAAAATAGATAGTTAAGTTATTAGCGCGCGTAGACTTTAAAGAGTGTGAAATAAAAGCCAAGACTGTGTTAAGGCCCCTTGGATGAAATGCATGATGACTGAAAATCATCTGGACCTCAAAACAGCGCCTTTCTGCTGCATCCCTAAAGCCAGTGCGGATGACAGACACCTGCATATCATCAGTGCTGTGCTCTGATAACGCTGCCGATAACAAGCAAACCGGGTGTTTCAATACATCGGCTACTGGATTTAGAGGGTTGACAATTAGTAGCTCAAAGGTTGCAGTCCACACACAGTTTGAATTACATGTAACAAAACTTGCGCATGCTGCTAATATAGGATGTTGCTTAATTTCAACCGCTCGGTTTTCGTATGTTTCCGCTGCAATGTTTAAACCTATTTAAATTTTTTACAATGGGAATATCAAATGTACATTTTATAGGATCATATAAGGATATCTGTAGTTAAAGATGGCATGTTCCGTCTACTGTTTATAATTCCGCTTCTGAGCCAGGTTGGAGTCAATGAGTCTCAACACTTTCGTAAATTGGTCCAGAAACAAAACATCACCTGGCTAATTATCAACATGGGCTGTTGATTAACTTCAGTCAGATCTAGTTTTCTGAAGTAAAAAGCAAAAACAGTCATTTTCTATTTACGTAGATCCTAGATCGTGATCTAGATCCGGAGTCCTGGAGGAGTCTCTTATTTGGTATTTTGTTTTAAACACGCAAACACGCGAGAATATTGCAGTCGCGCGTCAGAAGTAAAATGAAATTCTCGTGCATGCAAGCGATCTTCAGGAGTACCCAACGAATTTTTTTTCTAAAATTGATTGTTTGTTGCTCTAAGATGTTATTTGGTAATCACCGCGTTATGTTTGGCCCATAAATAACTTTGCTGGCAAAAATTTATCCGTTCTTCAGAGCCAGCAAGCTAAAGATTGAGAGTTTAATTTGCCAGCAAGCATCGCTCGAAGGATTCCGTTTTCCCAGCCAGCAGCACATTTGATAGCAATGCTAGCCAGGAAATTATTGCCTTCAAAATTTGCCAGCCAGGACAGTTATTTCAAAACCTTGTGATCTCCCAGCAAATAACAGAAGGCCTTTAGATCTTCATTTGTTATTTTTCAAGTTCCAAGTCTTTTTTCCTTTATTATATATCACATCACTTGCATCACTGACCTTATCGAGGCGCCGAACTTGCCATTTACTGAGGAATTGCACAGAAACTGTTACCTAGTGATAACCTTAAAAGACGCTATGAGATTTGTATATATTTGCAGAAATTAAAATGTTGCTAAATTTAAAGGTGCAAGTTTTCAGTGATATATTGCCTACAATCTTTCAATGCTATAAGGTGTGTACACGTCAAACAAACCTATCCTTTATCTTACTGTTTCCGGTTCATCTTTGTAGTGATGTCACCAGGCAACTTGACAACATCGAGTTTCGCAGCAATAATCAAGTCAGGTTTCAGTAGTCAATCACCTCAAAAGTTAATGTTTCATTGCAAAGTCTCACGGCGTTAATTGCAATTTAATAATAATAATAAAATAATAATAATAATAATAAAAACTTTATTTAATGAGGGTAGCACGAAATAGTGCGAAGCACTAATAAACTTGTGGCCCTCATAACTTTCTAAGATATTTACAATGAATTATCTAAAAAATAAATATTTACAATGAGTTATATAAAAATCTAAAACCTACTACATAAATATAAATATATACATGTAATGAAAAACAAAAAGAAAGAAAGAAATTAGTTGATAAAAACTAATATAAAAATTGAAATGAAATAATATAGAAAATTAAAAATGAGGTAAAAATTGCTGATTTTTCAACAATTTCTGGTGCAAAGCACGCCTGAACGATTTAACGGTGATTTCCTTTTTTAGGTCTGCTCCTAACATATTCCATTGTTCTATGGCGGTTACTAAAAACGTACTTCCTCCTTCAGTCTTTAATCTGTAACGTGGTGTTAAAAAGTTCAACTTTGAAAATCTATTGTTTCTAGAGTGTAAAGAACTATTGAGCTTTAGCGCTTCTATAAGGTAGTCTGGAACAGACAACTGAATACGTTTAAACAATATCGCACACTTATATATTAAAGTGTCAGTGTAAAAAGGAAGCCATTTCAGTTTGTTGAATAACGGTAGAGTAGGCACCTGAGTTTCTCTATTTAAAATTACCCTAGCGGTTCTTTTCTGTAGTCTGAAAATCCTAGAGATACAAACATTAGAACAACGTGATTGCCAAGCAACACCACCGTAACTGAACAAAGGCTTAATCATAGCATTGTCATAAAGCATCCTTTGTTTAAAAGGTAAACAAGCTTTGATCCTATTTAGCACACCTATCCTTTGTGAGATCTTTTTACACATTCTCTCCACGTGATCTGTGAAGGAGAGGTGACTGTCTATATCCACTCCTAGGCCTGAGTCGGACAGTGTCCATCTGCTCAAGAGCCTTCCCACTTGAAGTAACTAGGCATAGCGAGTTGGGTGGTACTTTGTCCTGAAGGCGTAGTAGAACTGAAGACTTAACAAATAGATTCAATTTGGCTATGTGTGTACTCTTATAACGCACAGATGACGTCAAAACGTGATGAGAACAGAGTACATGCGGGTGAGTAGCGTCTGCGTCACCGGTCTTGTCAGAGGACACTTCACCGCAAAAGTTTCACAAAATGAATTGCAAAGTTTCGCAGCAAAGGTCCGGTCTTGTCAGTGGATGCTTCACCGCAAACGTTTCACAAAATGAATTGCAAAGTTTCACAGCAAAGGTCCGGTCTTGTCAGTGGATGCTTCACCGCAAAAGTTTCACAAAATGAATTGCAAAGTTTCGCAGCAAAGGTTCGGTCTTGTCAGTGGATGCTTCACCGTAAAAGTTTCACAAAATGAATTGCAAAGTTTCGCAGCAAAGGTTCGGTCTTGTCAGTGGATGCTTCACCGGAAAAGTTTCACAAAATGAATTGCAAAGTTTCGCAGCAAAGGTCCGGTCTTGTCACTGGATGCTTCACCGTAAAAGTTTCACAAAATGAATTGCAAAGTTTCGCAGCAAAGGTTCGGTCTTGTCAGTGGATGCTTCACCGCAAAAGTCTCACAAAATGAATTGCAAAGTTTCGCAGCAAAGGTCCGGGCTTGTCAGTGGATGCTTCACCGCAAAAGTTTCACAAAATGAATTGCGAAGTTTCGCAGCAAAGGTTCGGTCTTGTCAGTGGATGCTTCACCGCAAACGTTTCACAAAATGAATTGCAAAGTTTCGCAGCAAAGGTCCGGTCTCGTCAGTGGATGCTTCACCGCAAAAGTTTCGGCACAAAATGAATTGCAAAGTTTCGCAGCAAAGGTGCATGCAAGCGATCTTCTGGATCTTGTGTTTATGCGAGTTTCCCTCGCTGGACTATCTCGGAGAGAAATGAGAATCTGCTTGTGAATGAACGAATGAATGAATAACTTTATTAAAGTGTCAGGGTGGATATTTAGCTTGTGACAGCTAATTGGGGACACTCTACTACTTAAAATAAATCAGTTAAAATTTACAATACACTTAAGAGCTTTTGTAGGTAAACAGTCCGTCTTGAGAGCCCAACTTGCTACAGTTAAAATGGACTTAGTAGACTGACAGAGGCCTGAACACAACTGGCTCTAGCAAATACTACATAAGTGAACAAATACTGAACAAAGACAGAAACCTATTTTGTGACTGTACTCGTGGGGTTGTACATGGTTTCATGGTAGGCACTTTGGATAGTTCTCGTCACCTCCGGCTTAGAGAGCAAGGTTTCTTATCTAAGAAAAAAGCAGTGCGGCATAGACCAGGCCTCGAACAACCGAACGTAAAATGTCTAAAATGAAACGTCGCTTAGTGCCTGAAACAAACAAGGTCCCACCAAGTAGTTAGAGTAACTGCAATTTACCAGACACAACAGAAGGAGGGCTGCTCTCGCGGAGGACGTCCATATGGATCTAAACACCTCAGTGAGATTCGCGAATCGCAACGTGCAGTTCACTTGGCGCGAGCATCCAACATACACCTTAGCTGAACTCTCCCTTTCAAACCCTCCAAAGAACATCTTGGATTCACCAATTACGCTTGTGATCAGCAAAGATCTGGCTGTTTCTTTACTTTGGCTCCAGAGGAGGAAACAGACTCTAAATTCTGTCGTCTTGCCAATGGTAACTGGAGTTCGATAATGATGGCAGTGGCCACAATAATACATATGTAATTACGACAGTCAGCTTGTTGAAGGGCAAGAGAATGATGGGAATGTTTAGTATATGTATATCAAGATTTTGTCAAAACAATAGCCGTGAAAATTTAACGTTTGATATTTGGCGATAATATGCCGAATGGTATGAGAATTACTAGTAAATACCAGAGTCAACGTTATGTTCTACTTTGGCGTTAATGTCACACATTAATAAAAGCTTACTTACGGAAAAGAATGGTACGTATAGATGCATTTGTGTAAGGCAAGTTGGTAAAATCCAAGTTGCCATGCATAAAGGAAATAGTCGTAGTGGCTCTGCTGCCGTGAGAGGATTATGTCGATTATTCGTGGTTTTTCACAGAGGAATCTCGACTTATCGCTCCGCTGCTACTCTACAAAACAGAGGCGTGTGTTTTCTTTTATTGAATTATGGCGAACAGAAAACGATTTGAGTAAGAGGTCACAGAACCGCCAGCATAAGTGGAAACAAGTATGGGGAAAATCGGAATCCATGTGGTTGGCATCTGGAATTCAGAAAATTGGAATCCGGAATCCAGAGGGTAGGACTCCGGAATCCAGAATCCAGAGGGTCGGAATCCGGAATCCAGAATCCAGAGGGTCGGAATCCGGAATCCGGAATTCAGAATCCAAAGGGCTGGAATGCGGAATCCAATACTTCTGTGGATGCTGTTACATGGGGCTAGAAGGGAATTTACAAAATATAGGTTTTTCAGTGGATTCGTTCAACGCAATACTAGAATCATCTCCTAAAAACGTCTTAGAAACTAAAGAAATAAGTCAACCTTTTTTACAGCAGTCGAAATACTTTATAACAACTTATGAATCGTGCTCGGTTCGAGAGTACCACGCCGTTTGAAATGAAGAAATACAACTGAAGAACACTAAACATCTGAAGAATGAACGTACAAAATTCTTGTAATTTGCCTTTGATTGGTTTAAAATAACAATTGAAAGGAAACAACCTAAACGTAACTACAGTATAATTTCACCGGGATTCTGGCGGTACAAGCGCCTGTTGGGTAGGTTCCGGGGGCACGACATTAAAAAAATGTTTGAAAATTTGACTCACTACATTGCGATTTCCTGCGTTAGCCAAGAGGAAGAAAAGAAGAAAAATGATCTTCGTTTCAAACGGAGTGAACTGGAATCCTGCATACTACGTTCGTCTATAACTATATAGGCAAAGATATATTCTGCTAATTATTCTTTCCACTTTTGTTTCACTCACAGTGAAAACAAGAGCTGAAAAGATAAATGGGTGCAGAAGTAGGTCACTGTTTAGTTACACGTATATTACAATTTAAAATATTGACAGTGCTGCGCTTTTCTTTCAGCATTCCCTATTTCCAGAATGAAATATTCTAAGTACCACTGGTTATAAATGTATTTAGTTCAAAAAGTACTAGTCATTCTTTCAGTTCACTTAAATACGTTTCTTATAAACTAAAGCCAGCCCCATAAAATGTTTCGTTTCCCATCGCCCGACCGACCGTTTTTTTCAAAAACTAAAAAAAGTTCATGATTTCACTGTACACACCCTTATCTCAAGTACTTCCATACTACCTTTTATAGACCGTGCGTTAAAATATATTTTTCATCTATAACCTTTTTCAGGCACTTGAATTGTCTTTCTCAGTACTCTCTCCTTTTTTCAGCTTGCTATAGACTTTTCTCCATTACTGCCTTTTCTTCACTTCCCACTGTCTATTTGATGATCATTCTCTCAAATGTGACTGTTGGTTAAGTGATTACGGGAAAACCTGAGTTTTTAAGACACAAGGAAGCATGTCTTTGTGTTCCCTGAAAAACAAAAGAACAAAATTGATGAGTTCTCAAACCAAGATAATAAACTAGCAGTAGTCACAGATTAAAGATCCAGTCCGAAACGGTTATCAGTTGTTTACTAGCTTTATTGACTTTATTACTTAACGACGCCCACTAATTTCGGGTGACCGATTTTATGAGAAGGTCTCGGCTTTTAGGGTCACTTTCTACAAAAAAGCTAGTATCAAGCTTACTTTTATTTCTAATATTTATTTTAATAACATTTCTCTGACGGTTAATCGGCAGATACCCACTTTTATTAAATTCTCAATCTAATTCTTATTGATTCACTGCACACAAAAGCTCTAGGTTATCAGCGAAAACCCTGCTTTTTGGTTTATGAGGACGTCCGAAACCATGTCAATTGCTGAGGAGTTCAAAAGCTCTCGCCGCAAAACGACAGGATTTTTTTAAATAAAAATGTAGCAAAAATAATCAGCAACAATTATCGAAGTCGAGAATTTAATGAAACAATTATTCCACTGACTCGCTCTTGTTGGATACGAGGTGAAAAATAACCCATGGTACTTCATTGGTTGGTTGGAAAGGCCCGCCCCTGTTAATGCGCTAAATGTGTCTTTGGAGGTGATTTGCCAATCAAACAGAATCTCCTTCACTTCGTCGGGGATGTTTTCCGCCCGACAAAATTTATCTAGCCAACCAACGGGAGTGCTTTCGTTCTTTGTTTTGCGCTTCGGTGGCATTATAAACACAAATATTGTAAACGACAAAACTTAGCAGGCTAGGACGATGGCGGGTAAAGCGGAATGAGGCGATAAGTCAAGCCGCTGGAATGTGACAATCATACTGTAAGGGGCCGTTCACATGATACCGGAATGACTTTCATTGCAGAACGAGTTCATTCCATCCCCATATATTTATTATTCAACAAATTGTTACTATGTCCATATATGGTAAGGAAGCCCTCAATATCTGTCATCCGTACATGACAGATATCCTGCGATATACGTAAATGACCATATTTGGAAGTGCACTGCAGATTTTCTTTCATTGCTTGTCTGGCGGCCATTTTGAAATGCGAGGCAGTTTGAGCACAGGCAACCCAAGCTAAGGTTGAGAGCTGCGCATAAATTAGACTGTTTTTTCCACGCTATGCATAATAATGACATCGGCACGGTATGCATAATAATGACATCGGCAACATTTAAGAGTTCGTATGGAAATGATACAAAACGTCTCAAATTGCCACAAATCAGAAAGAAGTCGGAATAAAAATGATTTGCCTTATTTCATTGTTGTATTGGTCATTATTTGAGGGCTTCCTGGGCTGGTTTGAAGCTTTTTTGGTGAGAAATTGAGGTTTATATTTTTCATGTTTACTGAACGTTTAGAATTAATTAAAGGCAGGAAACAGTTTCACACTGCACTTCACTTGAGGTTTGATGAATTCCATCACAATAAACGAATCGCCCTAAAACTTTGAAGGTGTATTCTTGGGTCTTGCGCATACCTCTGTTCTTTCTCGTGGGTTCCAGATCCTATTTTAAGCCATCGAAAACCCCTCCTAAATACGAAACTCGCCTTTCCTGGTATGCGTTTTCATTTGAAGTGCACACAAGAATCATTGCGAGCCACGTTTAAACGACAAAATGTCCCTCGGCCGGGGAGAGGCTGAGTGAGATTGTCCATAAGCAGAAGGCGACACTGCGGAGTCCAGAGAGGTCGGTTTGACGGAAATAGAAAACTGTCAGCACGCCCGTGAAATTTAGTCGCCTCACTTGACGCCTCGAGCACGCTTTAATGTCTTTGTGCGACAATATATTAGCATATTTCTCTATTTCCGTCAAACTGACCTCTCTGGACTCTGCATTGTCGTGTTTGTTTGTCGACAATCTCACTCAGCCTCTCCCCGGCTGAGGACAATTTTGTCGTCGAATCGCGGCTCGCAATGATTCATGTGTGCACTTCAAATGAAAACGCATACCAGGAAAGGCGAGTTTCGTATTTAAGAGGGATTTTCGATGGCTTAAAATAGGATCTGGAACCCACGAGAAGGAACAGAGGTATGCGCAAGACCCAAGAATACACCTTTGAAGTTTTAGGGTGATTCGTTTATTGTGGTGAAATTTATCGAACCTCAAGTGAGGTGCAGTGTGAAACTGTTTCCTGCCTTTAATTAATTAGGGAAGGTACGTTTTTTCTTGGGGGGGGGGAGGGCTGGGGAGTTTTGGTATTTTTTTCCCAAAAAAGGGTTGGCCCTCCCTTGCATTTTAATTTAAAAACTTCTGACCTCCACCTTTAGGTGACTGACAAAAGTGCGACCCTCCCCTCACTACTACATGGTATGTTCCATGCTGTAGAAACCTCAGAACGTTTGGCTTGTGAACGCAACGTGTTTGAATGTGAATATACCTCGATATTGAATGTGTGCGCGCTGAAACAAGGAAAATGCGAACAATCATTGTCGGATATTTACGTTTTATAGCTGAAGTTTGAATATGGAAGTACTTGAGTATTATAAAAGTTTTGAACATAAAATATCTAAGGAAAAATACACGCGCTTCTTTCTCCGACTAGCCGGCATTGCTGTTGGGTATTTTAACAGAAAGGTTTTTTTGTTTATCATGCGAAATCCGCCTCTCAAAAACAAATATTTCCTACATTTCCGACAAGGTAGAGCGTATTGTTGGATCTACTAGTAACTATTCAGAACTAAACGACTCAGGAGATCAGGCAGCGGATAGCCAACAGCAAGAAGCTGAAGAAACGATACCTGAGTCAAGTACTTCTCAATACGGACGGAAAAGGACACGAGTCTTCCGAGAAAAACTATGTGCCATGGCATAATATACATGTAGAAATGTGACCTAGTACCTATAATAAAACACCAAATTAAATCAAAGTAGGTGAAAAGAAAAACTTAATCTGTAAGAAAAATGGAAAGCAACATCATAAAAATTCTCATAAAAAAATTCTGGAAAAGATCTGTCCTTGAATAGCTCACATGAGGTATGGCCCTCCCCTTTTGGTGCTCACTTTCACTGTTGACCCTCCCCTCTGAGGCCCCAGCCCTCCCTCCCCAAGAAAAAACGTACCTTCCCTTATAAACGTTCAGTAAACATGAAAAATATAAACCTCAATTTCTCATCCAAAAAGCTTCAAACCAGCCCAGGAACCCCTCAAATAATGACCAATACAACATTGAAATAAGGCAAATCATTTTTATTCCGACTTCTTTCTGATTTGTGGCAATTTGAGACGTTTTGTATCATTTCCATACAAACTCTTAAATGTTGCCGATGTCATTATTATGCATACCGTGCCGATGTCATTATTATGCATAGCGTGGAAAAAACAGTCTAATTTATGCGCAGCTCTCAACCTTAGCTTGGGTTGCCTGTGAATAAAACAATTATCCTGCTCAATCTTGCGGAATATCCCCTGATTTAGCCAACTCGGCCTACGGCCTCGTCGGCTAAGTATCAGGTGATATTCCGCGCGATTTCGCAGGATAATTGTTAATTATCTCTGTATCTGTTTACCGCGACGAAAGTTAGATCCCATGCCGCACAAGTCATTCCGGAATGAGTTCATTCCGGTTTTCAATCCGAATGAAATTCTCGTTCTGGTATGACATTTCATTCTGGTATCATGTAAACTGAAAACGAACTCCGTTCCGAGATGAAAACGCAAACCGTGTAGTTTGGGGCGAGTGGCGCATGCGTATCGTTTTCAAGATGGTGGACAAACGGTCGTTTTCAAGATGGCTGAGTCGGTCGATTTTGTCATGTGAATGCAGCACGAACTTCATTCTGGAACGAAACTCACTCCGGAATGAAACTCATTCTGATATCATGTTTCCCTGCTAGCAGAGGCCCCTTTTCCTTTGTATTCGCTGAGCTGACGGGCGGGACGAAAAGCGACCTCTGCCATGGGTCGAAACTCCCTTTGATTCAACCGCCGTCCATGGTCGTGGACGGCGGTTTCCGAAACGCATGCTCCCTGTATTGTTTGCTGACCGTGACTTGAGCCCACTGTATCTCGCGCATTCCTTTACAGTTATTCCGCTGTCATTTAGTGAGCCCGCATAGTAACATGCCGTCCTGGAAAGAGAGCAAAACTCGTGAAGAGTTACAAAGTCTACTTTCTCTCCTTTTTGTTAACATGGACGACGGAAAGATAAACAATCGAAAGAAGAAGCTCTAAGAAACACTCGACAAGTTAAGGAATGGAATTTAGAGCGAAGAAAACATCTGTCAAGGCGAAGGACAACCTTCCACCTCCAAAGATTTTTCGAGCTGCGGACTTTCTGTGAAATGCTCCAGCACTTCTACGAGTCTACGTAGAGTAAGTTACACATTTGATTGTAAACTTCTATCGAAATCGCTTTTTAATTGAGGGATTCTTCATATTCCTTACAGTTTTCGTAAAAGTTTTGAAAAACGTGCACAGTTCGCATCACCAAATGCTTTTCAAAATAACTTGCACATCGAGCGAAATCGCTTGCGTGTAGCTTCCCTCGAAGAAAGAATTCAACGCGTTTCGTCTTCAGAAACAAGTGAAGGCGTGTTTTAATAAATGTATTATTTAGAAAAGCTTACTGTCTGTTCTTCTGTGTACCTTCATTCAAAAAATTTCGAAGAGTAGTAATCTGACCTAAACAGACACAAATGCTCTGTTGTGGTTTGATTTCACGCGCGAGACAACATGAGAATCTCTTGCGGAAATTTTCAAAATTTTGACTTTGAGATTGTATTTTTGGATAATTCTTAATGGACAACTAGTGTATTTTATTTAAAAGTGAGAAAATTCAACTATTCTAGATCAAGTGAGTGTTGTTTTTTCGAACCTATAAATTGTCCTTTCGTACTGCACATGGGTTGTTTATTACCAACTGCTAATTTAGTGAAGCGGTCATAAAACACGCAGCCTTCAGTGGGTTCAATTCTCTTTGATTCCTGGAGTTGTGGTCATGTTAAAAAAGCTTCCTTGTCCAGATAACTTGAAATTAATACCGCAGATTAGACAACAACTATCTCTAGACGAACTGTGCAGGTGTTTTTTGGCGCGTGGGCGCGCTAGTTGAGAAAGGTGCGATTCAGGGCGGGAAAAGGTTGGGCGATGAAACGAGCAGTCCGCTCTTCAAGCGATGTGTGATGCGGAGAAGGACTGGCACGAGCGCTCTTTCCGCGCTTCCGGTGCGTTTGGTGGCCGGCAAAATTTACCTTTCCACAAACCGGAAATCTCATTTTCTTTCTTTATTTTTCAGCCAGCCGTGCACTATGATTAAAACGTTTTTCCACAGTCCTGGCTCACAGCTTAAAATGCTTCTGTCTGCGTGGACATTAGTCAATCTTTTTCACAGTAAGTTCCCAAAAAATGCGCTCAAATTGAGAGTGTCGAAAGCTTGCTCTTGTCGAAAAACATGACATGGTTGTCTTTCCTCGTCTCTTTTAAAAAAGCTCCAAATTACTCCACCCTAAATCTTACATATATTAAAGGCCGATAAATTTTACATGACATAATAAAAAATTAGCTGGAGATATTTGGAGATAGTGGCGTTTTGCAACTTTAAACTTTGCCTCCTTGCAACGCGCCATGGCGATGATTCGTCGCAACGCCACAAACTGTATGTAAACAAATAAAAGTGAAATTAAATTTGCAGATTTCTCCTCCCTTCATCTCACAAAAACAAAGCAAAGAAAACCGTCTAAACTGAGGAGCAATTCTAATTGTAGTGCCTAAAGAAACAGACAAGCATAGGAGAGGTTTTGGGGAAAAAAGAAAAAGAAGCGCGGTGTTAATGTTGATTTGATTTAATTAATTAACTAGGGACGTGTCATGATTAACCTTGCACGAGCTGCACGAATTATAAATACGCGTCATGCCACGCGTCATCCAAACGCCATTTTCCATCTTTTTTACTTTGCTCTGCTCTTTTTAAGACAGTTTTTTTAGCATCGATTAAGGCGGAAAAGACAAAGAAAAGATAACCCAAAGTTAACGTTTTTCGGAAACTATTAATAGATTATTAGGATTTTGAATTTGGATCTTTGAATTTTGAATTTTGGTTTAGCACCCAATTCGATCCCAGTCCACTGCATCACACCTTTTTGCTCGGACACGCTCGTTTCATCGCCCAACCTTTTTCCGCCCTGGTGCGAGTCGTCAGCTGATCACGTGCTAAAAGCATCATGTGACGTTTCGGTCGCTAAATAACCGTGGCGCATGCTCAACACAGTTCATTTCAACCCATGGCAGAGGTCGCTTTTCGTCCCGCCCGTCAGCTCAGCGAATACAAAGGAAAAGGGGCCTCTGCTAGCAGGGAAATATCATGTGAACAGCCCCTAAGATTATATTGCCATTTGACAAGGTCTGCCTGACGTCATCACCTCATATATATATATATACAACTTTGTGGAATAAATAACTGTCAAATACACTTGGGTAGAGAGACATAATGTAGAGAAAACTTATTCGTTTGTATAGAAACAATACGCTACGGCAGAGAACAGCACTAGAACCACCAGCATTTGGGTTCAAAGTCCACCGCTCCCCACTGGATTACACATGTGCAGCTAACTTTAGCTACAGTAAAACAAAAACTTCAATCCCCAGCTGTCTCAAACCTGAACTTTTTCTCTTACACACTATGCTACAGTTATTTTTTACTGAATATCTATACCTCATGTTTAAAATACCTTGAGCCACCCACCCTTGATTGTTGAAGAAAGCAGGAGACACTGAATAAATTAAGTATTGTGGTGTTACTGTTAACAAATCACACCTGAGGTACTTCACAAGTCCATTTAAATCTGAAAACTTTCTTGAACTCTTGGAAAGGTACACCTGCCCATCTTCTGTCAAACAAACCTGAAACAGATCATACAAATCGAGGAATATTTTAAACTTAAAACTTGTGTCAAAAAGGGCAGTTTTTACAACAAAAAGAGCAACAATTTACTGTATAGTACCCTTATGCCTTTTGTTACATGCTATAACAAGTGCAACGTAGAACAGGGTACATTACCATCCACTCCACATTTATGTTGTAAAAAGGTAACTTAAGGTAAAAATCGCATACAAGCCACAGGACACCCACACAACGGGGGCTTATTGCTTCTCCCTGATTTCTGTAGCATGAAGCAACTGAGAGTATTGCTACCCCCCCCCCCCCCCGGAATGTGATGCTAGTCCATCACAGCAGTATGTCGCTGGTACCCATCTATACACCTGGGTGGAGAGAGACAATGTAGAGTGGAGGAACAAGGTTTCTTGTCTAAGGAAACAAAACGATGGCACACCTGCATCAGGCAAGGAAGAAATACCCGAAGTTACACTTCCTACATCTGTTGACAAACATTCAGGTCTAACTTTTGAAAAGCTTAAATGATGTGCAGAAAATATACCAAAATCCTAAAAACATAGGCATGAAAGTTAAAGGTATTAAGACAGTCACAAATTTGATTACCACTAAGTACAAGTAGCTTGAAGATTGAGGCAAACATTGGCATTGCTCAATGGTAGTTCCACAAGTCAAACAAAGTCGGGGGGGGGGGGGGTGAAAATGTTTCAGAATTTCAAAAAAATGTCAGCTCACTAGACCCTCTATTTTTCACAAAATTATGAAGGAAGCGGGTGTCCTCCCTGGATCCACCAATGTAACCTTTTAAAATCAACAGACTTCCTCACTTTCTTGTATCCACCCTCTCCCTGCTGGGACATAATGTTAAATACTCTAAAAACCAACATGCCTAGGACCAAATCCAAATGTCTGTGTTAGACAGTAACTTTCATTTCCATCTCAAACCTAGTAACAAAGTAAAGAACTGAACAAAGGCAGGGATGACTGTTTGGATGATAAAATATTGATATGTTTAATTTTTTAGCTTGTTCAAATACAGCCACCTCTCATCACTCCTGTCCACAAGGGGCGTACTGATGACAGGAGGCTGAGTTCACAGGCTATTGATTTCTAAACTAGATTAATTTTATCTTCTGATGTTTTATGAATAGCTCACTAACCTTAAAGTTGTAGAGCTCCTTGTTTGATTCTGCCTTCCAAGAGTACATGGTCAGAACCTGCAAAAATTCATTATATTTTATATAATAGTGTATTTTACAAAATTGACAGTGACAGACTCGTTTGGCTATTCTTCCGCACATAAATGAATGAATGATAAATAAATAAATAAATAAATAAATAAAGGTTTTTACTGTTTTAGGACTTGCACAGTAATACACTTAAAAAATTAACATTGCATTACTATTAATGAGATGTTAATTTTATTATGAAGTAGTTTCTGCTGTCAAGCTTTCACTTCACTGTTTGCCTTTTGATACTCCCTTACTGTCTTGTAACTTAAATGTCTTATTATTTTTTCAACTAACCTTTGACCCAGTGGAAGAAACTGAATCTCGAATAAGGAATGTCCCATTTCTCTCATCTGCTGGCATGGCCCTCACTTTTCCAAGTAAAAATTCCTCAAAATCCTGTCAACGGATTTTTTTAAACAGATAAATAAATGTTATTAATTAATATGTGATTTCAATAACAAAATATATCATCCTGTATATATCATGTCTTCTGATAGCCAACTCCTGTTAGAATGGACTACTGACATGCCTTATAATTTAGCTGTACTCTGCATTGAGATCTTACGTGGGGTCCTTGCAGGATTTCAACTGGTGATAAGACAAATCACATGATCAACGAATGCAAATCAGGCTGCAAGTCAGAAGCATATGCTTACAGGTTGTACAGGTACATGTATTTTCTGAGTCTAATAAGTGCCCTGCCACCATTTCCTTTTGATTTCACGACACAGATCTAGAGTGGAAGCTTAATGGAGAAAAAACACTTCATGATCGAGGAAGGGCTTAATTAAGAATGGTTTTAATGGAGCACAAAGTTTCTTTCCTAAGTTTCTTCTTTGTTTTGCAGCCGATTAATAATTTTCTTCTCAGTATTAACAATTATTTACAAGTGAGAAAGAATAACATCATTTTTGGCAAAACTTACAGTTCTTGACTTAGCAGCTGACTTATCTGTTGGACTCACGCTCAGTTCGTCAAAACCTCCACTGGACTGTAAGGCCCTTGCAGCATTCTCACTTGAAGGTTCATTTTCTTTTGGTGGAGTCGGAGGAAGCACTGTCAAGTATTTATTTTCTGAAGGAGGACTTTCAGCAGTGACCTCAGTGTCTTGCGGTTTATCATCTGGCGTGCTTAGTTTCTGTTCATCAGGTAATAATCCTTTTTGTTCATTGTCATTAACCTGTGACTGATCTGCAGTAGTATCTGTCTGTGGTTCCAAAACAGCATACAAAGGCGATCCGTGAGGACCCTTGTCGCCACTACCTGGACTATCACCATCCTCATTTGGTTTGGAAGCTTTAGAGACCATGCTAGGAGCATCCACTCCAGGGACACCAAATGAAGAGGGCTGAAAGATAACATTTTGTTCGGATCCTTCAACCTCATCATACACAGGATTTTCAGTTGTCGCTGTGTTAGCCTCAGTTACAACCTGCTGCCTGGGAGGTTTACGGGGAGGCTGTTTTAGATCTTTAGGGATAGTATGGTTTTGGAGTTTCGGAACATTTGATACCACGTCTACAGAGTCATAAAACTGTCCTCCCTGATCAACTGCCTTCTCCTGGCTGTCAGTTGACAAGTGTGATGACCTTGATAACCTCCGCCCTGACGCCTTTCCAGCAGGTTGATTGGCACCACCTCCCTGGGTTTTACTTGCTACAGCATTGCGATAATTCAACGAAACGTCATCATATGTGGGAATCACACTTGCTCGGCTTGATGCTACACTGGCCGTATCTTGTTGCTGGCTTATTCTGTCAGTCAGACTTGCTGTGGAAGCATGGCTTGGTGCTGAAAAGAGCAACAGAAAAACTCTTACAATGGGAAAATAATTATCCAATTGTTGTGAATTATATTTATATCAAAAAATATGAGTGGGGACTACAGAGGGGTACAAACTCTCTCCTTTCCCCATAATTATGATGTCAAGTGACTGCGATCAGCCCTTAAACCTCACGTGCAAAAGGTCATACAGCTTTACATAAGCCTGATCTTGGACTTAACACAGGAAACCTGGAAACACCTTTTTAGACTCAACCTTCAAATCTTGGGCAGGGGATTGGTGCCTGCAGCTTCTTATCAGCCCTGTTCTGAAGACCTGCACTGGGTTAACTTAGTCCCATGTCAATGTGCCAACCAGCAACAATGTCTACCTTGCAGTACAGGTACAATGCATTCTTCTGTATGGTATCACATCCCGAGGTCCTCAACTGGCAGGTTTAGCCAGTCTGTGGGTTTTATCCGAGCCCTGCTAGTACAGTTTGTACAATGCTCAATATTGTCCACCAATTCTGTGTTGACTTGTCTCAGTATACTTTGTTTCTTTCCTTAACATTAAATGACAAACAGGAGAGAGAGCTTGGTCACTATCATATACAAGGAAGGAAGCTGGAAACATTGCCCATACAACAAAAGGATGTCAGTGCTGACAATCTGACACTTACACCTCACAGCAAGGTGATCATCCACACTGCTGTCCATGGCTCCATAATTAGCATGAGATCCACCTCCATCACTATGAAGAGGCTGACAAAACAAAAATAAAAACGAGTGTTATCACTTAATCCATAAAGTGCACGGTAGTCTTTATTTCCTCAGCTCAAGTAAGGTGATGTATGAGTAGGGAACAAAAGTTGTGCCTTTGAGCCTAGGGTAAAATCTTGTTGCCAGAAATGGCATTCATAGTAACATGTTTATTATTGATAGTTATCAATATTAACTGGGTACAGCCAGAGTCCTGTGTATAGGATTGAACATGCCAGATGGCTTCTCAATCTAGTTTCTGTAGCATAAAGTGACCAGGAACATTATTACTCCCTCTTGGATGGATTGGATGGATAATAATCCATCACAGGGTTACCCTTTCCCCGGCACACATGAACATGTTACAGGCACCAAGTCTGGAACCACTGGCCCTGGCCTGCCTCTGATCTTAACTGATCAAAGGCGTAATGCACTCAACACTACTACACCACCATTACACTGGCACTGCGCCTTCATTAATGCTAGATACTTATCTTTGACTGGAAAGTTTGTCTGCTCAGCTCACCCTATCTCTTCACTGCCACTAGCTGTGAGAGTGTCGAGAGGGGTTTTGCATCCCGGGAGGGGGGCCCTGAGAGGTATTCCCTTATATGGCTTAATGGGGATGTGTGGCCTGACAGGGTATGGTTTTCAGAGGGTTTTGTCTTGAACAGGGTATCAATTTCATAGATTTTTGCCTTAAACAGGGTATCGTTACACGACCTTATGTAGTCGTTAATTTACAGAAATCTCTCAACAAGCCAAATTTTTACCAGTTTGCCAAGGTACAGCATATTGAAATAAGTAACAGTCTCTGACTAGTCCATTCTAGCCATAAAGAGGGTATGATGTTGGGCTAAATGTCTTAGGCAGGGTACGGAAAATCTGAATTCTGTCTTAGACAGGGTAGCGAAATCAGAGATGTGTGTCTTAAACAGGGTCAGGGTTCAAACACCCAAGCGCACCTCCCTACCCAAGAATCTGCTGAGTATGCCTCACTCCCCCTAGGGAGGGGGTACTAGAGTAGGTTTTGGGAGGGTGTGTGCCACCCAAGTCTCCAAACTTAGACACATTTTAGAAGGGATTTGGAATCAAAGTGATACCCCGTTTTAGATATTTACTAAATTTCAAAATCCATTTTAGAAAAGTTATTTCTTTGTTTGTTAGACTTATACCTGAAAAATACAACTGTTTATGCAAACCAGGTTGTGTTATTTGCCCCATTACTTAATTAGCCATTTATGTGCTTCCCTTTAAATAATTTAAAATTGCTGCTGATATCTCGAAGCTTTCATGCTTTCGCAGTAGTACACCCCATTCTAGAAATTAAAATGTCAAATGTGCCTATAGATACCCCCGTTTCCCAAAATTACAACCCTGTTGGGCGGCACTTACCCATATAGGTATTATGGCTGAGTACCTGCTCTCAACAGGGGTTTGCCCCATGTTTTTTGATACACTTCATTTAGTTTCATTTGCTTATGTTTATATTGGTTGTATGATCATCCGGGTGAAAGACTGCTGTTGATGACTGAAATTTCACTACAACTAGCACGCAACCAACAACAGTCCATTCCAGATAGTCTTAACAGGAAGATGCCAGGCTGAAGACCACTGCATTTTACGATTATATTATTACTTTTAATTAGCTTTAAAGAGCCAGTGTCACCCAAAGTGCTTTGCGTGCCCAGGTACAATTTTCATATAATTTTATGAAAAATCCGCCATTTTCTTGATTGCTGTGAAGTCTGATTTGTATCTTCTTCCATCGCTGCTGTTAGCGATCCAAAAGCACAATTTTCATATAATTTTATGAAAAATCCGCCATTTTCTTGATTGCTGTGAAGTCTGATTTGTATCTTCTTCCATCGCTGCTGTTAGCGATCCAAAAACACTGGTGTGAATTTCGATTTGACATTTTAGTGTTGTCATATCGATTTCGTTGTATATTTCCAAATTCTTCTGAATTCTGTAGTGTTTGCGCGGTGTAGAAGGGGATCTTTAAATTGGATGCTTCGAAGGATTCAGGAAAGCCGACGCAAAGGCCGAGTCTTCAGGGCTTTGCCAAAGTTGTAGGGCTGAGGGAGTCTGTGCATCAGTAGCAGAGGAAAAGAAAACTATCTACGGGTTTCAGCAATAGTACTGACACTGCGTTTGCCGAAATAGTGCTACATCCGTTGTCGGATGAAAACAGAAGGAACCTTAATTTACTACAAAATAACGGTAGCCACGGGCCTGCTCCAAAATAATGCTTATGGTCATGAGCTTGTGCTGCTTTGATTAATTATTCCTTGTGTTAACTGCCTGTTTATGTTTTATTTTTGCAAAAAGTGTAAGTGGCTTTTGCTTCCCTTAACATCGGTCGATGCGATCGATCGCGTGATCAATCGATCGGACTGTAATAAATCCATGTATACGTATTCATTGCAAAGTCAGATCTTGATCAGTTTTCTCCAGTGACATCTAGTGATGAAGACGTCAATATTTTTACTATTTGTTTTTGTCTTACTTTTATATCGAGTGGAAGTGGCTTCTCTGGTTTTACGTACATCGAGATCGATCGATCGATCAATCGATCAGGTACTATGATAGCTCCATACGCGTTGACTACAAAGTCAGATCTAGAGTTGTTTTCTCCAGTAACATCTACCGATGAAGATATTTCTATTTTCAGGGGCTACTTCTGTACATATTCGCTCGCTGAAAGGCCATTGTGGCACGGTATAATTTGCGAATAGTCCAGCAAAGGCGCCAGCCAAACGTTAAAAGCTGTTTCAAAACAAAAATACAAGCGCGCAAAGCACTTTGGGTGACACTGGCTCTTTAATTACGCAGTTAGATCAACCGACCTGATACGGATACGGGCTTGAATTTTCAAGGCTTGTAGTGTGCGAAGGACGTCTGGTTCGCTGTTTATTCCGTATTCTCCTGTGCACGTAGCAAATAAACGCTACGAATGGAATTCCCACGATAATCAACGCGACCAGTGCAAACAAAGCGTATGCCCAATCATTGTATACACATCCTTTTTCGTCATCTTTGTCCGTTTCTGTGGTAAGTGGGGGACACTTTAGCGCTGTTGTATTGCCCACCAGTTCCTGAAGCAATATCCTCATGGTAATATAATGCTATGGATCTAAATGACAAGACACAGAACTTTCGTTTCCGTGTGACATTATGTTCGTTTCGTGTCGAAACCAAAATGTTCACGTCATGTTCGCGTATTTGAATAGATGATTGTTTTAGATGAAACTGCTGATCAGTTGCTAGCGGTCTCAGATTCACAGTATTCATTGTTGGAGTTAGCCAATAGAAAGGTCTTTTATAATGTTGCGCGCGTTCACGTTTCTCGTGAGTCGAGGAAAATGTAGATTGTTGGGTAGTTGGAAATCATTTTTCAGAAGTTAAAGATGTATAGTAAGAAAAATCGCAGTGGTAAGTCTTTGCAAAGTGGACGGAAAGCGGGTATGGGAACTGGAGGACTGAGAAATCCTAAAAGATCACAAGATCTGCGTGCTGCGTTGGCTCAAAAGAAGACACAAGCAGGGCGCGCTAAGCTCACGAGCAAGTCAAAGGCGCGAAGTTTAGTTGACGCGAGGCAGAAAATTGCCACTAAAAAAAGCCAGAGTGAACCTCTTGTCCGTTCCATTTCTTTGCTAAACGAACGTAGAAAAGAACAAAGACAAAATTTACAGCAACAAAATCGATCACTATCGCTTTCGACTGGTGGTAATATTCAAGTTACTACCCGGCAGGATGTCCCTCCCGATCGAATGGCCACCATGATGGGAAATTCAATCCAAATTACAGCGAAGGTTGAGCGGAGTAAAGAACACATGGATCGACAAGCAAACGTCATTGCAGGGTTTCTTACCATAACAGCGAAGAATGAGGAGGCGAAACGAAGAGAGAGAGAAAACGAGGTGAGAAAACGTCAGAGGCAAAACGAAGCTCGCAAGAGAGAGCGAGAGAGGGATGCAAGGAGAAGAGAAAAGGAGAAGGAGCATACAATGTATGGTCAGATGGCTGAAGAGAGCCATCCCTATACGTCAAACGTATCTCAGCTACACACTGGTGTTAGTTTTAGAGACAGTGTGTTTGAAGGGAGGTTGGATCACAATTTGAAGAGCAACAGTTCACAAATAGAGAGAAGTCCATTGCCAGCAAAGGTGGAAGCGCCTTCGTCTACCTCGAGGATTACTGTTTCCAATCTGCACCCAGCAGTTACTCAACAAGATATTGAAGAACTATTTGGTGTTATCGGCGACTTGAAGAGCTGTAAAATGCTTGGCAGGGGATGTGCGGAAGTGGTGTATGCGCAAAAGGAAGATGCGCTGTTAGCACTGAGTAAATATCACAACCGTAAACTTGATGGCCAACCTATGCAGTGCAAGTTGAATACCGCACCATCTGCATCCCTTTACTCACCTCCACCAGCCAGATTAGCTCCACTTGCTCCCTTGCGTCCCGCAGCAAAATCGACACCAAGGCCATTACCTAGTAGTATTCCTACAGAAAAGAACCACAGGCCACCCACTCAAACTACACAGGGTACAAGACCAGTAGTCTTCAAAGTCAGGATTTGATCAAGTTTAAAACCCTCTCAGGGACTTGAAGACTAAACTGTTGGGCACATCTTGATGAACTAATGTTCTATTCTCTTACTAAATGTGTAATATTTTTCATAAATTACAAGGTTTTAGAATAAGCCCTCTACACAGGACACTTTTAAGAGTATTGTTGTGGGTATATAGGTTTGTTTTAGTGGTTAAAAGGAGGCCCATATACAGTATTTACCTGTGGAGTTGGCACATGTTTTAAAAACATGTGCCAGTTATCTGCAGGAACAGTGAAACTAGAGCTTGAGGTTAGGGTGCTACTTGCACAGTAGCCTCCAACATGGACGTTCTTAGGACTTGTCATGCAAACCATCCCTCCCCATGTTGGAGAGGCATCCTTGGACATCTGCTTAACAGAGCCGACAATTATTTTTACCAATCACAGGCCGTTGACAGTGTTTTGTAAAACAGTATTTAACTTTGTTGTTACCAAAGTTGAATTCTAATATGTCACTTCACTCAATCGTTTTCTCATATAGGTTGTGTCTATCTCCAAATTTCATTGTCAGAGTTTAACTGAGGAAATAAAGTACAAGTGTTTAATCAAACCATTTAACTTTGAAAACACTTCATGTGAAGTCAAGACAGATGTGCTTTCAAGAAAACGTTGTCTATTGACCTTCACTCATGGCAGGAGTCAGTTTTAATGCAAGATAGCCTTGGTTGGTCCTTTGGGTTAACCTCAAAGCGTGTCAGAACGTATTTGATGGCTAACAAAACCATCAAATGTTTACTGACATGCTGTGCAATTTTGTGGGGGAGGAGCGTGTGACGGGCGCAAAGAATGTCTGCTTTGGAAGCTACTTGCACAGTTGCTACCCATGTTCAGGTAAATATATTTGTTGCCTGAGGGGGGAAAAAATCCTCAAGCCCTTGCCATGTTCCCTATGAATTTAGACTCACAAATGACAAGCAAGGGCATTCAAGGATGTTGCCTTTCAGATGCCTATGGTACCCGAGAAGTTGACTTGGTGCCTTTTGACTGGGACCCTAACATTTCACAGCGTTGGCCTGTAACCCTATTAGCTTTAGGCACCTAGGAATGTTCTGCTGTGGGAAACATTCCAGGACCACAAGAAAAAGTTTATTTTTTCAGATGAACTAATAAAAAAATAATGTTAAATTTAAGTCGTGATACAAAGTTCATGTTTGCGCTTCTTTTTTCATGGAAGCCCTGTTATGTTCGAAGCGGCATTTTGATAAAATTAAGTTTAACAATGGACCATGTTCTTGAGAATAAAGCTCCAAGTTGAAGCTGATCTACAAATTGTTTTTTTTTTTTTAATTACAGGAATAAACTGTTTTACTCTTTTACTGCACATTTTGCATCATATTTCAAGTGATGAACAAACACATTGCACACTGCACAATGAACTTGTCGTTTTGCCCCAAATAGGTTATAGACAGTTTCTTTTCCCTTGCCCCAGTTACACTGGCTTGTTCATCCTGCTTTGTCAATTGCAAGAGATTTCATCAGTAGATCTGAAATAAGTTGAGCCCATCAACGTGCAAGCATAAAGGTTAAAACATTCCCCACATCCCATGTTCTTCCTCAAAGGCCCTGTGACTGAGCTTTATGTTCTGCGTCACTCCCCCTGAAGGCCTGGTTCCTGGTTGTTATCATTTTTCCTTCTTGTGCTAGTCTCCTTCCGAGATCTCACTTAGGAGAACATTCGATGCTTTTTCTGTCCTGTGCTTAATTGCATAGCGGAGTTAAAGCCCATTTTCAAATATTGGGCTTATTATGTGCCCAATGTAGTACACGAGACAATTAAGTTGTTTTGGCTTATTTTGAATACAGACACAAGGCCTTCAGTCCTTGCGATTAAGGGGTCTTCACTTTTTCACCACTTTTAATTTTTGCAAAAAAATGACAAAAACCAGATGGGTATCATTATTAATTAAAACTTCTTTTAATGGCTTATTTCACTGTAAATACAACCTGTCTGTGCGAGGCTAAAACGGGGTGAATTAAAACATTCTTGAAACTTGCTCAGCTTAAGAAAAATATGATACAGCATGCAATACAGGCAGTTCAGTAAGGATGGGCTAATGATCATTTTACAACTCCATGAATGATAAGCACAATGTTTACTACCTTTATTACCTGGCGATTTACCAACCTGAAAGCAAGCTCACAAGCTAGCATCCAGGCAATTGAGATGGGCCAAAAACAAGCTGTAATTCTCTGCTCAATACTTGTGGATCCATCAAACTGCCCCAAAAAAAAATTGGAGAAAAGGGACTCCACCTCTATGGAAAAAAAGGACTTCAAACACTCTCCCTGGTATTTAAAAGATCTGCCTGGACATTTCGTAACCACAGGTGTGATTTCATTGGGCGTAGGGAATTTTTCGTCAGTCGTTGTCCTATGAGAGAATGTTGTTTCCAGCCCTACTTGGTGGTAAATCACTCAATTATCACCTAAAAACCAGCTCAAGTGAATGCTGTATCATACTTTGGCTGAGTTTAAAGTAGAAAATAACTCTGGAAAATATGAACCTTGCAATCTCAAACTTTCAAGGGAAATGGAAAATTGCTCAAGATAGTGGGTGGTTTGAGATAGCCGAGTTAAGCAGTCAGTTCATGACAAAAATAGCAAATCCAAGGGATACAAATTTAAGTTTGAGAAAGCGAGGCATTTGAGATATTTGGATTCAGGATAGTGGAGTTCCACTGTATTAAAAAACTTGAATACCTATTATAGTATTCTCACTTGTCTGTTTACATTAAAAACTACAAAAATCTGCACTAGACAAATTTTTGTTTACTTTTTAAATTTTGGTTGAAAATTGCAGTTTACAAGCACAGACATTACTATTATTATTATTATTAAATTCCCACCAAATTTTGTCAAAGCTTATGAAACTTCAAACAAGTCATGCTGTCCTCCAGCTTTGGGGGTTTAAAATTTTAGTACATAGTACAATAGCTCATGGTAGAGACAAAAAAAGTTGATAAGCCTAATGCAGATATGCCCTAGCTGTTTTTGCAAGATGACAATATCCTTCTTTAAAGCACAATAAATACAATTGAGACAACTGTGCAACATGCGTTACAGCAGCAGTACAACATGCATTACAGCAGCTCAAAACTATTTGCTTCCTGCAGGAGGAGTTCAAGGCAACACCTTTGTTATGTTAACACTGTTGTTGTGTTATTCTAAATTTTTTTTCTATCCCTTTATCTCCAACTTTCCCTTTCTTTTTCTTCTTTTTTCCCCCTTCCCCCTCCCACTATACCTAGTACACAGTCTAAACATTATTCACCAGTTTCCATGGACCAACTTTCTGTACAACTGTGGCCTTTTTTTATAAATATTCATTTATATGGACCCTACTTGTCTAGCAACTCAAAAACTTAAGATGCCGCTTGAGGAGGTGGTACTGTCATAACTGGAGGAGCCAGATTTGAAATGAAGGCAGTAATCCTGAACACAAATGTCCGCAAGAAGGCAGGACAACGGGGATGGCCTGCAAGCTGTTCAACTGATCGCCGTAGTTCAGCAAAAAGAAGCCTGAAATGAAGAGGGAAAAAAAGAGCATTGCTAGCTGTGGTTTGATCAGCTTATCTCTAGGGTCCACAACATCAAGTGACATTATGTAGAAGTATTACTATTGTTTCTTGCCCACCCCCACCCCCCAAGATGGGATTCTAGGTAGTCACAAGGTTTACATCCCTGCTTTTTTTCCTGGATTTCACTAATACACAAGTAGAGGAAGATAGAAAGAGATGACACGACAGCTACAATCAAGGGCAGTTACAGTTACGCGACAAAAATTGCCTTAAGTACATATATGACCTGGAGTGAGGAAGACCCCCATACTTGGAGGTCCATCTGCCTTAATTGTAACAGCACCTGCGGGCTAGCAGGCTTTCCATCTTGCTGCTTATAAATTGTACTTAGTTTTTACTTAGTTTTTATTAGGTGTGAGGGGACCACTATAACTGTCAAGCTTTTGCCATAGCGGCTCCCCTGCCATTATTTGCTCTCTTTTGTTCTTATTTAATTGTTAATTTTTTTTCCTGTTCGTATAGCACATGGCAAAGCTAAATAAATAAATAAATAACTAAATAAATAAGTCAGGATAAGGGTGAGAACTCCATCTTTTAGACTGAATATTGGTCAGCTGATCTGGCTAATAGCTAGGAAACATGAAGTTTTGTAGATGTCTGATTTAAACTTGAAGAATGATACAGCTTCGAATTTTGCAATTTTTAAAAAGAAATGTATGGAACATGGGCACACACAGCCGTCCAGTCTGTACCAGATCTCCTTCATGAGTTTGCTAACTTCAGTCTGGTAAATCCATACTCTTTCTTTTAATTTATACATCAACCCAGTTTTCCACATGATGCAAAGTTTCAAAATATCACTCTGACCATGAATTGCGCTATTGCCATTCAAAAGCCACAGCTCTAAATTAACATTATGGACAAGAATAAATAAATATGGTGATTGCATTTCTTAGTACATGTACTACTATGTACTTCTAGACATTTCACCCACCTAGTATAAGGGTTCCGTCTGGAGGCATATCTAAGTGCCAGGAATCGATAGTAAACAAATGGAATGACAATGCCCACTTGACCACTGAAATAACAAGAATGTATAAAACATTTAATTATCTATTTAATTAAACCAATATTAAATAAATCCTAAAGTACCAGCCAAAAATAGTTCTCTTTGAATAGCGCGTCACTCAATACTATGTCTATCAAGTATCAAAATACAATATATCTATCAAATATGTTATCTGATGAAGCTTCTATTATAAATAACTCTTGCAATACACTGTAACATGTTCAAGGCCACAATTTGGAGTCTGCATCAGAGAGAGCCCACAATACAAGTAGCAGGAGTTTTGTTTCCACCCTAGAAACAAGGTGACCTTAAGAGCAAGATCTCCCAGGGTTCACACGGAAGCCGGGAAAAACAAATTTCATGATTTTCCATGACTTTAAATCCAATTCCATGACCTCAAAATTGACAAGAGGACTGGTGAAAACAATGAGTGAAAATGCCCCACTGGTTGAACATTTTGATGCTTAATAATAATAACAATCTTTTATTAGGAAGCTCCATCACTAAAAAGTGGTTTACATAGAGGTCCTAACACTAGATATATATTATATAATGATACAATTAAAATCTATAAATTAGAGCTAAAACCGAAATATATAAATAATTACAACATATACACTACAAGGATTTAAAAAAAAAATTTCTTAATTATAAAAAGCAGAAAAAAGACGCTTCTTAAAAATTGACAAACTTGCTGAGTTTCTTACAGTTCTCTCTAGCTCATTGAAGTCTATGAAACAGTGGTACCGCGAACGATGTTTTCCCCAATTGTATTTGATTTTGGGGAGCTTTATAGTATCTTTATTGCGAGTATTGTAGGAGTGCATATCACTCTTTCTTACAATGTCCAAAGAATGATTAAGTTGGCCATTAATCCACTTGTATGCATATATACATCGATGACATTTCCTACGTTCTTCGAGATTCAGCCATCTCAAGACTGTTAATGCATCAGTGGATGAGGAGTGAAGTGATCTATCTAATATCAATTTAGCTGCTTTGTTTTGCAGAATTTGCAATTCCTTCATTAGTGAAACATTGTCCTTGTCACCCCAGACTAAATCAGCATAATCAAAAATAGGTAGCACTAAGCTGTTATAAAAAAGTAACCGGGCATTATAAGGTAAATAATACTTAATCCTACGTAAAAGGCCAAGGTTCTTATTAACCTTAGATGAAATATACTCAACATGGTCGGACCATGTAAAAGTTGAGGACAACATAACTCCCAAATATTTAAAACTAGTTACAGAATTTATATCGGTGTCAAAAATAGATAATGAGAAAGAGGAAATACCAACAAGTTTTCTATTACTGCCTATAATCATGGATTTCGTCTTAGTAAGATTCAAAGTTAGCTTATTTCCATGTAGCCACTGAGCAACTTTCAAGAGATCATCATTCAGTGCCTCTTCTAACAGGTGTGGCTCCTTAGCAAAGAAGTACAGGACCGTGTCATCAGCATACAAAGTCACCTCGCAATTCTTTATAGCCAGCGGAAGATCATTAATATAAACCAAGAAGAGAAGCGGTCCCAGAATACTCCCCTGTGGCACCCCAAAGGTCATCGGGAAAGGGGCAGACACAGCATCACCACAGGCAGTCCGCTGTTTACGATGACTCAGGTAAGACTTGAACCACTGTAGGGTACTGGGTGAGACACCGATAGCCGACAACTTAGACAGCAAGATGTTATGGTCAACGGTATCGAATGCCTTGGTCAAATCTAAGAACACTGCACTGCACAGTTCTCCACTCTCCATATGCAATAGGACCTCATCTGCAAAACTGGTGAGAGCTGAAGTTGTAGACAGCTTGGAACAGAAGCCAAATTGTTTGCTTGAAATGAGGTTATTTGAATCAGAAAGTCATAGAATTGAGAATGGACGACTTTTTCCAGTATTTTACTCATTGTTGGCAGAATAGAAATTGGGCGATAATTTGACGCATTTGCCCTATCTCCAGTTTTGAAAAGTGCAGCCACTTTCGAGCATTTCCATATTTCAGGAAAATTGCCAGTGCGAATAGAGAGATTCAGTAACTTGGTGATCGAGGGACAAATAGCACCCGCGTTCTTGAATATGGCAGCATATTTGCATTAAGGTCGCCAAGAAGCACGAAATCACATTTATCCAGGTTAACTTTCGCCATTGATATCTCCAAGTTTGAAATAAAGTTCGCAAAGTCAAAAACAGGAGCTCTATAAGCACAACAAATCAATATTGGGCGGCATTTAGTGCGCATTAGCTCAATCCATAGGCATTCATTTGCGGCTGAGTGAAGATCATTCCTAACACGAAACGACAAGCCTTCCTTTACATAGATTGCTACTCCACCATATCCTTCCTTGGCTCCAGACCTATCCAGGCGAATGCAATTGTATCCTGGAATAGTAACATAAGAATCTTCATCTAGCCAAGTTTCACTGAGAGTAAGAATATCGATCGTTCTGTTATCCAAACCTTCCAGGAGTAGCGAGTCTGATTTGTTCCTCAGGCTTCGAATATTTAGATGAGCAATCCTTAGTCCTCGCGAACTCCTAACATCCTCCAAACTCCTATATCCAGGGTTGAGTTCAACATCTCCGGCGAGTGCTATTAGAGCCAAGGCTAGAGAGGCATGAAGTAGAAGCTTGCACGTAATAAAGCCTTTCAAGAAAGAGCCGACTGCTTGGTATTTAGCCGGTCGTCATGCCAGAGAGTGAAAAGATTGAATTTCAACTCTAGAAGCTTCTTGAGAAGCGAAATATAGGTTGCTACTATTGCTTAGTGGCTTCATTAGTGTTTTATCTTGTTTTATGCCTTTTAAGATAAGAAACAGGCAGAGCAGAAGGCCAAAATTAACGGACATCGTGGTTACATGTCCAGCCATATTGACAGTATCTCACTAAAGCCAGATACTGGTATCTCACTAAAGCCAGAAACAAGGTTTCCTAAATTTTTTACTTTTCAACCATCAGCAAAAACAATTTTGGGAAAAATCTGAAATTTCATGACTTTTCCATGACCCAAACAATTTTTTCTAATTTCCATAATGTTTCCAGCCCTGGAATGCAAATTTCAAATTCCATGACTTTCCATGACCTTTCCATGTCCGTGTAAACCCTGTCTACACAACTAGGAAGTTGATATATAATGTGAACACATACCTCAACATCATTAATACAACAGCAGGCATAAGCATGATCTCAGTGCAGGCAATGAACCTCAGTAGTCCTTGTTGATGTGTTTGTACCTTCACAATGGCATTTTTGGCTGATCTGAAAAAACAAGAACACATCTGCATCAACTTGGATTTACAAGTAACCTCTTCCTGTCAATCTGTTTCCCAACAATTGATCTTTAAGGTGAAATGAATGGAGAGGAACATTACCTACATTGCTTACAGGAAATTAAACTCTTTTGATTCAGTAAGGTCGCAATCACAAATTCACAAGACAAACATGATCATTTAACATTAAAAATGTTAAAATTCAGTGCTTTCAATAAGCACCGACAGCCGATGAAAAGTGTCAGCTATTTCGCTCAGGGAAGTTGGCTACTTTTCCCCTAACTTGAAATAATTAAAGGAAGATTCTTTCAAACCCCTTGTTGATACAGTCGGCTACTCTACTCAAACCAGCTGCCTACTTCAAATTTTATTGAAACCCCTGAAACTGAGTAGTTATGGCAATCAGTTCACAATCTTGGAATTAAAGGGTCATAACATTAATTTACTAAGCACATTAAATCCTGAAAAAAAAGATCAGTAATGTGTCTTTTTTAGATGTAAGTGTATTCCAACTAAACAGATGAAGAGCACATAATATACAAATACACGATGTCCTGCCAACTTTCACGTGTTATGAGCCTCATACACCCATGGATCTTAAACATCCATGGGTCCACAAAATAACAATAGTACTTACAGGATACATACAATCAGTCACTCTACAATAACGTACAGCTGCAGCCATGTTAGGAATTTTTATCGAGAAAATGTCTTTCAAACTGTATTTGGGATCCTTCAAAGGTCCTAAACTAACTGGGTCAAAAGTTCCCCTCTTCAAATGTCCTCAGGATACTCCACAGATGAAAATTTCAAGCATTTAATTCCCCCCAAGAAATTAAAACTGAACTTCAAATTTTACCTTACAATGGACATGTTCAGCATTCCACCACTGCCTAGGATCTAAGAAATGCAAAAACGTAATATGAATAGGACTGAAAATCTTGATTTTAGTGGTTAATCAACAATATGAGAGTAACAAACAAATCAAAATGAACATTTCAAAACACACTTACATCTAGTAACTTGTTTGTAAATGACACAGTGTGAAGAAGGGCAAACAATGCCACAGGAATTAAAATGACTAAGTGAGAAATTTATTGTCAAGGAAAGTTTAAAAAAATGCACAGACTAGACTGGGTTGGTATAAAACAAATTTGTTGTTTCCTCAGAGGATATTGCAACCCTCTTTGGAATTTAGAATTCTATGTGTATGTGAAGTTGACTGACTAATCCATATTTCCCTAGTGTTGGCCTTAAAGCTATTTTCACACCAGTTTTGCCATAATATTGGCCAATGATTTCAGCAGTTGAATTATTGAGTGGCCAAACAATATGTAACCAAGGTTGAAGACTAACTTTTAAACTTACTGGCCTATTGGCTAGTGATGTGTCAGATTTTACCGGCCAAAATAAATTTTCACTAATTTCATTGTATGGAAGAGATGATGCATTTACACTACAAATAAGGTGTTTTCCTTCATTTATTGTTCTGTTCAGTCTTGTAATCACAAAAACTATTTTCATGGTTAGATTTCAAACTGATACTTTTGTGTTTTCTATTCTTCATTAGCAAAATGGCTAGTGAAAATACAAACTCTACCAGCTAAACTTGAGTTATACCAGTCTTCAGCTAGCTGGGTACACAAGTCACGTGTCCTGATACCTTAACACATGTTTTATCACAACATGATTGAAGTTACGTGATGGCAGACAGGGTCACATCTGTATAGAGGATTTTCATATGACATCACGGTGGCGGCGCCGTATTGGTGTACCAAAACAATGAAACAGTAGCCATGTTGGTGTACCAAGAAAATCCTCTGGGAGTTGGAGTCTTTTTTTATGTTCAAGCACTTTCTTTTGTTCCAATAAATTTACACAGTGGCTGGTCATGTGAGTGAAAATGCTCTATATGTGTTGGAACTGAAATCAGTTTACATTCTGTATATATATGGAACTTAAAACACCACAAAACAGTGAAACTTGAATGTTTCTTTAATTAATTAATTTATTTATTTATTTATTATATGAACACTGCACTGTTGTAAATTGGATAAGTTTTTTTATTTTGGACAAAAAGATACTTGTGACTGGATGAGAATTAACAAACATGATGCTGTAAAGAAGGTAATGACAACTGTCCTCAGCAAACAATAATCCAAAGTACTCCCTTGAAAACTGGAATCTCTAGAAAATAAAAATAAAAAAACATCTTTAACACATTCACCCCTGAACCGCCCATAACTGCCCTTGTTTAACCACGTCCCCTGTATCACTTGTGACGTCATCAGTTTCAACAGTCTTAGACAACTTTGACAACAAACTTGTGGAGGGAGATGAGATCATTCAAGCCAGACCCAAATGAGTGCGATTCAGTCAAACAGGCCAGAAAAAAAAAAAAACAAAAAACAAAAAAAGGAAAAAACCATGTAACTTTGACCAGAAAATTCCAATGAAAATCTTCTCCCACTACCCACTCATATTTCCTTCAAAAACATTTCGTGATCCTTGGGCTTTTTGAAGAACCCAGTGTTGGAAACTGAAATTTGAGAGCACTCTCCATTCAGGCAAGTGACTCTTAGAATGCACTTGCCCAGATTAGATTTCACTCGCCCAGAAGATACCCTATCTCTCCAAGCTTTTTTTGCAACCTTTTGTACAGCCATCAATAAATTTAGTTCAACTCAAAACATTTTGTGCCATCAAAGTTTGTTTGTGTTCGATACACTAGTCACAAACCAACCTTTCGGGACATCGTGTTTTGACCATGGACGGCCAACTTGCCATTTTGAGTTAAATTTTCTAGTCCTCGTCTTCTCATGTTCCCAAGACGACTCCCGAGAATCAAGGCCCATTTTCGGCGTTTTTTTTTCTTCCTTTTTCTAGTTTGACACTTTCGAAACTCCGGGGAGATATTTCCACATTTTGGAAAAAACACTCAAGACAACAGCACTCATGAACAGCACTTTGAGCAGTGTTACACTGACAGTTATTGCTTCAAAGAAAAATTGACAAAATCAATGAAAATACTTCCTTTCAATTTCTAAACAGTTTTTAATGATGAATCTTCATGAGGTCCCTTACTATACGAGTTCCCATCTCTGTTCTTCTCAGGCACCGCCTTCTGAATGCTTACTGATCACCACTGACTCAGCTAGTGACCAGCAGTATCACTTTGTACAACTGTAAGAGTTGTGTAAATTGTCACTGGAAGGAAGTTACGAAGAACAAACTTGTGTTTCAGCACCAAATTTGTAGGACACATCCTACAATAAGAATATTTAAACTAGAACTGGTAATTTGTGTTAGAGATTTCCTTGCCAAAATGGACAGCAAAAAACTGTACTTTGAATACCGTGTATTACCAGAAACTCATAAGGAGTTGAAACGTGCAACTCACGTTTTATGCTCGTGAATATTCATTTTTCAAACTACCATATTTGGAAACCAGTCTACGCAGGAGTTGTGAGCTGAAGATGGCAACATGCTTGGCAAAAGTGGTCGGTAAATTATAAAGTTTAAGTTTCACAATGCTGGGTTTGGTCCAAACCCAGCGTTGTGAAACTTAACTGAACGATTATGAACTTACTGAAAGTATTTTTTCGGCAGGATGCTGCAATTCATTTCGCTTCCGTTGAAAATTGAACTTATAAGGTCTTATAAGCGATACAAACGCGCAGTTGATGGAAAACTCAATCACTAGTTACCACAAAAATCAAGAAATAACGAGGGAAAAAAGCGAGAAAGGAAAGGGACAATGATTGATCACATGACTGAAAGAAAAAGGCCCCAAAACCGTGTTGCAGCGTTTCTTTGCAAAGCTGAATGGATCGATGAAACTACTCCGAAGTGAACATCCGAGAATAATTTTTTGAAAATGTCTTCCAAACATTGGCTCTAAAATTTGGTAAAGGTTTGACGTTTCCTGAAAAATTACTGTATTGACCGTCCAATGTGGATTAAAGCTACAGTATAATTTCAGCATTGAAGATGGAGAGTGGAAACGAACACAATACGTAGTGGTTACAGGTTCAGAGGCCGCGGACGGAATGTGTCAAAACAACAATCAATCAAACATTCAACCTTTTTTGCATTACAATCTCTTTATTTGAACATTTGGAGCTGCTTGAACTCAGAGCAACATCAACTGCAGTGTTATTTTGTTTAGTAAGCTTATAAAGCCGAAAAAATGTTGTCCTTTCTTTTTCAGTTAATTGTTTAGGTTGATTCTGGTAGCGAACAACCGAAAATGTGTGACATGTGACACTTAACTTAAATATTATTAAACAGTTCTCTTCAATTTTACTGTGTTAAATATTTTTGTATCATGTCTTGATATTTTGGTGTCAAAAGTTTTCCGTGTAAAACCTACCTTTTGTGAACATTTCTTGTTAGTGCCACGGTGAAAGAAATCGTAAACACAACGCTAGACTAGCTAGTTTGGTTTGGTTTCGCAGTGTACAATGTACAGATTAGAATAGTTTTCCACACCAAACAAACATACTCAGTGTCCCAACAGTACACATGTGGAGTGGTAACATTGTCTGTACTTACTGGAAGCCTTTGATGGAGTCTCAAGGCTGAAGTTGCCGCTGAACTGATCAACACTCTCTTGTAGCAGTTATAGCTGAACAAGGGACTATAAGAAAAAATGGTATTGTCACAGTTCATGATGAATGAAGGCAATAAATTATGTATTTCTTGATGAAATGTTTGAAGGCTTTCACAGGAATTGAACCAGCATGTAATTCACACTGATGATGGGATGCTCTATGAAGAATCTGAAATATGAAAAGCCTCATTTATGAGGAAAAGATTTATTGTGGGAAAATACCGACTGAGTAGCTCCAAAAAAGTGTCAAGTGACTCTCAGTTAATAGTTGGTTACCAGGACAGCAAACAATATTAAAGATGAATATATGTATGGAATTAGATAAAAATGTATACAACACTATCAATATCATTATTGCAGAAATGAAATGAAAACTAGTAAGTTTATGATAGATAACTTAATACATACCTAAAGAATGGCAGCATATAAAGAATTGCACTTATGATGGTAAATACTCTAGTAAGCCACAAGGCTGAATCAATCTTGTTGTCCAAAAGATATTGCTGCAATTTAGAAAACCATGCATGAGTACCAATTTTCCATGAGGTAAAACTGTCCATGAAAACCAGGCAACTACCCATTAAGCCACTCTCTAAGACCAATTAATGATAACCATTGACAACCATTTATTGTGTTTGATTACTGATTGCTATAACTGAATTGTGTTTGATGGGTTTTTTCTTAGGATTTTCTTTAACAAATCTCCCTCAGATTAATTTAAAATATATATATATAAATTATATTCAGGTACTTTAAGGTCATTCCCCCGAAATAAAATTTAACACACGATTTTTGGCACACTTTCACAAGTTGTTATCTATCGTGGAATGTTTTGAAATATAAAATAAAAACAATAGGTCCCCATGTCCGTTCATGACATATCATCGTCTCAAGTTACCCCATAATTCCATACAATTTCGCCTAACAAACACATGTGTTTATTTGATCAGTTTATGCTGCTTTCAATAGGAACAGGAAGCACATAATTAAAGCAAATCTTGAAACAATGTACTAGATGTAAAATATCGATAACAAGGAACAATTTACTAGATGTTTTATGGCAGATGCTCAATGCATCAGACGAAATTGACTTAAAACCTTCCCCACGTGCGTGTTCTCGAGGTCGTGATTTCATCTCCATGAGTAACGCGTTTCTAGTAATAATTTTTTTTTTCGAACATGTGTTTTTTTTCTAACTCTTTGAACAAAAAGAGGATGAATGGTAGGTCAAAAATATGTGGAAAAAAGATAGGTCACCATGCTTGTTTAAGAGTAAATGACTTATTTTCTCTGGTGAGCTTAGCCTCATAGGAAACCTATTACTCCCTGGACATGCATGCGCTGTGAGCGCGCACTACTGACGCAGCAAATCGTGCGCAGTAAGGATGCGTAAGGGTGGGACAATCTTTGTGTTTCTAACTTTCATTTTACTCTTTGATTTCTGTTATGTAAGTTTGACTGCAATTGCACTAAAATGATTGGTTCAAAAATTGAAAAGTTGGCTATGAGTTCTCTCTTTCTCCCCATTCCAAATGACTTGTGGTTTGGGTTTTGCTATTGATCGTAACTACCCCCAGTTATACAGTATGGTAGCTGCACTGTAAAATAATTAACACATATTCATAAATACAAAAATAACTACCTTAAATACAAACTTAACTACCTTATAAGAAAAAAGAAGGCCCAATGGGCATTTTAACTGGCTGTTTTGACCCACCCCACCCTCAGGTTAACAAATGTTAGTGCGATCTGGTAATTTTATTTCGCTCCACATACAGACTGGTAACTGTGTGACACAACATTTTGACTGTGGTGTTAATGGATGATGTATCGTTTAAACTCTGATGACTCAGCTTATCTTTCTTATCGCTTTTTATTTACTCTGCTAAAAAAGCAAATTCAACTCAAACGTTGAACGTTGTCATAAATTCACCCACAACTGAGAATGTTTGTACAGAGACAACAAAATATTTACTGTTGTGCCTAGACTGTGAATACAAACAGTGAGCATAGCAGTAAAATCAAAATATATTGATTGATAAACAGTGGATCGTCAAAATCTAGGGAAAGCCAAATCGTCAATCCACGCTCAAACATGTGAAGGCATATCCCATGACATAATGTTTAAATCCGGTTTGCTAACTCGGGAATCCCCTTGCAAAAGTAAACAAGTTGACTTGGTATTTGTAATGATTTAGTCGTTGCAAGAATTGGCAAAATTAGTGAAGCTCATTTCTTTTCTTTGTGATATGACAATTTCACCGTTAAAAAGTGGTGAAACATTCATTGAAACAAATGTGTAAGGATAAGTGAAATTAGATAAACTCGTTTCTCTTTGGGTCACAATGTGACAGGTCCATCTTTATCACAAGGTGAAATGTTTATTCATATTTTGCTTTAGGCAAAGTTGGCTGTAAAAGGTTGCATTCAGACAAACTTGCTTGCACATGCATTATATGTACCACTGCCTTTGGAATGTTGACATCATAGTAGTCACATTGCTAGTGTGATGTGATGTGCTTCAGTTTTGTTTACCTTACGTGACATAATCATGACGTAACGGCTGCATCACGTCATAGCCGGAACCGAAAGTTTGAGGTAACCACCAAGAGAAAACTGGACGTTTACGGAAAGTGTGTTGGCCAGGACAAAACCAGATGACTAAAGCAAGTGACGGAAAAAAACCCAACCCAATTTTTTAACCAGCGGTCGCCTTATGGTGATGGCCAGTTAAAAAGAGTGGTCTATCAAAAATGGCTTTTAGCTTTGCAACTTTCAAATTTTTATTACTGTGTCCGAGAATACTTTATGATGCCCATGTATTAATTCTTTTGTTAAATAAATTATGAAACTGTAAACTGCAATATTTATCAAACATTCTCGTGCTCAAATTGAATTCAATATTGTACACGTAATTATAAATAAGAAGACTTGAAATGATCATGCAATACAAACGAAAAGTTTCTATTTCAATTTTGTCACTTTTGCCTGAACTTAAGACGATTACAGGATCAGTCAACGAAAAATTTTTTATTGCATGATCAAACGACAAAAGTAAAGCACCACATGTCAAATGTACTTGAAAGAAGGTCAAGGCCTAAATAGATGTTGCATTTAAACGAAGCAACGTGGGCTTTCACCTTTCTCATCGACATTTACCACAGTATTAGCTACATTAAGTGGCTACTTGGTTAAAAGAGGCATGTAGACACTTTATCCTTGGAATTTTGAAAGATCTGAATAAGTTCACGGCGTAGGGGAATAAATATTTTATACTCACTCTAAGTGCAGTCCAGTTAGGGCTGCCTGATGATTCGGGTGGAGTGTTATTCGGCGGACTTCTCGTCTCGCTTGGTTCTGCTTCGTTCTCTTGTGGAGGCATGGGATAGCACTATGAGTTTAGATACTCAAAGGTCGTGTAGAAAGATTAAAAGATGATAACGAAAAGCGACAATGGAGACAATAATCAGTCAAGATAGAAAAGCCGGTGAAGTGCTGAGAAATGCTTGCACCTCGCTTGCACCATCTGCTGCTCATGTTGGCTACCGCTGACTATTTACCAGACCTCTCGCGCAATTCTAATAAGCGGACAAGCGATGTCTTCATGATATTGTCAAGTTCAACTGTCGAAAGTTGTTAACAAATACACGTTCAAAGTTGCAGCTATTATTGTTCTAAGTACTGTAATTAATTTCGCACGGATAAGTGTCGTTTTAAGAAAAAACATTTCCTAGATCCGGAAGCCAGTTTACTCTTTTCTTTCTTCAGGATTGGGAATTCATCACTAAGGTATTCGAATTCAGCATGTCAGTGGCAGATCTGCTGTGTTCTTCAAACCTCCGGCCAAATGTCCTGCGGCCTCTTGCTCCTCTTTGCTTTTGTTCAGTTTCGGCAAATCCAAGCCGAAAAGGACCTCAGGGAATACAAAAACAGATTTGCGGCACGATTGATAAAACACGACAGAACTTGACAGTATATGTGTGTTTTCCATCTTTAATTACAATTTGTACAGTCAAGGAAGGATGTCATAAAACATATTGTTCTCTATTTACAAATAAAGCTAGTTATTTTTAATGTCCTTTATTAAGGCCTTATTTAGGATCCAAGAGAGGAAAAAGGGGGTACGGTGACCCCATTTACCCTTTATCCTCTCTTCGGATACATAGTTAACAAAATTCAGTATGAAAACGTGTCATCTGGACTCTGAATTCACGGCTCGTATAATAATGTCGGGATCTTGGTACCAGCATTATGTATCTGTGATGTCTCTTGAATTTCGCTCACGTGTGAATTACTGGCCCCATAGACTATACTCCTTAGACATTTTGTTTCCTTTCAGGGATTATTTGAGTCTGAAGTCGCCTGACACTAACGTTTGCAATTCAAGTCTGGGAATTCCGGCTTTGAACTTAAGTCCACTAGGCGTAGTCCAGATGAACATGATCACTGGCTGGACACTGACTGTAAGCAATCTCTTTCTTTTCCCCCTTTTTGCCCTGATTAAAGATATTCCGCCAGTCCATTTAGAGCCGGTCCGAGGCGGAAAAACAGACGATTGCTTGCAGTCTAAATATAAGCAGCTGGAAACAAAGTTTTCCTCGGACGGATATCTTCATTTTACACACGTTTATACATTTCTACATTTCTCTTGATGTTGAAAAGAAGAAGACTTTCTAAGGACCAAGCACGCTTCGCGGTGTTTGACGGTCCAGCCAATAACAAATGACAAGAAAGCCAATCAGATTTGCGCTTTCGCAGTGGACTACGGAAAAATGTGTAAATATAGACATTTCCACAAAAACCATTGTCAATATTAAGCTCAAATTTGCTGAAGTTCTTTTTTCATACGTTGGATACTAGACAGCTGAATAAGATCTGTAACGGGACAAATACCTTTGATAGTCTTGATTTTTGATAACCAATTGATACATCTGGCACACTTTTAACAAAAAGTGCCTAAAAACGCTCACTTAATAGACCAGAGTTACACAAAGAAAAAGGAAAAAAGTTTCCTTGTGAAATTGATGCAAAACTTGGCCAAAATTTTGAATTACGCGCATGCCCGCGATCAAATTTGCCAACGACTCCCGGTCAGAAATGGCAGACGAGTTTAGTTTCAATGCTGCAGATGGTGAAGTTATAGACGTTTGGACCGAGATTTGTGCAGACAGGAGCCAAATTATAAAAATGGTGTTTTTAAACGGTCCCTTGAGAGTGAATGGGCTAAATGATAAAAAAGAAAACTATTCATATTATTTACTACATTTACAATCAAGGCTGCTCTTATTTGCTATGCTTATAAGTAATAACAAATAAACACTGTCTTCTTCGGTTCAGGTTTTTCCGCTCTTGCCTTACAACACCAAAGTGTGTTGAATGTCATGCATAATGCGTGCGCAATTCCGTAGTTTGTTAACCTCGTTTTCATCCAAGGACTGTTTGATGACACACTTGATACCATGGGAACCAATTACGCACGGAAGACTGAGAAAAACATCCTCCTCGATTCCGTGATAACCCTGAAAAACAAAAGCAATTTTCGTCAGATACGTGTGATCCTTCAGTGCTCCTTGACACGCCAAAGAGGTAATGTATCGCACACAGGAGGGTGCAATTCGTCAGAAACTTCATCAAGAAGACAGTTGAAAAAAATAATGGTGCGTGCGCGTAGTGGAGTTGGTTTGACAAGGAGTTGAGACTTGATCGGAGTGTTTGGTATGACTAATGTTTTCAGATATGGCCTGGTTTACCAGGCTGGAAGAGCTGGGCGAACGGCTGAGAGAGCCACCATAATATAATAGCTGCCAGCGCGACTTCACACATTGCCTTGGACGCTCTTATCGCAGTATCTCGTGCCTCTGTCCAGGAAAGAGGCATAAAAAGAACAGAAATCGCCAATAACTGCGCTTGTACCATTTTTTTTTTGATGAGCTTGAACAAATGAAAAGCTTCTCGAAGCTCAATAATAAAATAAAATACAACAAACTTTTCTCCCTTCCCTCTTTTCTTTCTTTCTTTCTTTCTTTCTTTCTTTCTTTCTTTCTTTCTTACTTATACTTTACTTTAATATCAAATTTTTGTGTAGATATTTATTTCCCTTGACCCTCGAGAAAGGGCGGAGATTTTTTTCTCCCTTACTTTCACTAGAGTGGAGACGGCTTGCACATTCATCTTATTTTTCAACAACGCCTTGGTGATGTTGGCGACACTCAATCCAATGGCCCAGGATGTGTATCCCTTCAGCTTGATCACTTCATAAGCACTAAAATAAAAAGAACTATCAGTCTTGACAATACATGGAAACGCGCACAGTCATATCTCAACACTGTCAGAATCCGGACCACTTTAATCACCGGCCTTGACAACAAGACGACTGATTGATTCAATACATAGTGTGCTCAAACAGTGAACGGTCAAGATTACACATGCGTTTAACGTTTTTTTTTTCTTGTCTTTATTACTTTGTTTCGGTTTTTACTTGCTAAGCTTAACGATCATATACAACTGGTTCTCCCTTCCTAACATGTTTCCTAATTTCACCACGTGCAACTTTCTGTTTCAATCCATCAAGGCGACTTTTTCCTGGCTTCACGCGTTAAAGTTGTGTTTAAAGTATGCTTGTACGTTTTATCACCAGGCTCAAAATGTAACATCACCCGGCTGATCACATTTTTTTTAAATATGCATACATGTTTGCAACCACAAGAAACTGGTTTTTACCTCATAACTACTTGCTTGTGAATTTCGTTCCAGTTTTCCGGGTCAGAGTCTGTCCCCACATGCGGATTCAGTTCTTTTAGGCTCACTCCAGCGATGTTAACACCACTCCAAACAGGCACTGTGTAATTAAATTATATTAATGTTTGTAGAGGACCGGGTCTTGACGCAAAAAACATTCACTTTATTTTTGTCTTTCCCCACTTTGTTAGATTGACAATCTATAGCTAATCTTTTTTGTTACTTTCAGTCTTGCTTTCAGATGTTATTAAAATCTTTACATTCAATCCCAGCTTTCAAAAACGTCGTCGTGTTCACTGTACGGTAGGTACAGCGTAGACGCTGGGAGGTGAGGTGGCAAACGCGTCAGTCTTTCGATCGCAAGATCGTAAGGTTGGTGGTTCGAGGCTCGTTTGGTCTCGCAGTGACGTGTTGTTTTCTAAGACAAGAAACTTTACCTCTAATTGTCTCTTTCCACTCAGGTGTATAAATGGCTACTCGCAAAATCATGGGTGTAACGTTGCGATAAACTAGTATCCCATCTAGGTGAAGTTTTAATGCTAATAGTTGCTTCATGCTTCAGAGACCGGAGTTGAGCACTGGCTGCGTGGGCTCCCTGTGGTCCGTATGGCTGAGTAGAACATTACAAAACAGGTATATGAAATGTCGACACACCTTTTTAGCTGCTTCCTAAAATATTGACATAAAATGTAGACAGCACAAGCCCTGCACCCCTAAGCGAAGAATTGAATTTTGTTGACGTACCACTAGCGTCGCCGTGTTCTCCAATGATCCAGCCGTGTACATTGGTTGGTGCGATGTTAAGTTTCTCACTGATCAGAAAATGAAACCGAGCTGTGTCCAGATTTGTCCCGCTTCCTATCACACGCTCATGGGGAAGTCCGCTGATTTTCCAGGCCACGTACGTCAAGACGTCAACTGAAATCCAACAACAGGACAGTGTAAAACCTAGGCGTAAAGTAACTATAGTGGCTTTTATTGTCTGATGCATTGATTGATTGATTGATTGATTGATTGATTGATTGATTGATTGATTGATTGATTGATTGATTGGTTAGGCAACCAGAAATTGCGAGCTTCGCTTTCAGTGACTGCGTATAAATTCCACATCGTCATTCTAAAAGGATGATATTTCTAAATCGTCAAGCTGCTGTTTTGTAGCAGAATTGTTTGATGTTTCTTTTTAGTATACGCTACATCACTTTCAGCCTTACCCACCTGGATTGGAAACTATCATCAGAATTGTATTCGGACTGTGCTCTACCAACTTCGGAATGATCTCTGTTAAATAAAAGAAATATCAAAATGACAATTCGAAATAAAATACATTACTTCCTATTCTATAATATTATGAATCCAAGCAGAGTGTATTTGGTAAATGACCGAGCTTTCATTGAACATAACTGATACTTCACAGTTCAGTAAAAAACTTAATACGGTTTTCTTCGGGAACTTGGAATGTGTCTGCGACTAACTGAATGCAGTTTAATATTTACAACAAGACCGTGCCTGAAATTTAAATGTCGTTCGCTTGGCCGTCATGAACTGTCAGAGAAGAGGCTCCCACCTTTGAAAATGTCAACGTTTCTCTGTACCAGGCCCCTTCTACTTTCCCCTTCTCTCTGGCGAGCGCCCGCAGTCACTATGATCAGGTCAGAGTTGGCACTGACAGCATAGTCTGAAAAACAAAGTATTTTTTGTTTAATACACAGAGGAAATGGTTTTACTTTAATGTACTTGACGATTAACAGCCAATATACGTTACGCGCTGCCAAGTGTTTCGAAGATTTGAACCGAGTCTCTAAATTTACATCTCAGTTTGAATAATAATTCAAAATTGCCAAGAAGAATTGAGAAGTCAAGTGAGAGTAAATATATGAGCTAATCATATATGTGAATTGCGGATGAAATAAAAAAATCTGTCCATTCATCCTTCTATCCATCCATCCATTCATTTGTATCTTTGTTAGTTTGCATTCACTCATACGGTTTGTTTGTATAATAGCATTCATATTATTGTCGTCTCCTTTGCTTACCAGTGCTTGCTCGGATGCTGATATTATTCACAAACCGCAGGCCATGTTGCAAGTCCATCATCTCCCCTTTAAAGCTTTGTTCGCGTCTACCAATCAGCACCAGTTCCCGACAAAAATCCTGTTTAAACAAAGAAACAAAAAAACAGGAAGTTCACTCAGCCCACTCACGTACTTCAAAAATTCATAGCAACATCCGCAAATAGTAAAAGTTGACAAAGCTAATCAGAGGGCATTCCTAGGCATTTTTCTTTGTAAGCTTAGAGCTTTTCGGGGAAAGGGAGGGGGGGGGGGGGGGGGCGTATGAAAGGACTCTGAAAGCATGCTCTCCTAGAATGTAATTTCAAGTTGTCTATAGGCTTATGTCAAAAGTTATTAACTTAAATTTCTAACTTCTTCTAACACGTAGTTTGAAACAATTTATATCTATTTAAAGCTTGTAGTTTCTTCAAATCTACCATCACCAGTTTCAACTGTGCGGATCATTTTCTCTGACAGTTTCCGTGCGTATCATGAAATAGCTTCCACGATACTTCGCTGCTTTTTTTTGACTAAAAGAAAAGTTACCAATTCTACTTTTAGCTAGTTTAAGGCCTGAGCCTATTGTCTTACAAGCAGGAACCCCATTGGCATTCATATTCGAGGATTCGCCTCCGGTTATTTTTGTAATTCAGACGTGTTCCTCTGATAAATTTCCTCTGAACTTCCTTGCTCGTTAGACCGAAGAATAATAGAAAAGAGTGAAGCGTGGTCTGTTACTGAGGTCGTGGTCACGTTTGTAGAATATGCACGAGAATGCACTTCAGGCTTCGGTTCAGAGTAACCTTAGCAACCAAAAACTGAGGTAAATAGTAAAGTTTCGTGTTCCGCTATGGAAAATGAAGAGCTCTGCAATATTGTTGACAAAGTTATGCTAAGAGTAAAGTGCCAAAGTTTACAGGTAAAAACCAGACGTTTCGGGCTTTGCTCTTCATCATTGGATTTTATTCGTTAGAAAATTCGCCACGACTAAAAAATTTAATTTTAAAATTAAAATTGTATGAAATTGTACCGGAGTGGGAAGATTGTCAACAAGATTGTACAAGAATGTGCCGGACTGGGAAAAGTGCCTGCAGTGTTTGAAACATATCAGAAAGACATTGGCAAGTCTTAGTCAGACATAGGCAAGTCTCAGCCATCATGTACCATGACCTCATCCTTTGCTAAGCAACACCTACAAATTGTGTATTTTATTTAAATCCCAAGAAGAACGACGGCTTGACTGTTCGAAATGTCGGGAAAACCAATTCTCTTGCAGTTTTTTTCCTTTCTTTTTTTTTTTCATTATAGTTTATTTTAATTACGTTGAAAACAACAGGATCTTGATTGTGGATCGTATCTAATAGAAGTTTCGAAACTTTCACCCCCTAGATTCAGTATGCCGGATCAGCAGAACCTTGTGCCCATTACCGTATAGTAAAGTTTGTTACAGTGCGAGTGCTTTGAAAATCGCGGTTTACGGAAATAATTATCATGACTTGCTTAAATGGTTAACACAACTATACACTCTATAGTTTGTGTGTTTAAATACCTGCTGCATAATGCTGTAAGCACACGCGGTTCCGACTTGTCCTACACCAACAATCGTCACTTTACTCGAATTCCTCTTTTCTTCAAAACAGATCCTCTCCTTCATTTCTTGTGCTCCTATCATCATGTTAAATCGCAATTCGAGTTATTCGAAGCAGTTGATAAACTGGAAATTTTTAAAACAAAAACAAGAGTTAAAAGAGTGGCTTTTGTACTATCACACACTTACCAAATAAACATGGGCAGTTTTTGAAAGGAGGAAAAGGAGCTAGGAAAATCTACATCAACAGATCAGCTGAGAGCATAGCTTCTTATGAGCGAGAACCAAAACGCGCTGAAAACCGAAATAAGGGGCAAAAAATGGCTGCGCCGAGCTGCACAGCTGAAGTCCTCAACAAATATGGTAAATTCAAAGAGGTTGGAAATCAAGGTACAAACGGTGCTGGTGTGAAAAATTCGCTATCACTGCCAAACAAAAAATGTTTTTCAACTTTTTCACGGTCAGTCTCAACGCTATCTCTATTATATGGGGAAATTGTTGCCTTTAGTTAATTTCGGGATGATCGTGACAAAAAGTGTCGTTTGGGGTAAAAAAAGAGAGCTAGGTCAGCTCAGTTTTTTGGAAATCCATGCCGGCCCTAAAATTTGCACAACCTTAAAATTGAGTTCATTAAAGAATCCGAACGACAATATCCCTATAAGAGTCCTAAAATGATCCGGAAAACCACGCTATCATATGGACACTTATAATAAGTGCCCATGAAAAGTGCTTTTCCTGTTGTGGTATTTGGGCTCCTGAAAATATATCCTGAATCATCATTTGCTCCTTTTTTTATTGACTTTCAGTTATCAAACAGCACTGGAAAAATGTGCAAACTATTCCTTACCTGTAGTGTTGTGACAAGCGTTCACCCACGGCGAGCAGAAGTGGACTATGGACATGAGCGGGTGTAACACATTTATACAAAACTTGAAATGCAAATTTGCAAACTATTTTTGCCAATCTTTGGTTCTGGCTTGAAGACAAGAGTTGTTGTGACTTTATAAAAGGGAACTTCACGTCAGTCAGTAAATTGTACACAACTATTTTCGTCGATACTTTTAATTTAATGTTAAGATGAATCGGAAGTTGACGTCAATAAGTCTGCATCAAGTAAGTTGGCATCATTAAAAGCACGTGATAAATCGTAACAACAATAATGAACGCGTGTATGAAACCAATCTTAAACTAAGACAGAAATGAGATAACCACAACTAAAACTGTACTTCTGTTGGTCACTGTTTCTGTGTGTTTTGAAATTATCAGTGTTGATATAAAATACCAAAACAATAGGACAGCTAAACTGCGTAAGTGGTTCACCAGACCTTGAAAAACGCTGCTTAACCTTTTGACCAGTTGTAGGCATAGGAAGTTTTAGAAAGACAAAAAAGAGTCATGCTTGATTAAATTCTTTCATTCCACAGTGTTCCAAAGTCCACAAATGAAAGCAAATTAAATGAAATACAAACATAGATAGCATCACTGGAAAATCACAGTGTTCCAAAGTCCACAAATGAAAGCAAATTAAATGAAATACAAACATAGATAGCATCACAGGAAAATCCGTACTGCTCAATAGCATTCTTTGCGCCGAATTGTTACTCTGTAGAATTTTCGTCCACAGACTCCAGGGACCCTGCACAGAAATTTAAACAGTAACACAGGAAACTGATAGATGACACAACGTCCCTTAAAACGGTTGTAGTTAGACTCATCTTCCCAATGAACAGCAAATTTTTATGATGTCAAACTTAGACTCAAAAGGGGGCGGCAAAAGGGTGGTCGTAAACTCATTTCATGCCCCCCCCCCCCCCCCCCCTTTTGCCAAATCCACTCTTCACTTTACTTTTAATGTAAAAGACTTCAACAAGTGTCACAGTTATTACTAAATTCACGTACGAATCACGTTCCTCTTTTACTTTCACGCGTCATGTACTTTTGGCTCAGTCTAATCATGCGTCACGTGTAAACCCTCTCAAAAGCTTTGCGGACCTTGTACGACACAACAAGAAAGGATTGCTCAGTTGACCGTCAAGGTTTATGATTTTATCCTTAAACTCCGCAAAACTTAGAGCCACCTTTCACGGAGTAATAATAAACAGCATCACTGGAAATCATTTCTTATTAGCTTTCTCTTGGATGTTCAGACTAAAGATTTAGAACCACCTTGCCGTAATAATGAACAGTGGCTTAACACACTGCTGCTGAATGGATTTCATTTTGGGATTTCATCCACAGACTTAAAATTTACAATCAACTTGTACAGTATAATAAACAGTACGACAGAAAGGTACTGCTCAATAGCTTTTATTTGAATGATCACACTTAACGAGTTCATCCACAGACTCAAAAGTGGTTAGAGCGTTTCACCAGTGTACGGGGCCGGAGGTATGCCGGGGCTCGACTCCCGTCGGAGACTCAGATTTTTTATTTGTCCCACGTTCGGTTAAAATGAACATTCCATCTTTCTTAAAAACACTTTGTACAGCTTAAGGTGATTCCATTCAATTGCATTGCGCATCCTTTCTGCGCATCATTTTTTGCGTGATTAGCGCGCGCACGAGCGCGCGCGCGTTCAGAACTTGATAGGTTTTCTATGAAAGCTTAGCTGTTCAGAGAAATAAATGGTCGTTTTCTCCCAAACGAACTCGGTGACCCCACTTTTTTATTCCATTTATTTAAGTAAAATACGACTTTACATGATATATTCAAATTTGAAGAATTTTTCATTATTCAATTTTGCAAAATGCCGGGTTAATTCACTATTACAGTCAGATTTTAGACGTTTCACCGGAACCGTACAGATGCTCGATTTGCCCATTATTTCACTGGTTTCATTTTTACGGCAATTTTAAAATGTTTTACTTTAATATTGTTCTTCTATCATAAGAATAATGCTTATATTTCATTGCTAGTAACAACCTTGTTAAAGTAATGGGTAACTCTGGTACAAGGATAGGTTTTTTGATATTGCTGTCGAAAGCTGGCAAAGTACCTATAAACTACAGCCCTGTAGCGCGAAATCAGACACGGTGACCCCCTCTTTTTATTTTGTTTTTTTAATGTACTAGGTGTAATTAATAACTGTGCAAAGTTTCAACAAATTCTCATTACAACTTCTTTTTCGATGGAATCACCTTAATAAACAGTGCCAAAGGAAAGTACTGCTCAACTGAGTTTTTACGGCTTTATTAGGGCTTCGAATTCATTTAATTGTAAACATTTTTCTTCAAACCCTCGTACATTGTGGAAATATGATGCCTTTCGTTTGCGTCGTCTAGGCTGCATGCGGTCTGCATGCTGCGTCTACGAACTATTCTATACAGAAAGGCAAAAGAAACGTTTCTTTTAGAGTTTATTTTCTGCCAGTCAAATCAGCTAAAGAATCCGTACAGATCTAATAAGTGTTACTTCACACAACGGCATCTGTTCAAGTGCCCTGCGTATTGAGAGCCAACGACTTCCAAAGCCTTTTGCTTGAACTTCCTCGGGTTTTGTTATGCCGCTTTTGTCAGCTGTCTCAATAGTTAATTGGTTTCCTGTATTTCTCAATTTTTGGAAATGGTTAATGGTTCTCTAGACTTTTCTGAGCGGAAGATCTTTTTCTGCACTGATAATTTGTGCTAATTGTTCATTACTTCTCAAAACCTATGACGACGGCGACGTCCAAAATGGCACTAAAAAAAGGTTTAATGAGCAAAACCCGTGAACGTGCGTTCTACTTTTTGTTACAGTTTATTTGCCGTCCTCTACAAAACAAGAGCGTCTACTGTTTAAATTCTGTGGAGAACGTGAACACAAGACAGTGATTTTCTCTTTTTATTTCTCAACTTGAACGCCGTCCCTTCCAATTAAGTTCCGGAATAATTCGGCCACAATGAGCAAGTTAACAAGTTGGAACAATCACGAAGCAACTCAGTTGACTTCATTTATGTTTTCAAGTGACGTTTCCTCTGGTGTCGTTGTAGTGACTGCTTAATTAAGCTCCCTATTATTGGGCAACTTTATCAAAAACGACGGAAACGAAAACGACTACATACCAGAAAAGTAACTTCAAGTTCTTTGAACTAGTTCGAAACGTGGCTAAATTATCCGGGAGCTGAATTCGTAGGGAGGGTGTTCGAGTTCAGTGGTCACGTTCTCCATGAAGTTTTCCATAAAAGGTCTTGGTAGCAGGAAACAAGTTAATAGTAAGAAACAACACAACACTTTTAAGTTTAAAGAAGGCATGTTTGGGCATCCCTGATGCCATCCTCGGTTGAAGGAAAAAGTTACAACAAAGCTATTTATATGCAATATTATAATAGTGATTAGAATTGTAAATGAAAATATAAGCAAGAAAAAAGCGTGATTATGTGAAATCTAAACATACAATTTTAAATTAACATGTTTAACCTGTTGATTCAACGTGGGCTTTTCCCAGTGGATATGTAAGGATTTTTTGATCTTTAATTGAAAGCTTGTAGTAGTGCAGTCTAAAATACTGAAGCAATTGGCCGAACACAAATTGCGGCAACTTTCACATTGCTGTAAGTGTTTGTTTACGTGAGAGGCCCTATCCATAGCTAAATGCTCACGTACGCGTGTTGAAAAGTGACGGGTGGTTTCACCGACGTAACAAGCGTTATAGCCTCCCACGCAGTCGTTTTTAGTATGAAAAAAACGCACGTGTAAAACGCACGTGCACAGCCATTGTACTACTAATTAAAAACTATTTTTTGTGACGCCCTCTTTGCGTCGACGTAATGTCTGCCTGCTTAATGATGAGCTGCGCCCTGAAATTGACGTCGGATTAAAAAGACCAACGGCAAAAAGCCTTAGGTGCTGAACATTTTTAGCCCTTTTGAAAACACCTGAAAGCCACTCAGCATATCACTGTAGACGCATCAGCGAATTTCTCGAACATTTCGGCTGGCTCTTTCATTCAGACTAATTTTCCGCCAGGTTTAAACTTGACAGCGACAAACTTTACGTTGGGGGTCCACAATAGGGTTCTCAGATCCCACCATCCTGCCAATTTTTTCCTGTTGATCCCGCCGTCCCGCCCTTCTTTATGTCGAAATCCCGATCCCGCTATTAAATAGTTTTCTACTTTCATGATGAAAACCTCACATACCTTCATTCAATGGATAGACGGCAGTACAAGTAAACACGTTTTTATGGTCGATTGCCTCGATATCATCTAAAATTAAATATCGCCACTATAAATGTCCATAAATGTGTTCTTCAGTTTTTAGACCTGTTTTACCGTTTTTTTGTCCAAGTATGAGTGAAAGGTAAAAATTGACAAAGATTGTTTGCTACCACATCCTGCCTATTTTCGGTCTTTCCTTTTTTTGGAAGACAACCTACTGAGTATGTAAATGAAATGGTGGTTGTTCAATTTGTGGGGTGCCGGTAAGTGCGACTTGGGTTTGATCTGAAGGTCGGCGTTTCCTTAGAGAGAAACGTTTTTTCCACATTGTTTCTCTATGTACATCCAGCTGTATATAAATGGGTTGTGTCCTTAGACAAGGCTAGGGGCACAAAGGTCATGCAAGATCGGTCCAGTTATGAGGTATGCAAAAATGAAATGTAACAAAAGATTTATAAAAGTGGACTCACCTAACTCACAGTTTATTTTAAAGCTTTCAGCGTCTTTATATTACTCGCTTTCAGTAAATTTCTTCTCGGAAATGTTTTTTTTTTGGAGAGAGGCATTCCTGCTTGCACTCTTTTCACATATAGCAACAAAATTTATGATGCCGAATACCTCGTTTGGCGACCGCCAAAAACTGTTGCCTGGCTAGACTAACCATAGCTCCAACAAAAGTTCAATGGAAAGGGTCGGAAAAGTTAGGCCAATAAATGCAACACCCTGACGGCATGTGACTTGATACTTCTTTCCGAAATCAACACAAAACATCACAAAAGGACTCATAATAGCTTGACATGCAGGCTACTCTTCCTTGATCAATTCATTACTTGAAAGCCAACACACTTCCTTCACAAACAATCCATTTCTATCAGCCTGAGCTGGTCAAATCATGCAGTCTCGTAAAATTAATTAACAGTTGGTTCATGTTTTAGCGTGCGTACATCGAGTTATGGATGCACGCGGGAAGTTTGGAGAGCACGAGAGAGAACTCTAGCTTCTTGAGTGCTCTCCAAACTTCCCAAGTGCATCCATAACTCAATGTACGAACAGCTAAAAGCATGAACAAATTGTTTTATAACAAAGGCAGTGGAAATGCCGGCGAAAACTGAACTATTACAAGCTAATTGAAATAACATTTTTTCGGCAGGATGCCGGAGTTCCATTTCGCTTCCGCTGAAATTTGAACTTACAAGCAACACGAATGCGCAGTTGATTCAAACCTTAATCACTAGTAACCATAAAAAACAAAAATGAACGAGAAAAAAAAGAGAAAGAGAAAAAAGGAAGAACAATCGATCACATGACTGAAAGAAAATGGCGCCAAAACCTTGCGAGGTGTTGCAGCGTTTCTTCGCAAAGCTGAATGAATCAATGAAACTGCTCCGAAGTGAACGCCCGAAAATAATTTTTTGCAAAAAGTCTTCCCATTATTGGCTTTAAAATGTGGTATAGGCTTGATGTTTCCTGAAAAATTGTTGTATTCATCACTTTAAAGCTGTATGATCTCACCATTGTAGCTGCGAGAGTTGAAACGAACAGAAAACCTAGTGGTTCTTGGTTCAGAGGCCGCGTACGCAATGTGTTAAACAACAGTGAATCAAAAATCTGGGAAAGCGAACATTCATGCAATTTATTTTGCATTACGTTCTATTTTAATTGAACATTTGGAGCTGCTTGAACACAGAGCTGCATCGACTGCAGGTAAAACGATGTTAGTTTGTGTAGTATATAGCAGAAAAAAATTTTCCTCCTTTCTGGTTGTCAGTGCTTATTTAGCTGATTTTGGTAGTGAATCATCGAATTTGTGACACTTATTATTAAACGGTTCACTTCAATTTACTCTGTATTTTTTTTGTTTCATGTCTTGATACTTTGGTGTCAAGTTTTCCGTATAAAACCTACCTTTTGTCAGTTGACAAAAGAAATCGTAAACACAACGTCAAAGACTAATTTAAAAGTTCGACGGTTTCTTATGCATGGTGACAGGGCTCAAAAACGGCTGGACATGCGCAGTAAAACTCAGGTCCTCTTCCCGCCATTCGATTTTCAAAATGGCGGACGACGAATCAAAATCTAACACGTCATTGTAACGGCTCCTTGCAGCCTCCTGCACGCTCAAAGCCCTCAAAAACAACTTGGGTAATCTGTACAATCACTCATGCTGAAGTTGTGACTCTGATCGAAGAAATCGAAATGGCATTTTCAGTTTTATCCGGCGATGAAGACACCTCTTCCCCTAGGATACTTTGAGCTTTTCGTAATTGCCCCAAGGTACAGTTTTTGCTTTAACTAAGGTCGTGTCAAGTTCTCTAAGGTTTTGAAACGCAAATTTCTGTAGCTTGTTTATTCCTATTTAACATATCAAAAATGACTTTTGATTCGTTCTGATGAAAATTTTTAAATGCTTCTTGTTTATGGACTTCATTAACGCTACCCAAAGAAGAAAAATACGGCGGAATAATTCACAAGTAGAGCACAATCTTGTCCGCTCGCGTTGTGTTTTTAGCTTAATTTTGTACTATTCAACCGTCTCTTGTTTTAATTGTCGCTTGTGAATCGCATGCCGATAGTTTTAGAAAGGGTACATCTTATGCTTAGGACTTCTATGAAGGTTTTTATTGGCAGTGCACAAGTGCATCTTGAAAGGTTAAATAAATTACTTATTGTTTGTTTTATACCTTGTTGTAAAATTTTATGATCTAACCTGTCCTTTGCGTACGACCTCACTTTAACAGCCGACCCTCCATAGCGCTGTGCTCGTTCAAGGATTCAACACAGATTGCAAAAAATAATACAGAGCTCTGCTGTCAAGTATTCTTGACAGCATATTCTGCAATGGCTTCGGTATTGGTGCCTCGAAAAGAAACAAGTTTCAATATGGCCGCCTTTGAACAACGAGGATTTACGGCCACTTACATGTGTTCGAGATGTACATCCTCATGGACCTTTGATATTATTAGTTCCTTGATAATCAGGGAGGCTAGTTTCGGTAACAATCAGACCATGTTGTCCTAAACGTTTTGGAACATTGTTCTGCTAACTTATTGATAGCTGTCCTTGACAACAAGACTTCAACGGATCTTGGATTTTCTTGTTTGCGAAGATAGTATACGAGTGTCTCGTAATGGAAAGTTTGATAATTTGTGAAGATGAACATTTGTTTGTTTATATCTTGGAAGAGAAGTCGTGCCAGTGTACAGCAACTCGATTAAGTTATTGCCAATGTTTACTTCGTTGTTTCTTAATGCTTTCTAAAATAAAAGTATTTGAACATGCGTTAGATCAAGTTAATAAACGTCCCAATACCCTAAGTTTTACTAGTCATTGTTGCTCAAAATCAGTAACGACAGAATTTAAACAACAAGAATCCCAATATTCATTTTCCAAAATACATGTACCAAAAAACAAACAGCACTACAGGATCAGCAGTTCAAACCAGCTTCTATTTCAATGGTCACATCTACCTCGAGGTTGTAACTCTGGGAGTGAAACGGCTGAAGAAAAGCGAAGTGAACTTAAATTGTGCACTGTCTAATGTAAACCCTTGGACGGTACCTCGCACAGGAAACAAACGACCTCTACATATTAAAGTTCATTGGCTTTTCAGGTGAATAGAGCTTGAAATCGTTTCCCATTGAATATTTTCAAGTGATTAGTTTTCCAATGAATATTTTTGCAGAGAATGCTATGTTGGAACTATCCTATCTTAAATCACTGTATCTGAAATCAACCAAACAAAAACGTCTGTTTTTGTCACTGAAATGACGGTGAAATGTTTTGCTATTTTGCAGTTATGGGAACTGTGATGGAGGATGAACAAAAAAACTCTGCCATCTGAGCTACTGAATACACGAGCAAAACAAATGAAAAAACACCTAAATGTATTTCAACAACGAAAAAAATTGGTGGAAAGATCATGGAAAATGACATGATATTAATAGATCTGGAACAGGACAAAATAGTACCTTTCAAACACAAGGTGCACCCCTCTTAGCAACAAAATTGTCATAACTTCATTTAAAACACACTGGAAAATATAAAATTACAAAATATGTTAACCAATGAATAAAGCAAATAAACATGTTCAGTGTTGCTGATCTAAGAAAGACTGAGTTATTGCAATTAACAAAATTCAAAAATAATTATTTGACTTGCTTTCTTCAGAATTCGACACACAACATAAAGCAGCATTTGTCAGTTAAAAAAAATGCATCATACGAGTCATAGTGTGGACTTCAAGTATCAAAAATACCAACCACAACAGGCTTTTACTTGATCTCGAAAAAGGGCACTTTTGAAGACTGTTATAGCATTATTTGAACATCAGGTAACACTCTCTTCCAGCTATTAAAGCACTTGTCAGTTTGTAAAAGAGTAGCAATCCACGTCAACAAACTTGTGTATTAAATGTGCAAAAACATGACCAGCAAAGGGCTACATAACAACCACTGAGTGCATGATGATCAGTTATGAAATAGTACATCAATAAATTACTGACCTGCAACCATGAGATCACTCCCCTTCTGCATGCCTTGTCCACGATAAAATATTGACGGAAGATAAAATTTTAATCAAACAACGAGATCAATCCTAAACGCCATCAGAAGATGCAGCCTGATCCAAGATTGGACTGCCGCTAAGTGTATTCAGTTTCTCCAGCGTACGGCGGCCAAAATGGCTTTTTTGAAAGCCACTGAAGTCAATGATCGATTCAAACAGCATTTCCGATTAACAAAACTATCTAACGTAACTTCGATCGTCCGTTGAAAGTGAAATAATATTGCGGTTCCCGTGCTAAAACAACTGCACCCCGTCCGCCATATTGAAAGTTTCAAGGGTTAAAAAGCAATACGCATGCTCAGTAGCAATTCTGTGACGCTTTTTACGTAATATCTTTTAACCAATCAGCCGTTTTTGAGCCCTGTCTGCATGGTTCAATTCTACCTGTTACCATGCCCCCCCCCCGGGCATACCCCCAGGGACTTGCACTTTTGTTTTCATTTGGCGGTCTATTCCCCACCCCCCGGGCACGCAGAAAGAGACAATTCCCCACCCCCGGGACTCCTCATCGACCACAAATACGTTGTTTTGTGTACAAAGCATAGATTACGATATTGATTTCCGTACAATAGCAAAACCAGACGTTTTGATAAGAACTTAAACGCTTTTCTAGAGTTTCTTTAAAGAAGTACACTACATGTATAATGTCTATATCTGAAAAAGAAAACTGAAGAAAAACCTCTAACCGCACTGGCATACGGCTAGCGAGTAAAGAAATGGTCTTCGCCACGTGATTTATTCTACATATAGCACATACACACAAGAGGCCGGTGAACAAAAATTGATGGCAGTATTTTAAAGGAGTTTTTCTTAGCTTGTTTCATAAGAATGAACACTGGACTGAGACCTCTGTTTAATATAAAGCCGTGCATCCGTTTTCACATAAAGTCTTTTTAAGTCGTCTTAGTATATACATAAATACGCTGAAGAAACATTTCTTTGTTTCTGACGAACGCCATCCATTCGAGTACGGATCAAAGGCACATTCGTTTAACAATTTAAAATAAAAGTACCTTCGAATACAGATTTTAATTTTGAGAGATTATTCTTCTCTAACCAATCTGCTGCAAATTCTAGAGATTCTCACTGGAAATAGGCAGTCTTCTCCACGCGGTCCGGCGTCAATCGAGAAGTTACGTATTTCACAAGAACAACAAGAAGTTATATTCGATTTGCCCCGCCCCCCCCCCACCCCGGGACAAGACGGCTTCAAACAATTCCCCACCCCCGGGACCGAAGGGCTGGACTTGTCCCCGGGGTTGCCCGGGGGGGGATGGTAACAGGTAAAATTGAACCATGCATTAGTCAAGAAAGTTCCTTGCTCGTCCTAAGAAATCAAACGCTCTGCCGAGTTGCTCCGAAGAAGACACTTTTGGCCGTTACAGACAGAAAAAAAAACAGGTTCAGTTTGCTCGCGCCATCAGCGTGCAGTCAACAGGATTATGGAGCACGCTTACGTAAGGTGAATTTGATTGCGCGGATTTGTAGCTATGTTATAAAATACCGTATCAGGCTACTTTCCCCTTGCGATTCTCGCATCCCGACCCCTTAATAACACAAAATCTCGCTGCCGCTCGTAATTGAAATTCCCGCTTCCCGCCCCTGTTTTCAGCTCCCATCCCGAATAGCGCCACAAAAATTAGCAAAATCCTGCATCCCGCCAAACCTATTGTGGACCCTCTACGTTGGCATTGAAATGTTTGTTATTTTTTTGCTATCGCCTGAATTTCATCCTACGTTTGATAAATAAAATGAACAAAAAAATGAAAAAAAAAATGTCAACGAAAGGGAGAGTAAAGCGAGGTAAAAACACGTAGTTGCACTTGAGTTGGTCCATGTCATCAGAAAAATATCACTAATTAACAGTGTTTAATAACAATAACGGCGGATCATTTCATGCAAAATTTTGTGTACACTTCCACCTTCCCCTGATTCTACTTTATGACCCGGTTGTTCATACCCTTGTCCCAGGGCTTTTTTTTCCTTTTTCTCAAACGAACATGCCGCTTCGGTCCAGCTCCATCAGAGTTCGCCTTCAGTAAGAAAGAAAACTTCTGGCCAGGGTAGCTGGTTGTTCACAGCAGGGTTAAACCAACCCAGGATTAATGTCAATTTTGAATTCACGTTTATAGCTTAATAACGTGGATTATTCAGTAAATTATTTTCGCTTGGCAATTGGCCCGCTTTTGGCTGCTTTCACTCACATAAGTTGAGTTGATAATGCATCAGTCAATCAGTCAATTCCAGCTGCGCCCATGCCCCCCCCCCGGGCTAACCCCCGGGCATTAGCATTTTTTTTCTCTTGGATGGCAAATTCCCCGGGGGTGGGGACACTTAAGCTACCAAATGCCCCGCGGTGGGAACGAAGCAAGAGGGCAAATGCCCCGCCACCGGGATCGTACGTCCCCAATCAACACTGCAGCTGTTTCGATTCATTGCACAATAATGCCACTTTCAGCATTAAATGTGTGATTTTTTGTTTCTGTAGGCCTGCCTCTCCGTCTTCTATTGTTTGTAATGGCACTATCCGATGTTAATAAACTTAATAACGCCAAACAGATCGCTTGTAAACAAAAATCTTGACATTATAAAAGTCATCTGTTGTAAATAATATGCGAAAGTATAAAACGTCGATCCCTATACACGTTTTTAGAATTTAATAATCGATCATTATAGTTTAAGAGTCATCGCGACTAAATTCTATTTAAATCCTTGAACAAAGAAGCATGCGTACGTCGACTTACGTTGATCGTTCACAATCTCGCTATATATAGTGATAGCTCAAGTTGTGCCTTAATAAGCAGTGAAGAAATGCATAAAATCGAGAAAACCTCCACTAGTTTGTCCAGTCCATGACGGTCAATCCAATCTGCGACGAATTGCTGGTCCTTTGCGATAAAATCCTCCATGTTTGGATTTTGAGTCGGAAACCACGAGTGTGTCAAAACCCCGGGGGTAGCCCCGAGGTAGGCAAATGCCCGACTCCCGGGCCGTGCCAAATTTGCTAATGCCCCACCCACGGAACTGACAGGGTGCGCAAATGCCTCGCAGTTGCCCGGGGGGGGGATGGGCGCAGCTGGAATTGACTGATGCATAAGGTAAATTGGCCACCGTAAAGAGACTGAAAACTGACGTTTCGAGCGTTAGCCCTTCGTGATTCGCTCTGACGAAGGGCTAACGCTCGAAACGTCAGCTTTCAATCTCTTTACGGTGGCCAAATTACCTTATCAGCTCAGTTGATAAATCCAAAATTTTGTGTTTCACGTCCTCACCGATGCGGCACCACAGTTTCTTTAGAAACTAACCACATAAAATTAGCATTGGTTATTTGTTTTTGAACAGGCACCTGGCCCAGAACTGTTTCGTGCTAAAATCTAGGGTCCGGTTGTTCGAAAGCTGGTTAAAAATGTAATACATGATTCTGTTTCTCTTGTATAAAAAAAGTTTTCACTACTGATTTCAAGTGGCTGTTTGAAGACAACCACAGTCAAAACGTAGGGCACGAAGGATTTACAGGAATCTTCATCGCTTGGCAATAAGACTGAATTGAAATTTGACGCTAATCCTGGGTTAGCTTGATCCTGCTTTGAACAACCAGGCCCAGTAAACAGGGCACACATGACAGTACTTATTTTTGTGTGAAGAAAAAAATCCGAAATCTGACGTCAAAAAATTCCGTAAAATTAGACATATCGACTGAGAAATTTGTGTCAAGAGCCACGAAAAAACCCGCCGATTATCAACCAGTTTTGAATTGTTTCACCAGTCATTGCTGACCAGTTGAACTCCTCACCCACTCCGATAGCAACATATTACCGTGGTTCTACGGAAAAGGCACAGCCTGAGGAAGTGTATTTAAAAGGACCCAAGCGGAGTCAAGATTAAACAAAAATCAAGAGCAAGACTCCTCCTTCCGTTCTGTCCATCCATAAAATATTTCTTCGATTTAATAAGCATCCAAATAAACGTCGGTTTTTCAATGCATAAATTTACTCAATGTTTACTCCTGTACAATTGAAAAGTGAACTTCAAGCCAACCGAAATGGCATCAGTCGTTCAGACATGTTCATTTCTTTTTTTTAGTAAAAAAAAAACGTATTTTTGTCTTTTCTCGAGCGGGGTTTTATTACTCATTCTTTCAGTTTTCCGTCTCGGAGCGACGCACTACCAAAGGCGCATAGCTCATCCCATAGCAAACAATCGCAAAATTTAATGCGGGGTTTGTCAGTGAATCCAACCTCCAATTGTTCTTAAATTGTTCCTGAAATATTTTGAGCTCAACAAACCAGAAAAAGGATCTGATTGCCCTGATCAAATCTGAAACAAGTACCTGCATTGGGAAGCGCACAGTTGCATTTTTAATTTTCCAGACATTTATACCGCAAGTTTTTTGACTTTGTTGAATAATTCAATTTGTGAAAAATATGGGCAATTTTTCATACATTTGTGAAGGAATTAGACAATTGCATGCTTTCCAGTACCTGTACATCTTCAAATTGGATCATTTATAATTTTTATCAGAGATCGTAAGCTCTTCAGAAGGTATCGCGTGACTTTTGCACACACTTGTCACGCCTTCTAAGTACATCCCACATGACAAATAATATATGAACCACGTACAGGTGTGGAGAAGTTGACAGTCTTCGATTTGCATTTGACCGTGTTTGCAAATACAAAATTCATTTACTTCAGGGAGGAAAACGAGGTGAGTTATTTCTTTTAACTTACTCGCTTGATTATTTTCAGCCTCCCGCTCTCGGATATTTGTTGTTCGTTTTTCACCACAAGCGCAAATGGCGGCGGCCATCGTTATGTAAGCTTTCGGTCTGTTCGGGTGGAGGAGCTTGCTTCGTTCAAACTAACAGTGTTACACTCTGAATTCGATAACTTCTCGTCGATGTCTGAATCATTTTCGTTGTTGAGTGAACCCCTCGCTGATCGTAGCTCCTTCTGTTGTTGAACAGGCATTTTATAATTATAGGCATTTTGGAAGCAACTGGTTGAGTCGAATATTCACGGCATAATTATGAACATCTGAAAATACTGTTTGTTTTGCTAAGCCGGCCGCATTAAAGCCTCGAAAGGAGACTTAATTTTATGCAAAGTTGTAATTTACTTGCAAATAGCCTTTCACTTTGTTTGTGGTTTCTGTCAAATCAAAGTTAACTTTAGCTTATGAATACTTAAAAAAAATGATTGTGAATTTCCAAAAAGACATACAAGGGACGGAACTTTATTTACTTTTGTCTCCAGTGAATCCTGGTTGTTTTACCCCCTGAATGCACTCAAGAGAAAACCCGTCAGTATTGTCGCGAATTGTTTGACTAAAGCGGTATTCACCCCTGACCAATATTTACCGGATGGTGGTTCTCTGTCACGTTACACCAATCTTTCTCTGTAGCGTGGCAGAGTCTCAATTGTGTTTTTTTTTGGGAGGGGGGGGGGGGGGGTGGGGGGAAGTGAAGGTAGAATTGAGAGGAAATACTCTACTGTAAAAAAAAGCATGCAAGATAATAAGAGGTTTCTTCACCTGTCTGATTACTATTTGGTGTATTTGGTGAAGCTCATTATGCAGGTATACTGCCTGATTGTAAGAGTTTTCATTGTCAGCCTCAGCCAAGCCCTAACATCTTCAGCCATGAGGTTTTTTTTATAGTAAAATGTACCCTGGCAGGCCTCAAAATTAATTTTTCCCAGGAGCATTATTCTGCTCCTTGGTCAAAATTTTAGGAGTAAAGTAGTAGTTTAAAATTTGGTCTAACAAGGAGTAGAAAAATATTTATACACCTTATTCCAAAATGCCAGAAAATACATTATGCTTTTGTCTCCATGTTAATTGGCCCTTGTTGCCTTGTTTTAAGCCAAATATTTCTTTGAATTCTACAGATGGGATTGAGGCAACAAGGGCCAATTAACAAATAAACAAAAGAGTATAAGGTGTGTTATGAAAATGGTCCTAGTTGTCCTACATGGGCTGAAAACTGAAATTACAGCAGTTTAAATGCTAGTTTCATGCATGTGGTCCATAAGACAAAACGTCAGGACTCCTGGACCTCTGCGCATCATGCCACCATATCTGCACTGCTCTTCTTGGAATGACATCACTGCTTCTGGAACCTGAGTGGAGAGAAACATCAGCATATCCAGAGCATCTGTTGCAAGTGTGCACTGCCAGTCACTCTGACAGGTGTGTAATCCACACCATGCAGCTAAATCCTCTTTCAAGTGGAAGTACTTCCACAACCTTTACAAGCGTTAACAGATTTGGACATTCATCTACTCTCTCTTGATGAAGTCTCTGCCAAAGCCTTAGAAACTGGAGGTGCAAATATCTGTAGCACCTGACTGCTGTGGGTACCAACTTTGGCATCCAACCACTTCCCACGTTTACCGTACCCAAATTGTGAATTAGCCAATCAGAAGCCTTGTTTACTGTCATGATTTTCTACGATATCAAGTCACTGACCTGATATCCTGCGATATCATGGACAGTTTGTGAAACTCGCATTTTTTTCCAGACTTTAGAGGCACAAATTACAACAGAAATACAACGAAACGTAAAACTATTACATTTGTTAAACGAGAAAGTAATTTGTTTAATGGTAAGAGAGGGGAAAAAATACAATTTCGTGCCAAAATTGGAAGCGGCTACACTGGCGGGCGCTCGCGTGAACTTTACGGACAGCGCTGAAACTTTTTTGGTTTGAAAATGGAGCCGAATTTTCCAAATTTCTTTCTTAACTTGGACTTCCAAGATTCAGAAAATAAAACTCCAAACAAAAGAATTAAATAAAATGGCAGATGAGGAGTTAGAGAAGAGTATTGACGACCAGAAAAGTGTAAATACGTGTCGCTCTACAACGCCTGACTGATCACGGTAACTGAAAAAAAAAACGCCGGGTTGTAGGACGAATTTGGGTACGGTAAATACCTAATCGCACCTTTTTTGGTACGCTTCAGCAGCATATCAAGCTCGTTTGGTCTCACCATGGGTATTTTGGCTCGACTGGGTCTCGCCAAAATACGAACCATGGCTCAACCAAACTCGCCTGATATGCCGCCGAAGCGTACCAAAAAGGTATGATTAGGTATAAATAGCATCAACATTTGTGCCATTTTCATGAAGTAGTTGTCTAAAGTGTTCTTTCAACACTTCAATTTCTTTTGCTCCATAAGTGTTCAGATTGTCCAAGGTGTCTGGCCAGTGTGAAGTGTCCAAGACCTGGCAGTGGGGCCAGCGGCCATTCAATAATCACCTGGAGTTCAGCCCAAATTTTCAAATCTAGCGATCTTGGATTATATTTTGACAGTACACGGAGGAGAGGGAATGGGTCCCAGTTCCCAGTCTTTTGATACTGAGGAAAGGAAGGAGTGCCTGTGGCATTTTGAATTTGAAGTGAAAACCTGCTCCTGGAAGACCTGGAACAGTGCAAGAGATTCACTGCAAGAATTGTCAAAGATTTCTAATTCTAAACTGAAAGTAACTGCCAAAAGTTGAAGGAGCAAATTTGCTCCTAAGTTCAAAAAATGTGGGCAGACTTTATTGATAGGGACTTCTGGGTTAAACCTATAAACTGCCTGGGAGGGAGGGATGGGAAATACAAACAAGAACAATGAAAACTAACCTAACACGATGTGGCGATTGACGCGCAATGTGATCATGAAATATAATACACTAGCAATTGCAGTACAATTATTCATTAACCTAAATTAAGTAAAGTTAATATCATCAAAATTGCACATTTGCAACTGTAAATTTTGAGCCCTGTAACCCTGGGTGGTGTTCTTTTATTGCATTTGTTGTATAAAGTGAATATCCCAAAAATTAAAAAAAAAAGACTATTTGTAACTAACTCAAGACTGGTCATGGCTGCACTACACTAAGGTTCCAATCAAATCAAGCTGAATGATAGCCAAACAGCTTTTATAGCTCCTTATCAATTATTAGGTGTGACACTTATTCAGGATCACCATGGCAACCATGCAGGCCCAGTTACTGGAGAAGATTTATGATGAAGTTGACGGAGCTACTGCTAACATTAAGAAAGTCACCATTGTTGGTGTAGGACAGGTCGGCATGGCTTGTGCCTACAGCATCATGCAGCAGGTATTTATTGCACTCCACTCCTACAGCTTCCCAGGGATGTTAAGTTAAGTAACTGCACTGTTCAGGGTTGAGGGGGTTGCCACTATAAGAAGTTGAAAATGCCGGAAATGCACAGCAGTCTAAATGAGCTAGTTTACAATCTACATTTTCAGAATTTTCTGGTGTATCACGTCCCCTGACCCTCCCCCCACTCCCCCCCATAGGGACTCATGCTGTCTGACAATCCCTCCTTTCATAAAATCCTAGATCCACCCCTGGCATTGGGTAGTGTGGTCTGAGATGGGAAGGTTTTGGTTATTGCTCAGAAATGGCATATAGAATTTTGCTTTTTTTGTCCTAACTTACTAAAGAGAATGACTGAATGACTGGGTTTTACGTTTTAAGCTGCACACCCTCACCCAAAAATTAAAATCCCAAAAGACACCATACCTGGACCTGCTTTGCCACAAATCTTTAATTTTTGTTCATTCACTGGGATTGGTAGAGTAATTTGTAGCTTACTGGAATGTCACTTAAATAAATATTTTGTTTCCATCCTGTAAGAATTTCTCGTTAGGACACATGTTCTGAAATAGTGTTTTGAGCTGTACACCCTCAGCCAAAATATTCCAAGAGGTACTACCACTCTCTCACTGCTCTCCCCCCCCCCCCCCCCTTGCTGCTAAATACGTCTCTCTTTCCTTTTCATATTTGTCCATTCACTGTGATTCCGGGCGAGAGTAATTTGTAGCTAAAATATAATAGAAATTTGTCAAATCAATATTTTGTTTATACCTGGAATAATTTTTCTCTGTATAATTATTTTCCTTAGGGCATATGTCGTGAAATAGCATTAGTTGACATGTTAGAGGACAAGCTAAAAGGAGAGATGCTTGACTTACAACACTGTCAGCGCTTTGTCAAGAATGTCGACATCAAGGCTAGCGCTGGTAAAAATTTAAAACACAAATTGCTTATTTTACTTTTAGTGCTGATCATGTCTTCAGAGCATCCAGGAAGCCTCCAAAGGGGAATTTCCCTGTATATTGAGGTATAGAGATATGTGCACCCCATCAAAGGATGTGATTTGTGCAGTGTTTTTTCACGTTAAAACGATTTTCACTGTAGGCAACCATGCCATTACTCTGGCCCCCTGACACTTATAAGCAGCATCTGGATTTGCCATTGGTTGGAGCTTTGTTTTGGTCTGAAAGTGAAAGTTTCAAGTTCTAGCTGAATAATTGAACTGTACATTAAACCTCCCTAGACTATGCTGTAAGTGCCAACTCCAATTTGTGCATTGTGACTGCTGGCTCACGCCAGAAAGAAGGAGAAAGTAGAAGGAACCTGGTGCAGAGAAACGTACATATCTTCAAAGGTAAGTTGACTTCTGCGCAGAATGGTTTGTGGGCTGGGGAAAGTGAGGGCTCAATATATTTTTCCTATAATTTATATGCAGCTGCCCAGCTATGCAATTCTTATGAAAGGATAGACAATTTTTTGCTGACATTTACTCTCACTTAAAATTTACTCTACACCATTTTCAGTAAATGTTTGTCCTTATTTGTGCAACTGAAACGGGAAAATCTTATATTCTGTTGTGTGGTTTGTGTTTACAGCAATTATTCCTCAACTTGTGAAGTACAGCCCCAACACAATTCTCATGATTGTATCGAATCCAGGTAAATAACTCTTTATAACTTAGATGTCATCCTTATAGGTAGAGTGTTATTGGAACATTCTGATCAAAAAGAGCCAGGGGCCCTCGAAATCTCACACAAACCTCTCTTTCAAAATGTTGAAAAAATTATGTACTCCCACGGTTTAGATTTTCCAGTAATTCAGGCAATGGGAACAAAAAAGGGTTTTTTTAGCATATTACCACGCCCTTAATGGACACCCCATAAATGAGACTGTCTCATCATAACAGCCATTTCTGTTTCTCATACAGTCAGTTTCTTTTCTGGATTACGTTATGATTCCCCCCCCCCCCACCCCACCCCACCTTGTTAATTTACCACAATTTTGTAGCTCATCTGTGGTCGTATTAAGGGTCTTTCACTTCACTCGGAGTACATTGTAAACAACACTGGGAATGTGAATATATAACTTAAGAACAAGAAGCACATTGTATGCATCAAATTATCTAAGATTGTGTTTTGATGGAATACAAAATTTTGGATTCGATTTTGGATTTATCAACTGAGTTGATAAGGTAGATTGGCCACCGTAAAGAGATTGAAAGCTGTCGTTTCGAGCGTTAGCCCTTCGTCAGAGCGAATCCACAACAATTGACTGCTTTCAGTTATTTGCTCCTCAAACTGTAACTGCTCCAAAAATCGGCCAACCCAACAGTTACAAAACTTTTTCAATGTTGTTGTAGAGCACTCAACCAAATCAACGTAAACCTTTGCATCGGCTGACGAGTCGAGCCAGGCACGACATGTTTCCCCACCCCCTCCCCTGTAACCTGCGACCAGTCTCTATTTTCGTTTCACTCGGTGAAACATTCAGGCGGGAAGGGCAAAACGAAAACTAGAAAAAAAGAGAACGCCTGATCGCAGGTTGCCTCCCCTTGAGTGGGTACTCTTCAGAATGTGTTGGGTGAAGCTGTACCACCCGGGCTTCGAACCCTAACCACTTTTGATCTTTCAATCTAGGCATAAGTTAGACCTGAGTCGCGCATTTGTCTGATCAAAACTACAAAAATCGATGTTGTTTTTCTCCCGCAATAGAACGTTTTTTTTGTCTGTAAGCTTTAGTTATGCGTGTGATCTATTGAAACATGCAATCAGTGATCGTATAATTTGTTTTCTCACGCTGTAGCTCCTACAGTTATTTTTTTTCTTTACTTTCAGTGGACATTTTGACGTTCGTGGCCTGGAAAATCAGCGGACTTCCCCATGAGCGTGTGATAGGAAGTGGGACAAATCTGGACACAGCTCGGTTTCATTTTCTGATCAGTGAGAAACTTAACATTGCACCAAGCAATGTACACGGCTGGATCATTGGAGAACATGGCGACGCTAGTGGTATGTTGCTTGGTTTACTAGGGCTCTTAACTTCTAATAAGCCATTTCTAAGAAATAAATTCTGCACATAATTAGATGTAGCGGGAGGGAAAGGAAGTAATTATTTGCAAACGCGAAGTGCGAGAAGAAGAGGGAGGTCGTCCCTCTCGCGCTCCGTGCTCGCTAGTAATTTCTCCCCATTCCTTTCCCCGTTCCCGCGCTTCATACGCAGGCTAGCGAACTGCTGAGTGTAGAGTGTAGGGAAAAGATCAATCGAAACCTGCGGTGAAACCATTACGGATCATTTCGAGCGTAGAAGATACCGAATATATTAAATGTATACATTGAATCGCAGTGAACCACTGATTGGCCTGATAAAGCTTTCTCTCGCCAGTTAGCTATTGTAGAAAAATATCATTAGATAGTTTCCAGGAAAAATCGTTCAAAATGCTCATAGCCCTCTCCCTTCCAGACACAGAAATGACCTCCTCTGTCGGCTTACACAAGGGACAAACTAAAGAGGAAAGAACACGGGAAAAGTAAAACAAAGGAGGCGGAAAAGAGATTTTTGCTGTTTCTTGCCCCCCCCCCCCCCCCTTCTGCCCCTTTTTTGTTCTTTTTCATAACTTTATTCCCTCACCAGTCTCCCCTTTTCCCTTCTTTGCTCTTTACCTTTACTTGTCCCCATTCCATCTTCATTTTTGTCCAACGATCATGGACGCGGATTCACGGTATTGTCGCTATTGACTCTGCCATGTGGAGTCGTGTTAACAGTTAAACCAAGTTTAACCTGTTTGAGTGGTGTTGTTTTGTAGTACCTGTATGGAGTGGTGTCAACATAGCAGGAGTGAAACTGAGCGATCTCAATCCAGACTTGGGCTCTGAAAGCGACCCTGAAAAATGGGAAGACGTACACAAAAAGGTTGTCAACAGGTACAGGTGCAGTTAAGTTGTACAGTATTAGAAAAACTGTACATCGCACGCTGGAAATGTCCAGTGTCAAGCTCTGGAAAAGGCGCTCAACGTATTGGCCATGGGAGCATTGCTTTGAAGTACAGAGACAGCGCACAAACTAGAAAAGGCCACCATAATGTTAGACATAAGTATATCTGTGAGTTCTGTTAGTAGCGTGCGCACATAGACTCAGCAATTGATGCTTTCCATCAGGGCAAAACACTATAAGGGAAAGGTAATAAAGAACGAGAAGAGAGTTTGGCTCATTAACTACTCCATTGTGAGCCGGTTTCTTGCCAAGAAACGAGGATGCACCGCATGTTAGTTGATGTAGTTTAACTGTTCACCAAAAGTTATTACTTTTTTTTCATCCAGTGCCTACGAAATGATTAAACTGAAGGGCTATACATCCTGGGCAATCGGACTGAGTGTCGCTAACATGACCCAGACGATACTAAGGAATCAGAAAAATGTGCACGCTATTTCCACCCTAGCCAAGGTAAAATAGTGCTGTTTTTTGTGTTCGTTTTTGTTTTTGTTTTGTTTTTTTATACAGACGTTCTCTCGCCTAGCGAGGAACTTCTTTTTAGCTTCTCAGTATACATTTATTTTTGAGTGTTCTTATAATCCGTACAAATGTATTTCTTATCTTTTTAACCTTTTAGCAGCTCAGTTGGTTAGAGCGCTGCGCCGTTTCGCAGCGGTCATGGGTTCGATTCCCGTTCAAGCCTGAATTTTTGCAGGTTTCTTCTTTTGAACTGCTTACTTAAGTTGAAACACCTTCACTGCGATGATCTGCATGTAATTCTATCTTTATCCCCAGTTCAAATATATGATCATTTCATATATTAATGTTCATTCAGAATTTTCTTTTAGAATTTGGAATTTCTATACATTTAATGTATAGATGCAGGGCCCCTTTGGATACCAACCTTTGAGCTCAATGGGTCACCCTGCTAAAATAAAAATACCTACCTACTTCATTGTAGGTAAGAGACACGTGGATCCACTGATTTGGGCCAAGAAAAAATGTGGCCGCCTGAATAACGGGGTGTCATAAGGCAACACTTAATTGACCAATTCCCGTGGGGGTAGTGATGGGGGCTTTTCAGGGAACGTGAAACAAATACTACAGATTCTAAATAACAAAAGTTCAAAATCCCAACTGGCGCTTGTCAGACTTGTTGGCTATTTACAAGCGTGGTCGAGGAGTTAAAATCGGGACTACTGAAAAACATCTTCAGCTAGCGGGACCTGAACACGGGACCTCCGGATTTCAAGTCCGGCGCCCCAACCACTCGCCACGCTGCCTCCCTCTTGAACCTAGGACCGATATCTTTCACTGAGCCGAGAGAACCAGTTTCAGGCCAAATTGCTTGAATTGGTTTACTGCGTGCTATCCACAAATTCTTATCGGATACTCTATCACCACAAAATATGTAAATAAATTAAAAGTGGTCAGCAAGGATGGGGTGATGCTGATTCCAAATAGTCGATATCATCGACGTTTGGGTTTGCCTAAAAATATCGCTGACTTCGATGCCATTCTTTTGTGAGTTTGACGTCATAATATCGACAACAAGTATCGAAGTAATGCTAGTATCTTGAATTATCGTTTTCGCATCAGATCGATTTGAAAACCTGGCAGCGGCCTACCCTTAGTGATCAGTGAAGGTTTTTAGCAGCTACAAGTTAATTAGAATGTTGAAAACAGCTAGCACGTAGCAGTTTGACAAAAGGACAGCTACAAGCTGACCTAAAGACTAGCGTTTTCAAGTGTTATTTTTTCAAGTCATTTATATATTTCAGGGGTTTCACGGAATTGAAGAGGACGTTTTCCTAAGCCTTCCCTGTGTGCTTGGTGCCCATGGCGTCATGTACGTCATCAGACAGACCTTGGATGAAAACGAGGTCAAGAAACTACAGAGCTGCGGACGCACCATGAACGAGATACAGCAGTCTCTGGAGTTTTAAGTGCGTTGCTCCATTTACACGGATGTGTTTTGTTCGTTTTTATTCGAAAGCGGAGATTGTTAAACATTTTCCTTCCACATGAATGCGTTATTTGTTTTCGCTGTCTACACGTAAACGATCGAAAACGATGCTATTAAATGGCTTGTTCTGATGTTGATATGTCACTGGTTTCTTTATTTCGTTTACGTGCGCACGAAACGCCAACTGAATAAAAACAAAATTCGTTTGTCCTTTTTGCTTTCTATTGACCTTGCCCAAATGGGCAGCCTTTTTAAAACTCTCCATGTTTAATGAAGGTCTAATGGTATCTCATATTAAAAACTCCGTTTTCAAATAAACACGTATAAAAAGGATTATGTGCGGATAAGGTCTCTTTAGATGTCTGTTGCTTGAGAAGCTTTGTCGATAATTTTTTTGATAATTTTTTTCTTTTGTTTAGTTTTCCAGTTTAACTGGCCAATCTATTTGTTCACAACTTAAGTTAACTGAGATAACATGGAGGTCGGTAATTTATAGTTAAGAATTATGGAGGCCACACTTCAATTATTTATAGATACGGTGTTGATCACTAGAAAACGAAGATAAAACTCCCAGGAAACTTAGATCATGAGTATAGATGTAATGCTTGACATAAGACTAAAGTGAAAATGCAGTAATATAACAAACTGTAAATCCCATTTACAAAAAGGGAATCTTTAGATATCGTTCAGCATTGATCAACTAGAAAGAGGTGATTAACTCTATTATAGCAAGTAGGAGGTGGGGGTGGGGAGGGAGTGGCAGTATTGCCTATCCACAAGGCCTAGCTCTCCCTCCCCTCCCCCCATCCCTTTTCCTGTCATGGTCTCACAACCTGCAGGCAGACGAATTACACAGAAGCTGAAAAAATACGCTGTTTATTTATAAAGATTGCATGTACAACAGAAACCATATTATGTTGCTGTCATAAGGTAGTCATATAAAAGATTGCTTGAAGTATGTAAAATAAATAATCATCAAACTCATATGAATGCCACGAACGACTTGTTTATGTTGAAATTTACAGAGCTATAAAAATAACCATCTTGTTTTCTCTCGCCGTTTTCTAGACGGTTCTGATAGTTTGTCTTATAAATCGAAAGGGAAATATACACTGAACGGACAGTTTACATCCCAGGATATTTTCCCCCAAACTACGCGGGGGCAAGCGATTGATTAGTCTTCTGTCGCCAAATCCTCTCTCAACTTGGCTTCAGTAACGCTTCTTAGTCATCAGCGTGAACTTTTCCAATAAGTTCCCTCTTTTCACTATCTCGTCACTTAACTCAAACAAAGCAATTTTTTTTAGGCAAGGTGGGTTCACCCTTGGCTTTAAATTCTTGCTTTCTCTTTGGCCCATAAGTGGTCAGTCACCAGTTGCGACTAAGTGCGCATTGCGTGCCTATGTGGATTCCACCATTTGCTCTTCCTTTACAACCTCGACGTTCAGCTCCTCTGGTTCCTCCGACTGGTGCCCAGTCCCTTCCTGTCTTGGGTTTTCAAGGAAGTTGTGAACAAAGTTCTGAATCTCACCTCGAGCTTCTGCCGCAAGCAAAACAGAACAGAAAAGAAGGACTAATCAAACTGGGCTTTCATGAAGTACTAATTGATGGTTAGCGGTGCTTCACTGTGAAACAGTGTCTGTCGAGGTAAGTTTATCTGAAACCCTACATGAATTGAAGTCGAGGCCACGTGGTGTCACTACAGTTTTGAGTAAAAGATGTATCATATCATTGAAACACACAGCATCCCTGAAAAGCCGGACTTTTCTTTTTCTTTTCTTCGGGTGTTTTCTTGTGTTTATAAATTGCATTGAAAAAGAAGATACCAGTTAAATGATATGGCCTTTTCTTTTCGTTCTGATCTGGGCTGCGACGATCAGAACATAATTTTTTCAAGGTCAGAGAAAAGTCAGGGAATTTTTTTTATAAATTCAAGAAAATTGTTAATTCACCTCAAAGTCAGTAAAAAGTCAGGGATTTTTCTTACTTTACTAGATTCGTTTAATATTTTTTATTGTTAGTAAGGTAATGGTGTTTCAAAAAATATGTGGTTAGCGTGTCTGGAGTGCAAGGAGGGGGGGTGGGGGGGGGGGCAGGAAGTGCAAGACCCTAAACAACACTTTAAAGGAGAAGGTCACTCCAGAAACGGTGTATTTTTTGATATCGCCAATGAAAAGATAACACTAAGTTGAGGTACTGACCGTGGTTTTAGCTTCTAAAGTGCATCTGATCCCACTGAAATTCCTCTCCAAAGAGGGCCAAAATTCAACACTGCGCGCGCCATTTTGAATCGTACTTAGCAACCTGGCCGCTTGTCTGTGACGTCAAAATGTACGAGACCAGCGTCGGGTGACGTGGACTCGTTTTTCAGAACCTACGTTACCCGACTGCTGGTCTCGTTGTACATATTGACGTCATGATCAAGCGGCCAGGCTGCTAAGTACGATTCAAAATGGCGGCGCGCAGTGTTGAATTTTGGCCCTCTTTGGAGAGGAATTTCAGTGGGATCGGATGAACTTTAGAAGCTAAAACCACGGTCAGTAACTCAACTTAGTGTTATCTTTTTGTCGGCGATTTCAAAAAATACACCGTTTCTGGAGTGACCTTCTCCCTTAAGATGAACAGTGTTTTATTATCCAACTGTATTAGTTATTGTACAGAAAGCGCGCGAAACGAGTACAAATGTCCCACGATATTGTACAGTTGGTTATTGTACAGTACCGTGCGCGCTCATCCTATTACACTTGTAATGCTCGTTGTTTGCATTTTGACTCGCCCTGCGGGCTCGTCAAATACGGCACAACTCGTAAAGATACACGGCGATACTTCACACCAAAACATCTGATAAGATATACACCTAATTGAAGAAACGTTGTCGGGTAAAAAGCATAAACCATTGATGGTGAGACTCAATTGATTTTTTGTGGGTAGATGTATATTATCATTTGCATATTCAAAATACAAGCCTGTTTTCTTGTGACTGATGTTGATCGCAGCGAGTTGCACGTGGCAATGGAAACTGTGCAAGCCTACCTGAAAGTGGCCAAATTGGCCAACAAGGGCCAATTTAAGCTCTACACAGTGCGAAATTCGCCAAAGTTTGCATCCGTACCCGAGTTAAAGCAATTTTTGCTGGAAATCTATTCGGTAGAACAAAGTCCTGCCACCAACCATTCGTTCACTGTCGGGTACATGAGTGACGGACGCACAAAGTGCGATATCAAAACAGACAAACAATGCAAGTGAACGGCTTTCAAAATGCAAATCAGTAAATAGTTCAGATGTTTCCCAGCAGACCACTGGGTCGTATCGTTTCTGGTTTGTGGTCTTCTCTCGACAACGTTTTTTCAATCAGGCATATATATATTTCAAAGGGGAAAGATTCCGATTAGTCACGCTATTGACTCCACTCCAAGAGGGATGCCAGGTTTAATCAGGCCCACACACCTCGCTGTTAAATATCTTCAATGCAATTACCTTTCAGCTTCCTTTCAGCCTCAACTCTTGCGCTCCGTTCTCTCTCGAGTTCTTGAATCAACTCATCTACAGAGAGACAAAGTTACACCAGCTGATTATCAACTCATCATGCAAGGCGACGCTGCCATTCTGAGCGAAGATGAATCTAATTTATTGTCTTGTTCTGTTGTGTTTTGTTTTACCGATACTATGACATTATTTGTGTAGGACTCTTCCCATGAAATATAACACCGTATGTTTTCCTTACTTTCGCTACACACGAGAAGTGTTAAAAAAATTACGAATGACCAGCAAAATGAACCGAATGAACCGTACTGTTTCCTTGTTTTGGCTGGTCAAATGCAGTATTGCAAAAATATCCAATGAACAGATAATGCTCGCGACATATGAAGAAAACAGGTGTTTAGTGAGCTGTTTCTTACCATTCCGCTGTTTAAGCGCATCTTGAGTGCTTTCTCTTAACCGCTCTTCAAGCAGTTCACTTCTATTTTGCTCCTCTGTTGAGATCAGAACAAAATCATTAAGTACTGAGATTTGTGAGTCAAAAGTAGTTCATTTTTTGCTGTTTATGTTCTGGGAAGAGGACTGAAAACAAGGTACATACCCATAAGCTGCTCGGCAAGCTTTCGCTTCGCCCTCTTCTCCTTTTTAAGTTTCTTCTGAAGGAAAGCTGCGGAGGAAAAAATAATAATAATAATAATAACAATGGCACATGAACGGAAATTAAAACTAAATCCAGCTAAATCCAACAAGGCAAGGATTTTACACTAAGTCTGCGGGAATCAGGCCGTAAAAAATTGAAGAGAAACGACAGCCGGTTTTCGCACGCTAAAAACGGTGTTCATCTTTTTCGCTTCAAGGGCAAGGCTTTGGTACATGTAATCTTGTTCTAACTTTTGAGGCTATGGACTAAATCCTTAAGTGTGACCATTCAAATGAACGTTATTTAGCAGAACACTCCTGTGTTCTATTTAGCATGCTGTGCCATGTGATCATTATAACTCGGTCGACGATAACCTTCAATGTGACAATTCAAATGTAAGATATTAAGCAGTACTTCCAGTTTCTTGTCTTAAAGAATACGATACGATGCCTTCGACCAGCCTTTGGATCACAAACCTCCGGGAGGAAATGCTCAACAAGCTGACTACTGGATCACTGAACCTTCAACTTTCTTGTAATGGTGTTTGTTACCAGTAACATTTTGTTCACGACAGGATATAAACCTGGCAGACTAGAAAGAAAATCGTACCTTTCCCCCTCTGTAGCGTAGCGGACTGCCTCTCAGCTTTCTCTCGGGCCTCGCGCTCCCGTTGAATGTGTCGACGGAGTTCGTCTAAAAGCAAAACAAAACAAAATAAATTTTAAAAAAAACTAATTGAAACGCTTCAGGAATGTCGTGTTTAGGTGAGGTTCTACAATGTGGCCAGAGCTCGTGACTTCGGTACCCGTATATGCATATGGACAGAGAAAAATAATTTGGAAAAAAAGTTGCGACCGAACGGACACTTCACATATGGTATCAACTGTGACTTGGACCGTTAAGCTTGACATCACAGGTCCGACGGGTAATACCTTGGTCCCCTGACTTGGCCATTGCCTCCACAAAATAAAGATCTTGTTCGATCTCCACGCAATAGAAACTCAGTGTTAATAAAACACGGCATTTTATTTGATTTTATTCCGAGGTTGATGGTTTCACTTACTCTTTTCGTAAATAGCTTGTCTCTCGTGTTGCCGGGTATTTTCTGCCGCTACTTTTAGAAGTCCTTGAATGTTCAACAGCAGGCTTTCTACAATGGAGAGAAGTTTGAATAAAAAGATACGGGTGAAGGCTGATAATACTACAACAAGAAAATTGTTAAAACACAGTTAAGTTCAGGTCTATTCCAACAAATTGAATAAGCCACGGCGACATACTTTGGTCTCTACAACATAAGGCAACTCCAAACATTACCCCTTACCCCACCCCTCAGGATGGCCCTGCCATGCTTGTCCATGGCAGGTTACGTTTTGTTAGGTTTTTTGTTAAAGTAGGCAACACGACAGCAGAGACTTATTCCGACGCGCTAACCACTTTATTGGCCTCTGTGTCTCCACAAGGAAATTGTCAATTACAACAGACATTGAATTTTTTCCTCGTTAAATGATTCTTACCCGTGGATCCAGGCTCTCTATATTCAGGCTGCAGAAAACGAAGAACACCAAGTCAGTAATGTAGCATAGTAATAACACATCACCATGGATACAGCAAACTGAATGATAGTAATTACAAACCTCCCGTGACAGCACGTGTGGAGAGGAGGCCGACAGTTCTGAACCTGTGTCATTGACAGCAGCGGTTCTGAACTCCGCGTGCTCAGATGTGCCAGTGCTGCTGACATGAGGTACGGACGCCTCACCGTTCACCGCGTCTCCAACAGCTGGCGATCCCCCAGGACTATAGGTAACTACAGTCGATGTACCGCTTGCAGGTGGAACGCCATTTGTTTGCGGGCTCAGAGATACCTGGGGTCGCGGAGGGAAGTTGAACGCGCATGACTGTGAATTTGGCGCCAAAATTACGCCACTGGGTGGACTGACCATGCGTGACGAGGGTGTTGTCGGTGAATGAATCACGTGCGTGGTTGTGTATCGCGTGCTCATATGAAGATGAGGTGACGAATGATTCATTGCTACCTGCGGTGACGTCATAAGACGCTCAGGTTGTCGAGAAATGGGGGTCTTAAACTGCAAGTCTTTGCGTTCGGCTCCGCTGGCATTGTTGTTAGCATCGCGTGGCCCCTCAAACGAAATCGTCACGCCACCGTTTGATGACGAATCACGGGAGATCGTTTTGTTGCCATCGTCCGTTTTCATTGGTTCTCCATTTGTGAGGTTGACAGATCTGTCGGCTTGATGGTCGACTTTGAAATGCTTGAAAGGATTGTTGAGAAGCTCCGGAGGAATGTCGGGATTCTTCTTACGCCTTCCAGGTCCCCTGTAATAAAATAAATTATATTACTACACACTTACAAAACTGAAACGTGCATACATTTATATAAACCCCGCTTACATCTGAAGCTCCTAACCGATGCTTGCTTTCCTGCAAAAACTAATTTCCATTTCCCTTCTTAGGAAGTTGATAGGCGTTAAATTTTTTATTCCAGTATAGATCTTTAGATAACGAAAGTTCTTTAACTTCAAAGTTTTGGGAAGAAATTCTGAAGTTCAAGCATTGGACGGACTGCTGTACCTTTGTAGCTCCGCCTGCCTCGGTTAGCTTCTGCTATTTGCGGGCGGAACCGAATCTTCATTTATGAGTATTTTGTACTTAATAATTTTTGTATTTAATAATTTACGTAGTTTAGTGAATGTGTTGTGAATAAATTGTTTTAGTACTGCCACGTGATCTAGTCTCCTAGCTACGCAGCCGTTCTTAGGGTTGTAATGCGATCACTCAATTGAAAGCTACAGTCGCATGTATCGTTAATACTTTCTGTCAAAGTGTTTGTTTATTTGTTACATAGTTTGCCTAATGAAATTAGCGTTAATTTTACTTGTAGGCTCCCCTGTGAGTGTGCATGGAGAAGTGACTAGTGAATAGGCCCCCAGCATATGCCATTAATTCAACACACAGTTTTGTGGTGAATACCTGTCATTGAAGGATGTAGGTCACGAAACCACCGTTATATCCCCAATAGAAGCTCCAGGGTTATACAACTTTTTAGGGATCATTTGATTGCCAAACACAGACTATTGTCAAAGGATCGGGATCATCTGCGCGCTCTTCAGGTTTGACTATCCCTGAGCGGAAGAAGGGTCTTGCTCGTAGTCTAAGGACCTACTCTATTAGCCACCCTTTTTTCCCTTTGCGTACATTGTTTCTTGTCAATCAAACCGACATACAACGAGAGTTGTCGAAAGTTTTAAGTCGACGAGTGCAGACAAGACTTAGCGGACAGAATAAATCGACCCATTTTAAAGCAAGAGCACACGAGAGTTAGACTTTCCAAAAGTCCCTACTAATTTAATTTTTCCCATAGGTCGCTCATAAGTCGCCTTCCAAATAAATTTGTCGCTCGAACAGGCTGGTAAGCGTAGGAGAATGCAGGAGTTGTTTTTTTAAAGAAATAAAATAATAATAATAATAATAATCAATCTCTAAACACTGATCATGACATAGTAATTACACCAATTATGTAGAACACAGAGTGATTTTGGTCAGCCCATGCCCGCTTCTCGAAATTTCCACTATTTTCCTTGTGTATTTGTCGTAGCTTTAATAGATGTAATAGAATTCCAAGATATATTTAACTCGACCTGTGATTTCCATAAAAACCAAAAATCACTGACAATATTTGAAGAATATTTAAGTCCATCTGTCTGTTTGTGTCTTTTTGTACTCTAATTAATGTTTCACTGGTGCTTTATCTTATTCTCAATTTTATAGTTTCGTTTCGCTTGTTTTGTAATATAAACGCTTACAATACATGCAACGAAACCTTCAATCCGGCCACTTTTGAACTTCAGGGAAATAGCTTAAACTTTTAGTTGAACTGAATTAGTAACCCAAGGAGTTTAAGTTAATGCTGTAGTTTTCAACATTCCGGCAATACTTTCCTCTTTTACCCTTCATAACCATGGTAATGTTTGATGTGTAGGGTTGTTTTTAAAATTCCAGACAAATTAATTTTAGAGAATGTTTTTGATATATTGGTGTTAAAAATAAAATGTTTCTAATTTTTAAGTTACATGATTGCATGTTATTTGCCAGTGTTATCTTCGTATTGGATCTCACGAAAGTGACCCTTGTATAATACGGAAGGATTCTATATTTAAAACGATGCCAAAGATCAAGGTAAACTTTTAAAAAGATAAGCAACAGTACTGATTGTCTTTTTTTTTACACCGAGCGAACGGAAACAAAAACCCATTTAGCAACGACTGAAAATACGTGTTTTTCCTTTTTTCACGCTTTAGCCCGTCTTTGACTAATTTCGACAAGAAACACGCTTCTCTAATCACTCTGACCTTTACACTTCAAACTGCAGAGTTTTGAAAAGCCAGTCCCAAAACTAGACAACAATACTGCTGTGTAGTCGCTTTTTTGAAAGGTCGCACTTACACGGCTTTCTTCTGAAATAGTGCGTTTCGATCATAAAATTTTATTTATGAAACTTTTGCGGGGTTTTGATATCAGGCAAACTGGCTTTACTTGGAAGGGCACAGTTCGGTTTTTCTTTGTAGTATTAAGAACCTCAGGGGTGTCCCCGTGGAATTCACGGCCGTAACTTGCGTGTATGTTTTCAGAAACCGTCTCTTGAGTACCACAAGTTTTTCAGACGCGCTTATGTTAAGCGGTTGGCTGAAGGCCGACCAACGAGCCTAAGAGAGACTACGAGATAGCAGCAAAATTCCCTACCATTCTGCGACCGCCTGAATAAAACCTTCGATAAGCGAGGTACGGGTGTTTCATGCAAGCGCGCCAACAGCTCTAAACTGTACTGATCCTTTTTTCGTATCAGATTTCATACCGAACGCTGATACAGCTCACGGCAGCAAGAAATTTATAACCTGGTTTCAGACCAGTAGGCGAAACTTACTCTATCTCAGTCCAAAATGGTCCACATTTACTTCCCATTTTCGACTAAAACTGTTCAAAAACCACAAGCTGTGTCGCACAAACCTGCATAGCTGATATGGACGTACACCCTGAGAGGTCAAGAACTGAGACAGTTATAGTTCAAAGGATATTTTCAGATATCATGAAAACGCAAGCTTGAAAGGCAAAGCATATTCTTCAGACTACTCAAACATGAAGGAAATTTTACGGAAATTGTTAATTATTGGATTTCCAAAGAAATGCATGTGTTTCCCGTTGTGTTTGCGCCGTGTTTACCGCTAAAATGGTTGGAGTTGCTGGGATCTACATATTTTATGGTTTTCAAGGCAAGCACTCACGACTTCATGTTTCAGAGCTAGTTTTGATGAGCTAGTGAACGATATACGCTCTTCAGTCCAGTGTTTGGTGAAGGAAAACCTGGACGACAGTGAAGATCTACCTACAATATGTGCACAGCAACGCATGTTAGGAGATAATGAGGCATTCTGTTTGAAAGCTAACTAGCCTGACTGCGAGAAACTTGCGGTGAAAGGAGTTTGCAGTCGGTAGTTTTGACTGACTGTGTTACTGCAGCTGAAGTCAGAAGTGATGACGATGGCTGCGAAGACAGCAATTGAAAAAAAAAATTCAATTCAGTAATTTCAACTATAGCTGGTGTTGGAAGGCCATCATTCCGAACAACTAGTGAATCCCGAACAACTAGTGAATTCGAACAACTAGTGAATTCGAAGACAACAACAACAACATGAATTTGCACACACAAAAAAGCGAAGTGTAAACTGAAAACAGATTAAGCGTATTCAGCCAGAGAACCTCTTTCCTTGTTCAAAATTTATGTTGTTCCAGTAATAGCCATTTTAATATGTACTTTGACGACTGATCGACCTACTTTAAACATCGTTTTAATATATCCAATCTTCAGTTGGGCAAGCCGAATGTGAGATGCGCACAGTTGAGTTCAGTCCGACGTTTATCACGGCGTGAAGACGTATTCAAAGCACTGAGATCAGTTATTCGTCAAGATGAGTCATGTGCTTTAGCGCGTCTTGAACTGATATAGGACTAACTTTAATAACGGGAACGAATAGATTGCTACTGACTAGACCTGCTGTTTACTCCTGAAATATTAACACTAGGTTTGCGTTTGCGAGTTTAATCCACAAAAGTGTAAAAGTGTTATTTCTTAAATTGAATCGATGAGGCTGCTGCTTTCTGTTGAAGAACAAAACAAAACTGTGTTCAACTAATTACAAAAATTTATCCAACCAGTTCTTAACTTCATACTTTTTCTGAAAGGTTTTTTGCTTAAATTTTTGCGGATTCGCAAATTCTTTCGCCTCCACCTCTTTCGGTGTCAGGTGTGTTTTGGCGTCCTCCGGCGCTGAAACGCTGGACGTGTATTTACATCTCTTTTGTGCCGGTGATGTTGTTGCCTCCAACTGCCAATTTCAATTTCTTTTTCATCATTCCAAGGAAATTTGATTCATTTAGTAGATCTTTAGTTTCTTCACACACTCCGCGTTGTCTGCTCTTACGTTAGTTGCTCGGGCGGTGGAATAGTTCAACAAGCGAAACGAAAATCAGCAGAAGGCTTTTATGATCACAGGTTCAGTAGTCTTAACCGTGCACCGCTTCAGTGCAATCAGTTAACGATTTTTGTTTGTACTGATCAGCTCTAGAAATTCAAGAAATCAGAATATTAACCTTCTCGATTGAGACGAAGCAATGCCTGGTGTTATTAACCAGATTAGAAGAATCCAAGTTGAAAACTCTTAAAAGATTTCCGCCTTCTCTTTCGCAATGAAATGGAATTAATCTGCAAAATGTAACAAGCTTCGCAAGAAAAACTTGAGCAAAGCAGGGGGAAACTTGTAATTCGAAATGCGATGTTTTACAAGGGAAAATCAAATAAGAGTACCAGCATTTTCATTAGTCAATACAGTACGACCACGTGTGTGACACGAGAAGAAATTTGCGTGATTCTATTTTTGGAAACAAAAAAAGGCGTTTCTTTTGACTCTAAAAGATTTAAACTTGATAGCATCATGGTGGAATAAAGCAATGATCGATGCAATTAATTCAGTTTGATCTAGGTTTGATTACAATTCTCGGAGCAATATAATCACGGAAAGGTTATTTAGATGAATGTGCCTCCCTGTGGATATTGCGCGCGCGTTTTAACAATTATACTCAAATGAACTTGGTAAGAGCACTTTTGGAGATCTATCAAATTCAAATACACTTGTAACTTTGATCAATCTGCGGAAAAAACACGCTTTCCCTGGACCAAAAGTGAAACATCACCTAAACACGATATCCCCAGTTCGTACAATGTCGCTGTTTTTCCGAGCCATTGCTGTTTAAAAACCAGTGAGTGGACTTTCAGACCACCATACAGTAACATTTTTCGCACCTCTACATAATATCCACATTTATGTTATATCGCGTACTTTTGTTCAAGAAATACTCGATTTAGACGGAAAAAGCTTCCAGTTAATATAGATTCGCTTAACCTTTTTGCTTCAGTATTGGAGGGTAAACTCTCCGCACCAATCAACATACATTTCTTATATGACGAGTTCGGAGAATCTTGAGTTTTGTTGTTTGCGTGTTCTTTCATACTTATGACCTGACATGCCGGACACTTTTGGCTTTCTTTTGGGTTAATTCCTTTATTTAATCTATGAGATCAAGCTAGTTTGACCTAAATGGCTGCGTGCTTTGAATTGTACCAACGCAAAAAGACGCATATGGAGGCAAACTTAAGACTTTGAAACAATTTGTTTTCTTGTACAGAACAGTACAATCAGCTTTCATAGTTTGAAACTCTGATTACTCTGTGACAAGCCACAGAGAAATGTATTTTTCACATCCAGAGAAAGCTGTTGAATTACGTAACTGGTTCTAACTTTTGAATATGGAAATGTGAAGACCAACTTTTGGGTCTAAAATGTGAAGACTATTCAAATAAAAGCTCCTTAAACATGATTTCTTGCCATGCTTTTTGTATTTGAAAATCCTGTCTCGTAAGGGAGTGTTAGTTTTTGATAGTTTAATTTAGCACTTGGACACTTGCAAGATTGAAAGCGAAAGGTTAAACAAACAAAAATTAATTTTATAGCTGAATTTTCATATTTTCGTTGCAAGAAAACGTAATTAAAGGAGCGATATTTCGTGATTCTTTTGGTTAATCCCCGTTACAGAGGCATTGTTCTAACGAGTTCACAAAATGCGGAGTTAATTTTCACCATTTTCACCAATTGCACTTTTTCCTCGCAGTTACCTGACGTCCCAGGATTCCAGTATACACGGTTTATTGCTACATCAGGATTTCAGATATGACTTATCTCTGAACTGAAAAAGCATTTATTTTTGAGCTTGAAATTTCTTTTTATTCACGCCGTCAAACCGAAAGACGCTTTAATTCCTAAGGGTGTTTATTCCTTGGTGTTTGTTCAAGAACAATTTGACTCACAAAAAGGGAAACTGGATACTATGGAAGCGTTTTAAACGCAATTTAGCTTTCAAAAACAATGCCAGGCCCGGTCATATATCATAGATTTTACGCCCTTCAGTGCAAACCCACGTTTGCCAAAGCGCGCTTTGAAACTTTTTTGTGTAAAATTAGACCATGAATTATTAAATTACGCGAATTCATTCATAGGTTCAGCAAACATAATTGCCAATTCACAATCTGTTTTGCAGTAAATGGTCCATTAAAATTTGTGAAACATTTACATAAAGACTTTGTTTTTCGACTTAAGTTTTTCCATTGCGAAATGTAAACAATACCGAGTTCCTTCGCATCCATAGACCCTCACATTGATTAAAACCTCTTTTTTTCCGTTTTATGTTTGTTGGATAAGCACCAAATACGTCTTGGCAACCTACAGAAATCCAAAGAAGTTTCAATTTGCACCAAATGCGTCGTTCCATAATATGCACAATAGAAAAGAATCATTTAATTTTCAACAATGGCTTATTCAAAGAGTGTAATTATACATTGTGGGGGTTTCCAAATGGGAAGCCAGCATTTCTACTGAAATGATTAATTACAGTGCACTCTTGATGTTTGGCATAAAATTTCAAGATTGAGCTGCAGATTGTACACCGAAAAATATCAGCAAATTGTAAATATCGAAGCGCGATGTTTAAAAACAATTAGACTAACTGCCTCTTTCTTACCTGTAAAGCAAACAATCTTCGTACAATCTGTTGAAATCTTCCCGCGAGATCAGTTTGCAGCGGTTGACGACTTGACCTATAGCTCCAACACTCCGCATCATTCGAACTTGTTCCACGTTGCAGTTTCTTCCCTGGATGTTCATACGTTTGAGTTTTGTGTAGACCGTGTGCATTCCCGACACGAGATCTTTGAGAAAATATTCGTATACCTGCGGGAAGCAAAGTAAATCTTCCCCATCAACGTTGAAAGCCGCGATTTCCTCGCCGTTTAAAGTGACCATTTTCAGTTTATATTCCTTGCCCAGAGGCAAAGTTGGGGTTTCAACGTCTGACGGCTCGTAATGAGTAGGTCCTGGAGGAGAGTAGACCGGCGGCTCCATGGTTTAATTTAGCAGAGTAGTTAGCTACCGCAGTTGGCGTTATAGCTCGCTGCATGCAAAAGTACTGACTGATAACACAAACTACTAAGATCAACAATGTTGTTAAATTTTGACATTGTAGGACCACGTGGGTAAACTTGAACTCTCACATTGCTCATGCGCAAAGGTCAAGCCACGCCCCTTAATTTCCAGAGGCTGGCGTGTGATTGGTGTAAATTACCAAGACTGTCATCAATCAATCAAAACTGTAAGATTTGTGATGTTTTCATCTGCTTAGAAGAAATGCTTTTTCTTACACTAACAATCTCAGGGATGGATCAATTTTGTAATTCGATGTTTGCCCACGTAACGTGTGGCTGTGATAGCTCCTTAACGGCGAAGTAAAACCTTTCGTGTGTTTCCCAGATTTTTATTAGCATTCCGAGACAAAATTGAATTGACTCACGTAATTACACATCAGGAAAATGAGTCATTTAGTAAATAGGTTAGTCCCGGAAACGCCAAGATGTGTAACATTCTATTGTTTTCGTGATAATCTCAAGCAACTTTGAGGCAGTTGAATATGAAAGCTTCTGACAGATTCTCAGTTCTTTGAATACTGAAGTATGCGGGTTCTTTAGCCTTGGAGATACATCAATACGACATTTGATCAATATCAACGATTAATGTTTAAAAATAGAATGTTTTCGTTACCAAATGATTTGTTAAGTCAATTCTCTGTATTATTTACGAATTCCTCTCTCGCTGTGCACGATTTAGTTGATAACAGAATTCGTGGACATAAAACAGAGCAATGTCAAAGAAATACACTGTGAAATTTAATATATTACAATTGTTTTACTTTTAGCTACTTCAGTTTTAGTCAGTTAAAAAAAACCTAAATATCTAAATATCAATTCATTTGCAAGCAATACCAACAAAATGTTGTATCTATGTTTTCTTCTTGGCAGCGAAAGCGGAGAGCTACTAAACATATCATTGCAAAACCACATTACACAATACTAAAACCTTCAAGTGCCCGAATTTCAATTAGCTTGAAATACTTTGACGCTGTTTTCAAAAAGTCGGTAACATTCTGTCAAAGTTGGATGGACAGGGAAAGGTAACAATTCTTCGTCTACCACAGACTTATCCCAAAAACTTTTTTCTTCGCTTCGTGGTATCAACGTAAAGCAAAATTCTACTCTGCTCTAATTGTTTTCTCTTCAAACATTTGTTAGCTGAGTCAATTCAAAGAATCCTGTTGGTCGAAATGCGATATTTTAACAATACATATTCACTCAGCACAAGCGTTATTATTGTTTTTCATTCTACGATTTTCAGCATGATAACAACTGAACTGCCGGCGCTCTTTGTCAAGGTGATTGCACTGCCTCGCTCATTTGCCGAATAAAACAAAGACTGAAGTAATGGCTTGCAATTCAATGTAAACCCCAGAGGCAAGTCAGACTGTAGAAAACAAACAAAAAGCCTAGATTTTAATGAATTCATGATCTGTACTTAAACAGATCATTTAGGTCGGCCGCATGGCATCTTGAAGTAATTAGCTTTGCTGTCAAGCCAACATAAGTTAATTGCTCTTATTTCTTACAAAACCCGCCTCAGCGGAAAAAAATTCCAGCCCTCTGGGATAATATTAGTTTACACTGAAAATTGCAGTTTCAATTTTGGGATTTGAGATAATATGCTTTCCGGAAATGAGATAATCTCGGTTTCCGCAAAATGATTTTTTTTCCTGAAAACAAAAGAATAACATTCCAGTTGTAACATTTCGGAGAGAGCAAAATCACTGAACCTCGCACGAAAACCCTTTCACACAAGAAGTAAAACAATACTTGATATTAAAACAAATCACCAGGAATTTCAGCCAAAGTCGATTGGATTTAACATAAATGGGTTTCTGTCTGTAAATCAGTTAAACCAAGTGAATTAGTGTCCATCATAAGATAAAAAATAAAAACGTCAATGCACTTCCTATTCTCAGGTCACTGCTGTATAATTAGATTCTTTCGTGTGAGATTTTCCAACGTTGAAATCAATCCTATACATCTTGCATGCAAAAATAAAGTACTGTCCAATAGCTTTCATCTGAATGGTCACACTTTCGGATTCGTTCCACAGAATCAAAAGTTAGTACCACCTTGTACAGCATAATAAACAGCACCACAGGAAAGTACTGCTCAGTAGCTTCCATTTGAATGGTCACACTTTCGGATCCGATCCACAGAATCAATAGTTAGAACCACCTTGTACAGCATAATAAACAGCACCGTCCATAGGAAAGTACCGCTCAGTAGCTTCCATTTGAATGGTCACACTTAAGGATTGTACCCACAGAAAAGTTAGAACCACCTTGTATAGGCTGTGCAGCATAATAAACAGCACCACAAGAAAGTACTTCTAAGTAGCTCCCATAAAAATGGTCATACTTTAGAATTTCATCACCCAAGTGTCAACTCATGTAACTCAGAAGTTAGAACCACTGTTGGAACACCAAAAAACACAGCACCACAAGAATTTAATGCTCTATTCAACAACTTTTAGTTGAAGGAACACATTGTAGTCCTTGTAAGATATCATTCACAGACTTCAAGTTAGAAGCACGGCACTTCTTAGGAGCTTTCATCTCAATGTTTACACTTTATACCTTCACCCACAGACTCAGGCGTTAGACCAAACTTGTACAGCATGATAAACAGTACTACAGGAAGGTGACTGCTAAGGGTGAGCATTTCATCTACAGACTTAACCTTCAGTGAAAATATAATTTCTGACGACTGAGTGTCTGGCAACAGTCTGAAAAGTCAAAAGTCACATTTTTATACATTAAAGATAACATAAATATATTGGTCCAGTTTTGATCAAAGACATTACAGTATACTAGTGCAGCGAAACGATTTTTAAGTGTCTTTTTATAGCCACAGATGGCCAGGATAGAAATGGATTACAACTTAAAACGTTGGACCAACATTTTCAAGTTCTGCCGTTGTGTCTTGCAAAAAAATCGTTAAAAACTGTTTTAGTTTAGTTTAATTGTGACGATTTTTTAAACATATTTTTTAATCTAAATGGAGATTAGATTTTAAACTAAAAGTACTTAAGAATTATACAGATTTTAATTTAATTTAATTTTAGTAAGTGAAATGTATTTCACTTTCAGAATTATGACGTGTACTCTAATACATTGTAAAGCGCCATTAAGCTCTTAGAAATGGCGCTATATAAATTCTTGTATTATTATTATTATTATTATTATTATTATTGTTGTTGTTGTTGTTGTTATTATTATAACAGAATTCACGACTGTCTGCTAAAAGCTACACTAGCTTTGAACTTTAAAAATTAAAGTGTTTATGATACTTCCACCCACTCTATCGTAGTGTCAACCGTGAAATTACAGCCGAATCACAAAAGACTTACAGCCACCCACTACATTTGTAGTAAGCCAAGCTCGAGGCGCCCGTGGCTGCATATCGTTTCATAATCGTAATGAATTGACTGAAATCGCGGCGAAAATGGTAGGTAGAGTACAAGATAAATGCAATGCAAGCTAAATATTGATTTTTCTATCGTCGTTTGTCCCTCTGGGCCCCCGGCTCATTTGCTTAGACTCTGTTATATTTGTTTTATGGTTTTTTCAGTACTCACTTCTTCGGTAATTTTTGTAACTTCACTGACCTATTTGCGTCAAATTGTTTTGTTTCTTATCCAGTTTGCTTCGGAGTTTCTCTGCCTCTTAAGATGCCTTATATTTGTAGTTACTTAGACTGACTGAGTATATTTGATTTTTATGCTATTTATTCCCGCTGCTGTCATTTCCACTGCCTTATAAAGTAAGGGTCACAATTTTCTTTTGTTTTTTTTCTTCTGCAGCTTTTCTCCGTCCTTACTCGCCACATTTTGGTCACTCACAACACAATGAACCAATCAGAAATCAAAGCCAATATGTGAAACAGGCGTTAAGCGAGGTAAAACGCATGCGAGCAAGGCACGATTGGTTTTTGTCTTTCTTCCGTTTGGTTGAGAAAGTGGCTCGAGTGTTGTTGTTTTTATCTAACCACAGGATACACACGCACGAACAAAGTTTCTTCAAAACGTTTCGGTCACCCATGGTATGCATAACAAGTTTATTCAGTAGCACGTGCGTTGTTCATAAAAAAAAGTGAAAAGAAACGTCTGAAAGTTTTATGTCCCAAAGAAAAACTGAGGTCCCGTGGACACATTCTTAGTTAGGGTTACGAGACACAGACAAGGAAGTCTCAACACTACTTAATAATCTCAAGTAAAACGGAATTCCTTCTCTCTTTGATATTGTAACAATCACTGAATGCCTGCTGATGATTCATACACTGGGTGATACCAATGAGTACAAAAGCTAGCCACCGAGTAGCCTGCACGCAGATGCCTCCCAAGAAAATGGGAGATACCTAAGGGAAAACTGTTGTAGTCACGGAGTTACATTTGCGTGTGCAATTGAGAATGGAGGCACCATGATGGACTTTAAGCTCCATTTCCGGGTTTTAATTAACAACCGATATATTAAATCCCCGATTTTTACATTTGTCTCTCAATACGAATAGAATAAAACGCCAACACTCCCAGCTTCCAATAATAAAGAACTAAGAACAGCTCTCAACGAACTCGTTCGCCAACACTCCCAGCTTCCAATAATAAAGAACTAAGAACTGCTCTCAACGAACTGACTTTTGAGTCTGTGGATAAGTATGATTCAAATCAAAGCTGCTGAGTTTTGCTTTCGTGTCGTGATGTTTATGATGTGCTGTACAATTAATGCGGCTCTTACCTTTGAGTCTGTGGATGAAATCCTAACCTGTGACGTTCAAATGAAAGTTACTGCGTTTTACGTTCCCTTGGTAAAGTTTATTGTGCTGCACATGGTGATTCAACTTTTCAGCCTGACAATAAAATTTTAAGGTGTGACCATTCAAATCATAGTCATATCAAACCGACTGAGCATTACTTTCATGTGGTGCTGTTCATTATGCTGTGCAAGGTGGTTCTGTTGAGTCTGTGGTTGAAATACGTGTGACCATTTACTCGAAGTTATAGTGAGCGGTGCTTTCCTGTAGTGCCGTTTAATATGGCGTGCAAGTCTGTGGAATAAATCCAGAAGTGTGACCATTTTTAAGTTGAAAACTAGATGAGCAATATATATTATGCTCACGAAAGTGGTTTTACGTTTGAGCTAATGGATGGAATCCTAAAGAGTGGCCAATGAACGCTGTTGAGCCAAAAATTCCTTGTGCTGCTATGTTTACACAATGTTCTGTTTGGTTGTATTTTTCTCAGAATGAAATTTTTGATTTTTTTCCCGCAGTTTTAATCACGAGTTGGCTGGCAAAGAACGGGTTAGCAAAACAAAAGCTCTCAAGTTCTTTTTAAAACGTCTGTCCTGTTTACATAAGGCTGGTATACATGGGCGCGTGTCAAGGGCTGTCTGGCAATAAATCCTCCACTTTGTTTAACTTAAATTTAAATTCCTTTCTTTTACTAGCCATTAGTAACTCTAAGCATTTGAACCACAAAAGGTGACCTGCTAAACTCCTTGTATAGCCTGCACTTTTAATGGATTCCCAAGCAGTTGTTAAGATGCCTTTTTCCTTGCCAAACCAGTAAGTCTTTCATTCTCAGGGTTTAATACTCTCGCTTCGTCTTAAGTGGTTTTACAGTGTCTTGTGGATAAAACTCTGAATTGTAACCATTGAAATGAAAGCTGGTGGCGAGCAGCACTTTCCTGTAGTGCTGTTTATTTTGCTAAACAAAATGGTTTTAATTTTCGCGTGAAATTGTACGGTTGGACCATTCAAATAAAAGCCAATGAACAATATTTTCCGATGGGCTTTTTTGTTTTTTGTTTGTTTCGTTTCGTCCGTTCGTTCGTTCGTATGTTTTTTTTTCCAACCCTTTTCCAACACTTGGGATATCTTACAATTTTACTTCTCGAATTTGAAAACTCCTGGGAATGATGGGTTTAAAGGGGATTGAGGCAAACACGTCGGCAGCTTTGGCAGAACTCCAATCCTAGGTTAGCAAGGATCCGGGATGCGTAAACTTACTAGATCTGAAGTCGCACTTTCGTGTTTTCATAAGGCCATGAGGTAACCCCGCCAATAATTACCGTTGTTTGAAAAGAAGATTAAACTTAGATCGAGGAAGCGTAATAGTATCTGACCGTTAAAAGGTTTTGCGAAGATTTAGTGGCATTTGATGTGTGTTTTAACTAACTGAAGTCCAATGTACGCAACATATATCACATACGTAAGTTAATGAGCGATGTGTACTCCTTAAATATTTGCAAACAGTAGGAATTTCTGTAAACACGAAGAATAACGGACGAACATGTAACTAACAGTTTAAGAAGTACATTAAGGGGTGTAACAACTATTTTCGTACGTTCCCGCACTATTCCTTTGATAGCCCTTGAGATATCAAGCGATTCAAAAATGCCATCATACGTTTGTGTTGGCTTTAACCTTGCAATGGTTTTTTTTCCTGAAAGTTTTGGAAAAAATATGTACAAAACGTATGTAACACACATAAGCTAACGAATGATGTCTACATCTTATATCTGTAAACAGTACGCATTTTTGTAAACACGAAGAACAACGGAGGAACAGATAACTAACATAGTTCTACAAAGTAGATTAGGAGTGTTGTACCTGTTTTCGCACGTTTCAGCATTTTTCCTTTGTTATCCTTGCAAGTTTGACGCAATCCAAAAATTCCACCATAAGTTTGTGGTTTGCGTTTGAGAATGCAATGTTCCTGAGAGATTTGTGGCACATCAAGACAAGCGTTACGTATCACGTGGTACAGTCGAACGTGAGCCAAAGGACACCCACACGACCTGAGATTAACTCCAGTTTCTGCAGCATGAAGCAACTAGGAGTGTTACTACTCCCCTCTGGATGGGATGCTAGTCCATCACAGGATACCCAGCATAAAGTGACTAGGAGTATTACTACTCTCCTCTGAATGGGATGCAAGTCCATCATAGGATACCCAGCATGAAGCAACTAGGAGTGTTACTACTCTCGTCTGGATGGGATGCTAGTCCATCACAGGATACTCAGCATGAAGCAACTAGGAGTGTTACTACGCTCCTCTGGATGGGATGCTAGTCCATCACAGGATACCCAGCATGAAGCAACTAGGAGTGTTACTACTCCACTCTGGATGGGATGCTAGTCCATCACAGGATACCCAGCATGAAGCAACTAGGAGTGTTACTACTCCACTCTGGATGGGATGCTAGTCCATCACAGGATACCCAGCATGAAGCAACTAGGAGTGTTACTACTCCACTCTGGATGGGATGCTAGTCTATCACAGGACACCCAGCATGAAGCAACTGCTAGTCCAGCACAGGATACCTAGCAATATGTCGCCGGTACCCATTTATACACCAGAGTGAAGAGAGTCAACGTAGACTTAAGTTTCTTGCCTGAAGGAAACAACACGATACAATGCAGGGAATAATCCTTGAACCACTTAACTCCCAATCTTTCGACTGAGAATCCAGCGCGTTATGTTCTGCGCCGTGTTTTGTTTACGGCACCTCCACTAGGTGTTGAGTTATCTAAAAATTATGCAACGAAATTGAGTCTTATATAAACTCATATAGCTAAGGAGACACGCAGCGTCGACTCTTCTGCGCCTTTATATACGACCAGATAAAATAATTGTTTTATAAGCTACTTAACCACAGGATAAAATGCCAATTAGTAGAACAATTTTCTCATTTTTTTCTAAACAGCAGGCTTTCCAAAAAAGGCAATGACAGCATACTGCATCTTATGCCTTCGGCTGGGAACCAATCAGATTTCTTAAAAGACCAAGGGTGCGTTCATTTGGTACTATTTCAGAATAAGAATACCCGGATGACTGGTAGAGGTGTGAGACCCATCCCGTTTAATGAAAGCTCCCGATAGCACAGTCAACGGAATGAACGGAATATAAGTTTGTTCGGAATAGACAGAACTGCGTTCGTTTGGAAAACTTTTCGGTCTACTTTGATTAGGCGATGGGAAAAAGCGTCCCAGTGATGAGTTGCTAAAAAGCAAACAGTTTTTGCATGACAAATAAACTTGACACCATTTTATTATGCCTAGAGTTTCAATAAGATATACGTAAAATGCTCAACTGAAATCTACACTCAATAAAGATCGTTATTTTTTATAATCTGTTTATTTTTTATAATCAGCCCATAATTACCATTGTTTGAAAAGGCGACTAAAACATAGATTGAGGGGGCTTGATAGTATTGCACCTTTAAAACGTTTTGTGAAGAATAAAAAGTATTTGACGTATGTTTTTTTTTTAAGTTGAATGTTCATAAGATATACACCTTAAATATCTGCAAACAGTAGCCATTTCTGTAAACACGTAGAATACCGGAGGAAAAGATAATTAACATAGTTATGAAAAGGAGATTAGGGGGTTAAACTTGTTTCCGTACTTGCCTCTCTTTTCCTTTGCTATCTCGTCGAGCTTTCACGCAATCCAAAATTGCCGTCTTAACCCGATACGCCCCAGTAACATTATACAAACTTTCATTACTGGTTTCCATAATTTTGTTGAGTACTAGTTGGGAGAACTTGTTAAAACATAAAGACAACTCACATTTGGTCATCATTTACTTAATTCTCATGACCTGTCTGTGTTTTAATGCACTAATAAGATAAGGAGAAATTTACTGATCACTAATGCGGCTTGAAGGGTTAAGTTTGAGGTTTGGTGTTGAGAATGCAGATAATTGTGGCACATGAACCCAATATCCTCTAAATGTTGAAGTACTATTTCCTCGTTACCGTCAGGTGTTGAATTATCTAACAAATGTTCTACCAAGTTGAGTCTCGTTCATGGACCCATCCTCCTTTTCAAAGGCTACATTCCTTTTGGTCAGCACCAAGGAAGGGGGAGAGCAGGTTGTTTGGCAAAGAAATGACGGGCATTTTTTTTTTCAAAAAAGGTATTAACAGTATATTGCGTCAGATGCCTTCAGCAGCGAACCAATCAGATTTCTTAAAACGAAGGGTGCGTTCGTTTGGGACTACTCCGGAACAAGAATACCCAGATAATAAGCAGTCGTGTTCGTTTGAGACCCATTCCGTTTTCGGAATGAAAGCAGTAGTAGTCCATTCATTCTGCTCCGATAGCACAATCAAAGGAATATCAGTTTGCTCGGAATAGGCAGAACTGTGTTGTTTTGGAAAAGATTTTACTCGGATAAGGCAAAATTGTGTTCACTTCTTTTGGGAAATGATATTCTTTTTTGTGTTGTTCCTAAAATGGTGTAGGAATAGCCAGCATAGTGCGAACAGAATGCAGACAGAACATTCTACGCTGAGCATAGAAAAAACAGCATTACGATAAAACAGCAGAATCCACCATCTAGTCCTCTTCTGATAAAATAGTAAATTGATGAAGTACTCCAAGAACACAGGACTGGACTCTCTCAGAGGAAAGGGCTTACCACGTGTTATACCATGTCAGGCGCCTGAGGCGCTAAACGTTCTAACCCCAGGGACTCCACCTCGGATAAAAAGAAAAAAACAATTGCTACCTGATTGACGAGTTGCAAAAACGGCGAACAGTTCTGGCGAGACAAAAGAACTTCTACCACATTGCTAAAATATACATCGTTATTTTCATGATCTGTTTCCCTTCTATAATTTCTATCGATAATGTTTTTTAAAACCTATCTTCTTGGAAGTACTAACTACAACAACAACTTAAACTAAAGTAGTTTGTTTTACTGTTTGCAGTTTTTAAGTCAGATGTTCTTTGTCGCTACGAGCGTTTCGATGATTTCTTTTCAATGATATGTGTTGATAGTCAATATGTGTTGACCCACAACGACATTCTCTGTGACCGGTTGCACATATTTCACTTGCTGCAAACTGCAATCTTTCAGGAAAACGCGTGGGTTCACAATCCTCAAGCAACCTGTGAGTGACGTCCTACTGAAAGCTCGCGCCAAACAGCAAAGCTTCCTATTGGCTAACAATCCATATCATCCATATGACAATCCTGTGATTGGATGAAACCAACGATTTTGTCCAAAAGCATTGCATTTGCAACTTGCCTTGCGTCATGATTTTCCTTGCCCAAGGTTAAAGATGATAGATCGTAGGTTTAGAGCCAGAAAGGCATTTTGTGGATCACAAGTTCGTAACATTTCTTGCACAATGGGAGAAATCTGGAAAGCTTCAAAGTATCGGCGATTGGATCTATAAAAGGACAGGATAAAGTAACAATTAAGGCGAGGATTACTTTTATTCAGGGCAGTGTAATACAAAATCACCAGTTGGGAATTAAATTTAAATTATCTGGGGTAATGAAAAGCCCGGTAAGAGAGACCAAGAAAACGCAACAAATTAAAAAGAAACTTATTTCATCTCAAAGCAACAGAACTTGAGGGAAAATAAAAGACGTGTACAATTTTTTAAGTACTCGCTAATTTTCAGTTGCATGATGAATGGTGTTGATAAAATCATTTATTACCTGTGCGCCGATAACAAGCAGATAACAGCAGCCAAACTCAGTTGACTTGCAGAAACTCGTTACACGTCTTTTGATCAAAACGAAAAGAATTTGAAGACCCAAATTTAATTTCCGTTGATAGCTCCATTGAAGTGCATCACCACAGGTGTTTCGCTTTGTTTTACTTACTTGATTTTTGAAAGCCTCTGAAAAACAATGCTCAATTTCTCCAGTATTTTAGGATCCAGTCCCTTGTGCTGAAGCAGATTCACGGCCGTCCTAAACCAGAGCTCGTTTGAACAGCTGTCCAGGAAAGCCGCAGTGAATGCTACAGGACAATAAAGAACAGTTGCAAACAAAACTCAAACTGTGCATGCTTTCGTTCTGATAACAGGCAGATTTATAGTTCTTACTACCGGGCAATCACGATTTCTTTTTCCATGACTATTTAGGATATGTTGCTCGCGTGCAAGATGAATTACCAGTTAACCCAAAAAACTAAAAGTGAACACGAATCTACGTAGACTTGGTCCAAGTCGCTCGTCAGTTCTGATTATGGAAGGCGCGCGCGTGGTCCACGAGCGTGAATCAAAATGGCGGCTGGCTGGTCTTGCGGAACGAGCTCGTATCGCAGACTTCACTGGTTTGCATCGCGTCTGTAAAGAAAATTACCGAGCGTTATACACCAACGCACGTAACATCCCTTATCTCCGCACGGTAATTATTGTTTTCTTCCGTTATAAGAAAATACGAGCGGCTTGGAGCAAGTCTAGAATCATCGTGTATAAATAACTGCTTATTATAATTATTATTACTAACTGCTACAGTCTCTCCTCGTCTTCCAAACTGCAAATTCACGAGAAGTCCGAAAATCAGTACTGCTTTCCAACTGTTTTCGAGCACTATACCGCGAAATATTCCACAAGTGACTTCATTTTTCTGTAAACCTCAGGCGAGAGTGGGTACAGAGCAATTTAAGGGTGGGATGTTCAGCGCGTACCACAGACTGAAGCATGGTATAGCTATTTTATTCACTGCCCCTTCCATGGCTATGTATTAGGTTATCAATTGCGTCACCATTACAGTTGAAACCACTGAAGACCGAGTTTTACAAAAATTACGTAAGATTGACACAGAAAATAAAAACATTCCAGACAAATTTGTGAATATTTTCTTGCCGAAGGGTCCCGACCACCCCAGATTTCCGAAAATTTCCGAAGGTTCCCCGATGGATCGGAGATAACAGACTTACGTGAATCAACAGACATCAACAGCATCACGTCCACAGCGCTACCAAGCAGAGCCTGGTGAGAAAAAAGACAAAGACACCTATTTTTAAACACTTCTAGTCTCGAAGGTACACTGAGACTTGCTCTTACAACATGACATCATGAATCTAAATTTACACTTGTGTGAAACTGGACACAAGAGAGCCACCTTGACCGACTTCTTCCGACCAACGACAATCGCGTTCAAAGTCTACTACCCAATGGCTCACTTCGCAAACTGCCATTGTTCGATCGTTGTAGAAAGAGGAGGGAACTAAAAACGTGAAAACGCACTCAAGATAAACTACTTAACGTCTCCTGTCATTTTGTTAGGATACGCATGCGAAAGTAAACGATTTATTTAAGCATGAGTATACTTTTCGTCCGCAAATCCTCAATTACGTACCTTCTGGACAGGCTTCATGTAAGATAAGACTACATTTACGCCCTCATATGTCAGAAAAATTTGCTTGCCCTGTTAAAATAAGTTAAAGGTTTAATAGATTAAACATGTGAGACCAAGGACATAGCTGTAGAAATGCTGTTTAATCATGCATTGAATTCAAAAATCATCGTTGCCTCATGGACGCAAGTTTAGCCACCTTAGAATAAACAATGATCCCTATTTTAGCCAGGACGTAAATGTAAACGTAAATGTAAATTGATGATTGTAGAGGTCAGCGCGCTTAGCTTTCCTGGGTACTGTCTTACGAAAGACCAGCTAATTTACAGGCGTGCCACTCAAACAACTGAAACAAATACTGCAAATGAAACATAACATGGTTAAGAATCCCAACTGGCGGGTGGCAAACCAGTTGGCGCAGCCGAAGGATTTAATAACTCACGACTGCAGTGAAACAAATCCATGAAGTACTCAGAGTGGGATTCGAACCCGGGACCTGCGGACTCGAAGTCCAACACCCTAACCACTCGGCCACCCTGCCTCCCGTAACAAGCAAAAAGTCAGACAATTATGTGAACGTTTAAAAATGATGGACACATAACCAGTTGTGCAAAGAAGTACTAAAGGCATAAAACGAAACAATCAACAGGAAATATTTTTACTAAATTTTTGCAAGGAATAAAACGAGTAAAACAAACTTGGGACAATCAGCAGGGAGAAAAGACAACTTACCACGTCATCCTTCAAGTCAGTTTTCAGGACATCAAACACTTGCGCCAAATAATCAACTATGTAAAGAAATGAAACCAGATTTAAAAAAATTGCTTTGTACAAAATTCCAGTAATGATATAGCTTTTCACAACAAACACTACGAGAAAAACTAAAACTTGCTTTTCCACGCTTGGCCCCGGTTGACGGTTGTATGTTTCCCCGCGCTTGGCAGACCGCTTGGCGCTAGTTGTATGTTTTCCCGCGCTTTGTACCGGTGGCACATTTTCCCGCTTTTGGCAAGGGTTGCACGCAAGGCGGGAAAAGGTTGGGCGATGAAACGAGCGTGTCCGAGCAAAAAGGTGTGATGCAGTGGACTGGGATCGAATTGGGTGCTAGACCAAAATTCAAAATTCAAAGATCCAAAGTCAAAATCCTAATAATCTATTAATAGTTTCCGAAAAACGTTAACTTTGGGTTATCTTTTCTTTGTCTTTTCCACCTTAATCGATGCTAAAAAACTGTCTTAAAACGAGCAGAGCAAAGCAAAAAGATGGAAAATGGCTTTTGGATGACGCGTGGCATGACGCGTATTTATAATTCGTGCAGCTCGTGCAAGGTTAATCATGACACGTCCCTAGTTAATTAATTAAATCAAATCAACATTAACACCACGCTTATTCTTCTTTTTTCCCCAAAACCTCTCCTATGCTTGTCTGTTTCTTTAGGCACTACAAATAGAATTGCTCCTCAGTTTAGACGGTTTTCTTTGCTTTGTTTTTGTGACATAAAGGGAGGAGAAATCTGCAAATTTAATTTCACTTTTAATTTGTTTACATACAGTTTGTGGCGTTGCGACGAGTCATCGCCATGGCGCGTTGCAAGGAGACAAAGTTTAAAGTTACAAAACGCCACTATCTCCAAATATCTCCAGCTAATTTTTTATTATGTCATGTAAAATTTATCGGCCTTTAATATATGTAAGATTTAGGGTGGAGTAATTTGGAGCTTTTTTAAAAGAGACGAGGAAAGACAACCATGTCATGTTTTTCGGCAAGAGCAAGCATTCGACACTCTCAAATTGAGCGCATTTTTCGGGAACTTACTGTGAAAAAGATTGACTAATGTCCACGCAGACATAAGCATTTTAAGCTGTGAGCCAGGACTGTGGAAAAACGTTTTAATCATAGTGCACGGCTGGCTGAAAAATAAAGAAAGAAAATGAGATTTCCGGTTTGTTGAAAGGTAAATTTTACCGGCCACCAAACGCACCGGAAGCGCGGAAAGAGCGCTCGTGCCAGTCCTTCTCCGCATCACACATCGCTTGAAGAGCGGACTGCTCGTTTCATCGCCCAACCTTTTCCCGCCCTGAATCGCACCTTTCTCAACTAGCGCGCCCTGGTTGCACGTTTTCCCGCTTCCCGTGATAGCGATTGACACCGATTGCATCTTACATGTCCTTGTTTCACGCTCTAATTGAAATTATTTAGCTACAATCAGCACGCTTGTTTTACATGGTTACGTACTTAAGGACGTTCGCGCTAATTGTTTCTGCGCATCCCTACTGCGCACGCAATTCACTGCCACGTCATGCATTGAGCGCGCGCGCTGTCGAAGAAATGTGGAGATATATAGTATCTATGCACGGGTTTAACTCTCTTAAATGTTCGGTGACCCCATATTTTATTTTGATAGATCACTTTCCCTGTCAATTATCTACGTTTTGAGAAAAATTAAAGAAAATATGTATTGTGGAAGTTTGATTTTTTTCAACTTTTCTGCCCTTGCATCATCGAATTATGCTATTATTGTAGCTGCACGGTGTTCGCAAAAGTCCATCTTAGAGGACGAGTTTAACTAAAAGGATGACACCAGCTCACATTGTTTACTTGACAGACCCACTTAAATAAAATTTGACTAAGAAAGTGGGTCTACAGCGAATCATTTTAAATATTTTTCAACTAACAAGCACTGAGGCCATGTCGAGTTGCGAGGGCCGATTTGTCAAAACTGGGGTAGTTTTCCATGCGCTTTATTTTGAAAACGAAGTCGGTGACCCCCCAATTTTTTTGCATTTATGACATAAGTAACTCATTATCTGACTATAGGCAAAGTATGAAAAAAATCTGTATTGTAGAAGTTTTTCGCGCGAACGTCCTTAACAGAAAAGCCACTTTTCAAACTCACTTTGGTACAGTTTTACAACAGCTAAAAAAGATTAAATAACAACATATCATGAAGTTATGTTAGTCTGGCGGTGCTGACCTCGAGAGAGTGTCTTGAGGATAATGAGAGATGACAGAATTCTGACGGCGATGTTTGGGCTGTGGAAATAGATATCAACTTTGTGCTTCTCGCTCTTCGGAGTAGCCCCTTCTTCGGCAACCTTTGTTACCTGAAATATAAGCCACCTTGTTACGGCCACTTGTTTGCCCCAAACAGCCATGCAGTCATTTCCTTATGTAAACATCCTTTAATCCGGCACCTAAGTAATACAGGCCAGACGTTTTTCCTTCGTTGGTGGCCGGATTAAAGGGTTTCCACTGTCAAAATATTTTCTCAACCCACGAACGATTAAAATTGTTACTTAATGTACTGATCTCCAGGGATAAACTGTCTTAATACCAAATCAAGTTCTCCAAAGTTGTTCTATAAGACACGAAAGGAGACTAGTAAGCAGAATTTGTAAGTTGATGTCGATTTTGCACCTGAGGTTTGTAGAGCTCTTCGCCAATGTGACGCAGTGTGGACGCCAACGCAGTTCTCTGAAAACAAGAGAAAAAACATTCAAATGATTTCCACGCACAAAATATTGACCGTTGCAGTTTAATAAATACTGTCACGTACGGCAAACCGATTTATACACGCGATTCAGGCGCTGATCCGGATGTGAATACCTGTGAGCCTTGTACTGTCTGCTCCATAAACACTACACTCCAGTATGTAAACTGTAAACACAGCTGCTGCACGGTAAGCCGATTTATTCACGCGATTACATGCGTGTAGGTGCTAATTTAAATACCTGTGAGCCTTGTACTGTCTGCTCCATAAATACTACACTCCAGTATGTAAACTGTAGACACGGCTGCTGTACACGAGGATTGACGGTCGGCAGCCAGCTCAGTATGTCTGACATACCTGGTAAAATCTGCCCAAGAATACAAAACAAAGCATAACACCATAATTTTCCTAGACACTGTAATGTTTGACCTTCGAGATTGACTATCACGTGCAGAGTACATGTGGGTACCTTAAACAACCACAAAACCAACCTAAAGGAAAACAAAAAAAAAGGAAAACACTAATCCTAACCCTAAAGGAAAACGTCCATAACAAACAAACAACCAACCAACCTCGTCCCCAGGGCCTTCTCGTTCAAAATGGCGGTCAGAGAAACCCCTGGCGAAGGCTGCCAAAATGCTCCAAATATTCGTTAAAAATTTGTCACGTAAACACGATGAAATGCCTTCGATTCGTTTGAACAACGGTTTCAGATTGCAGAAAACAAACAGGGCCGCCAGACTCTGGAAACAACCTTCGAAAAAGTCATTTCATTGTGTGTCACGTGGTAAAATACTCCACGATTCTTGGAGTATTTCAGCAGCCTTGGCCTCTCCGACCAAGAGGAGAGGAGATTTTGAACGAGGAGAAGGCCCTGGGGAAGAGGTTGACAAAAACAGCAAATCCACGCTATTTGAAACTCCTGGGGGGGGGGGGGGGGGCTCCCCCAAAATTCGATACCCTATTTCAGGAACTGCTTCGGTTTGCATAAACATCTGAGAAGAGCTTCAAATTCCCGATATTACATCAAAACGCACTTTTCAATTCAAGAGATGACAATAATAACAAAGAAGCTTCTTCCAAGAACCATACCCAGAATGCACAAACCTTACCCTATTTCAGTCCAAATGGTCAAAAATCTATACTCTATTTCAGACCAAAACGGCTCGAAAAACATACCCACAATTCCCTATGTAGCTTACATAAGGGAGTATCACTTCCCCGGGTTGAACGACCTTTATACCGATACAGCAGCCATATTGATTTTGCCCCCGGGTAATCCTATAGTACTCATTGAAATTTATTTATTCTTTTGTAGTCACTGTGATAATGCAGCATTATAACAATATTAGAATCAATCCAGTATTATGGGATGCCCAGGGGGCAAAATCAATATGGCTGCTGCATCGGTAAAAAGGTCTACTGGTCTTATGTGGCGGAAACAGGGAAGACGTTCAAGTTCAGGGAAACGCTCGTGCAGATTTATTGTTTTGTCACTTAAACCTTTTGTTAGTCACGCCCCTACTATTAAGTATTGTTTATCTGCTTCAGTTTATAGGACACAACACAAAGCTTAGGGCTATCTAACAGCTCACTGACAAGGGAGAATTCACTGTGTTATATAGCGCCAGGTCTTCTCATGGCGATCTTTACTAGTCTGCATCCAAATCTGATGGACCAAATCTTTGACCGCACAACCCCGAAGAAATAATCAATGCAACAAGTGACCAGCAGCAGGCGTGTGAAACGGAGCACAAAGCACAACTGGATTAGATTGACTGCCAGTCCATGCTGTGAATGGGACGAGACTGGTGAATTGGGGAACTTTTAGTGGCTCTTTCCAGTCTTTTCACATCCTAGGATCTCAACCAGCTAAGCTGGAATTCTGGAAATAACTTTCCCAGGACATCTTGTGTAACATATTTTTGCCCACCAGGGGGATCAAAAAAAATGTTTGTCCCAGCCAGGTGGATTCAGAGAGTGTTTCGTTCTGCCCACTGAGAAGGTGCATGAAAAACAGCTTTTCTCTATATTTGTTTTTTTTTTCGTCACAGCACGCAACTTTCAATTGATTGACTTACTTTCAAACACCTATCATGTACAAGAGCTGAAGGGAAGTCGAGGTGTTGTTCTTGCAGCCTTCCCTGAGGCGAGTCCTGAAAAGTCGGCGTCTTCTGTAGATGAGATTCTGAAGTCCATTCCAACAACACGGCTAACACTTCAAACAGACCAGAAAAATTCACCTGGAAAATATGGTGGAACCGTGAATGCGACCTACAATGGGCCATAAATTGGGGTGGTAAGATTAGGGTTGGGTTGACTAAGCTAGCTAGGTCTCTAGCAGGCCCCTTCTTAATAGGGAGTTTTCTTTTCTGAAACCTCATGACTGCATAAGCTATCCTCCGGGACAAAAAAAGTGTTCCTCTGAAAATGGAGTATTCCTACAAGACGATGTTTCTCACTGGTAAGAAAAAGCTTCAACAGGAAATGTACCTTGCTTTGAGAAAAGGAGACTGACTTGCCTACCGTCTCTGAAAATAAGAATTACAAAGAAAAACATGAAAGAGCTTGAGAGTGTAAAAGGTAACCTCACTAATCCAAAGGAGTTTGGGAAAGCTTGCTAGCCCAGTACTTTTGAACCTGTTAGGTGTTTCCACTGTGTTGCATTGCGTATCATTCTTGCACAAAATTTCTTACATCAATACCGCTCGCTCTTAGTGTGAGCACGTTTAGAACTTGGAAGAATTTATTTGAGGCTGAGCTATCCAGAGAAATAAACGCCGTTTTCTCCTACTGAAGCAAGCGCAATCATCCTTCTTGGGTTGAAAAGATTAAAAAAAAATTCCTTCCTCGGATAATTCTTATCGCTAGAGACGTTTTTTAAAGTAAATGTTGTAGTTCAATTTTATCATTGGTTCAATTTTTATTTTCCTTTGTTCTTTTTTATGTTAATACAAGATAATGAATATGAAACAAAAGAAAATAAAAATTGAACCAAGGATAAAACATAAATACCGTCCGATGCTGTGAGACTCGGCCATCAAACAGACATACTTTGTTGCCCACAATTGATAGACAGTGTCTGCCATACTGTTTAAATTTCCCTTTACCCTCCCATCAAACGCAGCAACGAACTGATCAATTCGTTTATGTTTAATGGGACACTTGAGTCAATAATGTCCATTTCGCGGGCTTTGTGATCTTTTTTTTTTTGCAGATTTCGAAGCACTGAATAATCAATAAGAGAAAATTTCGAAAAAATTGTTCGCCAACTTTTGTTACGGTGGAACACCTTAACTAATTTCTACTGCTCCTGACTGAGTTCTCTGCGGTGGTTGACAGCAACATAAGAAAACTCCAATGAGTACAGTTTGAGTCATTTACTGTAATAGTAGCACACAGTGAGGCTAAGACAGCAAACAAACCTTCTTTTCCATGTGACGTGATCTTGTTATTTCTTTGTTTTTCAAACTGCATGTCTTCTGGCTTGGTAGTCTTCTGTAAAAACTCATTCCTTCTCTGGTGGTAAAATAAAATAGCTTGATTTTAATAATTCATTCATATTCCTCTGCGTAGTACTTGTTTCTTAATGGTCAATGTGAGAAGCTTGTATTTAATTTTGTGTTGAAAGCTTGAAATTCATGCAACTTTTTTTCTAAGATTTTTTCAGTTGTTATGTCGCGTTTGTAAGGGTAGACCTCGAGCAGCCTTTTTCTTCTAATTTTAGCAAAAAGATCGAAGCACGAGCCGTGCGTGTGAAGTGCCACTAGCTCGTAGGATGTGAGGAAAATACAGTGTAGGACGGCTGTTCACTGTCTATTGCAAGGGACTGACAACATTACTAATCTTTTCCACCCATTGCGTTAGAGAGATTTAAGTTTGAATAAAAGTTGCATTTGACTAGCATGCGGCAAAAAGTAGTAGTGTAGCTTTCGCTCAACATCATTACTATTCACCAGTCATCACTCATGCTCAGCCAACATATTACATTTTGCAAGCATATTAACTCTGTTACTTATTACTGCATTTTGCTTGTCTTTGTCAATTAAGTTATTCTTCCAGGAAAGAACAAGAAATCAAACACTCGCTTACGTCAATTACAGTACCTGTAAATTAGCAAGTCTGTGTTGTACACTCAGAGCCTGTGTCTCCAGTTTTCTATTTTGTTGTTCTAGATCAGTGATCTGAGATGGATGGAAAAAATTGAAAGAAATCGGGAGTTACACTTGAAGCTTCTATGGGGGTCATTTTTACTGGTTAAGCAGGTGTTTCTTGGTATTGTATCAGTGTTCTGGAACAGGGGCAGGATTCACAAAGCCCTCCTAAGATAAGATAAAACTGAGATCCTATGGCATAAGTGGGAAAACAATTCAGTGGATCCATTCCTTCCTATCTGAAAGAAAACAGAATGTAGTTCTAGAAGGGATTTCCTCAGATGACGCCGATGTTCTCTCTGGTGTACCACAGGGCTCTGTCGTGGGGCCGAGTCTTTTTCTTTTCTATATCAACGACTTGCCCAATTCCCTAGTCTCCAACATTCGATTTTTCGCCGATGACACTGTTGTGTACCTAACCATTCACTCAGCTAGTGACACTCATGTACTTCAGAATGACTTAGGCAAACTTGCTGATTGGGAAAAGCTTTGAAAAATGGAATTCCATCCGAAAAAGTGCGAGGTTCTCAGAGTTGGGCGTAAGTGCAACCTGGTGCAAAACGATTATGTCCTCCATGGAAAAACACTGGCTTCTGTGAACTCGGCCAAATATCTCGGTGTTACTATAACTCACGATCTACGCTGGAACAGTCGGTCATATTGACAACATCACCAGCAAAGCAAATAGAACTCTGGCCTTTCTGAGAAGGAACCTGAGGATCAGCTCCACTTCACTTAAGACTTCTACTTATAACACACTCGTCCGCCCAACACTGAAATATGCCTGCGCTGCCTGGGACCCTTACACCCAGCATAACATCGACAAACTCGAGATGGTCCAAGGCAGGGCTGCAAGGTTTGCCCTCAACCGGTATAACAACACGTCCAGCGTAAGTGGCATGCTAATACAACTTGGCTGGTATCCGCTTCAAATTAGAAGACAAGCCTTGAGACTGTGCATAATGTACAAACTTCACAACGGCTTGGCTGACCTGGGTACTCAACAACTCATGCGTCCGCAAAGGAAACCATTAAGACACGTAGACTGCATGGGCTATGAAGTCCCATTTTCTCGTACAAATTACCATCAAATGTCATTCGTGCCAAGAACTGTTCGTGATTGGAATAGCCTCCCAGACTCCGTGGTACTGGCGCCTAGCCTGGAAGCCTTTAAGGACCGGCTGTGGTGCCATTTTGCAAATAGCCACTGACCATACCCTAAGTTTTTAATTTCCAAGCATAAATAGCACCTGCACTGACGCTCACAAGAATCTTCATTAAGAAGGAGGTGGGTTATCCGAGGAAGAAGAAGAAGAGGTCCTACGTATTGTTGGAAAACAAAACCCTATTGTTAAGAAACAATACTTTTGGTCCATCTTGACTTATATGTAGGACAGCTTTGGAATCCTGCCCCAGGTTTCTTTGCGAACTTTTGTTTTAGGTCTCTTGCTGGTTGCAACACAAGTAGATGTAGTATACCAAATATGCTCGAATTCTTCTTATTTGGTCTTTCCATATAAATCTTAATTACTATTAAAATAAATTTTGTTACCATTTTCTAGTGAATATTTAATGTTAATAATGGTAACACCTACACAGAAAAAAGTGCACTGTTCAAATTACCTCTCTAGTACTGCATGACCATGATTTAAGAAAAAAAATTCCAAGAGTGGTTGAGATATTAATTTTTCATGCATTAATAAGACAGGTATTAAAAATTAAGAAAATTTAAATAAACTGAGTTCCCAATGGGTAGATTACTTGTGGCCAGCAAGGAACTGTGTAATTTCTCAAGTGACATACATGTACAGCATTAACATTCATGTAAAATGCAATTATCAAATTATTTTGGAACTGTGATCAATGGAGCTACTATCTTCGAGAGAAAATAAAGAATTGAATATGTTATGAGTAAAATATTGTCAGGATGCTTGGCCAAAGACATACATAACTGTTACCTGTTTCTTCAGTGAATCATTCGCAGTCTTTATCGTGTCAAAGGAATCTTTCATCCTTTTGAGCTCTCTTGTTTTCTTGTTAATTACTTCTTCAAGTTCTGCTAGTTTACTTTCATATTTCTGTTCATTTAAAAGATTGAAGGGATAAGATGACATTTGCAATAGCCCTGATAAGGAACTACAGAAACTAGTGCATCAATATGATGAGAAAGGGGATTTGTTAATATCAAATGCCTTCAGGTGAGACCTGGTGTCACCACCCAGGATGGTTGCCGGAAAGTTTCCTTAAAGCAGACTACTTTAATTTATAGGCCAACTATGTCAACTACCGTATTTACTCGAAAGAGCGCCACCCTCGAATAAGCGCTGCATTTAGGAGCAAAAACGCTAATAAGTGCCGCCCCTGAATAAGCGCTGCATCCGTCCAGTAACAATGCAGCGCTTATTGATTTTTGACATGGTTTATGCTGAAATGCTAAATACAGCTGATATTGTTATTGCTGTTCTTGTTCTTTATTTGGATGAGGAAAGGGATTTAGATCTTTAAAACTAACCTTTTAATTGCATCCTTCCTATGCTATTGTTATGAACAAAACAAAGGTATAGGAATGTTACATCTGACTGTGTTATTCACAAGAAGGTAGTTTTAAATAAGCGCCGCCCCCGAATAAGCACCACCCTCAAATAAGTGCCACACCGACGAGTCGAAAAATTTAATAGCAGCACTGTGAAAAGCCACAAATCCCATTGATGTTACCAAATGTATAAATTAAAGTAATCCCCCAGTTTTGCTCAAAACATTAAACTAATGCAGTGAAACTATTAATGTGTCTTTGTGGATCAGGCAAGGACAGGAATGTATTCCGATTACAACTTGAAAATGTTGGTTGGATTCTTTCAAATGCTGGGGTTGTGTCTTGCAAAGATTGTTAAAATGTTATTGCACGTATGTTAAATTTTTGCTTTCCTCTTGAAAATCAACTGTTTGGTGTTCTAGGTAATCAACCATAACTTTAGCACATTTTTTCACAGATTGCCAGCAAAATTCCCTAATTAATAATGTCACACCAAAATTATTTCTTTGTGGAAGACTCCAACCAGGATCCAGTTTTTCAAAATTTGTTTATAATGACACTGAGAGAGCTCCTAATTTTCAAAAGCCCCAAAGTTCCATGGCCATTTTTAAATGTGAGATTTTAATATACCAGTTATTCAAAATTTACCACAACACACTGTTTTTACAGACCAATTTACACCCTCAAAACAATCACCTCCACAACAGCTTGGCAGCGACTCTCTACTTCTTCTGTCACCAATCTGTCCATAATAATGTCAGTTGTGTGGCTAAGTTTCTCTGTATCTCGTAGAGCTCTTTCCCTGTCGCGTAGTTGCAATTCACGTGCGTGAAGACTTTCACTTTCTCTCTAGGGTGAATATCAGAACAGTGTAAACATGGTTTCACATTCAAAGTTTTATAAATCTTTTGGTACTGCGGATCTTGAGACCAGGGGTGCTTTCTATTATGCCTGACCGACCGGTCAGAAAGCAGTGGAACCAACCAGGGGAAAATGGAATGACATTGTTTGATAGAAACAAAATCTCCAACTGAACCAAAGAGTTTCATTTAGTTTTGACTGAAAGTTTGATTACTTCTCAGTGAAGTGGGACTGGAAACGAGAATTTTTGAAAATGGAATGGTCAGACCGGACCAGCCGGTCAAAGAGGACCACCTCTGGAGGTGGACCACTTTTTCCAGAAATTTTCCTCCTGGACCGAAGTGCTCTATTTATGTTTCAACTGAAATTTCCGGAAATTTTGGCATAATGGAAAGCACCCCAGAATACTAGGGTAGGACTGAGAACAGGTCAGGGTGCACCAAAACCTATGCCTAATTGTCTGGGACAAGAACAAATTTGTTTCACACACTCAGATTTTTAAATCTTTTACAAGACTTGTCCATGGGACAAGTGTACGTCTGTGGGATGAGTGAACAGGAAGAGAATGCCTGGGTACCAGCCTGATGTAAATTGAAAATAAAACCTGCAAGTTACATTTTGTTTTTATCTCTAGTTGAAATTTCACGCGGTGACCCATCCTGATTTTTCACATGTAACATTAATTCATTAATTCTATTCTTTCATGAAAACAGATGAATCTCCTGTTGATAAGAAGAGGCTCATATGGGCTTATTCTCATGTGGTCAATTGTATTATAATAATTAAGAAGAAGCGGAGTACAGGGAAATTTATAAGCTTTTATTTTAGTAAGCAGAGGTCCCCTGCATGACTCTCTCTGTATTTCAACTTTCCATTTCTTCTCTTTTTCTTTAATATATAGAAACGGGAGAAAAACTCAACATTATATTATCAGCTTGGGATTTGACCTGCTAAATCCTTCTCTTAGAGCGGTTTTCAATTGAGTGTCGAAAGTAATTCGTGTTTTGCTTTGGTTTTGCTTTACTTCGTTCTGTGATTGGTTAAAAAATCTCGCGCCACTTTCTCAACCAATCAGGAGTAAAACTCAAACCAATCAGTCGCGACTTGCTTGCGCTCGCACGTTTTTTCCCGCGCTTGACGCCAGTAACATGTACTTGCTTCGAGTTCTGATTGGTTCATTGGATAATTTGTGTCTGTTGTGATTGGCTGGGGTAATCACTTTGGTTTTGGTTTTACGACACTCATTTGAAAAGCGCTCTAGTGCAGGTAAAGAAAACTTAGTTTTGAGTTACTTAATGTCCAAACAACAGACCTGAAGCATGGACCTTATTTTCATCAGTTCTCTGTGGATTCTTTTCACATTATCTGCCTCTAAGTGACGATGCACCTAACAAGAAAGAAATAATTTGTGTTAGAAGACACTTCCTTGAGTGAATAAATGTTTCATAACTTGTGTAACTTGATTCTTTAGTTTTTGTACTTGGTTCATGAAATATCATGAAAATGTTACCAGCCAGTATTTTGCAATTTCTTTGTACAAGTATGTTCAGCAAGTATTCTTCAGTTAGTGACCACCCTGTGGCATCAACCTTAGTAAAAACAAAAAAATGCTTAAAAGGATCACCTCTCGGTACACACTTAGAAAAGAAAACAAAACAAAAAAACACAAAAGCACACTCCCCTGCAGTTCTTGAGACATAGCTGCTTTGGCTTATTAAACTAATTCCCTAAGCTAGAAAATGTTCTCTCTTTTATAAACATAGGCCCGCAATGCGTGCAGAACCGACAAAGTGTTGGTTCGTCTCGAAAAGAAAGCAAGCGAGGCCTGTGTGATTGCACGTTCGATAACAGTCAAGCGTTTGTAACAGCAAGTTACAGCAAAAGTGCGGTAACTCTGTACGTCCCATGAAAAGAACAAATAGTCCTGAGGGCTGCATAACCGTGCCATCTGGCTCCTGTGCTGGTGTGGCAGTTGTAAACAAAGTCTTCTCTTAGACTTATAGAATTACAGCAACCAATGCTGAAATTTGACCAACTGAAAAGGTAACCAATACCCTGGAAAGGAGGTCAACTGAATTATTCACCCTCTCCTCACCAAACATAGCTCCGCAGACTACACTCATAACGTCATTCTTCACTCAAGATCATTTTTTGCTGTCTTTTGGTCGGTCTTCCTCAAAACCATGAACAAAAAAGCCATCACAACTCTCAAAACAGATGCATTTCAATAAATGGGTGATAAATTTCCCAATAAAGTAACCACATCCTCACAATTGATCAGTATGCGCACCGTAACAGCCCAAAAGAATTTAACTCCTCCCCATACCTGGGAACCACAGGTACAGGTTACAATAAAGCGCATTATAGGCATTTACCACCCTCGATAAGTATTTTTACTTGGCTCAAATTGTGACAGTATTTTGTCTTTTGCGTTACCGAATGACGCAATGTTTAAAACATCTGATGACTCAGCTCATCTGTCTTATCGCTTTGAATATTTTGTTGAATAAAACTAAAAATTTAAATGTCGATATAAATTTGTCCACAACTGAACATGCTTTTACCAAGAGTTTCGAGCAATGCATTTATATACTGTTGTGAATATAACACTATACAAACATAATAATTATCGGCAAAGACAAACACATCGCTGACATCGTCAGAATCTCAACGTGCTAACTGGAGTGATGAAAATTGGGACAGTTTTGTGCCTTTTGCGCTACCGAATGACGTAATGTTTAAATCCGATGACTCAGCTCATTTGTCTCATCACTTTGAATATTTTGTTGAAAAAAATAAAAATTTAAATGTCGATATAAATTTGTCCACAACTGAACAGGCTTTTACTGAGAGTTGTGAGCGATGTATTTATATACTGTTGTGAATATGGCACAAAAAAAACATGATTATCGATAAAGACAAACACATCTTCAGAAACTGGAGAAAATAGTAAAAAGTGAAGTCATCGCTTTATCTCAAACACATGAAAGCATGTCTTATGACGTAATCATTAAATCCGGTTTGCTCTTCCAGAGTCAGCAAATTGTCTCGAACTAGTCTAAAATCGAACAAATCGGTTCAAAATCAAAAGTAAAGCAAAAAAAAATTAGAAAGACTAACTGGTGTATCCTTCCATGCCACTTATACCATCCAAGAAGATCCAGCCTTCGTTTCCCACCTGCGAATAACCTTTCTTGATGTTGGCAGCTAGAGACTTTCCAAGTATTAAATATAACCACCACAACATACACCGGAATTGTCCTTTCATAACATTTAGTGAGAACGATTCTTCCTAAGGATGTCTCAGCAAAACTTTGGTCCCACCAGCAACAACAGTGCCACTGGACTTCACCTCCTGTTATTATCAGTCCTCCTTCTTTTCTTTCACTAGTATTTGACAGATATTTCAGTATTTCCTTTCGTGACAGGCAAAGGTCTAACACCGCTCCGCGGATGTCTGCATCTATGCCTATGATACTTTCTTGTGGACCCTTGTCCTATCGTGTGTGCGTGTGTGTACTTATCGATGTCTGTGTACAATGTCTTCTCTATATGTTTAGAGGTCAGCACAAAATTCTAACAAAACACAGTCAAAGCAATCTTCCACCAAACCTCTTGACCTGCCAATTGAAAATGGTGACTCGGTGCGCTTGTTCTCACATCATCCCATCCCACCAGCCATAGTGAAATACACACCTTATGAGCCTTACACGACGTATTTTGAGCGACCACTACACCAATCCACGGTCTTCACGACGGCACTAATCCAACTTCGTCGGTTGAAAAAAGACATGGCAACTTGCACATAGATGGGTTTGAGTCTAACCTGGATACGTTAGAGTCTGAGCCAATAATACGCTATCCATGACAGTTTCTTGGGTACAACTATTACAGGAAATTTCCAAAACATTTAAATTTTGCAATATTGGGGAGGCAAATTAAATGTTCACAGATTTGTTGAGATTTTCATCTAGTATGACAAAGACCAATAAGCAAGTGACTTTGAAAATCTTTTAATCTTTTTTACTTTAAATTTTCACAAATTCAAAAGTCACAAAAAAGAAAAGAAATGATGTCACAAAAATAAACAAGGTATCCCTATCTCCTGTTAATACAAGACATTCTGGAATAGCTGTACAGTGAGTGTAAAATGCAGATCTCACCTGTTTTTCGTATGATTTGGATGTCAATCTTTTCTTTGCATGGACATCTGAAGGAGTTACGTGAAGTGGAGAATGTTCTTCATCAACTGTTAATCAAACAGCAAATCAAGGGTGCTTTTTTGGGGAACCATTCTAGAATGAGAATACTTGGAATCATGGCTTTTTGGCGCATTTCCTTATTACTTGTTCTCATTCCAAAATCGTTACAATCATGGTAATTTATGCCACTCCATGTATTCTGCTATTTGGGGCAGAATGCACACAGCAGAATAAAATTGTCAACCACTCGGCAATAACAAAATGGCTGACCAAACCAACAGTGCATCCCTGGCAAATTCAAATTTTCCCACTGTCCCTAAGGAAAAAGCCTGGGGCCAGTGATAGTCATTTTTGGAATGATCATATTCTTGTTCTTTGATATTCCAATAATTCTGATCATTCCAATTCTCCCTATTCTCATTTAATAAGAAACCAAGAAAAGGCACTCTAAAAGTAATTGTTAGACAAGTACCAATTTGCTTTTAAATGTTTGAAATAAAAAAAATTCCTAGGCTATACATGTATTTCTGTGGGTACGAGGGACATTATACTTATAAATTTAACAGTGCCTTGACGACTCCTTGCAGAGTTAAGGGACCAAGCCAAGGATTTCTGTATGTTAAGTTACCCACAACAACAAGCTATCTCCAGATTCGTCAGGAAAAAGGTGGGCATGACTGGGATGAGTAAATGGTATGCATGGAAGCAGAAGCAATAAAGGGAGGCAAAACAAAATGAGGAGGTAACAGCTACCTATACTTCAACAACTAGGTCCTAAAAATTACATTCAGTTCAAATAGAATCAGCAATTCATATGAAAGGCGGTTTATTCTTGAAAAAGTGGTACTGATGCATAAAAATACAAACCATCCATGTCTCCCTCAGTGTCAGATGTTTCGGTCACAGTCTCAGGAATAACATCGTCATCATCATCACTCAATGGCTTCTCTAGTCGTTTGGAGCCCAACCGAACAATCTGGTACATGGCCTTCAAGGCCTTGTTGTATTGCCGCCTCTCAGAGCTGGACATCTCTGTTGCTGCAGCATCTCTGCCAGAGTGGGATGGGGTGAAAAGGTTTTGGTCAGGAGGGGAGGTGTAGGGTTCCTCTGTTGTGCGAGGAGACAAGCCATCCATTCTAAACATACACAAGGCCTCATTAACAGTGGATAACAATACAATGCATATGTGCAAAAAACTTTCTCAAGTTTTATCAACCTTCTCACTAAAAAAGTGTCTGAGCGTCTGACTTTTGTGCCTTTTAAGGGACTGGTGCTCTAAATGGCTGTCTAAGTGGAAAATCCCTCTAAATCCAAAAATTTAAAAGCCACCAAGGTATCGAGTCAAGATATACATTGTATAATGCCATGATAAGGTGAATGGTATGCAATTTTGCAAAAATGTAGCCTAGATACATTTTATAAAACTGTAAATGGTTTGAACCCAGGAGACATGTCATAATTCGGTAAATTGTGATCGTCCGGGTAAATGTAGTCCTGAGAAGGACTGTTTGAGGTGACATTGACTACAAACAGTTGCACAGAACAGCTATGGGCTCACCAGTTTCCGCTGTTGTTACAGAAATCATTATGCAAAACATCGAGGAATGAGCCCTCGCAACTTACAAACAAACACTTTACCACTCTGGCTACGTATCATTGATGATACAAAGATGAAATCAATGATTTTCACAAACACCTCAACGGGCAAAACGCCGACATACAGTTTGCTAAGGAGATTGAGGAAAATGGTAAAATACCTTTTGTAGACTGCCTAGTTACCCGTGACAATAACGAACTACAGACGACAATTTACAGGAAATGGACACATACCGACAGACTACTCGACCAATCATCTTACAAACCAACTTCTCACAAAGCTATGACTATACGGACCCTGACAAGATGCGTGCAACGAGTTGGTGACTCACCCGACAGCTTAACGGATGAAATCAAGTACTTAGACAACTTTTTTCAACAAGAACAATTATGACAGGAACTTAATTAGACACAACACTTACAGAAACTCAGAACCAAATGCTACGAACACTAACGTGACACCTGCCACTACCGCAACCATATCTTACATCAAAGGGACTTCTGAAGCTATCTGATGAATCCTACAACCCTACAACATCCGCATTGCTCACAAACCAATCACTACTTTAAAAGACAAAGACGAACTGAGCGACAGACAGGGAGCAGTTTATAAGATCAAATGGTGTGACTGCCAGGCCACTTATATTGGTTAGACCAGTAGGAATTTGAATGTCCGACTGACTGAACACAAATGAGCAACTAGAAATGGTGATATCAACAATCACATTGCTGAGCACCATTTAAAAACAAACCACAGAATTGACTGGGACTGTGCTGAATGCGTTACCTACAGTGTACAGACTACTATCAACAAATCACTCTGGAAAGCTGGTTTATGTTTACTAACTTAGAACAAACACCACTGAACCGTTGCCAACAGCTACCTGCACCTTACAAACGACTGATTGCCGACAATAACAAGACAGACAAACAATAGCCAAACCAATTTATTTGACTAACAACAGACCAACGGACATTTGATTAATAAAAGAAGGATCGAAACGCACCAATCACGTTTAACAGTCTTCACAGCCAATAACATCACGGGTTAACTGACAGATGAGCGGTAAAATCATGAGATCATCGACCAATCAGGACAACGACCAGAGACTTAAAACATCTACTGACAATTCACAGAACTTCCACTTCACTCTGATGATGACTTCCGCTCAGGTTGTCAAAAGGTCACTCAAAGTCACCTCAAACAGTCCTTCTGAGGACTAAACTCACCTGGACGATCACAATTTACCAAATTATGATACATTTCATACCCGGACATTTCCTTGAAATTGTTCTCCAAAATGCCCCAAAATAATTTCAAACAGGACTTGCAAAGACAACTGAATGCTTCTGTTTAAAAGACCTCCTTTCCTTATTGAAACTGTCTTCTTGCAGTGCAAACCTCACCAAAAATACAAACTTGTCAGTTTTTGGAGAAACACTGACCAACAAAAACAGTATATCTAGACAGCACATTCAGGACATCTACAAAACTTTTCTTTCTCTTTTGTTGACTTTTAGCCAAGTTTCATAGCTTCCAGTATGAATAGAGTTCCAAAGAAGTAGAAGAGATACATTTTTTTGCTCTGCATTTATCCATATAAAAATACATCATTTTACTCGAGCACTCATTTGTCGTTTGGGTTTGCTTTCAGACACAGGTGGCCCAGGCTCGAGATGTGAGAAGACGATGGAATTGCAAAACATGACCTTTGCTAATCAGGTGTGTTGTGTTACAGAGAATCACCATAAAAAGACCATACTCATAAAGCCCCATACTTTCCACATCCTATTCGTGGTGATCGCATGGCAATTCTGGTCTGAGAAAATTTGAAAAACATTCAGCTATTGGCACTCTTCCTGTGCGCCTGACTTTTTACTAAACAAGGCCGTTACAGGCTACACAAGCTCAGATTACATTCTGCACTTTAATTGGTCCATTCAAACCACCAGTCATGCGTTTGCCAACATGACAAACAGACTGTCTACCAGCTGTCTGCATTGCTTTGTGATATGAGAGCGATTTGTGGGAGTCGCTCATCTGGAGTCACCCGCCTTCCTTCCTTTTATGTGGAAAAACAACACCACGAACAACAACGAACCAAAAACCTGCCTAAAACGGCCACGAATTGCACCCAAATTACACACGAGACACAAAGACAACCCCATGTCGAGTTAAGTGCAGTTCATTTCCACATTCATAACTTTATTTTAGCATTTTGATAACAAAAGTGAATTCCCATACAAAGTAGATATAATTCGAGAGCCTTGTAACACAACACGCCTGACAGGAAAGGTCATGTTTTGTAACTCGATCATCTTCTCTCTTCTTGAGCTTGGGTCGCCTGTGATTCAGACAGCCATTTTTCTGTATAGAGTGCTCGTGCGTCCAATAAAAGTAATCAAATTCAATGAGATCAAGACAGGGAAGTCCAAACTCTTCTGAATGTACCTTATTAATTCCTTGTTCCTACCCTTTCCTTTGTGCCTCCTTGCCTCTTTACTTTATTACTGCTTTTCACTTGATTTACTACAGCTCAAACTTTGAATCAACAATGAGGCAAAGGCACTACATGTATGTAAGAATGCATGGCAACACGACTTTGACTTCATTATGCTTAACTTTAATTACATGTAGCCTAACATAACTTACTGTCTGAGATTTAGGGATGATTCACTTTGACTAGTGAAATAACAGAACTGCACATCTGAGGTGCATTTTTAATAAACTGCCAAGATGCAATCTCTCTATAGTTCACGTTCACATAAACCTTAAAAATTGTAACTCTTCTAGCTACATTATGATTACGAAGTACAGTTTCTAGATGCATAATCCAGCCCAAGAGAAAACCATCTTTACATGGATCACCATGTACGTTCATCGTTTAGCCTAGTATGTATTAATCTTACAGAACAAGTTGATACGGTAAAAAAAAATTCAAACGACTAATGAAACAACCAAAGAACGTATTGGTGATTGAAGTGTGGACTACAGACACAGAATTCTGGCACAAAATTATCCCCTTACCTTGACTTACAAGACACAACAGCATCCAAATAGAATGTAGCCTACATTAAAGTTCACAAAAGAATGCTCATGTTAACGGAAAGTCCTATGATTATTGATAAAAAGATCAATTGAACCATCCTCCTTTCTCACAAATCAAATATGGCGGCAAAAACAACTGGCTTAGTAACCAGGCTTTAGAACGCGCGCGTTCTAGGCGAGCCCAGGTATCAGGAGCCATAATCGATTATGGCTCCTGACAATACCAGGAGCCATAATCGAGGACGGAGACCGTAAGCGCGGGATTCACGCGGCCCCATCGAAAAAGACAAATGTGCTATTTTTAGAAAAAATTGCGCCACCCTCAACGTCATAAACGCACGTGGCTACACGCAAATTTGCGTTCAACGTGGATATGACCAAGATGGTTATAATTATTTGATATCCAGTATGCCCGAGTACATAATGGTTTTTTATTATTAAAAACGCAATCGCTTATTGGTATGAAATCAAGAACGAGGAAAAAAAAAGAGAGAAACTCCGAGATAAAAGGGAACAGGAATCGATCGCGATCACATGACTGACCGAAAAAGGCGCCAAAACCTTGCGAAGTGTTGCAGCGTTTCTTTGCGGAGCTGAATGAATCAATGAAACTGCTCCGAAGTGAACGTACAAGCACAAGGTTTGGGAAAAATCTTCCAGTTATGGGCTCTGAAATGTGGCACGTGGTTGAGTTTTCCTGAAAATTGTTGGAAACGTCGTTCAAAGCGGATTGAAGCTGTACGATCTCACCGTTATGGCTGCTGGAGTTCAAATGAAAGAGTTTGTAATCGCTCCGTTCGCACAACGCTGACAACGGAGCCATCATGTGTTTGTTTGATCGAACTGAAGGCAGAATTAATAATTAAGCTTGAACGATAATTTCTATGCAGCTCACTGAAACAAGACTACGGAGGTGAGGAACATTAGAATTCACCATCTTACTTTTTAAACGTAAACCTCAAAACGCAATTGTTCTCAGTTTAGAGTCCGCGGACGGAATGGTAAAAACAACACTCAAACAACGTACTGTGAAAGCGATTCAACGTATTTTACATGGCATCCGACTTGTGTCTAAATGTCTGGAGCTGCTCAAGGGAACACAGATAGAGCCACAACGAGTACAGGTAAGCCAGTGTCAATTTTGCGTGGTATAGCCAAAAAATGTCGCCTTTTCTGGTACTGAATTTGTCTAATGCTTTTTGTTCAGACTGCTGCATGATTTTTGTACTGACTCGCCATAAAAAGTGTGATAATTTTTATTAAATGCTTCTTTCCTATTTTACTGTGCTTATTTTGTCTTGTCTCGATATTTCCGACTCAAAGCCTTCCGTATAAAACCTACTGTTTGTGAAATTTAAAGAACAAGTGATTGAGTTGACGATGAAAGAAATTGCAAACACGGCGCTAAATGCGTATATTTCTATTTCTACAGCTTCTGTTCGTCCTAAGAAATCAAGCATTTGTGTCTCAGTGACGTTCATTTGTAATTTCTCCTTAATTTTGCTTCGATACAAAGTGATTTTTCTCGCCGGGTTGCTGGCGGAGCAAGCTCACTCTGTCGTTGAAACCCTTGCCATGTCCACTGCGCTATGTATCCCTTCTAGGTTCGTAAATTACCCAGTAAGTCATATTCAGTACTAGGGCAGCATGAAGTTTCACTTCATCTTTCTCCTTCTCATCGACGGAAGTAGTTTTTTCTTGGTGTTTTTCCAGTTCTCTATTTTGTCGACGATTGATAACGCACCGCGAGAGTATTTGATTGAAAACAAAGCGCGCTTTTCACTATCCTTTGTCTTCATTAAAACATTTCGGTCATTTCGGTAAAGGCGGGCATTATTTCAGAAAACATACGCTGCGAAATCTCGGCAAACGTTTTCTTTACTGATTCGGTATTTGAATCTATGTTACTATTTTTCTTGCTGGGGAAATAGTGACAACGATTAATCAGTGCGTTACTTTTCTTCAAAACGTGTTGGAAAATCATTTTACAGTCCTTGCGGCTGCCCTTCAATCTCTGTACGTCCTCAGAGGAAATACATATTCGGGATGTATTTTCCCTTTTCCTGCCTGATTCGCCTTCAACTGATTTTTTCGTCGTTCGACGCCTTTTTGGCCCACAAAACGTTTGTTCCGTCTAACTGGGGAAATCCTCGTCCGACATGTCCGACGCATCTTCGCTACAGGATTTTTCTAAAATATTCTCACTGCCATCATCGGAATCACTTGTACAATCCTCATATCCAGAGTCACTATCCAAAAAGTTCTCCTCAAGGGCTTGCCTTAGATTTGGAATTGTCACTGATGACAAAAACTGGATTTCTTCATCTCCAACGAAGGTAATTTCCGACGCAATTTTGTTTGTTTTTTCTTTGCGCGGCATCCTCGCAACATACACGCGTGTTTCACGCGCGCGATGGCGCAATTTTTTCTAAAAATAGCACATTTGTCTTTTTCGATGGGGCCAGCCCCATCACTGAAAATGGTATTCAGTTACGGTCTCCGTCCCCGATTATGGCTCCTGACAATACGCATTCCGTTGATTTGCTCTTCAACTTATGAACGCTTAAAAATGAAATTATGAATATATGAAATTCATATATTTGAACTGCGGAATAAAGAAATAAATGTAACGAAGATCGTCGCATTTATTAACGCAACTTATGCAGCTGCGAAAAGAAAGCCTGAAAAAATCAGGCTTGCCGGGATTCGAACCCTGACCTCTGAACCCTGAACCCTGACCTCCGGTATCACAGAGCTCAGGGTTCGAATCCCGGCAAGCCTGATTTTTTCAGGCTTTCTTTTCGCAACTGCACAAGTTGCGTTAATAACTGCGAGGATGCACAACAGCACGGGCTGCCCGGCTATCTGGCCATCGGATTCTGGGTCGATTTGGAAATAGGGATGCTTAGAAAAACTCTTGGACATGAGTACGACAAACCCACATATGACTCGACCCCAGGCCATATTTCAAACTAAAATGTTGGCCTTTGCACAGTCAACGCAATAAAACAGAACTACAGGAAACTAGTATTCAATTCCTTTCATTAGAATTGTCACCTTTCACAAATTCATCTCTGACATCTGAAGTTACGGAGACCTCTACAGAACGGTCACTTCACCTTTTCCCTAAGAGAGCAAAATTCATGATAGGTGCCTCAGCTATTTGGGGAGAAGTACAGCTTACGGCGTGTGGCCATTTCATTAAAAGATTCCGAATGGTACTTTCCTGTGGTACTGTTCGTTTACACTTGTAAACTGCAAACCCTTCCGTAGGTTTGCGTGAGTTGGTCCCGTGCACTACAATCCACGCTTTCGCGCGCGTTTCTCGGAAGCCCCGAAACTTAAACGAAAAATTTTATGCACTATATTTTCAAACTGTATCTGGTCAATAAAGAAGTTTCCAAGCATGAAACTTCGCTATAAGTTTAACAATTCTTATCTTAAAGACATCTTAACTGAAAATAACGACTTTGTAGTATGAGTGGTTCACATTTTTACATATGGCTTTTCAGGGGCCGAAAAGTTTTCGCGGTTTAAAAGAAACGCACCCCTGAAGAGAGCCTGAATAGGGAGAATGGGACTGCGCGAGTAAACTCGTTTTTGAAGAAAAACGCACTGCTTAACACTCTACTGGAATGCAGAGCTCAGTATAACTTACACACAAGAGACACCACAACACTATTAGTACAAAATTGTCTATATTACTAAGAGTAAAACCTCATTTTACAAGCTATAAAATACCGCCTCAAATACGAGTAAATCACTTGCATTTTTATGGGTTTCTTCCAGGCAGTAGACTGGAACCTTAAAAGCACCAACATTTTACTTTGATTCGTTCATTAAATATACGCATTCTTGTGAACAATAAAACCGCGCTGAAGTTTCTATCGCTTATTTACAAAAATAGAAAGAACTCTGCATTATGTAATTAGTATATACAATAAGAACGCTCCGTAAAGTACAACAGTTACGCAACAAAAACTAAGAAACTCGCGTCTTAATTAAAATTTCATCAAGCAAAACATTTAAAAATTCTTCTTGATCATGGGGTTTCTTGATTTCAATAAAACGGATATATATATATATATTGTCAATTAGCGCATAGAAATCTCATTAATGTACGATAAATTAAAACTTAGGCGTAGTTTAAACAACGAACTTCCCACGCGCTGGATCTAATACAAATTAGCAAACACAATGGCCTTTGCTTATTTGCATTATGATCATTAGGTTCCGCACATGAAAAGTCGACTTTTGAACTACCAAATGACTTATAATCCTTTCATACCAAACCTTTGACGTAGTTAGAGGCCATTTTGTAAAGCGCGATTACAAAAGGGATAAAAGGTGCTAACGCTAAAATGAACTGACGGTTTCCAAAACGAAACCAGAAGTAAAGGCATACTTAAAACCTGTGTAAAATACAAGCTTTCAGTTTTTGGTCGCTGATTTTGGTTTTCAATTCTTGGTTTGTTAACTTGATCATTTGGCGATAACAAGGTATTAGACTAGGTGCAGTCCATTTTTATCTGTAAATTTGGCAAAAAATGTTCAGAACAACGCGAAGCGCTTTAGGTGTAACTACTTCAAATTAATTTGCAATGATTCGTGTAGATCTACTAACCAATCAAGATTCCAGTTGGCTTCCTGGAAACTATATCGGAATTCTCATTGGGTGCTCGATATCAAGAAAGTATGGGAATTAATAATAGGCACCACACTTTGACATTTCGCGTTGTAAAAGTAGCCGGAGTAACTTAAGAACCAGCAAGACGAAAGGGCAGATAGCCGATGTTCCTTTGCCGAAACAAACTTAGAAAGCATTCATCTCGAGCAGGAACAAGGGAGCAAGGGACTGCAACCAGTCTACGTAAAACTATGACTACTCCCTCTTCTCTCACTGTTGAGTGGATGGCACACAACTGTGACACACGAATGCAAAAATTGCTGCCGCGCACGTGGACAATTCTTGCACGTGTGCCTGAAGCTTCTCGATCGGCTATCTTTGAGAGTAAACATATTCTAGAGCAGCTGCAACTATAATGTCATAATATTCGCTATACGTCGATCTCTAAATTTGATTCATTGTCTGATATTGAAGGCGAGTGAGTCAAGTCTGAGTTCGACCCATCATGCGAATCTCTCCTTAAGTGCAACACGTGCATCGAGGAAGGCCTGGATCCTGATTTGGGCGTAGCTCCGGCCGCAGGGAACACCGGGGATGACGCCCCTGTGTCCAGGGGCGAAACTGACGGAGAACGAGTCACTAAGGGTGTAATGGCGGGAGTAAAGTTCGGTGAGAATGCCGGAGAAGTGTATCTTGTGGAGGGAGGGCTGATAGGAGAGCGAGGTAGAGATGACACGGAAGATAACATATCTGTTGTTACCATTCCTGTGGGCTGGTTTCTTGAGTCACGACTCGAAGGTAAGCTCATACTCATAGCTTTCTTCGGAGGCGCATCGTCCTTCATTTTACCGATTTCTAAGAAAACGTCCGCTAACGGCTGAAATTGTGGTCCCCAGTCAAGCAAGTAATCCCAGTTGTAACTTCCAGTCAACTCCTCTCGACTACCCACGATCGAGCTCAACGAACCCCCATACGAAGGGTGATCGTGACCCTCGTCGCCAAAAGGTCGAATGCCATCGATAATCGATTCATCTTCGTCAGCGTCAACTTCGGAGAGCTTTGCATACAATAAGTTGCCGACATCGACTCCTCCGTCGGCCTCCCCGCCTCCCTCCTCGCCGAAAACGTGAAGGCTTTCTTGACTTCCAAGCCGAGCAAGTATTCTGTCGATTTTGTCCGTGTGCTTATCGATTGCGAGGCCTTCGCCTTGCATCATGCTGCTTCCGTCGCTGATCGTCAGCTGAGAAACTTGATCAGAATCTTGTTGAATCCCAGAGTCCGGTCCAACCACAGTTTTGACGTAATTTTCCGAATGCAGACTTCCGATGTCGCCATTAACAAGTACAGTCGGGTGGTCAACCTCAAAATCGACGCCTTCAGAAGAGCCTCGGCCGCTCGACGCACTGTTCGGAGTGTCCGAAGAGTCGGTTCCGCGCGCAGGAGAGTCGCTGGGTCCGTTCAGAGGGGTACATTCTTGAGAGTAACCACGAGGCGTTGAAACGTTTTCAAGGGATGAGTCAACGTGGTTGATATTTCCATTGGGAGGTGGCGGGTGTACGGTGATCTCGTCAAACGAGCCGTCGTACCGCAAACGAGGATTCTGACGATTTCTTTTCTTCTTCTTCCGCATGTAAATAGCTACCACAACGACGACAAAAGCGATGAAAATGATTCCAGCCAGGACTGCTAAGCCGATGATTATTGAAGTGCTTCCAGATAATCCTCCCTTGTTACCACCCGTAACTCCTGTGGTTGGACATCCGGGACAGGCGAAATCGATTGCCACTTCTGCCCTGACCTTCCCGACCTTAGACTTCGGTTTACCACTATCGGCTTGTATGCGTAGCGTGACAGTTGTCACGTCGCTATCTCGTCTAACTCTCCGAGATCGAGAGTGCTCTTCGTTCACTTCGACACTTCTTCGGCTGCGCTTACTGCTAACTTCCTCAAGCGACCTGTTTACGAAGATAATTCCAGAAGTTGCATTGATTCCGAACACCTCCAAAGTACTGAACTCTATCGAATAACGCACGACTCCATCTTCGCCGCCATCTACGTCCGTCGCACTAACCTGGCCGACGACGTCACCAATTTTAGCGTTGCCCGGGATACCAAACGAGTAACTGGACTTGACAAACGCGGGCTCATACTCATCTACGCTCTTCACAAAAACCGTCAGGTTAATTTTGTTTGATAGCGGAGGGTTTCCAGAGTCTACAGCTGTAATTTCCAAGACGTAGAACCACTGGGTCTCGCGGTCAAAAGTAGCGTTGGTTTTAAGCCATCCACTGGGGCGATCGATGATGAACAGATTCTCCCCACTCCCCCCTGTGATGCTGTACTGCACCGCCCCATTGTTCCCCGAGTCGCCATCAACAGCGACGACTTTGTAGAAGGAGGTTCCCACGGGGGAGTTCTCCTCCACTGCAATGTTTTCCGGGTGAAGGATGCGGAATATAGGTTTGTTGTCGTTCAAGTCGCCCACTTTGATGACCACGGATGCGTATCTTGATGTTGAGTTGAGACCTGAAGAAGTAAAATACAAAGGTTAGTTAAGAATGCAGTTTGAACCTTTGGTCGCACGTGGGCGGTGAAATCGGGGATTGTGTTGATAGCAGCAATCTAAAAAAGACTTTTGTTTCTTGCCTAGCAGTATGCAGGACGCGTGTCACCACGAACTCAGTAAATATGACCTATGCTCGCCACGAGTCTCCCAGTAGCTCAGTGCTTTGATGCTTTGAATAAATGTATGTATGTATGTATGTATGTATGGACGGACGTCTGTCTGTCTGTCTGTCTGTCTGTCTGTCTGTCTGTCTGTCTGTCTGTCTGTCTGTCTGTCTGTCTGTATGTATGTATGTATGTATGTATGTATGTATGTATGTATGTATGTATGTATGTAACTTCTGAGACTGAGATCCTGAAGTGTCACCACTCAAAATGTTTGACATAGGAACTCTTAAGAGTGAAAAGGGTAATAAGAAATAGCAACAGAGCTGACCAAAATAAAACAGCTTTCTGACCTTGGTCCCTGGCTTCCACAGACAGCTGATGAGTCTTCATGTTCTCATGATCCAAATTCTTGATCGTCATTATGTCACCGGTCGTGCTGTCAATCTTGAAAGACTGTTTATCATTTCCTGACGCGATCGAATACACCACTCGTCCAAAAATGCCCGAGTCTTTATCTGTGGCAGTCACTCGAAGAAGCGTCGTCCCAATCGATACATCTTCGGTGACGTCTTCCGTGTATTTCGGGGGTTCGAAGACGGGCGGGTTATCGTTGACATCTGTGATAGTGATGTTTACTTTCACCGTGTGGCTCTTGTTTGTGCTATCATCTCTAGCTTCCACCACAAGCAAATAATTCCGGACCTTTTCGTAGTCTAAGCCCCGTTGATTGACTTCAATTTTCCCACTGCGACGCCCGATTCGGAAGAGCGACCCAGGATCACCATATCTAATGAAATAACCAATCTTCGCAACGTTGATTCCCGAACCGTCATCATCAACTTTGACCGTGAGGACTGAAGTTCCAGGTTCGCTGTCTTCAGGAATGCTCGCTTCGTACGACACCTTCGAGAACGTTGGTTGTCGGTTGATTCGGATCTGCACCGTGATAAAAGCTCGCTGAGGGGGCAAACCATGATCCGTAGCTGACACGACGATGGAATAAAGTGATTCACGTACGCCAACCTGGATCCTCTGCGCCGTGTAGATCACACCAGAAGTTGCGTTTATCCAGAACAACCTAACGGAAGTGACGAATGCATAGGTGAGTTGACCATTGGAGCCGCTGTCTTTGTCTTTCGCGCTGACGCGCAGGATGGAGGTTCCAGCAGCCGTGTCTTCAGACAGCATGGCTTGGTATGAATTGGTCAGGAATTTCGGGGCATTGTCATTCACATCTTTCACATTCACCACAAGGGTTGTCTGTGATTGATAGATGCCATCAGTGACATTGATGTGCAACACATAGGATGGTTTGACCTCATAATCTAAAGATTTGAGCAAAGTTATGTCTCCGGTGAAGCGATCGATGTGAAACACGCCCTGGCTGTTCTTGCCGTTGCCATAGGAGTACGCCAAGTTTGGGTTTTTATCTCTGTCTACAGCAACAATACGCTTCAGCACCGATCCAACCTTTACGTCTTCGTCAACGTCCACCTTGTAGGGCCCGTTGAATGCTGGGATGTTATCGTTAACGTCAATAACATTGACAAACACGTGACTCAAACTGGACAACGGTGGGCTTCCACTGTCAGTTGCCTTGACAACCAGGTCATAGAAAGGTCGTTCTTCACGGTCAATAGTGCCCTCCGTGGTAATAACACCCGTCTGCGAGTCAATGGCAAACTTGTTTTTCACGTTCCCTGACAAGAATTCGTAGGTTATTTTTCTGTCGTTCTCAGAATCCTTATCGGTCGTTGTAACTGTGGCGACAATTCTTGCTTGAAAACCGCCGGACAGGAACGCATCATCCTCTACGAGTTGAACGGAAATATTACCAGGATAAAACACAGGACTGTTGTCATTCACATCCGTCAAGTTCACATACAGCGTCAAGTAGGCATTGCTTGACGATAAGGTTTGGAGAGATGCAATAATATAAAGGCGAAAGTAACGCAATCTTTCAAAGTCGAGCTGCGCTGGATTACCAACAGTTACGATACCAGTTTGAGGATGGATGAAGAATGCGTTGCCATCATTTCCATCAACTATGCTGTACATGATCCCACCCGAACCACCGGTCCTCGTAGCCAGAACTCGAGTAACTTCGTGATTTCTCGGGCTATTCTCGGGAAGGGAAACGTACGCTGGCGTGCGGTTTACGAAGCTTGGCGGATCATCCGTGAGTTGACCAACGATAATCTCCACAATTCCTCGTCCGGTGAGATTGCCGCCGTCATCTGCCAGGATGTTTAAAATATAAGGTCCGTTTGGTATGTTAGTAACACCCTGCTTGACCCTTAACTCTCCAGAGTTGCTTGACATTTGGAAATATGGCTGGGAAGAACTGTTTACCAGTCTGTAAGTCAGTTGGGTAATGGATGGTGAATCCCTGTCTGTAGCTCTTACTGTTACTAGTAGTCCCCCTGGAGAAACAGGAGACTGGATTTGCCTGCGGTAAGGAAGCTGTTCAAACTCGGGGGCATGGTTGTTCTCATCGACGATTGATACTTTTACTTCAGCAGATGCCTTCCTCGGAACAACGCCCCTGTCGGTTGCGTAACAATTGAAGATGTACTCGCGCTTTACCGAGAAGTCGAACTCCTGCAGCGTGTAGATCACTCCCATTTTAGAATCGACCCGGAAAATGCCAAAGGTTTTATTGCTCAAGGAATACACCACTTCTCCGTTCATTCCCAGATCTCCATCGGTGGCTGTCACTGTGAGGATGGGAAAGTTAACGCGTGTAAGCTCCTGGATACTGACATCATAAGACGCTGGGAGGAACTCGGGCGTTTTGTCATTTTCATCGCCAACGAAGATTGTCACGTGAGCAGTCGAGTTATAAAATGGAGATGTGACATCGCTCGCTACTATTTGTAAATCATATCGAGCTTTTCTCTCTCGGTCAAGCCTGGTTGTTGTTGAAAGCTCCCCTGTGAACTCACCAACTTTAAATTTTCCATCTTCGTTGCCACTTCTTATAACGTATCGCAGTCGGCCATTTTGCCCAATATCTGGATCTTGAGCTGTTAAGACGTGAAACATGAATGGCGCTCGGTTTTCTAAGACAGTCAAATTCAAGCGTGAAGGGTTGAACACAGGGCCGTGGTCATTCTTATCTAGGACTGTGATTTTCACTGTGCACGTGGCCACATGAAAAGGAAACGCCTTGTCTTTAGCGTACACAGTCAGCAAGTAAACGTCCTTCTCCTCCCGGTCCAGAGAGGAATTCGTGGAAATCACTCCAGTATTCGCGTCAATAGTAAACTTTGACTTCACCTCTCCCCTCGGGATACTGTAGTCTAGGGCGCCATTTGTACCGCTGTCGAGATCATGCGCACTTATCTGCATCACAGTTGTACCAATTGGCTCGTTTTCGTAGACGTTGCCTAGGAACAGACTCTGGTTGAACTGTGGTGCGTTGTCGTTAACGTCCACAACAGATATCTTGAGCAGTTGATAGGAAGTGAGGGATGGCGAACCCTCGTCTCTAGCAGAAATTTTCATAATGTATTCCGGCTTGGTTTCGTAGTCCAGCCCACCTCGAAGCTTAAGGAGACCAGTGCTCGACTCTAAAATGAACTTTCCGCTGTCTCCTTGCTCGATACTGTACTTGACCTTAGCATTGTTACCAGAGTCCCGATCTATAGCAGTGATTGTTATGACTGGGTAATCGAACGGCTCATCTTCTAAGACAAACGTGTGGTTTGGCGACACAAATTCTGGCTTATTGTCGTTCACGTCCTCTACGATAATGAAAACTGTTATTGTGCTCGATAACCTCTCGGCCTCCGAGAAGGCCTGATCGGTCGCTCGGATGTTTAACGTGTACTCGTCAACCGACTCACGATCGATTTCTCCGATTGTCTGAACCATACCACTCGACGAGTCCACCCTGAACTTCGGAGGCCCAGGCGACTGTGAATCGATTGAATATCGAATCCAGCTGTTCTGACCGGAATCGTAATCGTGCGCCTTGATTCTCGTCACGTTGTAATTGAGAGGAACGCCCTCCCGCAAGGAAACCGTGACTGGGTTCCTGTCGAATGTCGGCCTGTTATCATTAGAATCCAAAACGTACACCGTGACATACAAGAAGCTGCTTTGGCTGTTTTGTCCTTGGTCTCTAGCCACAATCCTAAGTTGATACTTGCTCCTTCTCTCAAAGTCCAATTCTTTGCGAAGGATAATCACACCAGTAGTCTCATTAATCTGAAATACTGATCCGGCGTTACCTTGATCGATTGCGTAACGCACTTTACCATTGTTTCCAGCATCAATGTCCTTGGCTGTCACGGTAGTCACGACAGTTCCAACCGAAAGTTTTTCCGGGACATTCACGAAGAAGCTGTTGTTGACAAAGCGAGGCGGATTGTCATTAACATCCAACAAATCAATGAAAACGGTGACAATATTGTCCTTTGGAGGAGATCCATGGTCTCTAGCCACGATAAACAGTGTGTAACGGTCCCTTTTTTCGCGGTCTAATCTGGCAGCGGTGGTGATGTCTCCTGTCTGAGGGTCAACGCTGAACATTGCAGTTTCTGAATCCATGTGCCCGCTTGCAGCGGAATAGCTGATGTCACCATTTGCTCCGTAATCAGGATCATCTGCCACAACCTTGAGAAAAATTATTTATAAATCAGTACTCTGTATTCACTTTCTCATGAGCATACAGACTCATCAGTCAGTCAGTCAGTCAGTCAGTCAGTCAGTTAGTCAATTAATCAATCAATCAATCAATCAATCAACCAACCAACCAATCAATCAATCAATCAATCAATCAATCAATCAATCAATCAATCAATCAATGAATCGCTAACTAGCAAGTGTGTACTAGCAACATGTATACCTAAAGACCTAAAAGCTCATAGAACGATAGAAGTCATATTACTAAATAATTATAATAAATAACGATAGTAGTTTTCTAATACATGTAAATACATGTAAATACTAATGTTATTGACTTAAAGATATCTTAAGACTGAAATTAAAATTATTTGAAAAGTTACATGCTGATTATGTTTTGAAATTTGAAAGGAAAAAGTTCTCATATATCACTTTTTAACAAAATTGACTGACACAGATCATTGATAAAATGGTTACCTAATGTCTTCTGGGAGGCTCTTTCACAAAAATAAAGGATGCAGATTGTTATCAGTCCCTTGCATGGGGGTCTCGAAGGGGGTTAACAATAAGTCAAAAATTTTAACTGGTCGACTGTTAATGAGAGTTTTTGTTGTCAACCATAAGCAGAGATTTATTCACACTAGGCTAACCAAAAAATTTGATTTTAGTAAATTTCGGTTTGGCAGAAGTGTCTACACTTTAAACAACCCATAATTCCCAATATCAACATGCATATTCTCCTTGTTGTTCTTCAAGTATTTCTTACGGTACTAGTTGAGAGAATTTGCTTAAACATCAAGACTTTTTATCTTTGGTGATCACTTCCTTTATTCTCATGACTGTCTGTTTGATTATGTAGTGATACTGTAAGGAGAAATTAGGTACTGATCACTCTTGGCACTAAAAGGGTTAAAACAAAGCCACACAAACAAGCCAAAATAAAATGTTCATAACCACTGAAAACCAAGATCAATTTAACCTGACAGATGTTGCTATTTTGCTTTGAGCTTTGACAAAAATTCATCAAGCTCTAAGGCAGACTGATGGTGCTTTTAATATTGGCAAACTTTGATAAAATTTGGCAAGAATTTAAAATGGCATATGCGTTTGTAAAATTCAACTTTTGATCCAAAAAAATTTGCAAAGTAACATTTACTTTGAATGGACTCTTAGCTGACGTTGTCAAAATTCCATTTTTTGGTATTGTCAACTGAAGGGCCCGGTGGAAAAAGGGCGTAAGTGACGATTTGGGTTAAAATAGAAATTGCTCCTATTTAGTTGAACATTGGCACACAGGCTGGTTTTCATGCGAGGAACGCTGTTGCGCACTTATTTCTTGACCTGAGATCTAAAATTTGAAGAATTAGCGTATTACTTTTGCTTAAAACTGACACAAAGAAAACAACAGGACCGTGGATTCTAGGTTGAATTCCTTTGTTTTAGTTCAGGCAGAGAACAAAAGAAATCTTTCACGCATCACTTGAGCGAGTTCAGTTCAACAACACTTTTCACGCAAAAGTAATACGCTAATTCTTCAAATTTTAGATCTCAGGTCAAGAAATAAGTGCGCAACGGCGTTCCTCACATGAAAACCAGCCTGTGTGCCAATGTTCAGCTAAATAGGAGCAATTTCGATTTTAACCTCAAATCGTCACTTATGCCCTTTTTCCAACGGGCCCTTCAACTGTTAAGACTACACCCCCACTATTGATCTCTCATCTGTGGACAAGGGTGTTTTAGCCTACTTAAAAGACCATTGAACTCTCTCTGCAGTTACAAAAATGACCACATGATCACTAGTAAGTATGTATATCAGTTTGCTAACTGCAAACTGACTCTACGATTTGTGACACTAAATGAATTTCAACTCACAATCATCACAAAATTAATATCCTCAAACAATGCCATTACTGAAATGAAACATCACCCTGTACTAGTTACAAACACTGTCTTCAGAAAAAAATTGTTAACTGAGGACATAGGAAGTGACTGTGAATAACATTTCATACATCAAAAGTTAAGAGTTGCCAATCTTGGGTCATCTTGAGGTCAACATACATTTGTACTTGTTATCATGTGATCATTTCTTCTTCAAACTGCAGAGTAACATCAATGTTCCATGAAAAGGGCTGAAAAGACCCTTGTCCACAGATGCCTGAGAACAATATAATACAACGTTCTTTACAGGACCAAGAACGATTCAGTGAAGTGATGCCAACCATTTAGCTGAGGCAACTTAAGAAGCTGATAAAAGAAAAACCTGGAAAAAATTCAGGCTTGAACAAGATTTGAACTAATGACCTCTGCCAACTGGGAGCTGGTCATTTGTGAATGGGTATCACTTTAGTTGATACCATTAACTGTGATGGTTGTCATCATTTCATATTTCAGCCGCAGTTCACATATATGAGTATTTCATAATTATATTCACTCTCAAGGATTCCTTACCTTGACAACAAAAGACCCCACAGGGACATTTTCAAGTAGAGTTTTGGTGTAGTTGTTTTTCCTAAAAGTTGGTTTGTTGTCATTCACATCTTGGACAGTCACTGTGACACTAGCTGTGTCTGCCCTGGGATTAGCTCCATGGTCACTCGCCTCGACCATCAAAACATAGGATGACTTGGTCTCTCTATCTAGTACTTGATTGGTTCTAATAACGCCTGTATCCTTGTCAATCACAAACTGTGGAATGGGGGACTTAAACCTGTACGCAATCTTGGCATTACTTCCAGCATCAAGATCCGTTGCTGAGACTTGGCCAACAAGTGTTCTGTTGCTTTCATTCTCTAAGACAGGAAAAATGTACGACGGTAAAGTAAACTTGGGATTTTGGTCATTTACATCATCAACATAAACAACAACATCAGCTTTTGAGCTCTTGGGTGGATCTCCCTGATCTGTAGCAACCACGCCAAATCGGTAGACTGCCTGCTGTTCACGGTCTAGTTGTTTCTTAATGTAGATCCATCCATTCGATTTTAAGCCAAACAAACTGGTGTCAACCCCTGGTGGAAAGCTGTATAAGATCCTTGCATTGTCACCAGTGTCTGCATCTGTTGCTGATACATTCAGTATGTCTGTCCCTCCGGCTGTTAGCTCACTTACGTGTACAGAGTATGAGGAGTTGGGAAATTTAGGAGCGTGGTCATTCACATCAACAACATTAAGCCTAAATGTAGCTGTCACATTTAATGATGGAGATCCACCATCTTCAGCCAAGACTTGGATTACGTACTGTCGGGGGCCCTCAAAGTCAATAGCATGTGTCAGAGAAAGACCACCTGTATGACGATCCAGATCAAACGTGTTATTAGGATTGGAGAGAAGTGTGTACTGCAGCTGTCCATACACTCCACTATCAGGGTCATCTGCAGTTACATTGTAAAACACTTGTCCAACTCTGGTGTCTTCTAAAATTTTGACTGGAATTTCGCTGCTTGCAAATGATGGACTGTTGTCATTCAGATCAGTGACTGTCACGCTAACATTTGCAAACCCATAAAGAGGTGGCGTGCCACCATCCTTAGCCTGAATACTTAGCAGCAGATGTGGAAATTTTTCATGATCGACGTTACCCCTTGTGAAGATTGTTCCAGTTGAGTTGATTGTAAAAGCATTTTCCACATCACCACCTATGATGGAGTAGTATATGTCCGCATTTGTTCCCAGATCTTTACTTGACGCACTAACGGTGCCCAGAACTGTATGCAGAGGTGAATTCTCAACAATATTGAAGGAGTAGGAACTAGGTTGAAACACAGGAGGTTCATCATTAACATCTAACACTGTCACTCGAACAATGGCAGATTTTTTGGACTTTAATCCCCCACCGTCTGTAGCCTCCACTTCTAACTGATGAAAGTCTTTTGTTTCTCGATCAAGTTGTTTAAGCAGGGTTATTATCCCACTTGATGGATTGATGAAAAAGAGGCCATCACTGTTCCCAGATGAAATGGCAAAAGTCAGACGTGAAAACAAACCACTGTCATTATCTTTGGCTAAGATAGTTGCTAGAGGATCTCCGACAGTTAAGTTTTCATACACGGTCACGTCGTAAGTAGTTGGACTTATGACTGGATAGTTATCGTTGACATCCTCAACAGAGACGTTCAGATCAGATCTTGCAACTCGTCCTCCACCATCAGCAGCCAAGACTTTCAACATGTATGAAGATTGAACTTCATGATCAATCTGTCCTGATTTTGTAACAAGTCCAGTCTTAGGGTCTATGACAAAAGGAACTTCTCTTTGGTGTGTTTCCAGAGAATAGCGTACCACTCCATTCAGGCCGCTGTCGATATCTTTAGCTGAGACCTGAGTGACTCTTGTCCCATTTGCTGTATTTTCAGCAATGCTAGCAAAGTATGTATCCCTGCTAAACACTGGGTCATTATCATTAGTGTCACTTATATTAATGAACACCGTACAGTTGGCGCTTAACGATGGCACACCTGAATCAGTCACAGTAACATTTAACACAACTTGGGGAACTTTCTCACGATCCAGCAATGCTGCCGTATATATTTCACCAGTTGTCGGATTGATTTTGAACCATGTGTAGTAAAGAGAGGCATCTGCTGTGTAAGTGATGTTGTAAATCAGCTTAGCATTTGAGCCTGCATCTCTGTCAGTGGCATGAGCTGTGACTACACTTGTGCCGATAGTAGCATTTTCAGATAACGCAGCATTAAAAATAGCTTGATCAAATTTAGGATAGTTGTCATTGATGTCTCCTACGTTTATTATAAAGCTGTCCTCTGAAATTTGCTGGGGTATCCCTCTGTCTGTAGCGACAACTTTTAACGTATATCGCGGTTGTGTCTCCCTGTCTAATTCTTTAGCAACTGCAATAATGTCAAGATTATTACTGGGATCCGATTTAGCACTGAAATGTCCGTTACCTCCTTCCAAAGTCACATCAACCTCGCTATTTTTCCCGGAATCTTTGTCGGAAACATAAATGCGAGCAACCGTAGTTCCAATACCAGCGTCCTCAGAAACTTGATAACTTCCGCCGAGCTGGAATCGCACTTGAATATCGGGTTTGTTGTCGTTTTCATCCCGTACATGAATTGTTACAGGAGCACGTGAAAACATAGCTGAACCAGGATTCACTGCTCGTACATAAATATCGTACTTTTGTTTCTCTTCGTAATCAAGAAGTACATTGTTCACTATAACGCCGGTTTTCGAATCAACACTGAAGATTCTCTGAGGGTCCGAATGCGAGCCACGCTCGATCGAATACTCAACTTGACCGTTCGTGCCAATGTCTTTGTCAGTAGCAAAAACTTTGAGAATCGATGTACCCACTGCAGAATTTTCATCTGTGCTGGCTGAATAAGAACTGTTTACAAACACTGGTCTATGGTCATTTACGTCCCCAACTGTAATATTGAGCAGCGTGAAGCCGCGTTGCGGCGGATTGCCGCCATCACTGGCGGAAACATTCAAAATGTAAGAATCACGCGTTTCGCGATCGAGTTCTTTTCCGGCCGCCAAAATAAGATTTGCACATAATGCTCCAGTCCTGTCTGTGAACGTATTCAGCGTGAAGGTGTCTCCAACGTTTCCAGATAAAATTGTGTACGTCTGGGTGGAGTTTGAACCGAAATCTCTGTCCACTGCCTTGAGTTTCTGCTGCACGGGAAATCCCTCGTCGAATTTCAAATTATAAACAGCTTGTGAAAATGTCGGAATGTTGTCGTTTGAGTCGGTTACATTCACATAAACCGTATGAAAGGTAGATTGTAAATTATCAATTAATATAATGACGTAACTTGCAACGGTTTCCCGGTCTAAAACAATATTTGTGGTGATCGTTTTCGTTGATGTGTCCACGGTCAAGTCCTGACTCGGGCTCACACCGAATACATAATCGAAGGTGATGTGTGACAGACTCCCGACAACAGATCCTTTAGGCATTCCTTCACAAATATAGAAAGTGGTCACTGACGATGCATTCGTGTAACACGGGTGCAGATCAAACACACACGTCGTCCATAATAACACCATATACCACAGCCAGAGTTTAGTTTTGAATTGGCAAACATTCCAAGGAATAATGCACGTCCGTTCCAAATGAGAGTGACGCATGGTTCATTTCTCTCACTCCAGCTAAACAACGCCGCTGTTACATTCCATATTATAGCTCCATTAATTTGCAGGAGAATTGAAGCACATCTCTAGGCTGTACGGCAGGAATCTAAGCCTTGAATTTACTAAACGTAGCCATGTTGGACTCGAATCGCCAGTTATCAACATATAAAACAACCATCGACTACAAAGGACTACCGTTCGCAATCAAAACGATGAAAAATACCGTCTAAATCCTTTCTGACGTTCTGTTCACGTGTATATCTGCACAGGGAGTCCTCGCCTGGCGGTCCAAAAGTTCCTGAAAAGAGGTTATTCTGGTAAAAAACCACTTTCAAAGGATGCACTTCAAACGAATGATATACACCACCGAGTTGGTCAGCGTTCTGTATGAATGCATATTGTCACGTGATCAAACCATTGTAATCAAATAGTTTCAACACTTGACTGGTTTTCAAGAATCTAAAATTTCATTTAAAAATGATCATTAACGACAGTGAAAAAAGGAAACAATTTAGTTTTCCTCAGTTATTTTAGACTCCAACTGTGAATGCTTGACATTTTTCACTCTAAAACGTCTTCATTTTCTGTTTAGACACTTTTAGGCAAAATAGCATTAGTCCTAGAGAGGTGACCGTTAAAACGTGTTAACGATGTTAATGAATGTTTCTTTAGTGTAGGGACAGAGTCGTTGAGTGGTGTAACAACACTCATATTCAAATGTAGACATATCTTGACGAAAGAAGAATTTTGAGACCACTTAAAAAGTCAGGCGCATTGATCTGATTGACTGTACAGCCATTATTTGCGACAGTAAAGTCGTAATTACTTTTCCAAGCTCTCGAGATCGAAGACAGAAGCTGTCAACAGAACGATTCTCATTGGTTGATCAGGCTTTCGGATAATCATCAAATGTAAATTGCAGATTGCATTGTTGCTAGGCAACCCAGAGTAATGTACATTTACCGCGGAAATGCAAACAATCAGAGAGGAAATATTCAGGTTAAAATTGCGAGCTTCGGATTAAACTGGAAAAGAATTCTTATGTGTTAAACTTTGCCTTAAGTTTTCTCAACAACAGTTGAAAGATCAAACATTGTGGAACACCCGAGGGCATACTAAAAAAATTTGAATTTGCGGGTAACCTAAAATCAAGCGTCTTGCACGTAGTAATAAGACCTTTGCCCATTCGAGCGGGACCGAACCCTAAACTACGAAAAGGCCTGTGTTTCATTTTGGAAAGAAAAAGCATGGAAAAGACTTGGATTTGAAGTATTTGTTTTTGTTTTCATACATAAAGAGAATAAAGGGAAATAAAATCGTATCTCTCTAATTCAGGAGTATTTTATCCAAAACCATCGGAAGCTCCCATCACGAAAACTATTCCTCCATAGTGCTAATTACTCCCAATCTAGTTCCTTTAATCGAAAATTAGGATTAGTACATCACTGTTTTACCGAATGTTAACTTACTGAATTGAACTAAGAAAATTAACAGTTGCTTTCACCGGAAAACAACAAATTGTGGTATATATTACACCTTCGGCCTGTTGACAAGCCATGAACAGAAACCAATATAATGCCGAACACCCTCGTACGTGTTAACAAACGACTTTTGTGTAAACCCAATTCTAAAAGCCTTTATTACCGCAGCATTGTGGGTTCATCGCTTGCATGGCTTTGAACAAAGCAAATACAAATATTGAATTTGCTGTAGAACGTATTATCTAAATATTATCCTTCTTAGATAGCAGAATGGAACAGTGAAAAGAATTTAAGGTATGGCTTGTGTAAATAGACAAGCCCCATTTTGGAGAGTATTTTGGAGTACATAAATAGGGAAGCTTTTAAATGTTTTTGCTTGAGCAAATAACCATTATGGGAAAGATTCACAATGGGTAAACTGGTATACAATTCTTTCTGTTATCGGACCATTCGCGAGGTCAATATATGGGCTGGTATATTTGACATTTACACTCAAACCTTAATATTCTAAAGCCTTTTAAATATTCTACGCGCTTTTTTGCAACGAACAAACGAAACAACGTCAATAAAATGTTCCCTAAAAAGAGTTCGACAAGACTAAATATATCTTCTACTCTGCAACAATCACACGGCACTTGAAGTTCAATAAACAATTCCATACAATGACATAGTAAAATCGGTTCGCCCTGGCGTGCGCGTATTAAGCTCGATATGTCGTTGGTCGGTAACTGTGAATTTTCCGATATCCAGTTTGCAAGACCTAATCACATTAATTTTGTCACGCAAAACTTAAATCAGCGCATTTAATTGGAATTGAGCTGGCTGAAGAACAAAAATAGCCTTAGAAAAATGTCTGCGTCTGGTCAGATTGGCAAGGTTAAAAAGTTTCTAATATTCATAAGAAGTGAGTATAAAAGTAGGAATTGCTGAACTTGAGACCTCTTGTGTAGATCATGGTAGTATTGGTTGAGGTCGCAATAGATGACTCTGTTGGTTAAATTTTCATGCGTCCCTCTCACAGATTTAATATAATTGTCGATAACAAAAAAAAAATTGCCGTGTTTAACTGAGCAATGGTGTCAGGTGATTAAAATAATTCTTGTGCCTGTTTCTGTCACAGTTTTGGACTGTTCCACGTCGCAATTGAAGCTGGTTCCTCCTTTGAAGACCTCTGAAGCCCTCTTTTCCGCCCCGGAAGGATAATCTTAAATCAAATAGTGAGTGTGAAGTGCTGTTGCCTTTACCAACTCGTAGAGTTACTTAGCTGTTACGGCAAATAATTTTAACACGAAATCAAAACCGTAGAGGCCCGGGTATGATTTTAGTTCCGGCATCCCGGTTTTGAAATACACCTTCGTGGGAAATTTAATGTCCGGTTTCTACTGGTACGGCGATGTCTAATGTATCGATTTTCAAGCAAAACACTGGGCCTTTTCTGTGCAGGCAAAAAGACTTTTGTCTGCACAGTAAACAGACATTGAAAGTTAAATGTATATACGTCGAAAGACGAGCTGAATTCGTTTCTTCAAGAAGTAAACTGAAAGTACGTGCCGTATACATCCGAACAATAAGGTAAATACCATTTGTTTTTCAAATTAGAGTGGTTTTTCAGTTCCTTGTAGACCTTTTAGGAAATTAAAACCAGACCGAACTGAGACCGGTAACAAACTGAAAACAACCAAAATAGACAGGCGATCAAACTGTAAAGCAAAAACCAGGACAAACGCAGGAAAAGTCGCAATTGGCTTTGGCTTGGCACGGATCGGTTTCGAAGACAACATGATAAGTCATCACAGCTCTCATTGGTCGATTTTAGAGCACGCCACACGGGTTTAATTTGTTATAACTGAAGAGCCTTGGAAAACGTAAAACCAAAGGGAAATATTTTCGATTGGAAAATCACTATTAAGCTTGTTTTTAAGAACCTGTCGCGTAATCTGTTGATCCTGCGGTCGGACATGCCGCAACGCCAGGCGAAATTTAGTTGACACTAACGATTGGCTGAAATTCCTGCTGTTAGAATAATAGAAAACGGGGCAAAGATGCGGGCGAAAACACGAAGCTGAACGATCCGTAAACCAGAGACATCCCTTGCATGTCCATGGGAACAAAAACAAAAACCTCTCCCATGCTTTTATAGACATTACATGACACTGCTAAATACAGTTAAACACTGCGTAGAGAGTAATTAAAGTGAGCGACTCGGCTGGCGGGCAATTAAAAATATTAAGCATATTGCATGTATCGTATCTTTTATAGAAACCTTGAGAAAAACAAAGTAGTATTTTTAACAGCTTCATTTTGTATATAGCACCATGGTTACTATGTGTCTATTTACCAGCATTCGATATTGCGTGTATTTTGGACTGACTCATCTTTGCTCACCGCGGCACGCATAAAATCCGTCCAAATCTGAGGGCTTTTTTATTAGTTCCAGCTTGTTTTAATTCACGCATGCCTGGTAGAATACGTGCCCTCAGGGATGATTTTCATGAATTGAGTAGCGCCCCAGTTAATTAGCTACAATTATTGTTGATGAAGCCACTTTGAATTATAAGAGCTTTGGTGCTCGATCGAGCTAAAAAAATGTTCCTTATACAAGAAGAAAAGTCGGTGAAAAACCATTCCGGCACCACCAATTTGGTTTGCCCAGGATGTGATGGTTGTTAAAACGTATAGGCAGGACATTTATGCGTAGCAAAGTTCACTATATATTTGGAAAACTGTTTAGTTACGCGAGTTCGTAATATAGCCACAGTACAATATGCCGGATTATCGATCTGTAGTTTAACAATCTTCGGTTCAAGGTTTAGGATATAGAGCACTGAAGTCAGCGCCAAACGGTTGTGTTCAATATAAAAGCGAATCCCACCGGATTCGCTTAACCTTTTCGCAGGCTAAACACCAAAGACCACCCTTATTAGATTTTACTTTTACTATCTATTTTCACTAGACCGTCTACAGTTGTTGTTGTCGTTGTTTTATTTTGATAACATAAAAATCCTTTAGTGAAAATGCGGTGAAGTATTTTCTTAAGTCTCGCCAAGTGCGTCAAATTTCGGGATCACAGTATTGGAATTTTAAAACTAGCCTCAGACTCCATTCGCAGTCTATTCTACTGAATCTCAAAATTTAATTAGAAATAAGGGTTTCGGCTGCTCTATGTATTTACCATTGCACACCCTTGAAAAATGGCCTTTGTACATCAATATTTTTTCATTAAGCAAAAACCGCAAACCCTTGGTAAAGGATTTCTCGGTGGCATTTTAAAGTAGGAACTCTTGTCATCATGACAGCCTAGGTCTCACTCTGAAACCGCGATTTACGCAAGCGGAAATCACTGTCCAATCTGTGGAAATTCGCCGCCAATTAACACGGATCGAACCACGATATAAAATAAGAGGACTATCGTTAAGCACTCGATCTAGGTTGATAATAACAAGATAAAACTATATTCCTGATTCCTGCTTATCTTCTTAGTTCGGCCATTGACTTGCATTGGGAGTGTGTAAAGGGGTAAAAGATGGGACAGGCGCGCTGAGGAATATCGGATACGGATACGTGTTGTTAAAAATTTCGCAATTTTAGTCCGGTTTTCTGGTTTGCAGAGGGATTTCGGTTGGTATTTGTGGGGCGGGGCGGGTTATAATATCTATTAAGAAAATCAGCCTGAGTATTTTTAGATAAAAACTGAGGTGTGGTATTTTGAGGGTCGGTGTTGACTCTACGGCATTTTTTGGGGGGGAGGGGAGGTTTAGCTTTTGGCATTATTCATTCTTTCCTCCTTGTCACCGTGGTGGTGGTGGGATAATAGTCCAGATTGTTTTGAGAAACACGAGTTTTTACACTTAAGTGCAGAGAAAAGCTATCCCAAAACTGCTAAGTCTATTCTTGCGACGAATACCCCAGTTCTGTCCAATAAACTGCATCAGTTGGGATTCAAGAAGCACAGTATAATAGCGTTAGCTTACATGTTTGGTGCCCAAAATTGGTTGGTTATCATGTTCACGATGACCGTGAGAAAGTTCAGTCATTTTTTCATGTAGGAAAGTAGTCAATTTCACGGGATTTATTGAACATTCTCGCTTGTTACAATATGTGCAAAATTAAAAAAGAGTTAAAAGGCTGCTAATAAAATATTTGCAAAAAAAGCCTAATTTTTTTGACTTATTTAAGTCCACAAGTTAAGTTTTGGTCGATTATCCCAATTCCGTGATCTGTGATATTGAATTTACACTGGCATGCCATTTTTGTGATTTTGTGCGTCGGTTTGCTGTTTCTTTTTCTTTTCCTTTTCCTATCTGTTCTGACATCAGAACATTGGATAGCTTTTTCAGTTTATAATCCGGGCGCCTTGGTAGTGTTTATTTGACGGGTTTGATCAATGACTCGGATTGGGGCCATCGGATAACACCAGCAAGCGCGCTTTTCGACTCTTTCAATCCAACGACCACAGCTTTAAGTAGAATAATGGATGCTCCTACCTGACATCCACGGATTAAATAGTAAGTTGCCAATTAAATGAAAGCAGTATCGAGCAGTACTTACTCAGTTCCTGTGCTGCTGTTTATCACGTTGTACGAGGTGGTTCTTTCAAGTCGTTAGGTGAAATCGTAAAGTGCGAGAAAATTCAAAAGCTTTTGAAGGGCAGTACTTTCTTTTGACGCTGTTTATTATGCTGTAAGAAGTGGTTGTGTCGGCTGTTGAGTCTGTGGATGAAACCCTAAAATGTGCCCATCTGTTGTTCAGCGTTTAGTAAAATAAAATGTGCTTTTTTCACTATTTTTTTTTAGTATTGAACTTGGACACACTTGGCAAGGCAAGGCAAGGCTAATTAACACTGAAAGTACAGAACCAATATTTCTCTAAGTGGTGATTTTTGACACGCGAGTGGTGTTTTTCTCTCTTATTTTCAATTCTCAGTTCATCTGATTCCTGTTTGGTTAAATGTATGTTTTTCTTGTTTAACAAAAGCCTTTCTACCTCCTGACTTGTCAGAAAGTTCGTACGGCTTGTAAAAATTTAGTGCGTTTCTCTCATCTAGCAAACAACGCAAATGAAAAATTCCCGACCACCGATGTTTCTTGTACGCGTCTTTACGCGAGCAGTCGGGATTGAGGAGTTGATTTAAGCTTTTCAGCTTTCTCCAATACATCGAGACATTTTTCCGGACTTTTTTACTTATTATACTTTATAACATGTTCACAATTCGCGTTAATAGATCAAATATATCCAACGAATAAAATGACGCACTCAGTGATGCTCACGTGGGGTCGTGTTTTAAGATGGAATCCATCAGGAAATTGAGTAACCAGTGGACAAAAACCTTGTACCAGAATAATTTAAAGTTTATCGCATTCTTTTTTACACTTTTTAAGAGCTATAGACGTAATTAGTAATCTGTAATAACACCAAAGACAATTTCTTATGGGAGCCCGTGAAATTAAATTTCAAATTTATTTTCTCGGGCTCCCATAAGAAATTGTCTTTGGGGTTATTACAGATAACAAATTACATCCATAGTTCTCAAAAAATGTAAAAAAGAATGCGATATGCTTTAAATTATTCTGGTACAAGGTTTTTGTCCACTGAAAATTAAAATTACTCAATTTCCTAAAGGATTCCGCCTTAATTTGTTACAGTTTCTTTTTATCGATCGCCTATTTCCTACACGTGGTGTGAAAAAAGGCACAAACGCAAGTACAAGAGGTACACTAAAGCGCCAAAAAATAGGTGCAGATAATTAGAAAATTGAGTGAAAAAGGCAGTAAGATTAAGTGAAACTTGCAAAATTTTTGATGTGCGGTTGCAAAATAAAATAATTAAAATAAAGCTTAATTGTCGAAGATTTATATGTCGTTTATAAACAATCTCACGAGTTGATCGAACAGGAAATTATATTGGTACACGCATCAACCGGAAAGAACAAAAAAAGTAGGGCAAGTGGATCGGTAGCCCACAGTTTCCCGTGCATTTGGTAAACACTTCTGATGCATAAAAATGAATCCATGCTAGCTCTCATTGTTCTATTTTTGTCTTATTTTCTGTCAGTATGCAATCCATCGCAGGGCACGCAGCCCAAACGTCATGTTTTCCTTCAAGGGCTCACTAAGCGCACTGCGTACTTGAGATATGTTGAAGGGTGTTATCTCTCCAATTTGGCAAGTTCATGTGGTATTTGCATAGGGCTGGGTCGAAGGAGTCGGTTAAGGGAAGTGTTGGCTTTTGTCTGTATATATAAGGCTTGAATTCAACGACAGTAGAAGAAGAACTTTGGTATTAACGCTTTTATTGAAACACAGCTCAATCCTACTGAACAAACATGCGTTCTTGATTGCTTCAAAACACCTGTTTGATTTATCCGATCTCGGTAAACAAAAGAAAAAGACGAGCACAGTAATTAACTGGCAGCAAAAACACTACCATGTCAGGCAACAAGCTGGCGAAACAGCCAAGAAAATGGATGCTTCCCACAAACCCTCTCCACCTTTTAAATTAAAATGCCGATAACTGAGCGCTAATGTCTCGCACTCTACTGTAAACGCGGCTAATACATTTTCCTTGACAGAGGTAGACTCTAAGCAACATCTAAAATGCAACGGTCGTCCTGCAAGGAGCTAGAGAAAGATATTTCCAGAACTGAAATCTTCGCTCTGAATTTCAAACATGTTTGTTAAATTGGAATAAATTGTGCAAAGTTTCGGCTTTCGAGCAATTTTGTTTATCAAAGAAGCATCTTTTGATATTTTGAGCATCCTTTAGCATGCAATTTGGAAACGGGAGTCATGGACGGTTAGTGGGCAATAAGGCCCGTCAATTTTAATGTATCAGCAACGGTAGGTTCCAAATGATCTGTTAAATCTAACAGTTTGTAATATCTTGGTTCGAGCCCTTAAATCGCGACACACGTCACACTGGAGTATATAGCGCCGACACCGTTGCTGCAAATACACCAAAATACGATAAAACAAACATACCAAGAGGATGGTAAAAAACATTGTGGTTTACAGAAAGATTTCTCAGTTCAACTCCACCCTTCTACATACAAAATAACTAAAGGTAACCCGAGGATTGGAATAAGTTTTAACCTGTTGATATTTAACCAATAGCAGAAATCCACTTTGTCGAGAGTAATGCACTGCACGTGAACAAGAGAGTGTTTGACGTGAATCACCTCACATTCTCTTCGAATATTGTATATATTGAGATCTATCGACATGATACTGAGTAGAGCTCTTGTAAAATTGTAGATAAAAACACAATAGAGGCAAACGAAAATACACGCTCGGAGACTTGTTTTCAAAAACAACCAAATGCCTTTCTTACCGGTCTCTTCTCGGTAATGTTCGCTTATCTTCTAAATATTCATTTTTGGCCGTAAGGTGGGGAAAGTTTACTTCAAGATCCAAAATGAGAACACAACGAAAACAAACTCAGATTATAGTTCCAATTGAGTGCACGTACGTGAAGGCATTTAACACAAGAGCCTATATATTACAATATTCATCTGAAAACTGAGTTCGTTTAGTAAATTGACTGTTAACTCAAACACTGATGTAAAAAGTCACGGGAACATTTGAGTGAATCGTGCAGTTTTCTCACTTTATTTTATTCAGTTTTTGACAATTTTATTATTACATAATTAGTACGCACGAAAGGTAATTCTTCCCCTGTAATCAACTAAACTAGTCTCGTAACATTGTTGTTCACTTCTCTCTCCATTTTCTTCTTCAGTTTGTATATTAAGCCTTTACCAATTCCCAGAAGTGCCAAAAAATGAGACGTGAAAACGCCAACCACTCTGGCGGGAACTGCATTTGTACTGCGCAACAGCTTCATTTAGAAATGCAACACGTTGAAACTTCTTTTACAAGATTCTACTCATGATCGGATTATACCACTTGTCCGTGAGGAGTCAAGGGTCAAAGGTGATAATGTCAAATACAAACTGATCTCAAAATCAAAAGAAACTCTTAAATAAAGAAGAAACAAGAGAAATACTGGGAAGGCAAAAAGTAGTCAAGATAGGGAGGCATGGGAAGACTGCATCGGATTGCAGAAGGGACAACTCATGATCAGTTTATTTTAATCGGGCCAAAGAATTGTAAACTATTCCACACTGCATCCATTGTCACACCGCAATAAGATTGGGGATAAATTTGGCTCCCGTTCGTTATGGTGTTACTCAGTTTGTTCTCGTTGACCAGGCTAACGATGGACTCCTCCCCAATACTAACCACTACCTATTAAAGGAGACCATCGTTAGATTCTCCAAGAAGTCAGCCCCCCCAAACCAAGTCATAATTCCCCAAAACTAAACCGAAACCCAGCTCTCCAAGTCTGGCAAAGGGATTCTTCGCCTAACCTTACAGTTGCTCTTGTTCATAAGATCTCTTCCCACGGTCGACTGCAGGGAATGCACACACAAACCGTTTCAGCTGGTTAATATCCTGCCATGAACAGGACGGTTCCGTACCGATGTTTGAGGCTAGCCGAGCAGAGGCTCCAGCCGGATTTAAGACTTTCGCTAATTGCATGTAGTATAGGGCTGTGTGACGCCTAGTCCAGCCAACATGATCCATGATCTCGGCCAGGTCCGCACCTGTAAGAGCTAAAGTGATCGCACAGCCGGAGCGGAAACCATGGAGCGTCTCACCGTTATCTGCATTCATCTCCTTAAGGTAACCCTTTAAGCGTGATTCAGCTGCAGAGGAAGTAAAAGGGGCGTCTTTTATGCCCAAATCAGGTGTGATTGGACGAAATAAGTAACCGCGCGTTAAATCCACCCTTATATCACGCGTCACCTCCATATAACGCTCAATGCCTCGAACAGGACAGATTTCCGCTTGCGCATTTCTCCTCACTCCAAACACATTCTCGTCCCCATCCCTTAACGTCTTTCCCCAAATGTGATTGAAGAGCAAACCGTCGTTATTGGGGAAACGTAGGATTTCAGGGACCTTAATCTGTCCCAAGTCCCCAGGTCGATCTCCACTAAAGAAAACTAGTTTAAAATACGCCTGATCGCGGGCTATCACAAATCTATCAATCGCTCTGTCAGAGTCTCGCAATTTTTTGTCTAGGTGAGAACACAATTGTGTTAGCTTATCAACGAAGAAAGGGGTGGCCTGCCTTGGTGTTACCCGTGCCTGTAATTGTTCCGCGGTTACCAGCCTCAAGAAATCCTTCACCGACTTGTCAGAGGCTGGGTTGCCCAAGCCTAGACGCTTGTCCCACTCGCCGTCTCGTCCAATGGAATGGAGAATAGCTCGAAGCTTCCCGACATAAGAGTCTACCGTCTTATAAGATAGACGTACAGGACATCCACAAGTATATCGTCCCGCTTGGTCAATGTACTTACAGCCATTACGGTGAATCTGAGTTTTTCCATTCTTGTCTTTAAAGACAAGGAACCGGCAAATATCCCGTGGAGTCACAGTGGCTAGTGTGATATGGCGGGGAAGTGAAGCAAGAAAGGTTTCAAACTCCTTTCTTAGCGAGTCCTTCTGTTTAGCATAGCTGGTAGCACGATCAAAGTCCATTAATTGACGTAAGCGCTGGTCGATGCTCTTCAGATCGATGTCAGTCTTGTCAATATGAAACGGTGTCACGATTTGTCGGTTATAACCACAACGTTGGCAGAATCTAAAATCCTGGTCATTCGCATGTGAGCATTTTGGACATCTAACAGAAGGTGTAAACAGCTTGGCAACGATGGGGAGATCCTAAGTAGAGAAAGGACGAGAGGCTTGTAGTCTATCAAAAACACTCTTTATTCTCCTTTAATATCAAATTTCGTATTTGCATACCCCAGGATTATACAAGGGAGGGAGAGAATTTCTTATTCTGACTAAGGGATCCCAAATTCCAGGTTTTTTTTTTTTTTTAACGTCAATTTAATATATTGCTAGTGTTTCTGAAAGATTGCTACTGACACAGACAAACTCAGAACTCTAAAGGAAAATCTATCTGGAAAGCCCACAAGTCCGCTGGGATCCCGCTTTCTCCACTCCAACCTTTCTTAGAGGGTGATAACAAGGCTTGAGAATCACCTGCACCTGCCAGCTTCTGCGCTTTTCTAGAAAAACCGTTGTAAAAGAGGCCACCAGTACTTTCTCGGGTATGTATCCAGGACCACAACTGTGCATGGTTGCCTATAGGACTGAAGGAAGCGCAAGACTGGGCCGACTAAAACATTTGGCGGAAAAACATACGGACGCTGCATCACTGTCGAAAACTGAGTCAAATCTTGCGCTAACAAGTTCACACCTATCGAACCAGGCGAAGGAAATGGCGTGAAATGGGGGAGAGAACGCCCCAGCCTATCAAGCATGGCGTTGGAATCGAGGGCCATCAGATCACACGTGTGGCCCTGTCCACCACCGAACCTCAGTTGTACTTCATTCCAGATCTCCGATGTGAGTGTATGGTCTAAAGATGACAATCTGCGAGAAGGGGCGTCCGCTGGATTTTCTTGAGACGGAACGTACAACATGTGCAGTAGGATGTTCAGATCCATAGTAGTAAAGAACAAAGCCTTTATAGCATTGTTCAAGTCACGACCTTTACCTCCTTGATTATTCCATGCATACATGACCGCCAGGTTGTCAATCATTACATCGACGCGACAATCCTTGACAAGGTCCTTAAATGCATGTAAGACCTTATTCACAGCAATGGCCTCCCTAGTCGCAATGTCCAACATCATCTCATCCTTTGACCAATAATCAGATGTTTCCTGCTTCACAGCTGTGGAAATGACCCCTCCCCATCCAGTTTGGGAGGCATCCGTAGCTAACTCAATCTGAAGATGTCTCTCTTCACGCCAAGGAAGGGGGTCGTCCCACTCTTCTAGAAAAAGCCAATGGGCAATTTCATCGCGCAGAGCACCCTGGACCGCAATTGGTTTCAACGTGCGCATACCGATAGAAATTGCCGCTGACATCTCCCTGGTGAACAGACGGGCCGCCAGAACCGCAAGGGAGAAGGAGACACATTTACCCACCAATCTCTGGAGCGTCTTGACCGATACATAACGTGAGCTTAACGTTTCCCGGATGAGCCCTACAAACTTGCGCTTCTTCTCTGGGATCAGGCGGAAAACTTCGCTACCGGAGTCTATCAAGAAACCGAGATAAGGGACCATCTTCTGAGGAATTAAAATTGACTTTGATAAACCAAGGAAATACCCTAAGCGTACCAAATGAAATGCTACGAGAAACACTGCTGATTTAGCAGCCGCGAGGTTGCGCTCATCAATAGAATCTAAAGTGTCATATTGTCCCTTGTCAAGCGACACCTGGAGCTGGCCATTATGTCTATCATCGATATACAAGAGACACGGAACACCTAAGGAGCGTAGAAAATTTGACGCCATAAGGCCCGTCGAGTGATATACATAAGGTGAGATTTTCCAACCAAATGGTAGTGTATTATAGGTAAAAAACCAACCGCCCCACTGGATACCAAAATACGTGCGGCTTTCTTCAGAAAGCAAGAGGTGGTCACATCCTGACTTGTCGTCTAGAACTGTCTGATAGGAATCCTTGAAGACATACCGGGGTAAGTCGGTCACTTTGTCCAACGAGAAAGGCTTCTCCAGCATCCACAGGTTTAAATATCGCGCATCGTGACACAGTCTCGGCATCGTAGGCTCAACTGTTAACGGTAAAACGATATGAGGTGGACTTACTTGACCAACCTTGCCCACCAGAGAAATCGCACCGGATTTCAGGCGACTTAGTAGCGTTATTCTAACAAATTCTCCGAACTGTTTGCACGATACGTTATTCTTAAACAACCTGTGGGGTGGCTGATCAGAATCGTAACGCTCCCCCTTAAACGTTCCTTTAAAATGTCTGAAATATGGGAATATTGACACCTTATTCCCAATCCACGACAACACCTGTTCCTGTTGTAAAGAAGGAGCTAATTTTGCGATTTCTGCCCAATTAGCTGCATGTTTGTGGAGCTCCCCTGCCATAAAATGATCAGGATCTCGGAACAGTAGCTCATCTACGTGCCCAACGACCTCTCCCTTTTCAACTAGACGGGCTTTCTGCCCCAACCGGTCATTTCCTGTCCACTCACTGCTGACCGATACGGGGTTTCCCCTTATGTCTACCCACTGTATCGCACCTGCGCAAACATCAGCATTACTGATGAGGTTGTCAAAGTTATCATCTTTTTCCCATGACCAGAATATCGCCTAAAGGGAAAAAAGGAAAGGAAAAAAAAAAAGGAATCTTATTTACATGTACAAAGACCCCGTACAAGTCAGCAGAGAGAGGACAGCTTTGACCCAGTATGACCGGGAGGGTGTTGAGATACCCCGTTTTCAAAACTCTCAACTCTCTGTGACCAGAGTACAGTCGAAGTAAAATACCGGAAAGTGAAAAGGAAGGGATATTCGCACCAAGGGCAAATCCCAAGAAAAAAAAGGGAGAAAAGAGGGGTATTGGGTTTAAGTAGGTATAGAAGCATATATTTATTTCACTCCTCTGTGATGTTTAGTTGCTCACTTGAAAACCCTCATGTAAAACTTTATTAACTTGACACAACGCCTCGCATCGGATTAAATCAAACAACAATCAACTCCAAGATCCATTTAATTGTACTTGTTACAACCAAGAAAAGAATATATACGTATTTGTGGAACAAAAGGAAAAAACACGCCTTGCTTCTATTTAATTCCAGATTCTCTATTGCTTATTGTCCCTAGCGCGACCACGGGTCGCCGGGGGCTTTTGCTGCATATCTCTTCTCGCGTAACACCTTGCCATAATGTGGCCGAACTTTCCACAAAACTAGCATTGGACTGGGGCACTACTTCTCATTCCACGCCCCCTGTACGGAACATCACTACTGCGCCCACGGTGAGACGAACCAGACCATGGGCCCCCTGTGCCCATCGCTTTTTCCACCTTTGCGACAGCTTCATACACTTTAGTGTGATCTTTATCCCCTAGAAGGCGTAGAATCAGAGCCCGGAAGTGCTCTTTTGGAAGGTCCACTTTTCCTCTAGCTGTCTGGTACACCAAACGGTAAAATTCACGTTTCTCATCCTGATTATCGCGGGATGTATTCTGGAGGGTTTCTAGGATGTCTATCGCCTCAAACTTATTGAACTCAGAGAGCGGCCGTGCTGCATAGTCCAACATCTTCCTTATTACGGCAGCCACTGAGAGCCTTGTCAGTTCATCAAGAGACTTTTGGAGGACAGCAAAGTTTTTCTTTAGAGTCTAGAATAATAAAAAAAAGAAGGGGAAAATTGACTTAATGTACAACATCACCCTCACAGGTGCTTAACAACCCCAAAATAAAGCAAAACCGTGCCATTCTGTGGTGAACTCTCACCCATTGCTTTTCTTGTTACCCTGGGGAACTATTACCTATTGCCTGTACATAGTGAACTCGCATCTCTTTTTATGGTGAACTCTCACTCCATTACTGTTTTCTCATGGTGACCTCTCACCCATTGCTCTTTATCTTTACTATGGTGAACCCTCACCCCATTGCTCAAAATTTTTTTTTTCCCCACGGTGAACTCTCACCCATTGCTCTTTATCTTTACTATGGTGAACTCTCACCCCCATTGCTCAATTTTTTTTTTTTATGGTGAACTCTCACCCATTGCTCTTTATTTTTACTATGGTGAACTCTCACCCCATTGCTCTTTTCATGGTGAACTCTCACCCATTGCTCTTTATCTTTACTATGGTGAACTCTCACCCCCATTGCTCAATTTTTTTTATTATTTTTTATTATTTTTTTTTTTATTTTTATGGTGAACTCTCACCCATTGCTCTTTATCTTTACTATGGTGAACTCTCACCCCATTGCACTTTTCCGTGGTGAACTCTCACCCATTTTAACTGTTCCTGGTGAACACTCACCCCATTGCCTTTATAATACATATACATTTTTGTCACTCAAAGGTGAAGTTTGACACCATCTTACAGCTATTGTTTTGCTTTGGTAAATTTTCAACATTCTATAGAAACGTCAAACAACTACCAGCGGTACGCCGCCGCTAACAGTTTTGAACAGCAATAACAACAACACAACAAAAGAATAATAACCGAGCCGATAACAAACATTCCCATATCCACGAGAAAATGTACACGCTACCGACGTTAACAACATATAGTCACCCATAAAAAACCCGCCAAGATCCGAAATACACTCGAATTACCGATAAGCTTAATAACAACAAACAAAAAAAAACAAAAAAAAAAAATGACTAAAGCGCGAGCAATGAATAAGCGGGAAAGCCGAACGCAAGCAAAGAAGAAGACAAATAAAGGGTTGCCGCCCTTGTCCCTGCTCGTAATTTATAAAAAAAAAAGGACACATAAACGACAAAAGTAAACATATTCTACCTCCAACTCGGCAAGATTTCCGCACAGCCCCATACTTCATTATGCATGCAGTTCTTTGTTCAAAGAAAACAATAGCGCGCATTTGTAATGCGCATTTCTAATGACTCCTTTTGTTCAACAAAGTTTATATTTTTTCTAAGTCCATGTGGACTTAGAAAAAATTAGCGGATTTCGGGTCAGAAATACGGAAAATCTAGCAATTTTTTTTAATTTTTCCGTTTTTCCCGTGTTTTTTAATCTGTTTCGAGCTTAAACTTTTAGAAAAAATGCGTATTTAATTCGTCAGGTTAGCGATAAACGAGGTTATGGACAGCGCGTATTTTTTAAACGAAAATAACAATTTTTAAAAATAAAAGGTTTTCTTACCTTTCTTGTGTCTTGAGTCGTTTATTTTTGCTTTCCTTCTTCACATGGAGCCAATGCTTGTAGACCACGAATTCATCGTATTTTGTTCTTGCTTTCTCTCTTGAAATGTAGCGTGTAGGATCACGAACGGTGCATAGAGTGGTACGCGGAACATTTATGGGTCTTACGGACCTCATAAAGGTCGGCAATGTGCTTGATAATGATACCAAAAGGATCCTCTCCATAGTGCTGACGCCACATATACTCCTGTAGGTAGCTTTCGAAGAGTTCTTTGGACGTTCCTGTACGGGGCAAACCTCGTTTTACACACCACCATCTATTTTCAATGCCCTGTGTGTGGGCACCGGTGTCTGGGTCTGCGAAGTTTAGGCTGTGGTTTACTGTAAGGTGAATATAGCCCTCGTCTTGCAAGCAATCATAAGCTTTCCACATGTCGCTCATCACGCGTGTCCCTGGCAATATGTGAGCGCATATGATGAGTAAAAGTGTATCTCTATCTCTGCGCTCTACCGGAACAAGGAAGCAGGCCTTCGTTTCGCGGCAAATACCGCCAAAGATCCACTGTCATTCGATGTAGCGACCGCGGTGATACTTCATTTTGCCAAACGTGGACTCATCAATTTCGACAGTTTTACCTGCACCGCCTATTAGCCCCGCATGTGTAAAAACTTTAAAGAACCACGAATCGAAGGTGAATTGGTACGAAGTTGAACAGAGCCAGAAAGAAACAAAAAAAGCGTTGCCTCTTTATTCGTCAGAGAACCAATGGATGGCCCAAAAACAACATTTTTTCGTGCAGCAAATGCGAAACGTGAGGTGTCTTTGTAATAGAATGATTCAAATGTAAATTTCTTTGAATTTTAATAACGTTCATTGGTAGGTAAAGATAAAATATAATTTTTGGTGGGGAAATGTCAACAAATCACCGTGGTGTAGTGGTGTAGCAGATGGACAGCTAAATCAGAGGTAAGACGAAGAGTGAGAGTTCGAGTCTGACTGAGGGTAAATCAAAAGAAAAAAAAAAAAGAAAAACCGGGAAGGGTCTGGGTATAAGAAACGTAGAGGAAAAGGGGAGAAACGGAAAAGAAAGAGGGAAAAACGGAGCGCGGAGAGAGAAAAAAAAGGCAGACGCAACTAAATCCATTTTTATTGGAAAAGTAAGTAGTTAATTATCAATGTATATCTGACTGGATTTGATAAAACATACCTACAGAAATTTTAGTTGATCTTGAGTTGTTCATGCTGTTCCTGTTTGTTTATTTTTTTTTTTGATTTTTTTTTCGGCAATCGCAAAGCATTTATCGGTAAAAATGAACAGAACAGAGTGTTAGGCTATTCTGGCTTTTTTTTCTCCCGGACACACTCTACCCCCCCCCCCCCCCCTCCTCCCTGCCCGGGTAGGGTTTCTCTTCACTCTGGCCCATTCTCTTTCTGTCTCTCTCTCTCCTACGCAAGTTAACGACATTTTTGAATTGGAGCGGTCTTCGCTCAGATTGAAATGAATAGATCTAGATTTTCAGTTGGCTGCCTTGAGCAAAGTTTTCCTGAAGGCATCATGAAGCCTAGTGATGGAAAAAGTCTTACGATTTGCTGGTAATGCGTCGTCTAATATCTTACCTGCAGTTTGTTTTGCTTTTTGAACTTAACGGGTCTTTGACTCGGGTCCATTTGCAGGGATTGATATTGTGGGCTTTGCTCGAGGTGGTAACAAGTCTTTGGCCTCGAAAAGTAGGTCTTAGGGATCTTTTCTAAGCGGACAGAGCAAAATTGGACTTGAATCTTGGCCTGGCCAAAGACTTAGAAAAATTCTTGTCAAAGGCGGTGGTATAAAGGTGTCCTGTTGAGAATTTTTCTCAACATCCGGGACTTCAACTAGAATGGCGAGCAGAGAAAGAGTTTGTGAAGAGGTTTGCCTCGAAAAAGCGTGAGTTTGAATAGGTTTTCGTTTTGTTTTCGTTTTTGCCGCTAGAGGGAAGTTATGTCGTGGCCTTGATGCTTTCAAAGTGTCGATCTGTGTCATTTCCGCTGAAGAGTTGACGTAACATTTACCAGACGTGTCAGTAAATTTTAGCGGGCTGCATTTGCTTGATTATTTGGAACAGTGAATAATGTAGGAATTCGATCAAGTCCCGATTGAAAACGCTGTTTCACTTTGCTTAAGGCTAGTTGTCCTTAGAAAGATAAATTTTAACTCGAACGGGTCGGATTTTGAGTGAGATTTGCAATTTGCAGCCCACCTTCTCAAGAGATCAGAGGTCATGATTAATTTCCTAGTCTGTCAAAAATGTATGTCAGTCTCAGTTGCATTAAAAATTAAACGTGTTTCTTTCCAAACATTTACTCGATTTAGAATTGTCATAATAAGCTCTAATTTGGGGCTGCCTATTGATTAGCAGAGGCCTTAGATGAACAAAGTTGGAAACTGTCTTGAATTTTGTATAGGTATGTTTTTGTAAAATCAGTCAGACATATATTCAAAGGGCCATTGTCTTAAAAAACAATAGAGCGCATGCATAATTAATTTATGCTGCATGCATAATGAAGTATGGGGCTGTGCGGAAATCTTTCCTCCAACTCTCCGGGTTGAGCTTGTCCCACAGCTTGTTGAGGTACTTGAGCCGCGGCTTGTTGAATTTCCTGAGCCACGTGTTCGGCCGCCGGCAAAGCGTCCTGTCCAACAACTTGTTGAACTACTTGAGCTACTTGACCACCGGCCGCTTGAGCTGCTAGTTCGTCGGCTGGCTGAATTCCTTGGGCAACCGGTGGAGCGGCTTGAGCAGGGGCTCCTTGTCCTGCAGGATACTGTACGTCCGCCATTAAATGAGAAAAGAAGGAAACACGAGGAACGGAAAAGAACGATCCGCACCGTACGGCAGTTGAGCCAAAGTGATAATTTATTCATGTGCACTAATCTTATATGCGTTGCTTTAATGTTTGCAGTGTGAATAGTTGTAGTAAAACATACAGTCCACAGGAACGTACTGCTCAATACCTGACATTTGATAATAATTCTTCAGGATTTCCGATCCCCAAACAAGTTAGATTTAGGATTTTATCCACAGACTCAAAAGTTAGAACCACCGTGTACAGCACAATAAACAGCACCACAGGAAAGTACAGTGGAACCTCGATTGAACGAACCTCAATAAAACGAACGATATTTTTCAGCTCAGTAATAGTGTAATGTATGGAAAAGAACCTCCACATAACGAGCCAATTCCCCAGTCCCTTGGCACTTCGTTAAAGCGAGGTTCCACTGTCGTACTGCTCGTTAGCTTTCGTTTGAATGGTCAGTCTTTAGGATTTCACCTACACACTGAAAAGTTAGAACGTACCTGTAGTGCATAATAAACAGCACCACAGGAAAGTACTTCTCAGTCACTGCCATTTGCATGGTCACACTTCAGGATTTCAACCGAAGACACCTTGTACAGCATAACAAATAGCACCACAGGAGAGTACTGCTCAAGGTAGGTAAAAGGTAAAACTTTATTTATGCACGGAATCCATTCATGTTACATGCTCTTCCATCGAGCCGTGTCTAAATTAATCAATTAACTAATTAAAATATCCAACTAAATTACCTATCTGTACAAGATTATCTTTATTAACTATTATTTAATGACACAGAGACGATTTAAAAGAGCCGAGAGTGGGCTGTGTCTTAGCGCTCAAAGGCAAGCTGTTCCAGAGAACAGAACCACGATATTGGAAGCTTCGTTTTCCTGCTTCAGTGCTCGGTCTAGGGACAAAGAGGTTATATTTTGAATTTCGTAGGTTATGTGAGTGAACACTGGATGTAGTTTTAAAGATGCTTGTTAAACGAATCGGAGAAAGATTGTGGAGAGCCTTAAACAGATTAATCGCTAGTTGCTTTGAACGCCTTCGCTCCAGACAGTCCCAACCGAGGTCACCGAGTAAAATTGAAGATCTAACATTTAGGTCTGAGGTGATTAAACGTGCAGCCCAATTTTGCAGTTTTTGGAGCCTCTCAGACTGGCACACACCTATGCTGCCCCATACGGAGCTACAATAATCAAAGTACGGTTGGACGAGAGCTTTTTCATTAGAGTGGCAAAGCTTAGGATTTCATCCTCAGACTCAAAGGCTGTGTGGTGTACTCATTTTCCCACACGATTGTCACAAAAAGAGAGAGAAAGTACGTACGTAATATAAGTAGGTACGTGGCTTGCGTTGCGCACTTCACTTTAAAAACGAGATGTACTAGCGTTAGTAGCCACCAGATTTATTTAGTCTAAACTACGTACAAAAATAATATTCTAATATATCGACCCATGTTTAAGGCCTAGTTCACATACGTTTTCGTTCGATTTACTTAAAAACCGACTTTTTAAACACTTCTGTTTTCAAAAACTTTTACGTCACCGCGTTTGCGGTGGTTTTAGTCGCTTTTACTGTTCAAACATGAACAACTGAAAACGACCGAAAATACTACTGTGTGATGACTGTGTGTCCCGATATTAAGTCATCCTTTTCAAAAAGTCAGTTTTCGATGTATTTTTTGTCTTCTACGTATAAATGGAAGGCCAAACAATACAAAAATTCTCTCGTCCACACCTAAACGTCCACTATCTTTTTAAAAAGACTCCCCCCCTTTGGGCAGCGTCTCTGAAAATCTCCGTTTTGGGTGCGTCTTCGACTGCCGAAGAGCGGACGAAAGCCCGACTCCTTAATCTACAAAAATCTTCGTTTTTAAATAAAAACCAACGAAAACGTACTGGGTAATAAAATAAAAAGACAAATTTCATTGACAAATACAACTGTTGAACCAGCAACAGCTGTCCAATAAATATCCTTGCGTTCAAAAACTACAGTGAAGACTAAAAAAGATTCCATTTTTACCTAATAAATAAATACCCTAGATCCCAAATGCCATTTTCTTTTGCGAGTCACATTTTCGCTTGTCTCACAAGTAATTTAAGATTGACAAACTAAACGCGCGATAATTTATCCTTACGATGAAAACGATACATTTTGCTTGTTTCCATAGCTGCAATAAAGGGCGTGGTATTTTTAGGCGGACATGTACTGGATTCTCTCGTGCTTTCAGGCCTCACCTTGGATTTGTTAAACGAAAGGAGCTGAGTTGATCCCACCCTCCTTCGTTCCCAAATCCAAGATGGCTTCAACACACAAGGATTATTCAGGGTTTCCTCGCCAGTAATATGCCTGCACTTGCATCTAATTTTACCATAACAAAAATGAATTGTACCTTTCGGTCTTCAAATATTCACGGCCCCTTAACGCATCATTAAAACATTCAAGGCAAGTTTTTCTAAGGTCTGCAAAAAGTTCAGTTTTCATGCGCGATTCATGACACTCCACGAAAATTTCCTTGCAAGATTTTACCCGCATCTGCAGGAATCCTCGCAAAAATGGAAATAAATCAAAGAATAACAGGCATTAGGGTAACACTTTATAAATACCTCATGTAGTTACCATACAGACAGACTGAAGGAACTGATCTCTAAGCTAGTCTTTCGACATTCTACAAAACTCTATTTGATCAAAGGCCTACTTTACAGCATTCCTCACTGTTATACTTAGATTTCGCTCAATCCTCCACAGGAGAATTTTGCATTGAATCAAGATTTAATAAGTTCATTCAATATTTTGTCACACTTGTCTAACTACATTTCTTATGAGAAGTTACAAGTTAATCACGGCTTATTACTGCAGCCACCACCTCACGTCACGTGACCCCATGTACTCCTCATTATCTGTTCCCAAGAGAAAACTCGGCAACACGCAGGAAGGCACTCGGCAGCTGACATGCCATCTATAACATTTTTGTTTCTCCTGGACAAAAACACAAACACGCGTGGTCTTGAATTTGCTGTAGCTACAGGTGACGTAACAGATGTCGTGACGATGGCCGCGAAACTTGTAGTGACACTTCCCATGACACCTGTCGTGACAGTTGTTGTCATTCCTTAAAAGGGCTCTAGACGCACACCATTTCCCACTAGAGAAAAGGCATTCACTTTGGCCCACATCAGTGCATTATTTAACGACATAACGGAACGCCCGTCATTCAAGAAAAAAGCTTGGCCCTGAAAACAAGAAAAATCAGTTGATTAGGGATGTCTACACTGACCCTGTAACTTGTTTAGTACTTTTGAACTTTGGCTAGCGTATAACGCCCTTGAAACAACTATCCGACCAAAACATGGTTGTTTCAGTGGACGTAGGCTGCCACTGAGAAAGCTGAGTACGCGTTGCACCTTCTGTTTCGTGTGGCTATTGAGGATGAACCTGTTCTTTCTCTTTGAATGATTTTCAGTTGTCATTCTTGAGACAAGTTCAATGAGTACTGCAGGTACTTATCCATTCAAGGAGCTATAAGAAGAACAGAGTAAAACGATGAAAAAATAAATCTTTTTATTTATTTACATTGCTGCGTTACCTTGATTCGTTCTCCTGTGAGGCAGGACAGCTGAACGTCTGAGTGACTGGGAAGGAGAGAGCCTGTCACCATATCTACACCCGTCATGTATATCGATGACTCCGGTCCTAAAAATAAATAAATAAAATCAAACCTTTATCTACAACAACAACAAACAAACAAACAAGTTAACAACGAAACAAAACAATCCACACAACTGTATGTTGTTACCAAAACTGTGAATCCTACCTATTCTAAACTTTGAATCCCACCTGAATATGGCACAGGCTTGTGAAGTCGGATGGCAACAATTAGACAAAACTACATACTAGATAATTTGACACATTAAATAACATAAATTCAAACAAGACAGGAGAATTAGCTAAGAATAGCCTTACACCAATAAAAAGAAAAAAAGGTCAGTATCTTAAGGACGTTCGCGCTAATTGTTTCTGCGCATCCTTACTGAGCACGCAATTTGACTGTCACGGAATTCACGTTGCGATGTCATGCCACGTCATGCATTGAGCGCCCGCGCTGTTGAAGAAATGTAGAGATATATAGCGCTGGTGGGCATTTTAATATCTATGCACGGGTCTAACTCTCTTAAACGTTCGGTGACCCAGATTTTCTTTTGATGGATCACTTAATTTAACGATTATCAACGTTTCAAGAAAAACTGAAGGAAATCTATGTTGTGGAAGTTTGATTTTTTTCAATTTTTCTGCCCACGCATCGTCGAATTCCGCTACTATTTTAGCTGCACGGTGTTGGCAAAAGCCCATCTTAAAGCTTGAGTTTAACTGAAAGGATGACGCCAGTTCAAATTATTTACTTGACAGACCCACTTAAAATGAAATTTGACTCAGAAAGTGGGTCTACAGCGAATCATTTTTAATATTTTCAACTAGCAACCGCTAAGACCATGTCGAGTTACAAGGACCGATTTGTCAAAATTAGGGTAGTTTTCCACGCGCTTCATTTCGAAAACCAAGTCCGCATCGCACATTTTCTTTTTTGCATTTCTGATTAGGTAACTCATTATCTGACTGTAGCAAAAATTTGGAAAAAAAATCTGTGTTAAAGAAGATTTTTGCGCTAACGTCCTTAATAGTGCAAGAACACAAATTTGACAAATGGGCAACTGGAAAACGCACATTGCAACAACAAAGGACAAAAAGGGACTGCTGTCTTTTGTCGCACACTGTTTTTTGTGGAGATTGTATAAACAGTCAATAAACGACTGTTTTACAATCTCAGCAAAAGACAATGTGCGCGCCCTAAAGTGTATACTGAGCGTTCCATGTCTACCTTTGTAAATAGACTAATATTCAAAAATACTTAGTATAGGATTGTTAGGTTTAATATAATTCTTTAAAGATTAGTTGATTAATATTTTTATGATGTATAATTTATAAGAAAGTGTAACATAGGATATGTAGATTTACCTAATAATAACAATAATAATAATAAATCTTATTTATCTAATAATAATAATAATAATAATAGTTTATTAAACTCTCTTGCAGAAACTTACTGAATTAACGAGTTATACTACAATGGAAACTAAACAAAGTCATCTAAATATATTCTGTATACATTAAAATAAAATCTACATACACTACATCAAAATGTGCATCACATTGTTAGAAATACTTAAAAGTGAAAAAGTCTTCAGAAATATGAGAAATTAAGACAATTATTATTATTATTATTATTATTATTATTATTATTATTATTACTATTATTATGATTATGATTATGACTATTATTATTATTATTATTATTATTATTATCATTATCATTATCATTATCATTATTACTTACCAACTCGCTTTAGTAACGCGTCCCAGACGGCCTTCTGTTCCGGAGTGGGAGTCGCGGAGGGACTGGAAACAAGAAAACAAAGATCACGGAGCGAATTGAGACTTTAAAACACCGATTTTTTCTTACCCCATTCACATAGCTTTATATGACAACGACAACAACAACTGTGATGATGATGATGATGATTATGATGATGATGGTGGTGGTGGTGGTGGTAATAATCGCTAGTTAACAAGAAGCACTCACTTGAGAGGTTGAGTAAACACAAGCCACGCTTCAGATTCTTTCTCGATTTGAGATGCTGTGACCTTCAACTCAACTTTGTCCCCATGAAACAGCTGTCTGGAGTTCAAAGAAAACAGGAAAATTGTACGACAGTGTCTCTAATTTTCATGCCGTAAATAGAAACTTTAATTTGTCTTGGCAGCGCTAACATCAATAGACTGCGAGCAGCACATTCGAATGATCTACCTACGAAACGGGAAAAACGCGCAGGAGATTGTTGCCACTGGTTCTTGTCTTGGCGGTCCACAAACGAAAGGAGGCATTGCTTACAGCTATGCAAGGCCGCGTTTAGACTTTGTGCCCCAGAAAGGTCCTTGGCAACAAGCTGCAGACATATATCGTACATCGACAATGTTTTGCCAGCACCTGTACGATAATTAAGGATGGCGCATGGGCATGCACACAACTTCCGAGGATAGTACTGGGACGGGTCCTGACCAATTATCTGCATACATTTTAAAAGGTCTGTCATGGGGACTGCTATTTTGTGTGTGTGTGTGGGGGGGGGGGGGGGGGACTGCCTTAAGGTGTCTGAATGCAGTTTGTGCACGCTCTACGATTTGTACTGCTGACGTGAATAAGCACGCATACAAAGCTTTAAAAAAAACAAACAAACATGGCGCCTCTATAGCCATCATTTTATTTTGTTTAATGAAGAATGTGTAAGTGTTTTTCTCTTCTGAACAATCAAACAGTTTGTTATGTGTGAAAAACGTTTGTTTTTCAATGTATCAAAGGTAATACTATTGGAAAATACCCTGCGTTTCTAGGATTGTTTGTATGGATCGAGCAAGATCAGAAACCCTGTCAAATGCAACGCATGCGCAGTTGACGAGAAAATTGTGACTGCACGTTTTAGTGGAAATGCACTGATGTCTACGGAACTGCTCATCAGAATTTCATGAAATTTGGTAGAATAATAGTTCAGAACACGCATAACTTGTGTGCACACAAAAATTGAAATCTGACAGAGGACATGTTCAGAAAACATTAAAATGCAAAACACAAAATAACAGAAGATCTCTCTGTCAAAATTTTACGAGACCAGTGTCAATCGACCAGTATTTTTCTGAGTTTTCTAGAGACAAATGATGGAAAAATCTTACTTGACTTTCTGAAAAAATCTGACTGGATTTTCTGAAAATAAATCAAACCCTTTATTTAATGCTAGTTTATAACCAGCTGTGTTGCCATGGCAACGGTACCTTGTCCACTAAAACATACCAAAATATAATCTTTTTTAGATCAACTTGCACCTTGCCAATTTTGGCTGCCCAACTGCCAGTGGTTTGAAAATAACGATGAATAAGACATAGGTACACGAAAACTGTGTTCGGCCACCTTAAAATTAAATTTAAGCATCTTTTCTCGTAAACGAAATTCTTCCACAACACTAACAGGAAGCTACCAATGGATTTTTCTTCAGCTCACTTATCTCTGAAAAATGCGTGGTTACCCCCAATCTTCTTTTTGAATTCTGATAGCCCTTGATGCCATGATCGTTTTCCACATGGTTTTAAACTGCGCAAAAATATTGTTGTATTAGTGGGCAAATTCCTCAAGAAACCCGAATATCCCGAGATGCGCAGAACGGATGCGCAGTAACAAAGCAGACACTGTCCTTAAGCAACCACGAGGACAACGCGAACGAAAACCTCACTTTAATGTGACTTAAACTGACTTCATGATTATCCCCGCTCGTTTAATTTGTCGAATGTAGCCGTACTATCCAGGAACTGAATTTGTAAGGACGGCGATACAGTTCAGGCAGAGAAACGAAAATTCACTGTCGTGTGTTTACGTTCTGGACAAAATTTGTAATTTAGTCATTTCACGTTGTAGTTGTCCACAGAACGGCAAAGAAAACGTGTAGAGTCATTGTTTTGCTCATTAAAGCTTACTGTTTTGTGACGTTCTTGTTGCTTCGCTGCCGTGGTTGCATAAACTTCTTCAGTATTGTTTTAGTCAAAGTTATACTGGACATAGTCGACATAACTCCTTTAAAGTAAACTTTACGATTTGAGAAGTAACCATTTTATCACTGAGATACAGTTGACAAATGGTGAAATGAATGTCACATGGAGTACTGAGGAGACAGTCTCCATGCCTACAGCAAGAATAGTGCTCCACCTTCTATAAGCAGAGTTAAGTCTTACCTGGCATATTTAAAGAGAGGGTGGACGATAGGATAATACTTTCTCCTTATTGCTAACAAGGCTCCAACGTATGCACTCAGTGCCAGCAGTTCTTGTCTCTGCCTGCACAGGAGAAAGAGTGTAAATGTTGTAGGTTAAAATGAATTTCGGGTCAAATGATTTCAAACTAGTTTGATTTGTATTTTCCTTTGTTTTAGTTTGATGATAATGACTACAAAACAAAGGAAAATACAAATCAAACTAGTTTGAAATCATTTTGACCTGGAATTCATTTTAACCTAAGACATAAATATTACCACGACAGCTCATTCACAACAAACACCCATACACATTGTGTAAAGAGGCGTTCCTCCAAGATAAATTTAGACTATGATCGCATAAAAACGGTTTTCAAGTTCGGTGAAGAATTATACAATCCAAGAGAAATAACCTTCTTGGTAGGAATCTCCAAAACTCACAGAGGGGTAGTTTCCAAAAAAACTTCAATTTAAAGATGCAGCACGGGAGACACACACTCCTGGTAATGGTCTCCTGGAAACACTCACAAAACTTGAAAATCTATTGTGCTCTCAAGCATTCGCCAACTTCGTATGTCGGTGTTCAACAAGCCAACTCAGTTTACGTCAAATTGAAATGCTTCACTCCCACTACTGACGCAATATTCGGCAGAGGATGAAAGTAAAGGCCGGCCGACATACGAAGCAGCTAAGAATTGCACACAAATTTGTCTTACTTGGACATCCTGCTTTGCTGTAACCTGTCTGTCCTGATACAAGACATCAACTGGACCACACCCAGCACATCATCGAGCATCCAATAAGGCTTGCTCATAGTATCTAGAAGAGTTGAATAAGAAATCATTACCCGGCTATGTCAACCCACGTTTACGGACACTCCCTGCTGGGGAAAAACATTCCTAAGTGGACACTCATTTGTGGTCCTAGACACAAACAAACACTGTCCTCTTAAGCGGACACTTGAATGTGGTCTTATTACTTTTCTAATCTCTTACAAGCAAACACTTCTCCGAAGCAGGCACTTGAAGCCGGTCCTAACGGTGTAAATAAGGTTTGACTGGACTATTTTCAGATGAAGTTCTATAATGTTGCTACAACTTATCGACTGTGGATTCGTCCATTCTATCATAATTCTCCGTTGGTTTATTATTTTACCAAAACACAGGGTCTTCAGCGGTGTAGACAGTCTCACCTCGGACGAGATTCAACCCGATGTTGAGCGCCAACTCAGGTGACGAGGAGAGCAAGTAGTACTTCATGGCGTCCAAGAATTTACCGTCGTCACGGAACTGCTCGGCTCTCTGCAAACATTCCTCCACACTTGCTAACCCTGCCTGATAAGTGACAAATAACAAGAGAAAGTTATCAAAAGACAGAACAGAACAGAACAGAACAGAACCTGGGAATCTTCTGGTCATCCTAAAATGTGGCCATTCAAATGAAAGCTACTGAGCAGTACTTTCCTGTCGTCTGTTCTATAACGTTGCGCATGGTTGTTCTATCTTTAGAGGCTGTGGATGAAATCTTTAAGTGTGACCATTCAAGTGAAAGCTACTGAGCAGTACTTTCCTGTGGTAGTCGGTTTTCTATATGCTGTACAAGACCGGGTGGTTCTAGCTTTTGAATGTGCATATGAATCTTCGAATACGACCAATGGTTCACAATAAAGCTATTGAGCAGTACCCTGTAAAGCCCCGAGGCTTTCAAGTAGTATTGGTGTCAGTATTATTTACTAGTAGTAATCGAAGATTAAGAGAGTGCGTTCAACTGGTTGCATTCTAGCAGACAACCAACGCTTCTAGTTCCCAAGTTGTCACCAAGGAGACGAAAGCCTCTGAGTCCTTTGCTTTCCTCTAAATGAAAGCATGGGTCTTTGGCATGGGGTCTTTGTTAAATGAGCTCAGGTTTGCATATTGTTTTGACTGAAAATTGCTGTGAAATGATTTGACCATGGTGAATAAATTTTCTGCTGACAACAAAGGTCCTTGAATATGTGCTAGCAATGTCTTTCCTTCAGTGGAACAGCAAGCACCCAAGCCAGCTAAATCACTTGGTTATACAGCACAAAAGCCCCAAAACATGTACCAACAAAGGGCCTGAAACTAAATCTTTGATGACCTATTTACACTTGAGAAAATTCACATGAAATGACAAATTTTCTATGACAAACGAAACTGACATGTCAGTTTAATTAGCAAAGACATTTGCAACATAAAAAATGTGACAAAATCTACTCATCTACACGAGCAAATACAGTTTGCAATAGTATTTCTAGTTTGCATGGGGCTTTGGGCTCTACAGCTTCACAGGAAGGTATCTCAATTAGTCAATATACAAAATTACTGGAATCAATTCAACTATAAACCTTTCGGTGGTTTGTGCACGAGTTTATACATCAATGAATTTACCAGTGACATGTTTGAAAAATGACCATCAAGGTAAGGACTACACAACAATGATGAATTAGTATCAAGGAGCAATGTGATGCCTCAGTAGAGAAATTCACATTTCTCGTGTCAAAAATAACAGCTCTAGGCTGTTACGTGTCTCGACAAGTAACGGAAGTGTCCACTTTTATCCTGCATTTAAAGTTATATTTAGCCTTCCTGTCAGTCTTTGTCGTCATTACTTACAACAACATGACCAGTTTCTGGCTCTGAAAGTCAGCAGAAATCACTCTCAAAATTCAGCAACAAGGAATAATTACGAATAAGCGATGTTTTCTCCAGCGCCGAACATCCTACCTCCGCCGCTTGTGTTTGTAAGAGCGCTTCAAACTTGTCAATCAACTTGAAAATTTTCCCAGAAAAGTTAGTTTCTGGCTCCGAAAAGTCTTGTGAAGGCGCTTGTGGTCCTCGGCAAACTCAACTGTTCTCTTCAAATTCAGCAACAGGCAGCATGTAGCAGTCCGAGTCCATACGAATAATCGATCTTTTCTCGACTGCTAATACATTCTAGCTGCGCCGCTTGTGTTTATAAGTGAACTTCAAACTATGCCTTGTCGGCAAACTCGAAAACTTTTCTCAAAACCTCGAAGAAAATAAACAAAATATCCGTCTCAACCAGTATCCGTATATTTCGCCTGCACTCGTGAGTTTACGCCACATTGACCGTTTGGGACCTGGGCGTCATGAAAGCGAGGCCAAAGTCCATACCAGTTTCCGGCCGAGCGTAAGCCCCTGCAAAAATCTTCGGGGCGGGGGGGGGGCTAAATTGGCGCCGACGACGGCCCATTACAGAGAAAATCTCGATTTTTTTCTGCCTGTATGACACAGGACTCCCAACACAAGATTAGGAATGCGTACGACGAGTACACTTGATAAACAAACAAGCAAACAAACAAACAAACAAACAAGGTCGTTCTATTTTGACAAACAAGGGGGTTAGTTCCTAAAGAAACTGTGGTATTGCGTCGGTGGGGACGTAAAACACAAAATTTTGGATTTGAGTTTTTGAGTTGATCAGGTAAATTGGCCACCGTTAAGAGATTGAAAGCTGACGTTTCGAGCGTTAGCCCTTCGTCAGAGCGAATCAAGGAATTGTGGGTTGTACTTGGTTTTAAGTCAGCGGATGAAATGTTAAAAGTGTGAAACTGAATGAAAGACATCGAGCAGTTCTCTTTTTTTTTTAAACAATATCTTGGAAACTGAAATTTGTCTGCTTGCTTTTTAGCTTCGTAGGTAGGCCGCCGTTGGCAGTGACACGGTAAATTTACCTTTTCATGCAACTCATTCACTTCTGTGACGGTTCCCTGGCATCTTGCGCATGACTTGACGAGGTAGCTCTCGCTGGCTGGTAATGACTGCAGTAGCGCAATACAAGTGTCCCTAAAAAGCAACAACAGCAAAAGGCTCGTTTAACAGCTGCTTTGAAAGCCGGACGGAGTGAGCTGCGGAAATCGAGCCTACAACAGCAAGATGTACTGTTGCACAACTAAGACAACAACACCTGAACAAATCAGTGTGGTCGCAAATATCACAATAAACTAGTGTTGGTAACCGATGCTGAATGCAGCAAAAAACCAGTAAGAAAACTCATGACTAATTTTAATGCTCACTTGATAGGCTGAGATCCCAATTTTTCACTCTTATTGCTGTCTGCGTGAGTCTCGTGAGCTTATTACTAAGCTCAGCAAATATTACGCACCAAAGACCCGTATGGTTTCCAGAGAGTTTCGCATTTTGTAGGCGGGCACCCGTTTAAATAACTCCATTTCCCACCACAATGTGGAATTTTTAACTTCGAAAACAAAATTAAGTATTTTTGTAAATGGTTTGAACCCAGGAGTCATATCATAATTCGGTAAATTGTGATCGTCCGGGTGAGTGTAGTCCTGAGAAGGACTGTTTGAGGTGACATTGACTGACGTTTCGACAACCTGAGCGGAAGTCATCATCAGAGTCAAGTGAACTGTGAATCGTCAGTAGATGTTATAAGTCTCTGGTCGTTGTCCTGATTGGTCGACGATCTCGTCAGTTCGTCTGTCGTCTGTCAGTTAAGCCGTGATGTTATTGGCTAACAAAACAGCTGAACAGCACCGCACTAAAACTCAACTGAAACTGACGCGACTACAACGTACAAAAGACAAAAAACGACAAAAACCAGACGACAACTGGGTCAGGAATATTTCTTCCCATCCCTTAGACAAGACTGAAACACAGGTACTCTCTTACGGACTCAAACACTCAGTGACGCCTAAACGTATACCAGTATACCAACCGAGGCCTTCGTATCCAGTGTTGAGGCGGTTCTGTCCCGTCAGAGGGAGCTTTCAGAATCAGCCAAGGATAACATCAGAAGTAGAATAGCCTCTACTATACAATCAGCCTCTCTACCTGACAGTAACTTAACTAAAGACGAACGACAAGCACTGAAACGACTGAAAACCGACGAAAACATTGTCATACTTCTCGCTGACAAAGGACGAGTGACTGTTGTTATGGACAAGACAGACTATTACGACAACATGGACGCACTTGTTAACGACAAACAGACCTACCAAGTACTTAAACGAGACCCGACGCCAGCACTTCAACGCAAACTTAACAGCAAACTACTTGACCTCAAGAAAACTGACGCTATTGACATGCAACGCTACAACAGACTGAGGTGCCGTGTACCACAACCACCGAAACTTTACGGACTACCGAAACTGCACAAACCTAACATACCCATGCGACCCATAGTCTCATTCTGTGGGTCCCCGACCTACCAACTGTCCAAATACTTGACTACTGTACTGAAACCTTTGACCGACGAATCCGTCACGACACAAACTAAAGTCGACTGAGAACTTTATTGACGAAATCAAGACAGTACAAGCACCTGACGACTACATACTAGTGTCTTTTGATGTGAAATCACTGTTCACCAGTATTCTACTTCAACTGGCTCTAGACTGCACTGAGACCACCACCAACAAATCTACTATTGAACTACCGCTACCTACAGACGACTTAATGGACTTACTGAACCTTTGCCTTACTTCTATTTTCAGTACAACGGCAAGCACTACAAACAGTTGCACGGAACAGCTATGGGCTCACCAGTTTCCGCTGTTGTTGCAGAAATCGTTGTGCAAAACATCGAGGAACGAGCCCTCGCAACTTACAAACGAACACTACCACTCTGGCTACGTCACGTTGACGATACCTTTACAGCCGTACACAAAGACGAAATCGACGATTCTCACGAACACCTCAACGGACAAAATGCCGACATACAGTTCACTAAGGAGATCGAGGAAAATGGTAAATTACCTTTTCTAGACTGCTTAGTTACCCGCGACAATAACGAACTACGGACGACAATTTACAGAAAACCGACACATACCGACAGACTACTCGACCAATCATTTTACAACCCAACTTCTCACAAAGCTACGACTATACGGACCCTGACAAGACGCGCGCAACTAGTTTGTGACTCACCCGACAGCTTAACGGACGAAATCAAGTACTTAGACAACGGTTCCAACAAGAACAATTACAATCGGGGCTTTATTAGACACAACACTTACAGAAACTCCGAACCAAACGCTAACAACACTAACGCGACACCTGTCACTACTGCAACCATACCTTACATCAAAGGGACTTCTGAAACTATCGCACGAATCCTACAACCCTACAACATCCGCGTTGCTCACAAACCTATCACTACTTTACGACAGCTACTGACGAACGTTAAAGACAAAGACGAACCGAGCGACAGACGGGGAGCAGTTTATAAAATCAAATGCTGCGACTGCCAGGCCACTTGTATTGGTGAGACCGGCAGAAATTTGAACGTCCGCGACTGACTGAACACAAACGAGCGACTAGAAATGGTGATATCAACAATCACATTGTTGAGCACCATTTAAAAACAAACCACAGAATCGACTGGGACTCTGCTGAATGCGTTACCTACAGTACGGACTACTATCAACGAATCACTCTGGAAAGCTGGTTTACTAACTTAGAACAAACACCACTGAACCGTTGCCAACAGCTACCTGCACCTTACAAACGACTGATTGCCGACAATAACAAGGCAGACAAACTATAGACAAACCGACTTATTTGACTAACAATAGACCAAAGGACATTTGACTAACAAAAGACGGATCGAAACGCACCAATCACGTTTAACAGTCTTCACAGCTAATAACATCACGGCTTAACTGACAGACGACCAATAACATCACGAGATCGTCGACCAATTAGGACAACGACCAGAGACTTATAACATCTACTGACGATTCACAGTTCACTTGACTCTGATGATGACTTCCGCTCAGTTTGTCGAAACGTCAGTCAATGTCACCTCAAACAGTCCTTCTCAGGACTACACTCACCCGGACGATCACAATTTACCTAAGTATTTTTTGTTTCGCAGGGGCGTGGTAGGGTTATTAATCGACGTGTTAATAGACAAGTATATAGTTTCTAATTCAGCGCTACATGACCACATTTCGACCAGAACAACTGTCAGTGTTCAGAATTTAATCCCCTTCTGTCCCTTGCAGCAAGTTTGTATTGTCCTTACCATTTCCCTAATCTTTCGCATTTTCGCGCCAGTAGTTCTACAGCCAGATGGTACATATCACTGTTGTCATTTAACACCATTCCTATGCTGACGGCAAGTTCCAGTTCATTGCCTCGAATGAGTTTGGATAGACCGAACTGAAAAGAAAACAATCGGTGTATTTCAGGCCTCCTATTACAATTGACAAAGAAAACAATTCTTAAAATAGTATACTAACGCAAACACTAGAAAACTATACTCCGCAAAGCATATGCAATGAAAGAAGGTACTGGAATATGACTAGCTAAAAATTTTCGAAAACCAACGGAAAGAAGTCAAATCAAGTCACACCTAGACAGGAAAGTAAAAAACGGTACAATGCAGCGCGTTTCCCTGAGAAATAAATTGTGCTTAAGATTTGATTGTTGTTTAACGTGCTATAATCCTGTTTCAATGGAATTTGAAAAGGTTTCTAACCTTGACGTCCCCAACAGCTAAATGACAACAAGCAGCCAGCACAGGCTGCCCACTGTAGAAATACCAGTCGGCCAATGCTGTGCTCGTGGACTGTAGGAGTCTAAAAATGCAACAAGCAAAAGAGAGATACTATAAATAATGAGCCTCATTGGACCACTGAATGATAACAACGTTTTCTAAACGTTCAAGTTAACCGTTCGTAATCCATTTGAATCACTGTAAATGGTTTGAACCCAGGAGTCATATCATAAGTCGGTGAAGTATGATCGTCCGGGTGAGTGTAGCCCTGCAGTGTTCTCCTTATCAGGCGGTAACCGGTAAAATTTACCGCTTGTAGCACCCCTTGTTACCGGTTAGCCAGAACCATATACTAAGGACTGGATTAGAAACATCCAATAGCTTGGGATTGTGAAAGATTTATTATCGGATTGAATTATGAAAATATTTATGTCAGTTGTACTATGTACCACGTAAGTCTTGTCTTAGTAGCTTTTCTCATTGTCCATGCGTTTGTACATTATTAGACGAAGTCCTACCATCTCGATATTTCTAAGTTACTTAGATAATAGTCTCATCTTCTCTGCATTTCTCCGCACGTTTCTACCTTAGTAAGATGTTAGTCGTTTCTTTTTAACATTTCTCCATATGCGAGTACATTTCCAAGGTATTAGCCTTCTCGACATTTTCTGTGCCATCGTATGTTCGTCAGTGCTGTAAGGTCTTATCTTCTCAACTGTCGACATTTCTCCGTACGTTAGAACATTCGAAAAATATTATTGTTATCTTCTCGACGTTTGTCTGAGTGCTAGTATATTCGTAATTTATATGTTGTTAGTTGTATCTCCTTAACATTTCTTGATACGTTAGCGTTGTCGTAAGATATTGTTGTTATCTTTTTGACATCTATATCCATACATTGGTTTGTTCAGGTTTGTTCTTAAGGCACTTTTAGTATTGTCTTCTCCTCGACGTTCTTCATTTGTGCCTTCGCAAGGACTCTGACTTATCTTCTAGGCGTTTCCCTGTATGTTTTTTAGGTTGCTGTAACCTTTTTTCTTTTCGACGTTTGTCTGTACGTTAATACGTTCCTTGTAACAGGAACTGCAAACGTCAACCGTTTTGAAGGGTTCTCGAGACGTGTGTGAGCCTAGTGTCATGCGGGCAACATTATGGGTCTCATGACGACAATTCCACTCCAGGGTAGAAAAGGATTTTCAACAGAGTTGCTTTACCGGTCTAAAAAACTGACTTACCTGTTACCCTGAAAACTAGGGAGAACACTGCCCTGAGAGGGACTGTTTGTCACCACAAACAGTCCTAATTCTCAGGACTACACTCACCCAGACGATCATACTTACCGACATACCATTCGAATCACTCCCATCTTAAATTCATCGACTATGTGTGGCTTATCTCTTTGATGTTTTCTTTCTTTCTTATTCCTTTGTTTTTCTCGTAATTTTTCAAGTAGGTTTTCAAAGATGAAAAGAGTACACATGCAACTGAAAACAGGTGAAGGGGCATAGACCATGCATTTCAAGACAGTATACTGAAAAGGCCATGTTGTTCCAGTTGCTAGCTCTGGAAAATATTCAAGCAGCTGCAGTGACAGTAAACGACTTCTCGCAAAGTTCTGGAAGGGAGTTGCGCACAATATTTTGAGGTTTTCTGATTTCAGAATATCCGAAATACATCCCAATACAACACACTCCAAATATTTTCTTCCACACATTCGAACAAACTTTCAACCACGTGCTAACTAACGGAAGCACTAAACATCATTATAAGCAGGTACTTGCTTACCCTTTATTCTCGTCAGTCATGTGATTTATCAAAGATGGCAAAACATCGTTTTTCTTCAGGTCAAGAGGTTTCTTCTCCTTCTTCGGTGGTAGCGACAAGCCTCCTTCACATGCTACTTGAGCAACCAATAGGGCGTCATGAAGCTGACCACGTGACGTGAAGAATGAAACCAGCTGCAAGAGAAATGAACAAAACTTACTTAGAAACTTGTACAAAATTGAAACGGACTTGTTTCTAACAAAATTAATTAACAGTTTATCAAAAAAACGTCTTGATTTCACATCAGACTGGTAAAACTAATGGCGTATCTCATGGCAACGTTAAGAATTCTTCATTTTTTTTACGCCAAAACTTCACCTCGGCACATAAATAGAGGATATTACACGAACGAGCGCAGCGAGTGAGTAAAATTTTGTTTTTTACCACGTGAAAATAAACTGAATTCATATCTTCAAGCCGCCGTGTAATTTTCTTTTTATTACATATACAAGAGTATTTTTGCACAAACAACAGTGTAAAAGTGGGAAATGACGTCATCGATATCCTCACTAGTGAGGATATGGAAAATACGCCACTCAAGTCCCGGATGTAGTTGCGTATGAACTGCACGAGTGGTCTCTTTTCTATTAAAACACTCTTGTCTATATAATAATAAAACGTGTTTCATTCGCTGTACTTCTATACCTTGGCCACGTCTCCTAAAGAAGCACAGTAAGGCACAGCCGCATCATCATCTTCCCTCATGAGCTGGGTGGCTCGTCTGAAAAATAAAAGAAAATAAAATAATCCAGAGGCTAAAGAGACACCTCAAAACTAGAATAGAATCTTTCTTTGTCTTGCGATCACAAAGTGATGTAATACGCTCCAGAGAGACGAGTCCCCTGTTTCAGAATATTGGAAACAAAAATCAGAGGGTAAAAGGAGCCAGATAACATCGAGAAGAATTTTAAGATTTTAAGGAAGTGCCAGAGCAAGCTTGACTGTTTAATTTTTGAGATGCTTTTTATTAGACTTCTGAAGCCAAAGCTCAACAAACAGAGCGACTCGCTCCGCGCAAAATTATTTGTTTAGTTATTTTTAGGTATTTTTAGGTATTTTAATGTTCTTATTCCCGTCGCCTTATACGCTTTTAATTATATCTTTTACAGCTATGCATGCCATTTGCACAAAGTTATTTTTTAGCCACTTTTAGCCTTTTATTCTGTCTATTGTTTGTATGTACATATTTTTAGCGCTTTTACTATATCTACACATGTAATTTTATTCTAACACCGAAATTGAAAATGACCGTTGAACGGTCGAAACGTCGTTCATTACTCGCGTTAACTTTTATTGCAAAATCAACTTCAAAGAACTTGTTGTTTCGAAAAATCAGAGGAAGTCTGTATTCTTTAAAAATGTCTTTTTTAATTCAATCCATTCACTCTTTACAGGAACAAGATTTGCAAGTGTGCCGGCCACAGCGGTAGGATGAAGAAGGGCAAGATGTCGCAAAAATCGGCTTTACCTCGGTGTAAGAACCTGTGAAACTCACGGATGACGTAAAACAAAGGAAACAAAAACATTTTAAACAACACCGTACAGCAAAACAAAAGCCAACAAACAAAGAAAATCTTGTCAGGTTCTTACACCGAGGTAAACCCCAAAAATCTAATAGGATGCCCTTCATAACTGAAACAGGAATATTTCCGCTCTTTCCTTTGAACTCTAACAGGATTGCAAAAAACGAGACAATGGCTAGAAAAGTCGTTCCAGTAAACCTTAGGCGTTTGTAATACTTCGATATATCTAAGATTTCATGGTTTTGCATACGTTTTTATGCCTGAAAAACTAGCGATAACATTTCCAGGCTTTTAAAGACGTCAAACAATAAAAACCGCGGCTATCGAATAACCCTGGCATTTGCACTATGAAGAATACATTAAAATCGAGTCCATTGTTTTACCTTTCCACGAGCTCTCTCCAATAATCCATTGAGATGCCAGGAGCCACTGCTAACGCCCTGTCCCACTGAAAAAAGAAAAGACAAAAATGTCAGTTACAGCACGAACTGACAGTTCGTGTGACCTGATTACTGTTTTTCCGGCATGAGAATCTTTGGAAATGGGATTTTATAGGGTCGAATTTCTAACTTTTTCGGGAGACTGAGAGCATGTCTAGAAGATTGTACTGTTGGTGCTGGAACCATGCGAGACGCTGTGGCATAAAGTATGATACTTAGCAGGGTCGGTTCTATATTTTAAAACTGCACTAAAAACCCTGCCGCAGAATACATTGAACAAACCTGAGGAGATGAACTCTCCTTAGCCCAATACTAGCTATGAGGTATGTGCTGCCCAAAGAGTAAGGTTCTTGAACCGTTTTCAGTCTGCAATTGGGCTACACACAGGTAGATTTAGACCAGGGATGGGTCTTAAATTTGGTCTGCTTTGCTGACCCGTCTGAAAAAGGTCATACATAACTTCTTAGGTTCCCCCGGTAAATCACTAGGGAACTTAAGCACAGACATTTCTCAGTCACGGACGTCAGCCGGGATTTTAATACTCTTTTTGGCCTTTTTTTTTTTTCGCTCATCCCCCCAAACTAGAAAGTTTCTGTTTTGGTAGCTTGCCAGAGAGGGTGTGGTGGCATTAAAATGCGCCCAAAAGGAAACATTCATCTCCCTGTTGCCGTTCGTGGCCCACGGACGTCTTTGCTTTAGGTTCCCTACTTCTGAGGTGACAGTTACCTCGCCCAGCTCCACCATGAGTTCACAGTATCTCTGCAGCTGACCAATCTTGACATGAAGACTCGCCGCTTCTCTGATTCTGTCTTCTCTCTTAGACATCAGTCCGCCTGCTCTGCCTGACGAGGCTCGCACTGTTTCTAATTCCTGTGCTTCAGACTAAAACAAATAGCACCCTTGAAAGGAGGTTCTTGTACGCTCAGTTCGGAACTTTCTATGCAACCAAAGCGTTTTAACATCCTCTTCCTTTTGTCGCCTCTTGTTTCACTAGTCCCGGGTGAATATCTTTCATGTCACTTTACTTTTTCTGGGTTTAGAAATCTCAACATTCATAGAGCATTGCCAATAAAATTATCGTGGTATTCTAGTAGTCACGTGCAAAAACGGAGAAAAGAGAGAAAAGAAAAGCTTCCATTCCAAAAGTGAGGTTCATGTTCAGTAGCAATTACAGTAAAGTAGGACAAGGGTACGTTACCACCAAGGGAGTAAGGGAGTAATTAAGGGATAAACTTCTCAGGGATGTAGATAAAATATTTAACAGACGGGACTGTGTAGTTGATAGGCGGGTATCATGGGCCGGAGGCCCATTGGATCTTGCCTTAGGCACGATCCTGCTCGGGGGAGCCGGGGGCATGCTCCCCCGGAAAATTTTTTAAACCTACACTCTCGCAAATGCGTTTCCCGCGATTTTTTTTGGGGGGGGGGGGGAATTAAGGCCATTCTGGGCTGTTTTCAGTGAACAAGAATAGACAGTTTTCTTTTAATAAAGCTGTGAAAAACTTACTGTTGTCATTTACATTGACTACATACTAGAATACAAATGTCCCAATTTTAGTAAAACGAGAAAAGTAATTTCGTAATTTCAATTAATTACTTCTGGAAGTTATCTCAGTTAATCTTTATAAGAGCTTACACTAAAAATAAAACACAAACAGCGGTAATAAACATTATAAACTTACACATTTTTATACAAACTTGATGTTTCGTATGCTAGTCAACATACATACGAAACGTCAAGTTTAGATAAAAATGCGCAAGTTTATAATGTTTATTACTGCTGTTTGTGTTTTATTTTTGATCAAGCTACGATGGCCCAGGAACAAAAGTCTTTATGATACAGCTTACACTATTCATACACGAATACACGATGTGGCGTACATTACTTCGCATACATGAAATAGAGAAACCGCTGGCCGTTGAGCCTTTACGGAGTTCGTATGATCGTTCGCAAATGGAGTGTTTTCTGTCATTGTGCTCAAGGTAAGACAAGAATTGAGGTTTAAACGGACAAAAAATTAAAGAAAGATCGAATGGAAACATAAAGGAAATTGAAAAATCTATTTTTAAGATCGTAGAGGGTTTTTCAACCGGGAAGATCGAGCTTACAGCCGGGTGTTTTCCCGGCTGCCGGCTATTATCTACATCCCTGCTTCTCACAACGAAATTAAAAACTCAAAGGAAAACATACGCCATTTGGTTATGAGGAACAGTGCAGGTGGAATACTAAGCAATACTCACTGCTTTGTGTTTGACAAGATGCTTAGTGTGTATAATCCCTTTGCTGTAAGATACTGGCAGTAGACTTTCATCACCTTCACACAGTACTAACACCAAGTCCCAGAGGTTCCGTCCCCCACAGGGAGGCTGAAAAAAAGGATGGGATGACGATACAACAAGAATTTTACTATCTACAGAAAACGCACAGACAGAGGGCAAGAAAGGCCCACACCCTGTGACAGCTCAGTGCTCACACAGCACCTTTTCCACTCCAGGGAAAGATGCATTGCATGACAAATACAAAATATAGAGGCCAGGGGCGAATATACTACAATGAGGGCCCTTTCAGCGCCTATAAACAATTTCTCCGTATTTTTCAAGTTCAAGGTGCTGCGCAGCATATATTATTACTCTCTGCATTATCGAGCTCAGTGAAAAATTTGCCATGATCCTCATCACTGAATACTTTGATCACTAGTGCTCCTAACAGTATGCAAGACGTGGATCACACCTGAACCAAGTAAAGTGACCTAATAACTCTCCACAAGTCTCCCACTAGCACAGTCATCAGAGCAAAACACTTATTTAAGTGTCACGCATCTAACTCACGTGCCAAAAGTTACAGGCTCGACTCCAGTCGGGGACTCGAAATTTTTCCTACACGCTGATGACAAAATGAATCCTAGCAACACAGTTCACTTAAAACATATTTCTTCTTGATAAATAACCAGTCACTCTCAATACCGAGTATGCATATTGGCAGAAAGAAAATACAATTTGATCATACCGTAAAGAAATCTGAGAGAAGTTTAATCGCTGACAGGTGGGATTTGTCCCCTTTAGCTGCTGCCGCTGCTTTCAACTCGTGAGAAACTCTTCCGTTTAATACTGGCGTACCTCCAGTTGACATGGCTGTTTCTATATCATAAAATACCACATTGAGAGAGAAGAAATATAAGGCAAAAAAGCACTTTTCCTATATTTTGGAGAATTGCGTATTACGGACAGTTCTCGTGTTCCGGAAAGACAAAACCCATAAAAAGTCAACCTCTGTAAACAGACAGCAGTATCCTTGGAGTTACATTCGGTTCACTGAGATCATATTGAGTTCCTTGGGGTTACACTGAGTTCCTTGAAGTTACACTCAGTTCACTAAGATTACAACCAGTTTCTGTAGTTTACGTGTTGGACTTTTCAGTGGAGCTGTACGCCCTGCAGCTCAATCTGAAATATTCACCTTTAATTCCTCTCGCGCCTCTGTTTATTTTTCTCTTAGCCAAACCAAATGTTGTTTTATTAACCAATAAACAACGCCTTCAAAATGAAAGTCGACTGGTCGACTAGCCAGAGACTAGAAAAACCTGTGGGTTTGCCAGTTTTAGTTTAGTTTAGGTTTGAAATTACACTATGAAAGGCTTTCCAGAATGCAAGAAGAACAGAAAGTTAAACGACAAGGGTAAAAAGATGAGAGCATAAATACAAAAATAAGAGCGAAATATATTACCAGTATTGGCTGTTACAATCTCATCCAGTGGTCTCTTGGCCAGCACATCAATCTGCAAGGAACAAGCTAAATGGGCCAAAGACCAGATCCTAACGGTGGAGTCACGTGAACATGAAGCTACAGTAAAAGGCCTGAATCTGTGACACGTTAAACCTACAAATCAATACACAGAACTGTACGTACAGTATGGGCAGTTGCATTTACACAAAGCATCAAAAACAGCAAACAGTCGCAGAAAGTTTACAATGGCTTTATTGGAAAGGCTCTAGCACCTCCGTTTTATGTTTGCAACCCTTTTTCCACTGGCAATTCGTATACATGTAGTAGTTCAATTTTATCCTTGGTTCAATAACTTTCCTTTGTTCTCTTTTATGTCAATATACTATGATAATAAATATGAAACAGAAGAAAATAAAAATGGAACCAAGGATAAAATTGAACTACAACATACACATAGTGATTTTGCCACGTCATGAACAGGGCCCAAAATCAAAGAATTGGAACATAGAGTGCTCGGAAATTGTCGCGATTAGGTGCCAGTCCCACACAATGCGGAGTCAGCCAATGGCGCAACAAAATGAGTAGGTTTTGGTTACTAGTCTATTGTACCATGGCCACTGTAGAGCTGTATTGGAGAAGAATGGCCTGAGGCCAAATATATTCTCTGACTTCTACTTCCAATAACATTCTCTTCTTAATCCAAAATGGACCAGAAAAACAAACTTCTTGCCAGTCTTTATCTTCACAGAACACATCACATTCAGCAAACTCACACTGATCTTTTCATTACACAAAATACTTGATGGGCCACCCTGCGCGACGATAAAAAAATACTGCGAATACCTACCATACACATCTGCCCCATGATCCAACACAGTTTCCAGGCAAGTTCCATCTCTGAAACAACATTAAATAGTGAATAACTGATTACCGGTAGTTTCTATTATTAATTTAACACAGATTTTACCCTTTAGTGCATGCGATCATTTTTTAAGGAACGAGTTTAGATGTGCCAATTAGCTTGAGGAACTCCAGCTAACAGGATATGGACCACAGACAGGGAACGTAAAATTATTGCTCACTTACATGCATGCTTGTCATAATACAATTTAGGGTAGTAATGAAACCTACCCTACATATATTTATTGTAGAAAATTTCATGTGTTCCTTTGTAATTTCTAAATTTATTTATGCGCGATTTACATGACAGAAAGACTTTGTGCAAAAGCATAAGTGACTTTCAGGCCAAAGATACATTTTTAAAACATTTAGGCTTGGGGTGGCCAACCAGACTTTTCAGAGTTAAGTAAAGCTTTACTCTGAAAAATTTTGACATGAAAGATATTTTTTGAGTCCCTGTAAAAAGGCATGATTTTCAATAAAATATTAAGAAAAAAAGTCACTGAGCACATCCCTTCCAAAAACTAAAGGCATCACAGTATGTGTTTTTTCAATGTTAATTTTATTCATTCATTTTTTTTTTCAGGTACGTTCACCTTGTATCCCAGATCCTGATTGAATAGTCCCAGCTGCCTGAAATCAGAAGGTAGGGGAGCTCTGGACTCCACAGGAGACCCCGCACAGGTGCCTTGTGACCCTCCAATGTGTGAACACAGGAATCCTACAGTAGAAAAGAAAATAGGCAAACATTAGACCAGCAGGCCAATTTAACATCAATTGATATCAGGTAAACTGGCCACTGTCAGAGACTCCAAACATTACGTTTCAAGTGTTAGCCCTTCTCCACATAGAATGAAGGGAAATTGGTTGTGTGTTATATAATGCTATTTGCCTACAAGTAGGGAAATGGAAACATGAAAAACGTGGATAATTAGACTTTCAAGGGCTGCTCACTTACAGAAGCATAAATCAGAGGTGCAGTGGGACTTTTATGACCAAAAAGGTCATTTATGCCCCTCTTACACTAAGCCTACAACGGCTCAATACATAAACAGTTGCAATTCCAAGTACAGTGGATAATCCAAGTATGAAACATTAAAAGGAAAGATTCATGAACAAAATACATTGGTTAGTGGATTCATTGTCTCACCTCAGTGTAATCCCAGATTTTTATGGTACTAGCGAAAGAAACCAGATGAATTAGTACTATATTTACTAATTAAAATTAGTTTGCACGCAAAATGGTAATTAAGTCAAATGTAAACAACGTATTTATCTCATCCTTTGTCCAATCTAACCGAACAAAAGTTACACAATCAAGCAGGCAGTGATACAAGGGCCTCATAAACATGCCAGATAGGGCAAGATTATCTGCCAATACACTAGACGGTAAAAACATACATGCTGAAAAAGAGATTCGAAGACTGATGAACTGTACAGTGCAGTCCTGTAGTTTCATATCAGTTGAGCATTAGAAAAATACAAAACTAATAAATTAGGGAACGTTCTTACCGATCATCAGAACCACTGCAGAGAATTGCTTCTCGTATGGGACTCCATTTCACATGAAAGATCTTTGCCGTGTGACCTAGAAAGGAAAACGTTAGTGACAGCCATCTGCTCTCAATGAGCAGAAGAGTGAAGAGTGCAGTGATGTAAAAAATTATTGGAATTACTGGTAGTACTACTTATTTATTAGACATAGTGAACAATTGGAATATTATTCTTGGAGGTACTAAGTCTGATCTTCCCTCAAATCAAAGAAGTACTAGTGAGAGGAACAATGGTCCACAGAGTCTGGAACTCATGTTGATGTCAGAATCCTATTGCCAATAAGAAGCAGGGGGACTGAACTTTGCTGGATACAGTTGCCAGGGCATCAAAATTACCAGGATTGGCACCAGATGAGTGGCACATATTACACTCTTCTGTAAATGCTTACCAGAGAAAATCTTCAAAGGAAGATCAGTGCTTGCAGCAACATAAAACACCCTGACACATTTATCTTCACAGCCTGTTGCAATCATATCCCTGGGACCAAACAAATGCATTAAATTAAGCTGATTTCTTGAAAATTTTGAAGATTACTGTGAAGGCACTTTGCAGCTTTTCAACCAACACTCCACTTCACCTCACTTAAAGATACAGCTTATGCCCTCCTCCAATCTAATGTAACGCAATATACTTTAGTTTCTGCACTGTTGACCCCATTTTGCTTAAAAAAAAAATTTATGAATTCATACTGATAATTTGTGTGAAGGCACTTTGTAGCTTTTCAACCACCCCCACACCCTACCCCACTTAACAAATAAAAAAGCCAAAACCATGCTTTGTTCTGTGATAAAGCATGCAAGGAAGTGATGAGAGCACTCAAGAAGTGTAGGGTGAACACGAGCCGCAGGCGAGTGCTTCTCCCTACTTCTTGAGTGCTCTCGTCACTTTCTTGAGTGCTTTATCACAGAACAAAGCATGGTTTTGGCTTTTTTATTTGTTTTATAATATCGCTTTGCTCACATTTTTAAAGAAGTTGGCTTTAATTTGCAGTTCGCCAGTGCGCGCAGATTGGCGTCACGGATTACTCCGTGCATCTGTATTCTGATAAAGCACGCTGTTTCAACCAATCAGAACGCACGTTATATTGAGAGGTTATTATAATTAAAATTACAGTTTTCCCTCACCTATATATCCAACCTGAAATCCTACTTTTGTAACAGCTCTTGCTAAAAGGCAATGGTTATATCTGCAGTTAAATACTGAACAAAGGGAACTACAATAAGGTTCAGCATACCTGTTATTCAAACTCCAGTCACACCCATACACTGGTCCAGGGTGTTTGTATCTTTTCACCAAAGTCCCATCCACTTGTCTAACAACACTACAAATGTGAAAGTTGTTTAAATTACAAATACATAACAAATGCGCATCAATAGGAAGTGAAGTGCAATGTCCTACTAGAGTGTACATAATGACATGCATGAGTGACATGACTTCAAGTGCTCAGTAATGAACTTGTCAAGGTTTAGGAATTTTGTGATACACTGAAACCAATAACCCTGAGGGTCCATCACTACCTCTCTTGATAAGCAAATACTTGTCCATGTGTCCATGATGGAGTTTTTTTCTTCAGTCAAATCGCTGTACAGTCAAGGCTATCATTAATGACCATCTTGGGAATTCAGGAAAGTGGTTGCAACTAGAGCTCAGGTCAGTTACATGTCTAGAATAGGTTCTAGTAAGCAACCAATTGATAAAACATTAGAGGGTGGTTGCTTACAAGAGCTTTTGGCAGAAAGCTTGACATGTGTTGATGGTTACTAATGGCATTGTAGTAATAATTATATAAATATGTTATAATAAGTAGTTTCTTATTGCCTATCACAGAAGAGGTTCGCGTCTGTACAAGTCAGTGAACCATTAGCACTTGTGTTATGTATTCCTCTAAATTTGATGAAGAATTGAATGCTTTAATTAAAGTTTTGACAGAGTGGTCGCTTATGAGAATTTAAAACAAATGAAAAAACCCATCGGTAATTCACAAAAGTGGTGGTGGTCACTTACAAGAGCAGTCGTTTAGGAGAGATTTTAATTACAGAGTTTAAGTTGCAATTCAAACAGGGTTTCACAATGTCGGTCCTAACAAGAGCTTGTTGCTTATGAGAGTGGTCAAAAGGAGAGCTTGACTGTACATGTATTTTGAGCAGTCCCATAAGAGACCCTGCCAGGGTTAATTCCAACAAGCAACATGGACAAAAATGGAAGGGCAGCACTTCAAGTAAAATGCACTTAAGGACAGTGCCTCCTTTTGTTGCTGTGCATATGTTCTGCGCATCTCAGGATATTCCAATACAACAATATCTTTGCATGGTTTATGACTATGTGGAAAAAGCAGATCTTAGCAAGGGCTATCAGAATCCAAAAAGAAAATTGGGGGTAATCATACATTTTTCAGAGATAATTGAGCTTAAATTTTGAAAGAAACATAATTATGATTGCTCTGAAATATGTATGGTAACCCACATTTTTCTTTTTGGATTCAAATAACCCTTGGTAAGATCTACTTTTTCCCTATAGTCATAACCTTTCCAAAAATACATCTGTATTAGGGGGCACCACCCTTAATCAAGGAAATACTGACAAAGCGACAAAAGGCATTTTAAAATGAGAGACACAAGAGCTTCTGACAGGATTTCACAGTCCTACATGTAGAAGAGAATTTTGGGTGGTCACTAACAAGACATCCAACTGTAAAAAAATAATATTAATTTTATAATTTGATTAATTTTTATAATTACTTACCATGTTCCATCAGCACTGGAGGAAGCTATTCTGCGAGGATCCTTGTGATTCCAACTCACGTTGTAAATACTATGTTTACCATGCTGTTCACAACACAAACAAGGTGAAATGAAAGTTCAATATTTATAAGAACTGTAAGATAAGAACAATACACTTAACAGTTATGAGGCATGACTGATTACCAGGTGGCCAGAAAGTAGGTGCAGTAGCTAAAAAATATTATTGTTCAGACCATCATGAACCCTCAACGATTTTGTTCTTTGCCATAAACACTGTATTCACGCCCTGTTTGCCTCATGCACTGCTAAAATGGAAGAGGGAGAAGTAGGTTCATGCCTCATTGTTTGAATTCCTTCTAACAAGAAACTCCAGATACTAAAGCTGAGTGAGTGCTGAGCTGACAAACTGCCAGGTTTGTAAAAAGATTTTCAAATATTACTCCCCTTATAAAGAACTTTATTACGAAGGACAATGTAACAAAAACCAAATACGGTCAGTGTCCAAAAGATTCTTCTTCACAAACTGACAACTAACAGTGAATTTCCATACAGTTACAATTCAATGATTCTAATGAAATCCAACTACGGTTCTAGTGAAATCTAGCATTTCCAGTGAAAGACAGTGGTTCTAGCAAACAACGATTCTAGTGAACAACGATGATTAAAGAGAACAACTAACTATAAGTGAACAACAGTTTTGCAATTATTCAACTACCAACTATCACGTTGATATGAATATTTAAGCAGTTGCACTTTGCATGTTTTTGGTCTAATTAAGGCTCCATTGTTCAGTTCCATTGCTCTTCTCAACAACATGTACAATGTAACTGCTTCAACTATGCTTAGTTCACATTCCCTTTCGCCAATCTAAATCGTGATTTTGCTATTGAAAATTCAATTTTCTATTCCATTTACATTTACATATACCGGTACATTGCAATCTGAATGATCCACGTAGGTAGTTGGACTGTTTGGAGTGGTATGTAAATCTGGTTTCCGATTGTGGGTTTCATTAAGCAAACTTTAAGTTCTTTTCTTTTAGTATAGCCCACATTCTTTTAGGGAGCAAGCAAACCAATTGATCTTTTAGTGTAACTTTGGTCCTGCAGGCATAAAAAAGAAATTATGAACTAAGTTGCAAAATGAGATGACTAACAGGAACACGGCCTTCAACATACACACCTCAGTAAACCTCTTGATTATTTTTCCTTTGTTTATATCCCAAATAAAGACGCCTTGTTTAGCTGTTGCTCCACATATACAGTTGACATCTCCTACAAAAACAGGTTACATGTTCATGACATCTACATACAACAAGTTAGTACGAAGAGTTGTGACACATGAACCTCCAGCTACACTGTGCCTGTACACAAATGTTGTGATGATGTTACAGCTTTACATCATTACCATCATCATCATCGTCATCATCACTGTTATTATTAGCCAGTAGTTTTGAACAACAACTCCTTTTTAACAACTTTGTTGGATACAAACAATGTAGTGAATAACAAAAGAAGTGCACTGGCAAATGTGCAGACACAAGATGCCTGCCCTGGAGTAGAAGACAGACTGAGAATTTTTTTTTCTAATCCTTTGTGAAAACATCAAGACAAAGTCAGTGGCTACTTGAGTTCAAGCAGGCGTCAGCACACCATCAGAGCACAGTAGTCCTTGATCGATGAACTTGTTATCGTCAGACCTTCTAGATCAATATACCTCCACCAGAAAATTCACTTAGCACTTTACAACTAATGCTTTGAAGGGTCCATCCCCAATTCATACAGAACTGGGTGTTTGACACTTATTATGGCATAGCTGTTGTACATACAACCAACTCCACCATGCCATTAATAATTAATAGAATAATTATTATTCCCAGCATTTCAAGATTTCCCAATAATTGGGAAATCTTGAAATTATTTAAATGATGAAGAAAAAAAAGGATGACAAGTGAGATACCTAATAGTATAAAAAGAGGCCAAGGTTGAGTAGGTGAATGATAAAACTACTCACCGGGTGCCCAGGAAAGAGCATAAATGATTCCTTCATTCCCAGGAGAGGAATGCACCTACACAAAGAAGACGAAGAACGTGAGTCTATCTAGTAATTTATCATAAATTTCTAAAAGTATATAACCTGAAACAAAGAGAAACACTGTTCAATTTTCAAGCACAATACTTACTGCAGACATTGTGTTGACATCCCAGACCTTGATTGTTCCATCAAAAGATGCTGTAGCCAACAAATCTGGACTTTCAGGCTTGAACTTACAATCAAATATTGTCTCAATGTGCCCCTGAAATTAATCATCCAAAAACTCAGCAAGAAAAATATTTTTTAATGTAAATATAATGAAAATAATTTGTGTCTTTGTCACGTGTTTTCGTTGCCATTGTGCTGCTCCACAGTTTGCTAATTGTCAATAGCGATGAGTTTAATTGGTTCATTTGCTTGTTTTCACAAGTTGTGACTGGCCAGAGTGATACATGTAACTTTGGACTTGGTTTTACAATACTTGAAAATTAATAACATACCATAACAATCTAAACAAACTCACCATATCTCTGAGAAAGTTCCATTTCCGCTTGCCTAAATCATACAACCCGACACCACCATCCATAAATGTGCAAAGAATTCTTGCAGGAGGAAGAGCATATGTGATGTTATTGGGCGATGATGGAGGTTCACTAGCTGCTGAAGTTGACGACAATCCAATAGATATTTCATTATTGTTTGTTGGTGATGTGTTCTGGAAAGGATCTACTACAATAAGTGCATGAAATCCAGTCATTTTTAGCTTAATGTTGGCCATAGGAGAACTTTTGGATACAGTCCACACTCGCAAAATGCCAGCCTGAGTGTCTGAAACCAAAAACAACAAATAAATGAGGAGACAACGTCACATGACATGGAAATTACATCACGGTTTCCAAGTAGCTGCCATTTTGGATCTGCCATCTTGGATTTCTCCTCAAACTGACTCAAAAATAATACCCCCACCACAGAGGGTCATTGGAAATTCCAAGGGGGAGGGAGGTCTTAAAGGCCACAATTTTTAAAGGAAAGTATGAGCCTAAACTGGAATTTCCAGAAGGGTGGGGGTTTAAACCAAAAACCCTCCATGGGAGGAGTATGGATATTTTCTGGAAAAACACAAGTCCTATATTAGAATAAAAAATACTAGTAACTGAAAATGATCTAAAATATTGTTTAATTACAAAATGAACAACAACATAATATTTCCAGAATTGTGTCAGGGGAAATAGCCTGTTATAGGACTTATTAAATAAATGCATTGGAATAGGCCATAAATTTTGAATTAAATGTGACTTCGACTGGTTGCGTCTGGTTAGCAATTGTGGTTGTATGTCATTTTGATGGCATATCAGCTACACTTGTTTCAGCTATAGCAGCCTGGTTTTAGTGCGTGGTAGTTTTCAAGCCTCTCTTTTTGGGATCTCCGTAATGACAGGATCTGTTTCATTTTATTTGCCCATGCAATAGGCATTACGTTGCAGTCTTTGACACTGAGTTCAGTTCTTTGTTATTGTGGCAAGATGGTATCACTAATTGTTCCTGGTTACAGATGTTTGCAACGCATAATGTTAGGTGAAGTCTGCTGTGGTCCCGGCAAGGTATTCTTTGTACTTGCGAGTTTCATGTCCCTGTAGTTCAATATTTTTAATTCTTATGCGTTCTCGCGTATTGATTCCAAGTCATCAGCACAGATGCCTTCGTGATTTGATTTCTGGAGGACATACGACCAAATTTCCTGGTTCCACATTTCGAAAAGAACACATTTAAACGCGGCAACAATTGTCCACTGTTTTTATAATTTTCTTTTGCGCCATTCCGGCACATTCATAAAGAACTCCTCTTCAGTGTGAAAATCTGCTGTCGTGTTTGTTTACATTTTTGCTTCGCTTATATTGGTTAGAAGTTAGATACCTGGGTAGTTAAGACTTGTCACCTCGCAAGGGACAGAATTCAAAATTCAACAGCTTTCATGCAGGCTCACTTTTCGTCGCCCCATTCTTCTTGCCAGCTCGGAAATCGTGGGCAAGATTCTCCAAGAACTAACATAAGTGAGCCTGCTCACAGGCTATGTATGCTACCCCATAAATTCCCTGGTAGAAATCATACACAGGATATTAATAGGATTGTAACTGGTATAGGATCCTACAGGAACATGCAGAATCCTATTAATAAGCTCCGTCCTATAGGATCCCACAGGATCCTTCTTAGGGTCAGCTTGTATGACCCTGCAGGACCTGATCATGATTAAATTTATGGGATCTTAAATAGGATCTTGTGCAGGATCCTACTGAATTCTGAGTAGGTTCCTGTAGGATCTCATAAATCATCATTAGATTTACTAGCATTTAGGGCCCTGGGGCCCTTTCCTGAAAGTCCCAGTAACTTTTTGGCTCTCAGCTATATTTTGAGATCAAAATCTATAGTCAAGAATGTTGATGTAGTTTTTAGCCTCCATATCAACCCCACCTGTTTAATCAACTTAGAATTTTAATTAAATACAACTCAACTTTCAAAACCAACAAAATTTGAGTCTTAAATGTAAATTCTGCCGGCATAAAATAGCTTTCCGGGCCAAAAATTATTGGAACTTTCAAGAAACAGGCCCCAGGAACCTACAGGATCCTACAAAATTCTACTACAGTACAATCACTTCATCCCCACATAAATACTACAATTTCATATACTACCAGCATGTACCTACCTCCAGTCACAAATACTCCTGGTGCAGAAGGAACCCAGGCCAAAGTATGGATCCGTGTTGCTGAGCTTGGTAATTTAAAATTCATGATCACACTCATGGAAACAGTGTCAATCAACCTAGTCCCATGCTGAACATTTGAAACTAACAAGTAATCCACAGACAATGGATCCCACTCAAGACTTGTCACAGGATCCTCCTCGTCTGGATCTTCAACAGTTTCAGGTCGTAAATAATGTTTAAAAGCTTTCTGTCCCGGATTTATAACAGATATACTTCCGTCAGCATGGCCAAACACAAGTTTGCCTATCTTTTTCTGATTCCAGCAAAACTGGCACACATCAGAAAAAAATGTCATGGATTCTAGATGCTTGGTCACAACCTTTTCAGGAGGGGCAGTAAAGTTCCAAATGTGCATGGGTCCACGCCCATATATGTAAGCTATTGCATTCTGATCATGCGGGCACCACCCAATACATACTGGCGCACTTTTGAAGTTGGCCAGTGTGCTGATGACTTTTTGCTGTGAGACACTCCATATGCAAATTCTGCAATCACTACTGGAGGTTGCAAGAATGTCAGGATTTTTTGGATGCCATGATATGCAGGTTATCGTCTTCTTATGTTCTGCCATGATGGCGGACAAACGGAATTCATTAAACTGACGATCCAACTGAAAAGAAAAGCAATAAATTATTGACGATTATACTTTCAACCCATTTACCACATGAAACAAAATTAATGACTAACCACAAGGGTTACAATTGAATGTATCAGGAATCCGTGCCACAAGAGTCAAGGTAACAATCAGGACATTTGTTTATTAATAAAATTTATACACGTGACTGGAGTAAAAACATGGCAGCTTGAGAAATAGATTTGAAGAGAATATCTTTATGTAAAAATCACTACAGAGTGATGACATTTCTTTATCTCAAACCTAATTTTAACAGAGCTATAATATGTATTACTAAGTAATATGAGTTTGGCAATATCAGCATTAATTGAGTTAATTTTTTGAACACAATATTTACATGTGTGATGATGTGTACAGTAAGTTGAAAGTGTGAGCATTTCTTGTTATCAGGAGGAAAGGGCAAGGGCTAGGTAGACTTCATCAGTTAGTTACTCGTTTCTTCTTCTCTGCAATAAAGATCATTAAGCAAACAAGTAACTTGTGCCCCATGGGAAGTCAATAAATAAATCAATAAATATATTTTCTGGTTGACATTTATTGGCTGCAGAATTTTTTGCTGCACTTCAGGAATGGAGGTAATATAACTTCTCTGTGACAAGGTACTTGAATGTAGCAAAATCTAGGTGGGATAGGGTTAGAAGGTTGGTTTCCTTATGACAATAAACAAGCACAAAAAAATTCTGTGGTCGTATAGAAACACACATCTGTGCATAGTTGTCTGTGATTCTGCAATCACAAGATAGGACAATACAAGATAGAACTATTTTCTGACACATGGTTGTCAAATCAACTACGAGAAATTGGAATTATTGTGAAATCGTGTGTAAACCAATTTTTGTGACTTATTCCACAGACCTTAATGCCTGACCTTAAGTTTGTTCGTAGTCCTTTATACAGCTCTCTGCAATCCCTTGCAATCAAGGGGAGCCTACAATGTCTGAAATTCTCTGATCATCTGCGATCATGGAAACAACCTCTGCTAATAAGAACCCAGGGGGGGGGGGTACTCATCAGATGCTCGGGTCTACAGGTAGGTGCATCCTGAGACCTCAAACCCTGACCCTGTTTAAGACAGAAATCGCTGATTTTGCTACCCTGTTTAAGACAGAAATCGCTGATTTTGCTACCCTGTTTAAGACAGAATTGTTGCGTTATTGAACTTTGACCCTTCACGTGTCACACGTTCGTAGTTTTACATTTACGCATGCGTACTTGTAGCACACTAGAGGATTAAACATGGCTGTTCGTTGAATCGTTGTTGTCCTTTATTGTCCGTTTTCAATAATCCGAGATGGTGTCAGAAGTGTCTATAAATTTCACTTAGAACCTACGAGAAGTCTTCACGACTACTTGAAACAAGCAAACACAGCGAAATGTCAGACAACGAGGGTGAGTAAGAAAGAAATCCTCCCGGCATGAATGCAGGCGCCGCAGAACAACCGCTCATAGGACAACCACAAATAGTCCAGCCAAGCATTCGACCAGTCGCCATCTTCCAAGTTTTCATTCAAACCAGAAGAGTCTGGCCGAAGTGGATACAAAGATTTGAAAGGTTTTGGAAGGTAACCAGGCTCGATAAACAAAGCAGCGAAAACGAAGTAAACACACTAATTTACACAATGGGCAAACAGGCGGACGGTATATTCATCTCATTCTAATTCACTGCGGAACAGGAAAAGAGTTATGAAGAAGTGAAGGAAAGATTCGAAAATCACTTCATCGTAAAAAGAAATGTCACCTTTGAGTGAGCTAAATTTAACTCAAGAAACCAATGTGCGGGAGAATCGGTGGATAGTTTCATCACAGATTTGTACAGCCTCGCGAGGTACTGCAATTTTGGTACACTAAAAGAGGAGCTCATTTGAGACTGCATTGTCGTGGGTTTACAAAACTGCGAACTTTCGGAAAAACTTCAACTTGATCCGAATCTCACCTTGGAAAAAGCTACCAATTTAGCCAGGCAAAGGGAGATGGTAAAACAGCAAAATCACGGAGAATGAAAGGAAAATCCAAAGACAGTACCCAAGGCAAGTCTAAAGATCAGAAACCTTCTGAAAACTCCAAAGGAAAAACCCTTCCGATCAAAAGTGTCAAAGGTGTCTTGGAAATTTTCACCCACAGAAAACATGCCCAGCATGCCTCTCCAAGTGTAAGAAGTGCTCCAAAATAATTATTGGACATTGGGCGCAGGCTTGTAAAAGTTCGAAACCAGGAAAATTATTTGAAGTTGCTGAAGAAGAAGAATCCTTCTTCCTGGGAGAAATCGTACATCTTAGTGAAGTCCAAAGCAACCCTACAAAGTCACCATGGATGGCAACCATTCTTGTGGACAAGAATCCAGTAGACTTCAAGCTTGACAGTGGTGCAGATGTGACTGTAGTCCCTTACAATACCTTCCTTAGCCTTGATCTTCAGACGCAGTTATAGCCTACTAATAAAGTACTTCTGGGTCCTTGCAATTACAAGATGAACTGTAAGGGAAAAATCACAGTTACTCATACCTACAACCTAAACTCTGTAAAAGAAACCGTTTATGCTGTCGAAAGCTTAGCACGACCATTCCTTGGTAGATCCGCTGCAGTAAAACTAAACCTCATATCAAGGTTGTGTGAACTGACTAGTGATGACTACAAAGCAAAAGTGATGCATGACTACCCAAAGCTGTTCACAGGACTTGGAATGATGAAAGAAGAGTACACCATCAAGTTAAAAGATGAGACAAAACCCTTTGCACTAACAGTTCTGAGAAAAGTCCCCATGCCACTGTATGAAGAAACCATGAATGAAATTACAAGAATGATAAAGAGTGGAGTGATATAGCCAGTGGACCACCCAACTGATTGGTGTGCCCCAATGGTTGTGACCCACAAGCCAAATGGTAAAGTCAGAGTATGTGTGGACTTAACTATAAGCTCAACAAGTACGTTCAACGCGAGAATCATCCCCTCCCATCTGTAGACCTCACCCTGGGAAAGCTCGCAGGTGCAAAGTACTTCACAAAGCTGGATGCAAATTCTGGATTTTGGCAAATCCGAAAGCTCAAGACCACTCACAACCTTCATCACACCTTGGGGCCAGTACCGCTTTAACGTGTTGCCCTATGGAATAAGCTCAGGTTCAGAAAAGTTTCAGAAATGCATGAGCAGAATCCTCAAGGGACTTGAAGGAGTTGAATGCAACATTGATGATGTCTTAGTTCATGCCCCCACCCGACAGCTACATGATTACAGATTAGAGAAAGTGTTAGAGCGGCTAACCAATGCTGGTGTTAGTCACTAAACATCGACAAGTGCACCTTCAGAGTGCCTAAGATGAAGTTCCTGGGTAATGTTGTTAGTGCAAATGGCATTGAGGTGGATCCAGAGAAAGTTGCAGCAGTGGTAAACCCACCAGCACCCAAGAATGTCCACGAAGTCTGTGTATTCTTAGGGATGGTCAGCCACCTAGGAAAGTTCGCAGAGCATTTAGCCGATAAGACCAAACCCATCTGAGATCTTATGCAGAAGGACCACCAGTGGGTCTGGGGACCACTCCAACAAAAAGCGTTTGAAGTGCTCGCTCCCTATGATCCTAACAAAGAGACCAAAATGTTAGCAGATGCATCTTCATTTGGATTGGGAGGAGTACTGCTACAGAAGCAAGAAGACCAGACTTGGAGACCTGTTATGTTCATATCCAGAGCACTCACCCCTGTGGAATGCAAATATGCGCAAATAAAGAAAGAGGCTTAGCCCTAACCTGGGCATGTGAGCAGTTCAGCGACTACATAGTGGGGAAGTCTATTATTCCTGAAACAGACCATAAGCCAGTAGTTCCTCTTCTCACCATGTGTACCTTGGACAAAGTCCCTCCTAGAGTACAGCGGCTAAGAATGCACCTCATGCGTTTTCACTTTAAAGAGGTGAACCATGTACCCAGAAAGGAAATGTACATCACAGATGCATTATCAAGAATGCAAGCAGAAAACTCAAACAGAATGGCTACCGTTCCTGAAGAAGAAATGAACATCTATGTTGACAGCGTACTGGACTCCTTACCAGTATCGGATGTGAAGCTGATGGGAATCAAAGAAGCCCAAGATGAAGATCCCATCTGACAGATAAAGAATTACTGCATGGAAGGCAGGCCAGACAAATTCACCTGAACGATGCACTTAGGCCTTATTGGTCGGTCAGAGGAGAGCTCACCATTGTGTATGGAATACTCCTGAAGTCATCAAGAATCATAGTGCCAACAGCTATGAAGCTGCACGTTTTGGACAAGATACATGAAGGGCACCAGGGAATAGTCAAGTGCAGAGAACGTGCGGAGACGTCTGTTTGGTGGCCTGGTCTCAGCCGTGAAGTCCATGACATGGTTGAAAATTGCAAAGTTTGTGCCAAGTACCGACAGCAGTGAGCTGAGCCACTCATGCCAACGCCCTTTCCTGAATGCCCTTGGCAGATGATTGGCACCGATCTCTTTGAGCTCGATAACCTGAATTATCTGATAGTAGTGGACTATTTCTCGTGCTATATTGAGGTAGCTGCCATGCAAAAGACCACCAAATCCCATGAAATCATTAGAGCCCTGAAAGCAATCTTTGCAAGGCATGGAATCCCAGAAGAAGTAAGAAGTGACAATGGCCCACAGTACGCATCAGCCGAATTCACTCATTCTGCAAAAGAATGGGGTTTCAGGCATACAACGAGTAGCCCCTGTTTCCCACAGTTTAACAGCAGTGAAACGTGCTGTAGAAACCACCAAGTCACTGCTTAAGAAAGAAAAAGATCCAAACAAGGGACTGTTGGCATACAGATCTACCCCACTGGCTTGCGGTTATTCACCATCAGAACTACTTAATATGGGACGGAAACTCAGAAGTACCATCCCAACCTTCCACACTGTTCTTAATCCGAGTTGGCCAGATATGGAAAAGCTACGTGAAAGAGAAGCAGAAAGCAAGGAAAAGCAAAGGCTGAATTTCAATCATCGACACACTGCTGCTCCCTTGAAAGCACTCCAACCTGGTATTCCTGTGCACATTAAAGATATGGGAACCACTGGTACAGTAACCAGAGCAGCAGAAACACCTAGATCCTACGTGATTGAGACAGAGAAAGGGACAGTGAGAAGAAACCGATCTCATGTCAACCCAATCCCTAACAACAAGTCAGTGTCACCCAGTGTTTCAGACAAGTCAATGTCACCTGGTGTTACGAAGCAACAGCCCCAGGACAAGGCATTGACTCCTTTGGAGCCACTCCCATCACCTTGTCTTTCATCCAGACCGAAGAGACTTGTTAGACCCTCTCTCAAATTAAAAGAGAGCCTTGGATTTTGTTGAACATTGAACTTTAGTTAAAGAGACATTTGGACATTTGAACTCATGCTTGGACGTTGTTTTTATTTAGTTTAGTGGACACTGATCACATGGTATCAGATTATATATTTCACACTAGAGTTGCATGTTGTTTCTCAACTTCAAAAAAGGGAGAAGTTGCGTTATTGAACTTTAACCATTCACGTGTCACATGTTCATAGTTTTACATTAGGCATGCACACTCGTAGCACGCAAGAGGATAAAACATGGCTGTTCATTGAATCGTTGTCGTCATTTCTTGTCTGTTTTCAATAATCCGAGATTTTTTCAGAGCTTTTCTGAGACATTTAACCCAAAATCATACCCCGCTTTAGACTGGAATGGAGAAAGGATAAACTGTTTTGTATTTTAGTACATTGACAATTCGAAAGCAATCTACAGCTTTATGGAGAGGCTGAGCTGTTTGCAGTTATTACGTATACTACTACCCTGAATAAGACAAATAGAGATGAAATCAGTACCGCGTTTAAGACAAAACCTTCTGAAAACCAAATGCAGAGCAAGAAATGTAGCGTCTAGAAAGTAAAGTATACGAAATATATTCAAACTAAGATAATTTATAAGAAGAGGCATCTCAACATGTAACATAAGCTTAAATTTAAGATGATCATGACAATTTGTTATTTTTAGATTATCACAGTTTGATTTACTTCTTAGCAATGTTAATTTCATTGGGCTGTTAGTCACGCGCATTTTTCAGCCACAGAAAATTATTCCGCGTTGCATTTGCATGCCGCACTGAAATTTGTAGTTTTCTGTAGTTAGAATTTTCCGAATTTGCATGAAAATAGCATGTTGAGATAAACCGGTTTCCAAATTAAAGATGGCAATTTCTTTATTTAACCATCTGCTCAGAATAGAGAGGCCATCTTCACAAGACAGGCAGCAAAAGACGAAGGTGTTTGCCAAGTGAGAACAGAATATTGAGCAATCACGCAAAAGCCACCAACCGAATCACGCAGAAAAATAAACACATTATTAAGCTAATACGAATACTGTTGCGACGAAAAGTTTTAACAAATTCCAATTAATTCCGGTTCTAATTTAGAACCACACTTTAAGAGAATATCGCAAATGAAAAATTGCGGTAAAACGTACACTGGAATAGGGGAAAATCAAAAGTTAGAATACAATAACATTCCAAGATTTGCCCTTAGTGACAGTAGAGGGACTGACCTCATAAACATAAACTGCCAACGTCGCACAGTACGCAAAACGATCCCCATTACAGCTTGCTGCGCACACATCAAGGTTCCATGGCTGGCAGCCAGCTGCCAAAAGGCTAACCTGCCTCATAAGGCTCATGATCCAGCTGAAAAACTGGAAAAAATTAGCGGAGTTTCACGGACATTTTCCCATGCAAACTTTGCCCGCCATCTTACCATAAACACTCATATCCAGGCTCCCAAGATCGCGGTTTCGCGCGGCCACACGTGGTTTTCCGAAAATCATCGATACAGCGTACTGATCCAGTCAAAATTTAGGAATACCTAAAAACTTGCCTGCGGCCTTAGCTGGATTGGACAGCACTTGAATTATATGAAAATAGATAAAGCTTACAGCTGTCACTACTAATGAGCCGGTTGCTCACTCGAAAATAAAATAGAACAAACAAAAGCGCCTTTAATAACAAAACCTGAAGCTATGTTTAATTTTTATAAGTTATATATAATTTTAGCTAGATTTTTTCCAGCATGATTTTTTGTCACTTAAATAACTGTGATTAGGGGTAACCGTAATTTTTTTGCCTTTCTTTCAACGGTCTATTTGATATAAAATTTAACATTTTCAGGAAAAAAGCTCCTTTGCAGATGTGTCTAGAGCTGAGTAGTAGAAGAATATATCTCCTTGAAGCATTTATGCATGTCAGTCAGACTGTGTTTCAACGTTTTTTCAGTGAGAGTTGTCAGTTCTCAATTCTTCGAATGAAAATCAGCCGAAAGTCAGTTGTGCTTGGAAAGAAGCTTTTCAGTCGAACTCAGTAATTGTAGGCACAATGGATGGTATAAAACCAATATTCGGAGTAATGAAATAAGATCGTTTTTGACAGCTATCTTTGTTTAAGAATCAATGGGTAAAATTCTGTAATGAAAATGCAACTTTAAAAACTCAGCAAAAGCTTCAAATAATGGTGAGTTCAATTATCAAGACAACTGCTGCTTGTTTTTTCAGGGGCGGCAGCTAACTGTGGACCCAACGGATCGCTTCGACTCGTTCAAATATTGCTCGATCAAGACCTTCATCGCCTCAGAAATTCGGATTTAACTGTGATGAAAAACTAGAATTTTCTTTGCCACGACATGTCGCCTCAAGCTTTCGTAATATGGAAAAATTAATTCCTTTTGTTTTCGAAGGGACAAACATGCTGTTTAGAGCGTGAAATGTGGTCAGCATTTTTGGAATAAGCAGCAGCTCGGAAATTCTGTTTCCCTAAAATTTTCTGCGACTTAAATTTTCAGATAAAGCATCCGAAGAGATAAACCTGTCTTAGGTTACACAAGGATCCTTGAAACAATCTGAGAAAACAGGAAACGACGTTTGAAGTATTTTGCTTAAATTTTCTCGTTCGGTGCCTCTGTTTTTTTTTTAAGAGTGGTTATATTTCTCTCGGATAATCGAGGCTTGCAGTTATTAGCAAAGCAGGTGTTGGCAGTGCCGACGGTTGTTTGTTGCACAATTCAGTTTAGTTTTTGCCCATTAATGGCCGGCTAAAAGTGTATTTTACAAAAACACACTTCATTCGTAAACTGCTTATCTTATGTTTCAAACGAGCACGATTTGCGCAACAAGACAATAACCACTAAAGACTGTTCACTCGAGACGAACTGGAGGTGAGGTCGATTTTTCTCCCTCTTCAAAAACCAACATTTCTAAAACTCCAATTCGATCTGGTATCCGAGTGCTAGAGGCTTATCCGTCGTTAGACTATTAAGTGTCACCCGTCACCAAACAAATTAATCTGTTGTCGTCGCGAAGACATGAGTTAAAGGATATGAGCCGGGCGACTGGATAAACCGGCTAGATACTGACAGTTGTGCTTTCTCGATGGGATGAAATGTCTATAGTCATTCTCGCGGAAAAGCCAAATATTGAGGACAACTGGGAAAGAAAATGAAAAATGGCTCAGAGCAAAGAAGAGAGAATTCTAAAACCTCCAGCAAAAGAATATGTGCCCTGGTACCAGGGTTTTCAAAAATAATGCTCGGCCGTGAACGAAAAATTTCCCTGTCTAAGAGGAAAATCACCGCCAAATTTAGTTTGCATTTGAAAAAACATTTCTTGCAAGATTTTAGAAGATAGCTTACCGCTAAAATATCACGGTTAAAAACAAAGTTAATCACGCGCCATTTTTGCCGGATGACGATCCACCTGGTCAGCGGTAAATGGTGTCGATTCTCTAATTCTCAAGAAATGAGGTAATACGATGGGAACGAATTAGTTATGCACAAGAGAAAGGAGGCGAGAAATAGAGAAAATTTCAAGTTATCCAAGAAAAGGTAAGTTTAAACTTAATTTTGTTTATTCCTCAGCCTTTTTTTTCAATCTTTCAAAAATATTCAGTGAAATCGCCTCCCTTGCGTTTTGAAGATCGAAAAATCGTGATCTGAAGGAAGGCGGTGCCGATGGATTCAAATTGTGATTTCGATTTGCAATTTGTCTTGAGGGTCAACCACCATTTTATTCCAAGAGAAACAATTATCTAAGAGGGAGCATTAACAGATTATAATTTTCAGTATTTTATAGTCTGATTTCTTCCCGAAAGTTATATTCAATATGCACAGTTGTAATAGTTTGTATGGGGGCCAACAGGGCAATTTACTTTTAGCATTTGCAAAACTGTTCAAGCGAAAACAAATCGAGTTACATCTTTATTATCACAGATTAACGCAGTTTCATTTAAAGTGAACTTACTGATGCTTCTAAGTTGCTCATCCGCCAAATGTTTAAATCTACTCATCTGTAAAGTATCAACAACCTGCCATGAGAATCAGCGGGTACCCAGACGAGATATAGTGAATAAGATCAACTTAGGAACAAGTGCTTTACGCAGTGTATGTTTCAGCTAAGAGCAAAAGCCTAGCGACAACCAAACAACGGTAAAAATGCAGAAGTAAGGTATTACAGCTAAATTTGCACAAAGGAAAAAGTGAAGCCGGCCCGACTAACCAAGCGCGCGACAGAGCGGTGAAGATTCCTTTTTTCATAACGGTCATGATTGAACTTTTTCGACTCCTCAATAAAAGTTTTTTTTTTGTAAGATCAGAGCACCAAACCAAAAAACGTCTATTAACATCCCACAAGAGAATCTTGGTATCCCGTTATATTCAGTGGAAAGATACGAACGATTTCGTGTCTGTGACGAATTTTTGAGTGATGATATGCTTAAGTTGTGAAGCCGCGGCGGTTAATAAGCACGTCGTCCTTTCGAGCTGAAGGTCCTCGTTTCTGCTGTTGTATAAATAATTGTCTCCAAGGGTCAAGTTTCACAATTATGACCCCTATTTGTAGGCACCTAGAAGAAATCAAACAAATTCTTTACAAAGTCAGTTACATTCCTCTCGGTCATGCGCTTTCGTGCCTGGTCTATGAATCGCTTATGTTTCACATCATGCTGGTGTGTCACTTGTATCAACACAATTTTAACCAAGTTTAATTACTGGAGTATAATGCGGGGAAGAGACATGCAGAAGGGTGGTGACCCAAGACAAACGGAATCAGGAAGACTACGGGAGGCAGATGAAATAGAGGGGGCTGGATGTGGGTTTCCAAGGTAACGGAAAAAGCGGGAGGATTTGGATAGAAACTATACAACATTGCATATTCTCTCGCAAAACAAATAAGAGCAAAGAGATGGGAGCCAAGAAATAAACGGTACGCCGATTTCCATGCTCCCCTTCCCCCGTCATAATCAGGCAAGTTGGAGATACCTTCCTTCTACACTCCTTTTTCCAGCTAGTTGAATGAAAACTGACTATCCGTTAATGTCTTTCTTTTGCCAATCGTTGCGATTTATGGTTGAATTTCTTTTTATAGGTAAAGAAATCCCCTGGATGACTTGAAGGATGAGGACACTTGTAGTTTTACTTTTAGCTGGACTAGCTGCACTATGCCAGTCAGGTGACGCGTTTTATTATTTTTATTCTCTATCCGCGGTCCGAAGGTTGAAACGCACGATTTCAATGGTCGTTCGAACGAGCAGTACAGACTCTTATTCTACCACTCGCGCGTTTCATCCGGGCCGCCCTGACACAAGTTGGCTTAAGAAATGACTTTTCTCGTTTTAGAAAAATAATTCAAGCCCTACTAATTTGTTGTGCGTCACATGTAGAAATATTGGTTCATACAAATAGCCTGTTCTGTTGCATGCGAGTCTGACGTAGCTGCGGTCGATTCCAGTGTTCATTCAAGTTAATATAACAACTTTAATGAAATAGCTCTCTCCCTGTAATTCTTTCCCTTTAACTTTTTTTGTTTAATCTCCGCACAGGATCAATTCAGAGAAACAAAAGAGGTAAGATAAGTTTTTTTTTTCAGTCCTTTTCAGGATTATCTTTTGTCTTTAGCAGTATTGCACTGCCAGTTAACCAGCTCTAGAAAACTTTTATTCCAGCAGTCATCCCTTACCAACAAATCAGATCGTTACAAAGAATGAAGACTCAAGACGAGAAACTTCTCGTCTTCACTCGTTTCTTCAGTCCAAGTCCTAGTCTACAAAAATCGGTGTCCGTTTTCATTCGCTCATACTAGAAACTAACTGAAAGTCTCCATGATATTTTACCAGCATTTTTTATCTTTTTCTATCATGAATGATAACTTTCTGGGAATTCGTACGTCATCTGGTTGCCATGAGGATTTGTAATGTCACTAAGCAACCTCAATGACGTAAATAGCCTTCGTGGCAAGCGACGAAAGGGGAGGGAAAGGAGTAATTTTTCGCAAGCGCGAATAATTTCTGCCCTTTCTCTCCCCTTGTGGCGCGGTGGTGTAGTGGTTAGCGCGTTGAACTTCAGATGTGAAGGTCGGTTTTGGGGGTATTCAAAACAATCTCAAGATTCTTGGTAGTGCTGACTGCGAAGTTCGTGTTATATCATGTAATCCTTTCTGGAAATTTTTAAGGCTTGGAAATTCGGTGTGGGATTTTTTGGGGGGCTAACTTTTGGTCCAGGGATTTTTTGGGGGTTTGGTTGGAAGTCCTAGGGACTTTTTTGGCTTTTGAGTTTTGCACCCATTCGATCATCCCCGCCACTAGAAATCCAGAATACCCCCCCCCCCCACCCTAGGTGGACACCCAGACCCTGTCATCGTGTGTTGTTTCCTTAGATAAAATGGGTATACCGGCGACATACCGCTGGGGGTAACCATGCGATGGACTTGCATCCCATCCAGTTGCTTCATGCTACAGAAACCGGGTTAAGCTCCGGCCGTGTGGGCCTTCTTGGCTCGCGTGCGACTTTACCTTACCTACCTTCCCTACCCTTTCCGCGCCCGCCACGCAGTCTATGACGTAAACCGCGAGCCCATTCTGTTGTCCCGAAATTTTCATTCACAACGGTAGATAAGAACAAGACACTTAACATTTGTTTGCAACCCAGGGTATCTCTCACGGACGGGTCTGTGCGTCAAGCCCGAAGAGAACTTTAAAATCAAGGATCCTCGACTGAACTTCTGGGGCGTGGCGTATGTACTGCCTGACGATGCAAACCCCAAGTGCTCAGAATCCGAGTGTTCAGAAGACAGTCACTGTGACGCTGACCGGAAGTGCTGCAAGAACTACTGCGGGGGCATGGTGTGCACACCTACAAGTAAGAACTTTTTAATACTTAACAGCAGTGAATACCTGACGTTTAAAACTGTTGCATGCAATAACAAGTTTATTATAAAGAGATAATTCATGTAGCCTGATTCTCAGACGGTCCAGGTCACTCGCGGCCATTCTCTCTCTCCCTCTTCCAAGGGAGTGAAAGAGAATGGCCGCAAGTGACCTGGACCGTCTGAGAATCAGGCTATAATTGATGCAGTCCCTCGACTACCACCAACGGCTAACGGCGAACAGTTAGAGGAACCTAGAAAATTGCTGGCCAGTTAACCAGCTATAGACATGCAATCCATCCAGTAGAAAGTTCCAGTATCCTAATTCCTTTACTCTGCAGAAATTGGCCAAGTGAAGCACTGGTCGCGTAGTCCGCTTATGGTCTTTGTACGACCTTGCACTTCTTACCTTACGCGCAGGACTAAAACCAATTTCGTCTAAAATCCAAATCGCGTTCAAGAGTATTTGTCCCATCAGTCTGTACGCACGTTAGACACATTATCGGTTTAATTTAGATCTTAACATTTTATTTTTTTCTTTCTTTCAGTGAGAGATCCAAACCCATGTAAGGTAAGCGCGAGAACTGCTGTCCAGAATTAGAAATTTGTATCAGAATTGGTTTTGCTTATGTTTCAGATATGTTTCATCTTTACAATGGTTAACCCAATAAATAACTTTCAAACAACTAACAAGGTAAAAGGCAAAAACCAACTGTAGGTGGTAGGAGAGGTATTCCCTTCGCTTTTTGTCGATTATAACTTAACTGATTGGTTTATTATTTTGTAATTCTGTCGCCATGGGTGGCTCTGTCAGTTACAACTTTAGCTTCAATCTTAAAGACAGCCATTATAAAACCGATCAATTTGGCTCTCCCCTCATCTGTATCGGCAGTTTCGTAATGACATTTCCTATTGTTAAAAAATTACCATGGTTTCTTAACAACATTGTTTACTATCAGAAATTCCAATGTCCCGCTGGTCAGACGTGTAAGGTTCAGTATGTACCATGCGTGATGCCAAAATGTAAGGACGCCATCGCTGTCAACAGACCCACATGTGTCAAGGATCCAAATGGTACGTGCACCTTGCTTCGTATGCTTCAGAAAATATCATGTGGAGAATGAGGGGGTAAGGGAGGGAGGTGGATAGGTCAAACGGAAGAGGGAGGGGGGAACGGGTGATTTGATGTTATTTTAAGAGACCACGTGTCAACGGAGTCCGAAAATGTAGAACAGAGAGGGATGGGGCCCTTCCCACCCTTCCCTGCCGAAACCTCATAAGGGCAGGGAAAACGAGCACCGAAATGTATCAAGGCTCTTAATGGTAAACGTGCCTTGCTTAGTACTTTATCCACCATTCTAAATTATTCTAAGAACTCACAAAGACCACGATTATTGTATTTTAAGGTGAATTTGTTTTTTTCTTTTTTTTTCTGCATCATCTTGGATCCTTTTGTCGAAGTAGCTGCAGCTCCTCCACGTAAGTAAATTCATGTTCACTAATTTATGCATATTAAAGTCAGTTTTTAATACGTTAAGAAATTTCTTTTCAGTAAACGACCGGGCATGAACTCCAGACTAGAGCCAAAATGTGGGAAAAGGAACTCGATAGACGAACCTTTAACTCAGTGGATACTGGATCTGAGGAAAAACGGAATTGGCCATTTCCCACAGTTACGGTACAAAAGAATATTAAACAGTTCAGTAGAGCACTCACTTGATATTTTTCTTTACAGCTTCTCCAGTGGCTCCTCCCGTAGCAGCACCCCCTGTTACCCCAGGGTACCCTGGACAGTCAAGCTTGGCGCCTGCTCCGTTCAATCAGCAACCATTGGCCTACCAACCGCAGCCGCCGCAATATCCACAGGCACCCCAGGCGCCATTCATGCAGCAACCCATGGCACCCATGGCACCCATGTCACCAGCAATGCCACCACCTATGAATGCATATCAAAACGATGAACCTGGTAATGAAGCCGGTTTACAAGCCGGTTTTACAGGAAACCAACCTGATTTGGAAGGTGGTCTAAGTGACGCAGCCTTGGCCAAGGCTTTACAAAATGAAAATCAGCCTCTGGCTTTTCAAAACGGCAACCTGCCTCCTAGCGATGAACGCAACTTCTTTCAACAACCACCGGCTGCAAATGAACAACAACAAGAACAACTACCACCACCACCATCACCACAACCTTTAGCGGATGAGCCAGCAAGCGCACCTCCGGCGGCTAATCCCATGATCGCTCCTCAGCCTGGTTGGGACCGAAGTGCGACACTTCAGTAAGTGCGTCATGTCAATGACAGATCTGATCAGTGACTTTGAATACATGGTTTATTGAGAGAAACTCCTTGAAGCCAAACATGAACCCTTTGTGACGGTTCGCTTGCAAAACATCGGGGAGGATGTGATAAAGTCAGACATTTTGTTTGCCCATAGTTGATTCTCATAAAAGTTACTTAGTGTAACTTTTCATATTTTCTACTTCAGTGTAAAATGGAGTTTCAAACATAATGAACGAATGGCTCACAGCGAGACTTAAAGCCAGAGTAACACTAAGGATGAGAGACGAAAATTGTATCTGAAATCTTCTGATGGAAGATTCTCCTTGTACATAGAAACATTGTGCTACCGTAGTTTTTCTCATGACATTTGCACAATTTTCATGCTTAGGGCAATAATCATAGCCAAGACAATGTGATAGTAGCCTGCGAAAGAAACGACAGCCGGAAATACGTCTGCGTTCGGAGGCTAATGTGATAGCAACTGCTGAAAAAAGAAATAAACACCACTACATTTCCATTTCCTGCTCATTCTGTTACAGTGAGCAGAAAATTTGACAGAATTTGACAGAAAATGCTGGGTTTTTACTACCATGCGTTGCGTTGCACCCAGCCTTGCAAACAATGAGGTGGACTCAAAATACTGTACCCTAGTTACGCGAGTGTTTCCTCCTTGCACCTAAATCCAACACTTATAATACTGAAAATTAAAATACTGACGACGTATTTTTTCAGGGTTGGTCTAAAGTCATGGTCTGTGGGGATCAACCATTTTAACCATGACCGGTTTTGGTTGGGAGAGATCAGCCATATCAATGGTGGCACAATAGCAACACCTTATGTCTTTTCACGTGACAAAATGCCAGCTGTTTATTGACCGCGACTCGAGCGCAGATAAACACGGGTGTTTTTCCTGGGAAAATGAGTTCGGACTGCCGCAAAAACCAAGGTTGTGAACAGAAAAAAACAGAAGGCACTAGTTCTGCTAGATTTGGCGTCGGGACTGCTGCCAAATGCTACAGACCCTAGCGATGTGCCGACCGAGTCCGCCGGAGGCGATCAGCTCTCGAGTTCCGTAAGCAGTTCCGATGTCAGCTCTTCTCATTTTCTTTTGTTATAATTATGGTTCACAAGTCGGTTCACAACTTTTCGGCTTACAAAGTGTTCTGCTTTGCAGTAGAACACAACAAAGATGAAGTCCGCGAAGGCAAATTTCGTAACTTGAACTTTTCGCCTTCCGCTAAAAAGACAACTGAGTATTCTTTTGAACTTTTTCTCTCCATTTACAGATATTAGATGTTTTTGCTCAATTATAAAACTTCAGTACTCTAGAACAATCATTTTGCTAAATAAGATTAACCTCTTAAAGAAACCTCTTTTTCAAAAACGACGATGGTCACGCCATTTCCCGCCAATAAAAACGATGGTTGCCCAAAATTAGCACCCCGCCATTTCCCGCCCAGAAAAGATGGCATTCTCCTTCCCCCGTCGGTTTGCCTTGGGACTCCCCTCCCCCTCCCCCAGAGTCTATACGGAAGGACGCACTTATCGGCGTACGGTGACGACAGAATCAAAATTTCTCGTATGGATAGGTTACCAGATTTCCTTACCCATGGTGCTCCGCTAGCGCGCTTCGCGCTCGGGAGCTCTGCTAAAAACAGCTGATAGTGTATCAGTAGGGGGCCAATCAGAGTGCCCTCTTGCTCCTATCCATGGACTTTCCATATAATAATTAAACACTAGAGTTCTTCTGTCGAAATCACTTTCGTGTGACAGGTTGCCCGTGGAATTTTGATGTTCACAACAAATATTACGTTCGAGGGCTTATACGAGGTTTAAACATCAAATTTCCGAGGGAGCCTATCACACATAGGGCCTGAGGCAGAAGGACTGTATTGTTTTTACTGTACAACGCTAAATTTTGAGCGAAAATTGCCAAAAACGGGCACTATGCGCTGATAGCCGCCCGCTGAGGAGAGACACTACCGCGTCACTTGATCGATTTCAACTCATGGGGGCACGCCAAAATTTAGCCTTGTACTATAACAGCTGATAGTGTTTTAGTAGGAAGCCAATCAGAGCGCACTCTTGCTCATATCCATGGACTGTCCATATAATGACAGCTGATAGTGTATTAGTAGGGAGGCAATCACACTATCAGAGCGCAGACTTGCTCAAATCCATGGAATTCATGGACTGTCTATATAATGACAGCTGATAGCGTATTAGTAGGAAGCCAATCAGAGCGCACCCTTTGCTCACATCCATGGACTGTCGATATAAAAGGCCTTATTTAGACGGTATGTGCTTCCGACACCAATCGTTTTCTCTAAACCAAACTTACAACTTGCTGGCGATTGTTGTTTACGGCACGAAACAAACAACACATAGACAGGTGGTACGATTTTCAAACATGTTTTCAGACCCTACGACAGTCACAGACAATGCTAAATCGCAGTCGTAGTCACAGACAATGTTAAATGACAAAAAGTTGTTTACGATTCTTTGCACGGTATAAGCAGTGCGTGCTACAAACATCGCATACGACAGTCGTAAGTAAAAGTCGTCCTACATCCGTCGGCCCTAATAAAGCGGGATGTAATGAGGCGTAAGCATTGAACGTTTTTGGATACGTGCCCTAATTGTAAAGTTCCAAAAACCCGCGGACGTTTCAAGGCTGCTGTATGGCGTATACATAATTATGTAACATGGCTTGTTTGAAAGCTATTTTATGAGCGCAAGGTTTACCTTAAAAGAGGTTTTTACAGAGAAGCAGTAAATTGTAAGTTGACGAAACAAGTCGAGCTGGTTTGCGGGCTTAAACCTACACACCAGTTCTGTAGATTTTGATTTTAAAATTTTGCTCCGCGGGCCCGAAAAGTCACCGGGACTTTCGAGAAACTGACCCCAGGCAATGCCAGCTGTTGTTGCCGTTCTCGCGCATTCTAGATATTTCACCGTAACAACCCTGCATGTAATTTTGGGTGCCTTTAATCAAGGCAATCGCAGGCCGGATGACAAAGCAAAGAACAATAGTTTTTGACAAGCATTTCTGATCTTTTATCTATTTTTGTCAGTTACTTACTGTCATGAATATCAAAAATCTATTTAAAATCACCGCTAAGCAAAAAAGATTCAATAGTTTTATCATTAGCATTATGTATAAAAATCACCATCTTTACTCCCTCTTGCAAGGAGGGACTACAGCACAATTTGAATATAATATTAACTATGCTATATAATCTATATAATCTAATCGAAGTCGTATGTTTGCCAATACTGTGATTGGTCCACTTCTGATAATATCTTCTCCCGTAAATAGCAGGGCGAGTACAACTCGCATATAAATTAAATTATTTAGGGCGTGAACAGTAACCAACGTGTATATTTAAGCGAAAATGTAACGACAGCCTTATATGGGAATAAACACTGTCCAAGAGAAGGGAAGGGAGAATGAGATACCTAGAATACTGTGGATGTAAATCGGATCCCAGAGTGTTTGTCATAAGAACGGGGAAAAACAGACGAAATCCAGCGCCTAGACAACGGTAAAAAGGCCCTGAAAGTTTATTTGGAGAAGAGTTTGGACAAAGCATCCCTCTCCATCCTTTTTCCCCTCCCCGCTCCACGGACAGTATCTTCATATTACTTTCAAAAGTGAACGCATGCTAATGTAATGTCACAATGTGTTGGTGAGGTGTGTCACTAAGAGTTCTACTTTTGCACAGTTCACTCCGAGCCAAGGATTGTTCGTGTCACTAACCTCTGAAGCTATAGTTCAGTGGTGGAATGCGTGACTCCTGAGATAGTCACGAACGCTTTTCGCCTCTGAACCTCCTCATACGGGGGAGGGGGCGGAGGCAAGCCGGGACTGCAGGCCCTGTAAGGTACGGGAGCGTTATACTTCACGTGATGCGGGGGTCGCCAATCGTCTTCTCTTTTCTTAGAGGATGGACTGTGCGGGCAATACGGGCTGGATCCGCGGGAACTCCCGCCACGTCCGCTGTCAAGTTCTTCATCACTTGTGTAACACTCAGGCACTACTGCCTGATCAACCGGGTAATACATGTCCGCGCGGACAGGTCCGGTAGGGGATCCCGTCCCCGGCGCTTGATAGGTCATCGGGTGCATCTTTTTAATCGGAATTGGCGAGACGTTGATCGGCTTCTGGCGTGTACCGTAAGTGAGGACCTCGGGTGACTCACGTCGGTTGGCTGTAGCCTGATGGAACATTTTCTTTGACGCCTTCAGCGCGTCTTCACGGCTGATATCCGGCTCATGATAGCTACCGCGCTTGTCACCTTCTTCCGCCTTCTTCCTGCTCTTGCGCCTGCACCTCATGCAGAATACCACTGTCAGGATAATAGATATCAACAGGAAGCCAGCGCAAACAGCGATTATAATGATCATTTTCGTGTCCGCGAAGAATCCGCCTTCATCTTTTCTGCTGTCCACTACTCCTTTGTCTTTGCCGTCGTCTTTGTTTGTTGTCCCAGGGCGCGATGAACTTTTTCCTGGGATTCCCGTTACTGGCGGAGCAGGGGTGATGAATCTAACCGAGATTTCCAAGCGTAGAAAACTTTTTTCTTCAATGGAACCGGAATCTGACGCTCTGATCAACAAATTGTAAGACTTGTTGTTCAGTTGTTTCAGAAGCGTTATTCTCCCGTTGCGGTTGTTGATGCGGAAAACATGATCGTCGTTACCGCCAACGATGGCGTATTTCACCAAACCGTTGGACCCGGAGTCCTTGTCCACTGCTTTTACTTTCAGAATTTCCGCGCCTCTGGGAACTGCATTGGTCAGTGTCATGTAATGCTGGCTTTGGAAGCCAACAAATACTGGCGCGTTATCGTTCATATCAACCACGTTAACGATCACGACGAGCTCAACTTCCACGTTTCCATCTGATAAGATAACAGTTAGACGATAAGAATCCACATTCTCTCGATCAAGCCCTCTCTTGGTAGTTATCACTCCAGTCTTGTTGTCCAAGGCAAAATCCTGGCTAGCGTAGGGTACAAGTCTTGCCCGAAGCGGTCTGTCTGGAGCGATGGATGAAAAGGGAATTCTTCCGACTTCAATTCCAGCGGGTTCATTCTCCGCCACACTAAAGTTGTACACATGCTTTGAGCAGTGGACGGCAATGTTTATCGTTGTTTTACCGTGAAAAGGCACGCGGCCGTTATCTTTCACGTCAATGTTCAGCACAAAAGATGGGGTAAATTTACACCACAACTTTGACTTAACCAACACGATACCCGTTCCGGAATCAATCGCAAACCATTTGGTTTTATCTTCTTCGCTGCCATTCCGCGCTCCAATGCGCATGCTCTCGAGGCTGTACGTCAACTCGGCGTTTCTCCCATCATCTCTGTCCACCGCTCGCACCCTGGTGATGGCCGTGCCTGCTGTAACGTCATCGCTTACGCCCTTGTTGTAGACCTTCTGTTCGAAAACCGGCGCATGCCTATTGCTGTCCGCCAGTTTAACATTAAACACGTGATTGCTCTGTCGTGGCATAGGCAAACCTTGATCTTCAGCCACGATTTTAATGTTGTACTGCGCATGGCGATCTAGACTCAATGGCCGCCGTATTTCCAGAATGTACTGCCCAGCGAACATTTCCTTTAGGCCAAAGTCTTGTTTGCTGTGCCGTAGCGTGGCCGTCACGCGACCATTGCGACCGCTGTCCTTGTCACGCACCGTTACAATAGCAATACCCGTATTTAAGGGAGTGTCTTCTGGAATCCTTCCCTGTTGGTCAAAGGCTTCTGTGAGGCTAGTCACGGTAATTTCTGGACTGTTATCGTTTTCATCCAAGACCTAAAGGAAAGTCGAAAGGAGTATTTGTTAGTAGTGTCAGGTAAAGGTGAAAGTCGCTCTAAGCCACTTCCGGTCGCAAAGCCGGTCTGCTAGCATGAGGCAAACGGGAGTACCACTACTCTCCCCACCCCACCACCGATGGGATGATAGTCCATCGACAAGTTACTCACAACAATTTGTTAGGTTTCCCTTACAATTTTGCCAATATCTATTTGTACACCCCGGTGTAATGAGAACGAATGTAGCAAGTAACACAAAATCACATCGGATCCTCGAAACACCGACATGGAGCTCGAGAGAACGATACTCCAAATTACTAGACTAGGGCACGCCTCAACATGCTAGTAGAAATTGTCAATCGGACGCGCCAAATAGAATTCTGACTCCCGAAGAAAGTGGGGGTTTTTCACATCAGCTATATAAGGACGCCCGTACATATCGATACTATCACAACAAACGCTACTCTCAGAACAAAAGAATACCCTCAAACAAACGATAGTCTACGTATTCTTGGTGGCAATCTAAACATCCTGAAAAGTAAACTCGCCAGTATTATGGCATTCGAAAGGTTAATGAGCTTAATACGCAACGCTGATGACTGGTTCTGTCCTTCTTTCTCACGTCTCCCATTCACAGGTCTCGTGTGTGCCTGCGCGAACTTGAGTGACACGCCTAATCCTACAACTGCCCAAGCTCAGAAATAAAAGCTATAAAAATCATCGCTTAGTAGCTTTCATATGAATGGCCATTTCATGTTAGGATCTTAACGGTTTTTTTGATAGCCACGCTTTAACACTGACTTCTTCCAATGATACTCAGAACTTTTCTATACACGGGATTCTTAGAAGAATTTACCAGAAATACCGAAATTTACTCCTTTGGCAAAAAGACTGACATAAACAAGATTGACATGAAGCAATCGTAAATACATTGTGAGTTTCCTGCTGCCGACCGAAACACTAAAGATATTGACACATAATTGTTTCTCCTTCCTTTTCCCACGCCACCATTCTGTTTGTCGCCATCATATCTGCCCTTAATAGACCACACCTACGTTGCACACGTTTATTATACTTATTCTACTCACATAGACAGGTCTATATCTTATTTATGCAATTTTGATTTTTTTCTTCATATAGTGCGTCTACCTCAAGATGACAAGAAATGAAGGTGTTACTTTAAGCATGTTTTACTCCACAAATTCGACGATTTAAAACAACTAAAGGTTAGAACGATCGGAATGAGAAAAATGAATTCTCATTTTCTCACAGCGCGTTTCCTGTCAACTAGCAAAACCTTCACGGTTCATTTTGCATCAGGGAACTTTTTTAAAAAGACGTACTCGAGATACGCCCAAAACACAATTTAAGTTTCATAGACATTAACACTTACAACAAAAACAACACTGACTATCAGTTTAATGAAGATCAAGCAGCAGCCGAGACCACAACAAGCAAACAAGATTTATGCTACTTGTAAACCGGCACTTTAATAGGGGTTTATCATCTATTACACTTAGAACAAAGGACGCTTCATATTGTTGTAAATTCGTCTGGATATTTCTCATGCGGAAACTAAAGAATGATTCTTTATACTAGACATATCACTAAAATCCATTAACAGATCGGAAGTTCTTTCAAAGCAGATTACATTCTAGCCGGCAACATTAAATCTCGTGCGCGGTGCGTGGTTAAGGGCGTGAGTCAGCTTTTCCCTTGAGGATGAAGGAGCAGAATGCGGTCCACCACAACTTTCAGCGGACATATTTCATCTTTTTACCGCGGCGATTTACATCAGTCTCAGTTTGTAGCTTCGGGTACATCTTACCGATGTTGAGCTTTTATAAGCGGTTCGGCTTTATGGAAATATTCCGCTGAGCAAATGCAGCAGGTATGCGGTTATTCACGCGCAATTCCGATGTGTAACAGCGTCTATGCGTCGTGGTCACATATCAATTCAAAAACACACAGCTGAGATCTTGTTTTATACCACATTCTTCTAAACAGCTTACAAATAGCTTCTAAACAAACCGAACAACACAAAACCAAAATAGTCGCAACACATAAACTGTTTTTCTGGTTCAATTCCCAATAAAAGGGTTGCTTGCGGCGAATTTGAATGCACAATATTAGCATTTTAAACGAATATGTTGTCATGACGAGACATAAAGACAAAGAAAAAAATTCCTATTTATTGCAATCAAACGTAAATGGCCGAATTAAGTCATGTGTTATTCTTGTTTTCTATCAGTTACGGAGGAAAACCAAACTAGTTTAAACCTCCTTTTATGGAGTGATTTTTATGAAAGATCACTGCGGAAAAATTAACGATTTTCGTTGCAGGGCAAAAGAGAAAATATGGAAATATTTCGGCGATGACTACAAGGGTAAAAATATTAGATCGCGAGATGAAAAAGGAAACGGGAAGAAGCAAAAAGCTAATTTTCTCCTATTTTATTGTCAACCACATATGGACTGAAATGTCACAGTTTTTTAATTCTCTCTCTTTTCAGGATTAGGTTAGCTGTTGAAGGGTCTCTACTCCGCGTAAGACAAACAACTGTACAGACAGTTTGTCTGGTATACTGTAAAACGGCCCACAAACTGATGTACTTAGTATATAGTCACTCTGATCTTGTCACTGTGAAATTTATACTTATGCGCAAGACGGACTCTAAAAAGGCACCATAAAGCCTGGCACATGCACAGTGAAGTATTCAAAACGTATGTTGTTGGAAACTGAGACGATTTCAGTTGCGTCTTGTTCAATACACAATTAAAATTGTACTTTCTATTGTTTCTTCCCTTCTACACGTTTATGGCTCTATGACAACAACCACACATCACAAGCCTATGAAACAGTTTAGCATAGAAACTTTGGAATTGAGTAAGGGTAATATTTCTCAAAGATCATACTTCTCCAGAATCATCTGATGTGCTTTTCCTTCAGAGAGAACAAAAATCGGTGCCCATGACTTCAAAAATTACTAAACAGAGCATTCCTGTGGTGCTGTTTATGATGCTGAATTATAAAAAATTGAAGAGTTCAGTCTGTGTAAAAAATCGTTAAGGGTGACCATTCAAATAAAGGTCATAAAGGGCACTGAACATTCCTTTCCCGTGGTGCTGTTTCATATATATTATCTTTCAGTTATGTGGTTCGGTTTTCTTTATGTCGAATAGAAATATCTGTTGGTTGCTGCTACCCTGAGAAGGTTAGGGTCAAAACATAATTTGCTTGCAAACCGCAGATCAGAGAATTTCATCCTTTCATCCTCAGTAACTCAAAACAATGTTCCAGCCCTTCAGAGAGCATTAAGGATCCTTTTGAGAAAGAGAATTCTCTAATCAATATCTTTTATCTGCTAATAAGCTACTCAAGCTTTCGACGTGGAGGGTCTCGTATTGAACACAACTTTTAAACTATTTCTGGAAGTGCACATACTATTTACTTTGGTGAAATTAAATTGAATGGCCCCACAACGCCACAGCCTTTTAGAATAACAAACAGAGCAAAAAAAAGAGCTCCTGAGACGTGTTTTTAAAGTCTGAAAAGCGTCGAATAAAACGTCACTAGCAACTGCCAAAAATCACACTGAAGTCCTTGAATATCACTTCACTTTCTTGGTGAATGTAAACAAATATTTCTGGGCGGTCTGCATTCTCGAGTGCTATCAGTCTACAAACGAAATAACGCACCCAAACAGGCAAATTAAGGAACATTACCCATATCCGGATATCTAAGCGAATTTTTTAATTACACCAACTGAGGACATTGAAATACGAAGATTATTGATTTCATTTAGCACGGATGTTTTTGAACTTTGGTGCAACAGCTCTCATTCGAAATCTTAGCTGGACAAGCTCGAAATTGAGAGAAGACCACACGCGTGAAATTTAATAAAACCTCGAGATAACAAGACAGCTACCGAATCTGAAAGCTTTTGCCTGTCATAAACTGCCCTTTTAAGATAAACTGCGATCCGATTTCAGGAGCTTCTAACATAGGAAAAACACCAAACAAACATGTTACAATGCCAGTTGAAAGTATTTACCTTTGCTAAAAATATATGCAAATACAAAACGCTTGTTTCAATGGGTCTTTTTAAAGTATATGCAAATCCTAAGAGAGGTGTCATTTAGGATTAGAGCGCTACAGAAAAGCCACTGAGACTACAGATGCAAACACAAAGAGATAGAAAGAACAGATATGGATCGGCAGTGTCAAACGAAAAATGGGCGCATAGCAAGCAAGCGAGAAGATACTTGTTAATTTTCATTTCAAAACCACGGGTTTAATAGTGAGAAAAAATCTTTCAGGGAAATTAGCTACTACAAGAACACAAAATTGCCGATTTCTGAACAAGATAGTTCATTAAACAAAGAATTAGCCTTAATCAGATAGAAAGGACCTGACTTTGAAGGCACAGAGGCCATATTTTGTCTAATAAACCAACATCGTTGAACTCGCAGCAGGGAATAATAGGGTCTTAGATGACAAGGGTTCATCAAAGACTGATGTTTATCTCTTTCGTTGAAAAACAAAACCTAATTATGTTCCTGAATCAAAGTGTTTGGAAACTAATTCTTCAAAACACAACACAACACGCTTTAAAAAGCGAGCAAGAAGACACGCTACTGCGCAAAATATGGAAGTATCACTGTAGGATCATTTTTTACAAACCACTGTCTCAACATCTCAAGAAAATCTGTAAAAGATAACAAAATTGAAATTCTAATATGATGTAATTTAAAAAAGCAATAATTCTTTCCGAGTAGCGAGCGGGTAATTGAACAAAATTGCAACATTTCGCGCGAATTTTGTGGTAGATTCCAAGAATTTCTTTTGAAGGCATTGTCTATTTCAGGGAATTTTCTTGACAGTTTTAACAACTGAACAAGGTCTTTAATTAATTTCGGCTTTCATAGCCTCGATGGATTAAACACAAAGAAAGAATAGATCTTCGAAAATCCAAACTTAATTGGAGCGAAGAAACAAAGTTTATGCGTTTTGTAGTAGAGAAACCATCACAAAGCAATTTCGCTCGTTCGCCTTTCAACAGATATTCATCCATCCATCAACTCGTGTTATGATAACATGTAAATCGTAGTGTAAATTTCATTATAAAAGTTGAAACCTGAAAAGTCAATCCAAATGAACAATGGCGATGAAAGGCGAACAAAATGCCGTTAGAAGGCCATAATAATGATGCACAATAAACTTAACAGCCCATTTTCTCCGTTTATAAAATTACGTGACATTGCAAAAGAATGAATCATGACTTTTTTTTGATACACGCTTTAGTGCGCCTACAGAGAGAGACCTTCAAACTCTGTGTAAATATTGTACACTAACCTTTACATTTATAACAGCAGTCGAAGGGATGGAGTCTGGGCCTTTATCCTTAGCTGTCACCTCAAGTTGGTAGTTCTTTGAAAGCTCGTAATCTAGGACTTCGTTCGTTCGAAGTTCACCAGTTTGAGCGTCCAAAATAAAGAGATTTTCATACTGACGCCGAGGTTTTAGAGAATACACAATCTCTGCATTAGTACCGATATCGCCATCCGAGGCACTAACTTGAAGAATAAATGTCCCTTCACGAGAATTCTCTCTAACTTCACCAACATAGAGATCTTTGCTGAACTTAGGTATATGGTCATTTGAATCGAGCACAGTTATGTTCAAGCCCTTTCGTCCAACTCTAGACGGATTCCCCCCGTCTCTCGCTTCGATCACCAAATAAAAGCTGTCATTTTTTTCGCGGTCCAGCCTTCTTGACACCACAAGTTTGACTTTGGTGAGTTCTACCGTAGGGCGCGAGATTTTTAACTGAAAAATTCCTCCGTCGTTCCTACTTACTATCTCGTAACTTTGTACAGTGTAGTTTCCAATGTCCTTGTCGTCGGCGACCGTTATAGGAAGCTCGGCACCCAACGGAGCAGATTCAGAAACGGAAATATGTTCAACTGTCTCCTTGAAAGTAGGGCTGTTATCGTTTGTATCCAGAACTTTTATTTCTGTCGGAATAGCCGCAGTCAATTTTCCTTTTGATACTTTCACTTGTATCTGAAAAGTATCGTCATAAAGTGACAGGTTTTCACGGTCAAGCTTGCGTTCCGTCCGTATAACTCCTGTGGTTTCGTTGATGCCAAAGGAACTTTGTGGCACTAATCCCTGAAACTGGAAGCGAAGTGGTCCCTTGAAAACCTCATAACTTTTAACTATTGGATGCTGTGATATGTCACCAACAAATGTCCCCGCTTCGAGCTCTTCAAAAACTTCGAATTTGATGGGATCCGTGGACTCAGAGCAAAAGAGAAGTGACAATAAGATTAAACCGAACAACGGTTCTCGAAACATGATGTTCGCAAAAGAAGACCTGAGACACGAACACGCCGAGATTAAATAGTTTCTGATGGCACCGACAGCGCCAAGTTGGTGAATAATCCGTGCGTACACGTAAAAATGTAAACTATGTGGAGTTATGAATTCTCTCTTGCCTCGAGCGCAAAACGTAGTAAAATGTGCGATGCACTGGCTAGCTGTATATTTCAAGAACTTCACACTTCAGCGCGTACGCCCCCTTGTCAAATCGTGCTATGAATTTCCTTGACTTCTCTTGTTTTCTGTTATCTGTGACCTATAATCAGAGCGACAAATCCCTATTTCTGTCAGGAAGCCGGCTGTTCTTAAATCCGTATCTCTGTGATGCCATTTACACCACTATAATTGCAATGTAAAGAGTTTTGTTCCTACTTGAGCCGTTGACAAGGTGTTGACCAGTCAATCAACATTCAGTTCCCCTGAGGATATTTTAATACAATTAGCGCAGACAATAAATGTCACACAACGGAAGCGAGGGGAACGAACTTGTAAATAAATTCTCCACCGAGTTTTTAAAAAAGCTAATTGTACGTCAAACATTCCCAAATGGCCTTATTTATTCAATGGTCGCGTCGAGGTTTTTCGGCATGAAGTCTTTTTCCTGTTTTTGGGACACGCATTTTATGCTACAAATGCGAACATCACACGATGCCAATATCATTTCTTAATATGATGGATACAAAAATACTTCACTGTTGTTTGGATTGAAAACACATGGACCGAACACACCCTGTGGAGTATCAAATATTTAGCTCATAAAAGCTACAAGTCTTTGTCAAATTAACTTGGTGTTTTTGTCAAACTAAATTAAATTCAGATTAAAACGAACTGAAACACAATAGATGTGGTAAGTTATTCCTATCGCGAATAACCAAGATCAGCTTGCACAGGTCAAGAAAGGCCGCATAATCAAAATTTAATGGTTTCAATGATAACGTAGAGAATGTCAACTCTTTAGCGTAGCGATAAATTGCCAACAGCAAGCTCCTCCCTGGAGACTAATTACCCAAAGAGGGAGGGGCGGGTAATGTATGCCGACTGGGCAAGCGAACTGAACCATTTGGTCAGACCATACTCACGCACTGAAAAAGGTGTTTTAAAATCTTGACCCTTCAGACTTCGTTGACCAGTAAAACACGGTTCAACTTAGTTCCCAGCTTTGTTTTAGCCCCTACAAATGCAAAGCAAGAGCATTGCTTTCCTTTGCTACTGTTTATTAGACCGTGTGCAAGGTTAGGGGTTCCAGGTTTTGAGTCAGCGGATGGAATCTTTTAAAATATGTGACCTTTCAAATGAAAGCTACCAACAAGTGCTTTCCTGTGGTTTGTTGTTTCTCCACATTTTGCAAAACGACATCTGGCAGTTTTTCAATTAAGTGCCTAGACACGGCAATCAGTCGCGCGCTATCAGTCGGCAGAAGGCCGATCAACGCAACGACGACGAAGCAGCGAGAGATTTTTATATTAGAATGTATCAAGAATGTAACCAAGGGAGCGCACGACAAAAACCTCTGACACCCAAGTTATCTTGGCAATCAAAAGGTCAAGTAGGAATATTTTCTTCCACAGACAATAACAGCTTCAGTTCATCAAAATTTGGAATTGTAAACAGTGAATTTGCCATGTTTACATTTCAGTCGTGTGCTGTTTATCGGGCGAGCTCCGTGTGGTCAACCTGACAATAGAGCGCCATGAATACGAACAGCTGCCGTCTCCTCTGAACCAGTGGGGTTAACGATCGCAACTGAGATACTGCTTTTTGTCATCAAAGATATCTTATAAATCTTCTTTGAAGACTTGCAAATTGGCGCAGCTCAGAAGGCGGGAAAAAAGCGCGGGAAATAAACCGGAAGCGGTCACAAATCATGTCGCAGTGTTGAAAGACGGGAGTGGTGCGGTCGTGAGCTAAAGGAACCCTAAAGAAAACTGTCCTGCTCTCATTTCCTTTGGGTTTTCTCGTGTTAAACGTTCTTTCATCATCCCAATCGATCGATGATTCTGTGGTCTATTTCTAATTCTGGAACCAGCGGACGATGCAAGAATGGCGGATGCAATTCACAAGTTAAGAACAGGAAATGCTCTATCTTTAGAATCCTAAAATAGAATTGAGAACAGAATTCCTTGTAACTACCAAGGCAAGACACAAAAACTCGTCAGGGTATGAAATGTTTTGCCGGTTTAAACTGTTTTATACTCAGTTAACTCAACATAAAAAATAGACCTTAGCAGGGGGAAAATGTCTTAACCTAGCAGACCTAAGAACGAAATGGACTCGTCATCCAGCTCTATTGTGGACTGTATCGTCCTAAACAACGTCAGTTTGGGTTTTTCAAATATATATTTATTACTGCTATTACACTGTAAACCAAGTTATTTAGTTAACAATACTTACATCGTTTGTATTTGATATTGTAAGTTACTTCCGAAAAACCCCTTTGTTGGTGAACTAATATAAAAGTATTGTATTGTTGATGTCATATGCCATCTCAAGCGGTAATAGAAACACAGCAATTTTAACAGAACTTTTTAGGTTCAAAAAAGGCAAAATCGTACTCACTATTTTTAAATTGATCTGCTTTTATTGGAGTTACCTTAAATCCAAATCAATTCAACACGGCGGTCAGACCAACTCCAATTAGGGTGTTGGTTTATGAATCATAACTTCACCCAAACTCGGGGTTAAAAGAAAAAAAGTCGATTCAAAACCACCTTTTTAGGGGGTCAGTTGAGCTCCCAAATTTATAGCAGATTGGGGTTTAAAGAAAATCTGAGTATGAAACCAGAGCTATAGTAATAGTGATACACGAACCCAATTCACCCTTCCCGTAACCCTAACCTTACGAGAAAACAAGTCTGTGAACGGACTGCTTATAACGTAAATGAAATTGGCCATTTTGAAGATAGGTTTCAACAAGTTACGCAAAAGCAGTTCACAAAATTAACTGTCGCGAAGCATTTCTGAAATCGAAAATTAAAAAGATTAAGGACGGTGCCTTCTTTTTTTACTGTGCATACGGTCTGCGCATCTCGGGATATTCGGGTTTCTTAAGGAATTTGCCCACTAATACAACAATATGACTATGTGGAAAAAACTATGTGGAAAAAGCAGGTCTTAGCAAGGGCTACCAAAAAGAAAATTGGGGGTAACGACGCATTTTTCAGAGATAATTGAGCTTAAATTTGGAATAAAAAACTGCCATACATTCTTTGTATTTTAACGCTTTTTTAGAATTATGGTTGCTTAATTATCTCTGAAAAATGCGTAATTACCCATATTTTTCTTTTTCGATTCCAATAACCCTTGCTAACATCTACTTTGTCCCTATAGTCATAACCTTTGTAAAAATACATCTGTATTAGGAGGCACCGTCCTTAAGGTACCGTATTCCATCAAAAAACAGCCACAAAAAATAATTGTTTTATCTGCTCTAAAACGGGGCAATCGAGATTCAAAGAAGACGCCTATTTGAATTAAGTCAGTAAAGGAAAATTCATTTCGAAAAGTTTCCTTTAACCCTGGGAGTGCCAATGGACTCCAAGTAAGACGCGGTTTGCAAAAAACTCGTTTCACTGGGCAAACCAACGGCAACATGTTGAGAATGACTTACATCGACTTGCGATGACGACCAAACGATGACTAGAAAACGTGCACCAACTTGCAGGCGCTTGAACAAATTGAACGTACGCCACCGAAACTGCACGCATGTCCTGGCCAAACGTCTGGCCAAACGGACTACCAAGGTCAACACCAGTTTCCAACTTGCGTCTTCTTGCGAGTACCTTTGGGGGGGGGGGGGGGGGGAGGGGGAAGTTGGGGATCATTGAAGACGTACATATATATTTTTTATCAATTATAGAACACTTAATTAGATCAAACTTGCTGGTTTACACCGTGTGTTCTTGTCTTGTAACTCTTTCGTCTGACTTCTTTTCAGGAAATAAAAGTTCAAATGCGTCGTGAATCTCTGCAATCATGTCTGTAGTTGTCATGTTCCGCCGGTACTTTGCAAAAGCCAGTCTGTTGCACGTTCTTGTAAGTGCACAGGCGCCATAGGCTGCTACCAAGGTTCGACCATATGCGCACGCCCTGTACGTGGAATAGAAAACACCACAGTAAGAAAAAAAAGAACGCTGTCATATTCAGCATATTACAAGCCGCTTGCTCCATGCTGCATACTGCGGCTTTCTTATTTTCTTACACACGGTGTGACAAGAATCAAACCCACGATCTTCCGTATTCCGGTCGGATGAATGAATGAACCACTTTTATTTACCTCTTTACGCGAAAGCAATAGATTATACAAACAAATCTCTAATATATCTGTAGATAAAAAAATACATAATTTACATTGAAGAAAAACGAGAAGTTGACGACGAAATTACGGATCAACAGACGGCTTGACAGTCGTTAATAATTTTTTTAATTGCTTCAAAACCCTAAGCTCCTGGGAGCCGGACTCATGGCAAGCAAGGCCATCTTTATTTTGTTCACTGTAACAAGGGATCAGCAATATCGAAAGGATCCTAGGTGACGACCGAGTTTATAATTTGCGATCGTTCTCTCCTTCCCACAATTTTTATGTGCGAAACATGTATACGGAGGGTATACACAATTCTCTGTTCCTGGCAATGGTCGTTTGTATTCCTTTCTAAAACCATTTCAATTTAACAACTGCTATATGACCCCATGGGATATAGGAATGGTTCAGTAAACAATATCAAAATTGCCCAGAATGTTTTACGACCGTTTGTGGATAACGGAAATAACTGAAATTAAGAAAGTCTCTATTTCGGTTTGTAAATTTGTAGCTTTGTCACTGGTTCAGACACACAAACGGTTGTCAGGAACCCTGCTTTTTACCTTGTAAGGAAATGGGATCTTACTGTCAAGTGCCGCGGCGTTCAGAAGATTTCCTCGCGTAGCAAATGTTTTGTCTAATCAAATGGCAAGCCAATTCAGCAAAGATTCAGCCGAAGATGAGACTTTAGTAAGGTAACTGCTTCAGGCGCGCTTATTGGAAAGGTCGTAATTATAACCAAATCGGCACGTTATTTATCATTTCTTATCCAACGCACGCTCGTCAAATGATCGAGAAAAAATACGTGGTTTTAGAAAAAATATATCGTTAAAAAGGTGGTTACTGTTCATCGTGGTAAATACAGTTAAATAATAAAGTGTAGATCGTTTGTCTCACGATGTAGTCGCTTGAGTTGTAGATCGCGACGATTCGACTACTTACTGCTAGTCTTTTATGAAGTCAGATCCGGGACTAAATTGGTCTTTCGACTTGTCGATCCGTTATTCCGGGTTGTCTCGTTTAATATCCACTGAGTTCGTCGCGTCGACTTTGCAGATCGTATCGGTGTGAATAATGCTTCTATTCGTCTCGTCGTCACCGAGTTCGTCGCGTCGACTCCCCAGATCGACTCGTCGTGAGTTTCTTTTTTTTGGACTCGTCGATACCGAGTCCGTCTCGTCGACTTCCGAGACCGCCTCATTATGCATCACTTCAAGTGTCGAGTTCGTCTCGTCGACCCCTGAGATCGACTCGTCGTGAGTTGATTTAGGCCGCTAGATACTGGGTTTAAGTAGAAAGCACATGGTGAGCTTAGCAAGCCTTAATAGCAGCAATGGAGGAGTTAATTTGGGGGAATTTTCAGTGAATTTTGGAAAACGCGATCAGTAAAATCGAGACTATGTCGTCATCTCCCGCACCTACCACAGAAAATAATCAGCAGTCAACAAGCTCAAATTCAAATACGATTTCAAGAGCAGAAGCAAATTGGAAGTGAGCCGATACAAATTGAACTTTTTATTCTTAACAAGATTGCACATGTAGATAAATATTTGTGGCTATACGCCCGGCAGATCGGGCACAGTCTCAAATAGACTAAATGACCGGCAGTCCAGTAAAAATTGTCACCAAATTTCCTCAGAAAGCCTGTCCCAAACTCATGAAGCTCTCATATCTTTGTTTAGAGATGTCAATCGATTCCACAGAAAGTGAACGAAATTCCACAGAAAGCCTCTCCTAAATCTCGTAAAAGTGTTCGATAACTTGATAAGGTGTTCCATAACTTCGCCATCACCCCGGCACTTAGGAAATTTCTTCTCAGACTGCCGGGCACGGTCTCAAATGGACTAAATGCCCGGCAGTCGGAAATCTGTATCGGCATATCCACCCACTTGAGAGTATTTGATGTTTGTTAAGAACTGTCAAGGGGTGCTACGGTTTAGTAGTGGCCATTGCATCTGAGCTGGTAAACATTCCGGTTGTCATCACGCAACGCGTCGAAGCGTTGTGTGACAACAACGGGCTTGTAGGAGTCTAACATTCCGGGGACACAGTCTTTTTTTTTTTTTACCTAGATTTTGATATCTTGCTTTTGCATCCCTCTGGGGAGAGGTGGGCGCTCCTAAAAAAATTAAATTTTAAAATTGCCGACTGCCGGGCATTTGGTCCATTTGAGACCGTGCCCAGCAGTCTGGGCAAAAGTCTTCTAAGTGTCAATAACATAGCGAATGTCTAGTGAGCCCAGGCTCAGATATATTCTCTAACTAAAAACCCAAAATGATTTTGGGAATCGCTTGACCTTTGCAAACGAACATCTATACCTTTGTATGCGCTTAGCAGTGGAAATTCTGTACCAATTTCCGACTGCGGATCACTGCTTCTAAGTGTCAAGGTCATAGCGATTTCATAGTATAGCCAAAATAATTTTTGGAATCCGGCTTGACATTCCTAAACAAAGTTATAATAGCTTCATGAGGTTTGAGAAAGGCTTTCTGGTGAAATTTGGTGAAAATGTTTTGCTGGACTGCCAGGCATTTAGTCTATTTGAGACTGTGCCCTGCTGCTGGGCATATAGCCACAAACTTAACTATATTAATATATGTAATAATCATATATTTAAATACATGTGCACTTGTTAAGAATAAAAAGTTCAATTTGTATCGGCTCATCTCCAATTTGCTTCTGCTCTTGAAATCGCATTTGAATTTGAGCTTGTTGGCTGCTGATTATTTTCAATTCAATTGGAATGTTGGTGAATAGTGACTCAGTTTTCGACGTCGCGGAACGAGCAGACACTGTAAGGAGAGCTGTTAACACTATCCTTCAACAGGCAGAACCACCGAAGCCCAACATCACGAAGGAAGAGCGAGCCGCCCTGAAAAGCCTTAAAGAGGACAACACCATCATGATCCTGCCGGCGGACAAAGGTCGTGCTAGCGTAGTCCTGGATACTGGCACATACCACGCCAAGATGCCAGCGCTGATTGAGACCGGACCGTACCAGCCCCTCAACAAAGACCCAACAGACCGTCTGACCCTTAAGAGAAACGGGCGCATATCAGAGGCTGTTTATAACAAGATCAGACCGCGACACAAGCAACCACCTAGGATCCATGGTTTACCTAAGACCCACAAGGCCAACATACCGTTAAGGCCTATTGTGTCCTGCGTAAACACCTTTGCATATGACTTATCTGCTTTCTTGGCTAACATCTTATCTCCCTTAACAGGCAATTCAGATTTCACGGTGACCAACTCAGCTCACTTCGCATCCATCATCAGCAGTGAGAAGATTCAAGACAACGAGATCATGGTGTCCTTCGACGTAGAGTCACTATTCACCAACGTTCCAATTGAAGGTGCCGTACAAACCGCGCGACGAAAGTTGGACAGCGACCCCGACCTTGCAGACCGCACGACGCTAACATCTGCTGAGATTGCGGACCTCTTGGATTTCGTATTAAGATCTACATACTTCCAGTATAACGGATCGATTTACGAACAAAAAGAAGGCGCAGCCACGGGGAGCCCAGTTTCTGCGGTTATTGCTAACCTCTACATGGAGGCGTTTGAAAAACAAGCAACAGAGTCCGCACCCTACAAGCCCAAGATCTGGAAGCGCTACGTTGATGACACCTTCACCATCCTTGATCGCGGTAATGTTGACAGCTTCTTACACCATCTCAACAGTCAGCAACCCACCATCCGCTTTACCATGAAACCGAGAAAGAGAGTAAGATCGCTTTCCTCGACACGTCAGTTTCTAGAGAACCGGACGGCCGCCTTACCACCAGCATCTACAGAAAACCAACTCACACTGATCAGTACTTGGCGAATGAATCGCACCACCCTCAATCAGTAAAACGCGGTATTGTTAAGTGTCTGTACGACCGGGCGAAGCGCCTCTTGACCAAACCATCAGTCATCTCTGAGGAGAAGAAACATCTGTCATCTGTCCTTGTTTCTATCGGTTATCCCTCCTCCTTCGTGCAGAAGCTCACCAGGACAAGAAAAGCAGCCACCAGGGTAGAGCTTGAGACAGAGTTTAAGTCCACCGCGATTTTGCCGTATATCAAAGGAGTATCAGAACCTCTTCGCCGCTGCCTACAACAACAAGGTATTCGCGCCGTCTTTAAGTCCGACACGACACTTAGGTCACATTTAGTGCGACCAAAGGACACCGTCGATCCGGCAAAACAAGACGGCGTAGTCTACAGAATTCCCTGTGAATGCAGAAAAGTATACATTGGCGAAACAGGAAGATCTGTGCAGGAGAGGATCAAAGAGCATGACGGGGATATACGACTCGCCCGTACCCAGACCTCCGCCGTTTCTGAGCACGCCATTAAGACCGGCCACCACCCGCTTTGGAACGAGGTAAAGTTTATTGATCGAGACTCACACTGGTACACCCGTAGGGTCAAGGAAGCTATCCACATAAGACTTCACCCTGTTAACATCAATAGAGACAACGGAGTTGAAATTCCTGAAGCGTGGATACCAACGATCAAGAAACACAACAGGAGACCGGTACATCAGCGAACCGCCGAGGGAACAACTTCAAATCGGACCTTTCGGGAAACAACTTCACAGCGGAACAACGAGGATCGAAACGCACCAATCACAGCCGACCATCGTGATTCATATGGTGACGCAATCTCGTCCCCAGAGCCCGCACGCATTTACGGACAGCGGGATCGAAATACCACGGACTCTGGGATAATCAAAAAGCGGATGCCACTTTTGCGGCTTCCGGTTTTTTAAAGCGCATGTGCGGCAGATTTTGAACAGAGCATGCGTTATGGGTCGTGTAAAGACAAATAAGGCGCGAAATATTAGGAGGTCCCCTTGTTTTTGGCAATTTTTGGCGCCTTTGACATTCACGCGAGACTCGCGTGAAAATGAAAATCATCCTCGCTCGCAGTCTTGCGAAGATGGCCGCACCGGTTTCTATAAATTTGTTTAAATTTGTTCACTTCACGTTAGAAAATTCAATTCAGAAAAGAGACCGGACCTCTAATGTAAAGAACGCCAATATGAGACGCTGAAGACTGTTGTTGTTGAGGGTAAAGATACCATTTGTGTGCTGCCAGCTGAATATGGAAGATCTCTCAGTGACTGGCTACCTCCATGGATGCGTTTGTCACTGAATGTGTGTGTGTGTGTATTTTTTAGCAAAAGTGGTGAAGAGAAAATTAACTTTTATTCTAGTCGGATCCTCATTAAACTTTTTGATGGACGAACAAATATCAAACATGAAAGTTTTCAAGGGTACTGAAAACGTAGCGATTGTCGAAGAGTTTGAAGTGCCGCCCCAAATTTTATTTCACATCTTACGGCCCTTTACAAAAATTAACAAATTTTCAGCGACATCATGAAAGAAAAAAAAAACGCTAATCATGGACGAGGTTCATTTAGCAGTCAAATAGTGTGTATAACCTTTTTGTGTTTTGTAAGCTTACTAATTTGAAAAGTCCAATGCATGGTTCAATTTTACCTGTTACCATCCCCCCCGGGCAACCCCGGGGACAAGTCCAGCCCTTCGGTCCCGGGGGTGGGGAATTTGTTTGAAGCTGTCTTGTCCAGCTAAGAAAAACTCCTTTAAAATGCTGCCATCAATTTGTTCACGGGCCCCTTGTACGTATGTGCTATATTTAGAATAAATCACGTGGCGAAGACCATTTCTTTACTCGCTAGCCGTATGCCAGTGCGGTTAGAGGTTTTTCTTCAGTTTTCCTTTTCAAATATAGTGTTCATGTTTTTATTACATTATATATGTAGTGCCCTTCGTAAAAGAAACTCTAGAAAAGCGTTTAAGTTCTTGTCAAAACGTCTGGTTTTTCTATTGAACTGAAATCAACATCGTAATCTATGTTTTGTACACAAAACAACGAATTGTGGTCGATGAGGAGTACCGGGGGTGGGGAATTGTCTCTTTCTGCGTGCCCGGGGATGGGGAATAGACCGCCAAGTGAGAACCAAATTTGCAAATTCCAGGGGGTGTGTCCGGGGGTGGGATGGTAACAGGTAGAATTGAACCATGCATTAACTGAGCAAGAAATCAACATGACCTTGTTTTTAGCGCGTGGTAAGCTTATATATGCGTAAAAATTAGGAAGACACAAAGCAAATCAACTGTACTGTTGCTGTTAAACGGTCTTGGACAAAGTAGAGAGGTCATGCATATTTCAATGCTCTTCTTGACGGTCTGCCGAGATGTGCCAAAAACTCTACACTAGTATTATGGAAATAAAGCAACTTTCAAAACAAAATGGATGCAAAGTTTAATGTTTTCTCACTAATGGGTTAAACAGTTGGTATGTCTATCATCTGTATGACGACTATGACAATGACAGAGTAACAATCCTTCCTATTAATACAAATATCCGCTCTAGTTTAAGAGAATAAAATGCAACCTGAAGAAACCTCTGAGACTGAAAACTTAACAAAAGGCGGAAACATCCTATACCGACTTTGAACTATGTGACCGCAAATTGGCGTAAAAAATTAAAACTCTTGTTGCTCCAAAGGTGGCAAAGTTTCTATGTTTAGACGAATATCAACCATGGTCATAAAGCAGTCGTTAAGCTGATACAATTATACAAACCAATCATACCATACAAGGCACTAACGATCGTTAACTCGAAGCATAAGAGCAGCCTCTACATAGTCCTCCAAGGCATCATGCTGCTGGTCTCCAAACATGGTCACGAGTAGTGAAAAGACCCTCTCCGCTGCTGCAGATGATGGCTGTACCAGTACCACTTTCTGCACTGCGGAAGACCACGATGGGAGGTCAGGGGAGACGTCTTTCCACCATCGCATGGAGTCAGAGAGGATATCAAAGGCATTATTAATCTCCGCAGCTTTGACAATGTAAGTGGGGAGCTCATCTTTTAGTGACTGGATTACATCATTGGTGTTCAAAAACGGCACATCTCTGATCCTTTCGACGTCGGCAGCTGTGGGTCGAGATACCTTGACTGCTCGTGGACTGTGCGGGAGACTACCAAGTCATTCGCCAAAGTGTTCAGAAAATACTGAAAGGCAGGCGTCACACACTCCCTTAGGCCATACTGGTACCATCTTTGCTAGTCGCCAATGTTCAGAGGAAACAGTTCTTGAACCACACCTAGGATAACTGGGAAATTGTGCGCGGGAATAAGAGCTCGGAGCTCTTCAAGCTTCTGAAAGGCGATAAATATCAAGTGGCCATCCCCCTCTAGAGTGTAGGTTGCCTTTACAAACTTCTCCAGTTCCATGAGCGATGCTAGCTCGACTCTCAACTGTACTGCATTCTGCATCAAAATCTGGGAAAGTCGTTGCCTTGATGTGTCAGCAAACTCTTCGTTGCTCTCTAAAAATGTCGTGATATGCCTCCACTCCTCAAACACAACTTTAGCACACTCCCAGTAGCTCCACCATCTTGTCGCATTGTACCGTGGCATGGCTTTCCCGGATACCTCTTTCCATACTCTTTTTCCCTTCATACTTGTAGTAAATATGAGATTCCACGTCGTCATGAACTGCTTGAGAACTGGAATGTTGCATTTTGTTCCCACCCGGTCTAGAAAGTGGGAGATGCACCCAACATCAAGCATTTCTGGGTACAACACAGACACCGTTTGTAACGCCTTGGTGTTGACGGGCGCTCTGTCCCTCGTTGCTGCTAAGACGCAGCCTTGAGGAACATTCAGCTTTCGATGGAGTACCTCAATTATAATGCGAGCTAACTCGTCGCCGTTAACTGAACTTTTTACAAGTTGAAACCTCACAAACCTAACTTTCACCTCCCAGTCTTGCACAAAACGAGCCAGAACAGCTAGGGCTTCACCATCTCAAGTTGTTCCATCAAATATAATAGAAAGTTCCTTACCCAGTATTTCCTTGGATATCGATTTGTATTCCTCTTCCAACACAAAAGGGATCAATTGGCTCATGTGGGTAGAAGATGTCAAAGGGAAGCCTGTTTCTTCAAACAGATCTCTGAAATATTTCATCCTATTTAATGGTGTTCCACTCTTAAGAAATGCTTGCACAACGTTTACTCTAAAAACTCTTGTGCTAGTGGGAAGTGTCTCACCTTTAGGGTGCTGTGCCTAATCATACTTAGCTATGGAATAAGCAATATGCCTTTCCTTCTTTGTAGTTTTTTTCCATCTTCTCCTTGTTGGCCTTGTGCTTCTTGCTTGACACGTGTACGGCTATATTCTGTTTCTTCAGGGATAACTCTTCCCAGCAAGATTGGCAGAACAATGCACCATTCTGGCTAACAATAAAAGACTCTTCTTTAAACTCTTGCACTGTTTGACTTGCAGAAACTTTCATAGGCTCATTTGCCTTTCTTGACACACTGGTCTGCGATCGACCGTTTCCAGGCGTATTGACGGAGTTGACCGAAAGTTTTCTTTTTCTTGACAACTCACTTGCAGCTGGCGATCCCAGCCGGTCCAGCAGGGAAACCACTTCTCTTTCTCTACGTATTTCGGGTATTGAAGGATTTGCAGTAGTAGAAGGAGTAGACTCAGACCCTGAAGAAGGTTCAGGCTCATTGTTTCCAGCATCCGGGAAACCGCTGAACTGGATTATTTCTAGCATAGAATGATAGAACTGAGTATTCTGTCAAGAAAATAGCGAGGAAAAGCTGGAAAATAGTCAAAAAAAGCTATAAATTTTTCTACATATCCCACAATTTTCTAAATATCTTAAAATTTTCTAAAATTTTCTTAATATCCCGGAAACTTCTAAATATCTCAAAAAATATCCGGATATTTGTGTAAAGGCCTAGCCGGCCGTTTTGCCCGTTTGTCGTTTGATGTGTTTATCATTCTTTCACCGTTATCAGCAAGTTTTTCAAACTGGAAAATATCTCCAAGTACTTCATTCACTGGTAAGGTATTGTCTTCTTCGCTTTCAACTTACACAAGTAGCAGAGCTTCACGATTAGAGTTTCTGAGCAAGTTCTGTCCAGGTGCCTATACATAAATTTATGCAAAAGGCGCTCTATGGATAAAAGTAAAAGTTTCATTCACGAAAGCAGAGAACCCAAGTTATGAACGACGTGTAGACAGAGAAAACCCAGATAAAAAGGCTTTATTTTTAATACCAAAAACTTAAGAAAAGTTTATTTTATAGGTCACCTTTTTCAAAGCTACTTTCTTTTAGGATTAAGGTGTATATCACAGACTTTCAATTTCGTATTAAGATTTTGGTGTTTGATCCTTCAAACAAGAAGTCAAAAAACAACAACAACAACCACAGTGAACAGTCCAGGCCAACCCGAGACTGCATGAATGAATGAAAGTTATCTTTAGAGATGTAACCCAAGCAAATGGAAAGAAAGCACAGAAAAAAAAATCATACAGCTTGAACGGGATTCCCGCGCATGACCTTTGCGACACCGCTGCAAAAGCTCAATCACTACCAAAGAAAATATTCGTGTGAGATTACACATTTTGTCATATGAAGATTTAGAAGCACATAATTTGAATTAAACTACCTTTCTTCTTTGCTCATTTTCTTGAATGCCATGTCCGCCCAGTGGAAGAAAGCTCCCATAGACCCAGACAAGAGGTCCCCCTGCCCTCCACACCGCCTGTTACTGCCTTCTGTTGTACAACAAACCACTGCGTAGGAAATAAAAGAACGAAACTTGTCGTCAAATTTAGCAGGACAGAAAAGCATACAGTGAAACCTGTATTTTAAAGAATACCCTCATAGAATGGAAGAGTGTACTCAAGTTAATATTTTGTTAACGTTTACCATCATATGATTGAGGTTTACCAGTTCCAGTCCGCTGACAAGAAGCAGACTCAAATGGCAAGTTCTGAACATTTCCATTATCCCAGAGTCTCTACTGGCAACCGCCCGCTGACCAAAAAACCAAAGGACTCTGGGTACGAGATTGGAACATACCTACCTAAGTTGATGTAAGGTGTGCAAGTAGTTTAACATTGTACACACAGATTTAGTTATAGGGTTAAATTATAAAGGGGTTAATATCTTATTTTAATTTTTGTATTTTATTTTACTATGAAGTTTACATGACAAGTATTTCGATAGGTTTTAGCCATAGTTTTATTTATTTCCTTTATTGCTAATTAGTGTCCCCCATTAGCTGTACAACTAAATACCTTGACACTGAAATAAAGTTGTTATTATTGTTTGTTTTTAACAGGGTGCTTAATTCAACACTTCTGATCCTAACAATATGTGGGATGCACGTGACATGAGAAAATAGTATTTATGACCAAACATGCCAAAATTTCCCTGTGGCTTAGTGGTTAGCGCATTTTACTACTTTTATTTTTTCACCCATCTGATCCATTTGTGAGGGTCATGGGTTTGACTCCCACTTGGGCCTCAGATTTTTTCCTTGTTTCTTGCTTGTGACATGCTGAATTATACATTCTCTTGTAGCTGGACAATAGGGTCCTTTGCCATGAGCTGACAGTATTTTATGGAGTAAATTTCTGGGATTTCAAAAATGGTCAGCAATACTTTCTCTCTCTATTTGACTTGCATTCCTGTCAAGTAGTTGGTCAAAAAGCACACTTTCTATGATATAAAATGCTACTTACTCATATGATTTTAAAGAAAAAAATCAAAAACTGTACATTGTATTTTCTACAAGGACAGAGAAGTTACTTCTCACCATCCTTTCCATCTGCAAGGATATCTTCCTGTCCTTTCCGACATATTGTGACCCCACCTAACTCTCGGCACAGCTGTGTCACATGACTGGAACAGTCTATTGAAGGATCAGGATCCCGGCCAAACTAGAAGAGTTATGTATAATAAGGGTAAGTAACAAAAGATGGGGCAAAGTTGTTTTTTAGACTCCTGTCTTGTTGCCTGGCCATGGTGCCATGACAGTGGAGTATAGTCATGGTAAATATTATTGCACGTTTTGCCATTAAATAATAATTATTATGTTTGTGTTCACGCAATGCTTTGAGTGTTATACCATTAAATATCCCGCAACTAACTTGATTTTTCAGTATTATACAAACAAGCCTCTAGGCTAGTGCAAGGAATAGGACTTTGGTGACATTCCACAACAAAGCGTTTCATAATTATTTTATCCCATGCCTCTAGATTACATATTTTTCCTGGCATCAGTTTCCTTACCATGCACGACACCATGAAAACATTGAAAAGTGGCTGAACATTTTATGTTCCTGAGATTATTTAAATATTTCTGATGTAAATTTGCCAGATTCCCACCATTTTCTCCACAAAATGTGCTGTAATCGTCTCTGAAGGTAAGGAAAAATTACAAGCTGAGTTTCCTTTTTAGCATAGGCAAACTGAAATTATGGTGGTGGTAATTGGAACTGCTTGTTAGCCACATGAAATAAATCATTGTACTTTAGTGTTTACTTACTAGAGAATAAACGTTTTGCCCAGTGTTTAGTTGGAGAAAGGAAAAACTTCCAAAACTTCTTCTTCAGCACAAAAAAATTGCATATTTGTGAAGATAAATTGGAAAGTTAGAGAATAAATAAACTCCCTGCTGACTTGCTGGAAAATCAGAGGATAATGTTCTTGGCCAAAAGACTGTCCTCAAAATTTTACAGTTGCCCTTAAAGCTTTCCCTCCTCAGCCAACCATTCATTTTTGGACAATCTTTCAGCCTTGGGTACTACACTCCAATATACCAGCTGCCAGAAGGGCTTTATTTACTCAGTATGCAACAGCTTCCAGCTTCCTGATTGACTGTGTATAGACTGCATTGCAGTAAGGTCCAGTAACTCAAAAGAAAGTAAAAACCACAACTTACCAATGTGTTATAGAGTCTTGTGAACTCCATAGCATTTGGTGTCAGAATTGCTCTGCTGTAATTCTTGATAATTTCAGGGTAAGATGTTACCATAAAAAGCCCATCCTAGAGAAAAAGTAGAAGCATAAATTATTGAAAGCAAAGTTCTATATTTAAACATAGCCCTACCAACAATACTGGTATTTTGTTTGGAAAGACCATAATAACTGGTTAGTTAAGCATTAATTTTTACTCTCAAACTAAAAAAACCCATGATCAGTAAAAGCATTTCTGGAGTGTTTATTGTCTTTTTACCAATCACGTGCAAGATCTTGAAACTGCAGAAAATGAATGGTTTGCATCAGTGTCGGGACAACTCTGATTCTTGTTTCCTTTCTCTTCTATTTAATCTTTGTTCGAAATTTTAAAAATTGCCATGATTTCTCTCCATTTCCAAGCCACGTGCACAGGAAAAGTAGGTTATTAAGTGATTTTAAAGAATTAATTTTTATTGATAAGTCGACACCATAGTTAGTTGTCCAAATTTGTTTGAATAACTGTGATGGCTTAACACAGCAATGATGTTCAGATAAAATTGAACATCTTGAACTGTGGGAGCCATGTAATACTCCGCTTTCTGCTACTTCTTTCAAAATATAGCAAAACTCTGGTTACGAACAGAAGTTGCTGTGCAACAAAAAATTGAAAAAACTTGCACTGCAACATTAAAGCAGCTGCCAATTGTCAAATCACTTGTTACAGTTTAGCTATTTGTCTGGTGTACCATTACAAAGTTTGAAAATGTGTTAAATTTGCAGTGACGCAGTATACCAGACAGCTAAACAACAATGAACGATTCTGCAATTGACAGCGGCTACAATGTGAAACCTCTCTGACATTTTTCACTGCCATAGTGCATGCAGCTCTCAAGTAGGAAGGGTATTTTTTGAGATAAAGCAAGAAACAGAATAATAATATTAAGTTGTTCCATGATTGATAGGAAACCATTCATTTTCTGCAGTTTTAAGATCACGTTTGTGATTGGTAAAAGCACAATAAACATTCCAAAAATATTTTGACTGTTTACAGTTTTATAAGCTTGGTGGTAACAAGTCATGGAAATGGGCTATTGTTAGCCGGTGTTGGAGTCATTATTTTATTTATTTTAAAATAAACTGATAGCCATTTATGAAGCATAAATCAAATTACGTCTTCCTGTTATTGACAAGATGGTTCGCAGAGGAATATTGGGTAAATATCAAAATAGTTTGCTCTAGTGTGGATCAGAATTGTTTCGAGAACAAAGCAAAATGTTTACATGTAATATGCCTGATAATTACTCAACTGCATCTATGACAAGGAGTTTTTGCTGCTCCTTTGCAAGTTCAAGTACACCCTGTGAAGCAAACAAACAGGTATGAGTAAAAAAAAAAGAGCATCATAAAATGCTTCTTCTAGACTTAAGCATTTTAAACTGAAAGTGAAATCTGATAAAAAGTTGCTGGGGTTTGGATTGTACATGCGAACCCCAGCCAGCATGGTGTCGAGAACATTACCTTTTTATTTAGGGTGAACGAACGTGCATACGGCTTTAATACTTGCAGATATTTATGAGTTGCATAGTATTTTTGGAGAATTGCAGGCAAGGAGTTAAACATCTACGAGTACTGTTATTATCTGAAGAACCACAGAATAAGGTACTGTGTTTATTTATCCCCTGTCGCCTTCCGTGATTTAGCACTGACAATAAGCTGTAAACAACTGTTCAAACCAGGACATAGCAGTTTTATACAGGATCTTACAGCATAATACTCTGTCATGTGTTGCATGTTCCCCTGTTCTAATATGACAAAGTGACACAGTACTAAGTAAAATAAAAACGTGCAACAAACCCCAGTTTATGAACTCACTGGGTTTGTTTTATCACAACAACCACACCAACAACAAAAACTCATTTTTTATTGCACTGCACTGTGAATGCACAACATGTACTGAGTTTTAAAGAGCAGGCTACACCAATTATTACATGGATGTAACGAAGACATACTCTGTCTACAAACCTTTAGTATTTTGTACTTTTGTCAACATTCTTCGAATCAGATTGAATTTAGATAAACATTTAAGGATAAAAATTAGCGACAAGAGTTTAACACAACGTTTCGATGTCTCCATGACATCATTATCAAGTGGAGAAAATAAATATAGATTAGTTAATATATACAAGATGAGGTGTTAAGAAAGTAAACAATAAGCAACATATTTGGCGTGTGATTGTGTGTGCATGATAAGTATGTCAAATAAATAGTTTTGCGCGGATAGAGTCCGATTGCGTGTTCAGTTTTGGTTTCTTCTTCTTAATAAACAACATTTCGTAAATTAAACAGTCCAATTTTCCGCCGCATTTCTTGAGGACGGAAAAGTTGCTATTGAGGTCGCCGATGGTTTTACTTTGCGAATCTCAAGTACCCTGAGAGCCTCATCAACTCTACTATCTCTCACTATGTTACCTCAGTGATGTCTGGAGATCCCGATGTGCCAGCTCAACAACCTGTCAACGAAAATACTGTTCACCGCGTAGTACTGCCATTTAAAGATCAAAAGTCGGCTGATGCGGTGAAAAGACAACTATCCGACCTGAGCAAGAGAATCGATCACACTCTTCAACCAGTTTTTAGGAGCCGCAAAATTGGTGAAGACCTTAAGATGCGTGAGCCCAAACCAGCCTTAGTTAACCAACAATGCGTGGTGTACAATTATCAATGTGATCTGTGCGATGCAGAGTATGTCGCCTATACTAGCCGGCATTTACACCAACGTATTGACGAACACCGTTCTTCAGCAATCGGCAAGCATCTAAAGAACGACCACGGCATTAAAACCATCGGCAACCTCAATAGCAACTTTTCCGTCCTCAAGAAATGCGGCGGAAAATTGGACTGTTTAATTTACAAAATGTTGTTTATTAAGAAGAAGAAACCAAAACTGAACACGCAATCGGACTCTATCCGCGCAAAACTATTTATTTGACATACTTATCATGCACACACAATCACACGCCAAATATGTTGCTTATTGTTTACTTTCTTAACACCTCATCTTGTATATATTAACTAATCTATATTTATTTTCTCCACTTGATAATGATGTCATGGAGACATCGAAACGTTGTGTTAAACTCTTGTCGCTAATTTTTATCCTTAAATGTCAACATTCTGCTTGTAAAATTATAACTTATTCATCGATATATACCACTAGACTGCTAGTGCTAGGATTAGCTATGCTAAATTAGCAGGAAATAAACTGGAAAAAAAAAACAATCAGGTCAACCTTTCAGGCAGAGATTCATGGGACCACAGAGTATCACAAGGTTTGTTCGTTATATCTGAGTTGGTTACCGGAAGATTGGGTTCCACTTGTGCAGCAATTTCCAACTGAACACACTCAGGCTCTTGTTACAGGTGGGTCTTAAGGGCTACATTAACCAGAAACAGTTCCCCAACCTTGGTCTTTCAACCAGGAAGAATCAAGTCTACTATTTTCCCAGCTTTTTAATCTGGCCATTATCTACATACCCGTGGCAATATACATTTTACGTATTCCTTTTTTTATTTTACTTTTTAAAATTACATTATGTACATTAGACTCACCTTGACATTTTCAATTATTGTTGGGTTTCTTCCCATTCCTGGTCCTATCACAAGACAATGTAGTCTTGACAGCCAGTCTTTTACTTCTCTCACTGCTGTTTTTCTATCCCTGAAAATGAAGCGTTTCAGTCAGTTTAACACTTCTTTCCTATTGCTAGTATCTAAAGTGACAATGAGGCATACACTTTATAGTGTCAGAAAAATGAACAATTTACTTCTTTTCACTTTAATACAGCCACAATAATGAAGTGAATGCTCAGGCATTTGATTGGGCCGAGGTTGGGGTTCCACTGACTGGAAAATTTGGGGAAAGTTGTTATTTTTAAATTATACCTTGTTCTGTGTCTAAAACATTACATCTCTGCACTTACAACAATGGATGAACAATGAGTTCAGGGCTGTATGACTTTATCACCACAGCTGCATCGCTGGTGCAAAACACATGAGACAAATCTGCACCCTGCAAATTCAAGCAAATAAGAATTCTGTCATTCTGTACAATACAAGTTTTCAAATTTATTTTGACTGTTTTGTTTATACAGGGCTTCTGAAATTTCGCGCGGTCGGGGAGCCGCGAAATTCAGGTATATCCGCGAAATCCCGCGAAATTGACAAAAACACGTGAAATACCGCGAAATTCGCTAGAAATTCTACCAAATACATGTCGGTACAACATCTTTGAAACTTATCTTGGCTATTGGAGCTGTTTACTTGCCGTAAACTTGCAAATTTATCTTTAAATTTCGTCACTGCCACGAGTAAACATCGTACCAAAACTACCAGGCGTCCTTAGATTAATGTTGCGAAAACCTGGGGACTGGTAAAATAAAAGAGAAGACTTTTCGTTGACACTATACGGAGTGTGAAAGGAAACTGCTGTCTGTAGTAATGCAGGCACTTGTTTAATCGCACACGAATGAAGAGAATGAAGACACAAGAATGTTTTGACTTCACAGATGGATTTAAACCTTTGATCTAGAACAATCTTGCCTTTTAAACTGCAAAGCAACACAAGAGAGCGATGAGGGGAAAGAAGTTTATTGCGTTGCTGTTTTCGGCTCTAAATTGCAGCTGAAAAAGGAGGTTAACCGGCCAAGCGTTTCGGTAAAGCTTTATTATGTTTTTCTTGTCGCTCGAAACAAGTACAGTTGCCTTCAGAACTGTGTTGGATGAACTTTTGTGTTTCTTTCTTGCCCTGAATTTGACATTTTTCCAATATTTTTGTCAGGAATCTTTCTTTTTTGCTTCCTTGTTTACTTTTCAACGAAAATTTGCCCTGAGAATTCCCGCGAAAATCCCGCGAAATCGGCCGTTTTCTCCGCGAATTTGTCTCTTCAAATCCCGTGAAATTTCACTTTTTTTCCCGCGAATTATCAGAAGCCCTGTTTATATGCAATGAACCGCTTGCTCTCATTACCAAGGCAACACAAAAAAGTATTTTCTCTATAACACCAGAAATGAAATGAGATAAAATTTTAGTCAATTCATTTCAATGCCTTGTTGCTTAGTGCTTATCACCGATAGCATGTCATCTTCATCATGCTTGAACTTCCCGAGCAGCTTCAGTTTTCAAGCATAAGCAGCGGGTATTTGGCCTCTTGATTATTTCCTTCTTTTAAAACTCCGCAATGCAAAAATCTGAGCATGAAACAAAAATGTAATTTTCGAGTTATATGATGATCTGAAATTTGCTGTTTACCCATTAACTGTTTTGCAGAGCTAAAAAAATTATATTTACAGTGTTTATAGAGCAGAGATTTGCAAGAATGTTCCAAGCAAATTTGGAGCACACCTTGATGGCTTCCCTTCTGGTTGGTGAGCCAATCAAATGTGCTTGTTTGACACCCGATGGGAATTGTGATCAACGGGCTGAGACCCTCTGCCTCAACTTATAGAATCCCTCGTATCAGCAGTGATCTGACATCACTTTTACAAAACTTACAGCTTTAAGTGCTGATATTGCTGCAAAATAAGGAGCACCTGTATACCTGAAAAAGGATAAGAAAAGGGAATAGGATTAAAATGCAGCTATATGATGTCTGTACTCTGTTTAACATTGAAATCACTGCACCAAAGGTAATAAGAGGCCCTTATCCCATATCACACTATGTTCACAGTGTTCTCCTTATCAGGCCGTAACCGGTAGAATTTACCACTTGTAGCACCGCTTGTTACCGGTTAGAACCACATACTAAGGCCTGGATTAGAAACATTCCAACAGTTTTGGATTGTGAAAAGATTTATTACTGGATTATGAAAAGTGATTTCATCTCGATGTTTCTACGTTCGTTAGATAATACAGGGCTTGAAATAACGGCCGGTCAACGGACAATGTCCGGTCAAAAATAGGTTTTGTCCGGTCAAATCCTTGGATGGCCGGACAATTTGTCCGGTCGTTTACGCTTGTAAAGAAAAATTCAATGCGGATCTTCAGGTTTTAAATTTTTATAGGTTCAACATTATTGGCGTTTGTGAATAAAAAGGGGAAAAGACAGAGATACTACCAGACCAAGAACTTTTAAAAAATGATTCATAATAGTGGTTGTAAAATTTCCGGTGGTTGCAAATCTTCGCTTTGTCGTTCATCAAGCCGTCACCGCAAATTAGCGGGTCTTCCGGAGTAGCGTGTGTAGCAGTATGAATTACTATATTCTTATAATATATAGTCCGCTTGGATTTTGTAAACGTGACGTGAGAAGCATAACAATGCCTCTCAGATTCTCGGGCAACACTCAGCGAGAACACCCTTAGCCACCTGATAAGAGTCAAAATGGAAGGTCCCCCTTTTCAAGGTTACGACACTACGCCAGCCATTCACTTGTGGGTAACGAGCGCCACTCGCCCTCCGAACCAAAGCAAGAGGAAATCGTACAAGGCCCGAGAGTTTGCGAAAAGGGGAATGGTCTTGATTGATTGTTCTTCAACTGAAGAAGATTCCGATTCAGATAATGAGGACGAATTAGAAGACAGAGCAATAGATTTAATAAAAGACACAGGAGTGGATCAGTAGGCTCCCGAACATTGTATATATTTTTGGCGTTGATATGTTTTTGTTTCACTTAAAACCACAACAAAGTGCTTTCATTTCCTTAATTGCACAACGTTGATGTAATTCCAGTAATTCCAAATGGCCAAATAGTCATCCATAAAAGTTGTGATTCATATGGTCTCTAAAAACGCTGAAACGGAACAAATCATTCATCACTTCCGGCACGCCCCTGATAAATACTTGGTTACCAAGCTTTTTGGTGATTATTGGATTCACGGGCATTACTTCGCAAGGCAATGTTTTCCTCAGGCAGTATAGACTTGAAATTGACAACGAGTAGCAAAATTAGGTTGCCATTCAAGTATTCCAAATGAAAAAAGAGAGTTGCCTGTTGGTATCATTTCCCCGACCCCTTTTAATAAGATATAGTACTGAAACATTTCAAGATTCAAGCTTATTCATTCTAAGCTTACTTTGTAGCAAATCAGTGGATATGGATTCTACTTGTAAGAGTTTCTTGTTGTATATTCACATCAGTTAGCTTGTATTATTATGAGGATCAACTAGATCGCAGGCTTCAATTTCATCAACTTCATAGCTTTAGTAGGTATCAAAATTTAACGGTATAGAAGACATAGAACTGAAGCGATAGATGCATGCACAAATGTAATATTGATTTTGCCGAACGTTGTGGCTGTACCATGCATTCCACTTTTCCTGCAATGAGTTCGAGGCTCCATGTACAATAAAGGCTTAGAAAATGTACTTGTTTGATTTGTAAACATCATGCTGCAGGGGGAGGGGGGGAATTTTGTAGAGATATGGCGTAATGGAGATTTGTCCGGCCAAAAATGGGTGGTGTCCGAGCAAAAATAGGTTTGACCGGACAACTTGACCGGCGCCAGCCGGGAAATTATTTCAAGCCCTGTAATAGTCTCATCTTCTCAACGTTTCTCCACACGCTTCTACCGTCGTAAGATGTTAGTCGTTGATGTTATTCGTTGTTTCTCAATATGTTCGTACTTTCCTAAGGTATTAGTCTTCTCGCCATTTTCCGTGCAATAGATAGTATGTTCGTCAGTGTTGGTCTTTTCTTCTCGACTGTCGACATTTCTCTGTACATTAGAACATTTCAAAAATATTATTGTTATCTTCTTGATGTATGTCCGTGTGTTAGTATACACCTGATTGATAAAACGTTGTCAGGTGCAAAGTCTAAACCATAAAAGATGCGACATGATGGAATTCTAGGAAGACAGCAATGACAAGCTTTCTACTTAGTTCCATATATTGATATCCAAGATATTTTCATTTCTAAGGCGGTTTTGGATTAGATTTGGGTATCCTGTGTTAATATTATCTCAACGGTACCCGAGAAAAGAAGCATGTTTACCCACTTCTCAGAAAAACATTCAGTCGTATCATTCATGGTATATGCTGTTTACACGACGTTTTTTTTCAGTTAGGTGTATTCCTAATTGAGATGTTGTTTGTTGTATCTCCTTGACATTTCTTCGTACAAGCATTATCATAGGATATTAGTGTTACCTTCTCGATGTCTATCTGTACGTTGGTTTGTTCAGGTTTGTTCGTAAGTTGCTGTTAGTATTGAATCTTCTTGATGATCTTAGTTGGAGCGTTTGTAAGGAGTTTGTCTTATCTTCTAGAAGTCATTCTCCATACGTTTTGGAGGTTGCTTTAAACTTTTTCTTCTCGACAATTATCTGTACGTTAATACGTTCCTTGTCACAGGAATCGCAAACGTGAAGCGCTTTGTAGGATTCTCGAGACACGTTCGAGCCTACTGACATGCAGGCAACATTCCGGCTCTCATCGCGATACTTCCACTTCAGGGTTATGGTAGAAAAGTAGTTCAACAGAGCTGCTTTACTGGTCTAAAAAACTGACTTACCTGTTACCCTGAAAACTAGGGAGAACACTGTGTTCAGCTGTATTTTGCAACCCTATTCTACACATATATAAATATAAAAATTTCAATTAACGTTGTCCGATTTTAAAGCCTCGAGGTGATGCAACAAGACTGAAAGGTAATATGAGTAGCTGTAAATCTTTGTGATTCCGCTGCTATTTCATGGCATTCACTGCCATTGGAAGGGTGAAAGAACCATAGATAACTGTCTATAACACAGGGCTTCTGATAATTCGCGGGAAAAAATTGAAATTTCACGGGATTTGAAGAGACAAATTCGCGGAGAAAACGGCCGATTTCGCGGGATTTTCGCGGGTTTTTGGGGGGCAAATTTTTGTTGAAAAGCAAACAAGAAAGCAAAAAAGAAAGATTCCTGACAAAAATATTGGAAGGATGTCAAATTCAGGGCAAGAAAGGAACACAAAAGTTCATCCAACACAGTTCTGAAGGCAACTGTACTTGTTTCGAGCACAGGTAACCAAAGCGTGATATGAGAGTTTGTATGGAGCTGAAATTCGATCGAAAAGGGAAAAGGAAAAGAGGGTCAAAACTAACGGTCAAGCCTGGGTCAAAGCGCCAAATTTCGCTCCACCGGGGGACGACTTGAGTGACTTCTGTGTCGCCAAATGCCAAACTCACCCCCTCTCCGGTAAATCAAGTGTTGTACCGCTCAAATTTTGGCGGGAAATCGCGCGCGGGTCGCATTCAGGTATAAAACTTGACTTACCAGAGAGAAGGTGAGTTTGGCATTTGGCGACATCGAAGTCACTCAAGTCGTCCCCCGGTGGAGCGAAATTTGGCACTTTGACCCAGGTTTGACCATTAGTTTTGACCCTCTTTTCCTTACAAGCCTGTGATGGCGGCGATTTCGAAAAGTTCGTTCGTTTTTAATGCAGGCCTGTACTTCGAGAGATAAACTAATTGACGATTGAATCACATAGAAAGGTAGGAGATTTATCCTTTTTGAAATGTGTTGTGGTTTTAAAGTGCTGACTTTAGATTGAATCGATTTTTAGCGGGTATTTTGATCGGGACCTCGAGTGTCGGTTGGCAATTTTGAATTCCCGTTTTCCTACCTTTAGCTCTCTTTAGTACGTGACATGCCGTCGCATCGACCGTTAAGTAGAAAATCGCCCAAAACGGCCTCCGGAAGCTCGGAAAAGCGATAAAAACACATCAAACACACAACAGGTAAGGTTTTTTAAACTTTATTTCGATTTTAATGTATTTTCGGCGGAAAACCGCCGATTATTTTCGATCAACTTTCAGCTCCATACAAACTCTCATATTACGCTTTGGTTACCTGTGGTTTCGAGCGACAAGAAAAACATATAAAGCTTTACCGAAACGCTTGGCCGGTTAACCTCCTTTTTCAGCTGCAATTTAGAGCCGAAAACCGCAATGCTTAAACTTCTTTCCCCTCATCGCTCTCTTGTGTTGCTTTGCAGTTTACAAGGCAAGATTGTTCTAGATCAAAGGTTTAAATTCATCTGTGAAGTCAAAACATTCTTGTGTCTTCATTCGTGTACGATTAAATGTGTGCCTGCATTACTACAGACAGCAGTTTCCTTTCACACTCCGTATAGTGTCAACGAAAAGTCTTCTCTTTTATTTTACCAGTCCCCAGGTTTTCGCAACATTAATCTAAGAACGCCTGGTAGTTTTGGTACGATGTTTACTCGTGGCAGTGACGAAATTTCAAGATAAATTTGCAAGTTTACGGCAAGTAAACAGCTCCAGTAGCCAAGATAAGTTTCAAATATGTTGTACCGACATGTATTTGGTAGAATTTCTAGCGAATTTCATGGTATTTCACGTGTTTTTGTCAATTTCGCGGGATTTCGCGGATATACCTGAATTTCGCGGCTCCGCGACCGCGCGAAATTTCAGAAGCCCTGATAACACTTGTCGAAGACATTGTATACTTGTCAATCTCAATATGCACTAAAAATTGTTACCCGGTAAGGGTAAAAGTTACCCAGTGTTAACCAATCAGAGCGCGGCATTTCTAAAGCCGTCTCCGGCGAGTAAACTTTACCTGCACGGAGTAAGCTTTACCGCCGTCAAAATACCAGATGTTTGTGAAATAGCGTTCATCTAGCGTCCAAACGTATAAATAACGTGGATAACCTTTTAATTCCGTTTTTCTAAAGCGCATTGGAGTGTTCTTGTGGAAATAAACTCTCAAATCTAAATTTTCTATAGAGAGTATGGCGGGCTCTTCGCTGTAGTGAATGCCAGCCCCAGTAACAATTACCCCGTAAGGAAAACATTTCTCCCGCAAAAACAAGCCAGAGACGTTATGTTTTAGAAATAGCAGTTTCTTCACGGTTAAACGGATAAAACATTAGATGTTCTTGAAACTTCATCTCTCTTAGCGCAATCCACCTTTTTTTCTTGCTAAATTAAACGAGTAAGTAAATTGTATCCGTCTGTTTGCCTGGCGAAGGAGCAGAAGTTAAGAAATTTAAGATATTAAGGGAGGTTAAGTTTACCCAGAAAGGATAACGAACGAGATAACCAATTGTCATAAAACATACAAAGGTGCAGAAGAAGTTTATTCACCTTGATCGTTGCTGCGGTAGGTAATGTAAACATTGAATCTGTCAAAATTGTCGATCAGCGCGGGGCCGTGTAGTTCGTAAAATTATATTTGTCAATAGTAGTTTATGAAATATGCATACTGTCTATGAAATATGGGTTGAACGCCTTGAGACATTTCATGGATTTTATCCCCTCCTTTTGTCGGACGCAAAATGTTGCTCAAAAATATTTCCTCGAATTCTTACATGTGTCCCTTGGGGATACGGAGTTGTAACGGGACAGGTCACGAATCGCGCCGTGCTCTCAGTAGAGAATTTTCTAATAAAATACTCCTGATTGTCTCTTACAAAATCAATTGCAAAGCATGTCAACATTATTTAGTACACATTTGTTGCAAACTAATAGATCATTAAAAATGCCAGCTAAAAAAAAATACTTGAATGATCTTTGACATGTTTTTGATTGCGGTAATGTTTACCGTGCACAGTATTTGGCTAATAATTATACTTCTGTGACCTTCACAGGATGTACTAAGCCCGCCATGCTCTGTTTGAATGTATGGATTTAAACGCTTAAATTTAGCAAGAAAAATAGGTGGATTGCGCTAAGAGAGATGAAATTTCAAGAACGTCTAATGTTTTATCCGTTTAACCGTGAAGAAACTGCTGTTTCTAAAACATTACGTCTCTGGCTTGTTTTTGCGGGAGAAATGGGTTTACTTTACGGGGTAATTGTTACTGGGGCTGGCATTCACTACAGCGAAGAGCCCGCCATACTCTCTATAGAAAATTTAGATTTGAGAGTTTATTTCCACAAGAACACTCCAATGCACTTTAGAAAAACGGAACCGAATTAAAAGGTTATCCACGTTATTTATGCGTTTGGATGCTAGATGAACGCTATTTCACAAACATCTGGTATTTTGACGGCGGTAAAGTTTACTCCGTGCGGGTAAAGTTTACTTGCCGGAGACGGCTTTAGAAATGCCGCGCTCTGATTGGTTAACACTGGGTAACTTTTACCCTTACCGGGTAACAAGTTTTAGTGCATATTGAGATTGACAAGTATACAATGTCTTTGTCAAGTGTTCTATGTGATTTATTTTCTGTAGTAGTGAGCCATAGTTAAGTTTGATAAATTTGTAAATAAATTACCCATATCACCTTGTGTTCTTATTGTGTCGGCTTTCCAAAAACGGTAATTGAAATAGCTGTACTACACAGTTAAAATTCCTACCCTATCCCAGACTTGAAGTGACATCTCCTATTATATACTAAATTCTTCATACCACTGATAAGTTTCTTGATAAGTGATACTCTATTCTGGACCAAACTTCTCTGATTTCTATAACATATCCCAGACTACACTGCTTGAAAACCATACCTTTCACAGCGGCACATACCCAAACAGGAGTCAAATGTTGTTCAAATTGCAGAATGAAACAAACACAGGCAACAAGGTGTTGAGTTATAGCCAAGTTAACTAGTTCTCATGAAAGAGATGGGTAGTAAAATTGTTTTCCTAGACGTCTAAAATGATAGCAGTCACAACGCGATCAGATACCTTGGTAAACATTACAAAACAATCTAAGGGAAAATGTATTATTATGTATCCTTTCAAAGTGCATAGTGTGCACAATTGTTTAATATGCAAGCGAAACCTCAATAGAAATTGAGCAAGTCAGATAATCATAACTGTGTATGTAACAATAATCTGATCGTGAATGTCTGCAAAATAAACATAAGCTACATTGTCACAGCTGCTCGGCATGCTGTATTACAAACGGCTCTGATAAATAACTTTTCCCTATATGCATGTACTAAATCAAACTATGACTTACTCTTGACATCCTCCTATCACTCCTATTCTACCCAGCTGTCCTTTGTGAGCACTGTCTACAAGAGCAGGGATGGTTTCTCGTACCAATTCCAGGCAGCTGCACTGTTTCTTCATAGGGGCTTTGCCAAAGGTAGCATCAGTTGACGAACGCAAACGACCGTTCTCCGGTTTCTCACCACCAGCAAAAGTACTTCGTCTTGGGATCATAACAGAAAGAAATCTTGTAACCCTTGTAGGGAGTAAAGACGTTTTCACGACATGAAAGGGGATGCTACCTACTGATCCGCCCATAAAGTGAAGACACAATGGCGTTCTGATCGCGCGAGGACTGAGTTCATCTCATACATGAGGTAGTATCGGCTTTCATGTGAATTCGCTGACCAAAAAGATCAATTTACAGCTGGGCACAAATGGCGGCCAACAGCTGAACATTTGCGGTGTCATTTTAGCGCGTTTCATCATGGCTTTACTTGAGCCAAAGTTGTATTCAAAGAATGTGCTAGTTGTCGGAGATGGTAACTTTTCATTCACTCTTTGTTTAGCATCTGCGCTATCAAAGACATCGGTTAAAATCATAGCAACTTCTTTGGACTCACGCGCCGCCTTGTCAAGCAATGATTTCGCTATTGAAAATATTGGCAAATTATCTGCTTTTGAAAACGTTGAGATCTTGCATGAAGTAGATGCAACGGATCTTACGCGAACATTTGGTTCCAAGATGTTTGATCGAATGATTTTCAACTTTCCTCATGTTGGCGGGAAATCGAACATTGGCAAATCAAGAGAGCTGTTGGAGCGGTTCTTTGCAAGCGCAGCAAAACATGTTGAACCATACAAAGGGGATATCTGTGTAAGTCTGTGCCAAGGACAGGGAGGAACACCTTTGGATAATCCCAGGAGGGAGCTTGGAAACACTTGGCAGGTTGTTTATCAAGCTGCCAAAGCAGGTAAAGCTAGTTTTTGTGCTTAAAATGGCCGCATAGCTATTAGCATTGTAGGTGTCTAGAAGTCTTGAAAGCTGTAATATTACTCCATGGCTCTTTATTGGAGTAATAGTTTCACCAAATACTCTGCAACTCACACGATGTGTTGGAACTCTTGGTAAAACAAGGTTAAAAACAACAGGCACTGTTTTTTTTTTTTTGGAGAAATACAAAAGAGTAGTCAGTAAATGATAACCACCTTTTCCAGAGTTGTAGGGTCTTCTGCAATTGGGCCACTGTCATATTTAATTTTATCATTTGACTTGGAGACATAAAAATACCCATAACATGGCCCCTTTAACTGCCTTGTCAGATACACAAAGGGTCATTGTGATAATGGTTGTACTATTCTTATGTACACCCATATCAAAATTTATGGAACTAATCCTTAGACTGTCTGAGCAACCACTCTTGTATGCCAGTGACCATCACCCTTGGGTGACCACCTTTCCAAAGGGGGTAATTTACAGAGATTCTAATACTTGTCGCAAAATATGTTTCATAGGAATGATGCAACATTCCCTGTAGTAGTGACCACCTTCAGAGACTATAATAGGGTATGACAGTGTATGGAATAGTCTGGACTATTGAGTTCACTATGTCTGGTTCTCTTAATGAGTGTGGTCCTTTTCACATTTTTATAGCATGTAATGAGGTGACTCATTCAGCTTGAAATGCTGGTATCCAGAGGGTTCTGCATCAAACAGTTTTCAACATTATGAACAAAATTCAATAAAGACTCAGAAGGAAAAACAGATCTCAGATACAAATTGAAGCTGGACTATGTGCACGGGGCTAGTAGATAATGAGGCACTTTGTACAGTTGCCTTATGAGCTGAGAGCTTTGCATCTAAGATGTGATCTCAGTAAAGGAGACCACATCTAACACTAGATACAACAGCCTTAGTCAATGGGACTTTCAGAGTCTTGAATATTCTGAGACTCCAACATGTTTTATCATGTAAATATGTTTGCCTGTAGCAAACAACCAGTATTAACCCATTAACGTCTGCATGCTATTTGATCGCTTCACTAAATTAGCAGTTGGTAATAAACAACCCCATGTGCAGTAGGAAGAAAGGACCATTTAAAGGCTTGAAAAAACAACACTCACTTGATCTAGAATAGTTAGAATTTCTAACTTTTGAGTAAAATACACCAGTTGTCAATTAAGAATTAGCCAAAAATAAAATCTCAAGGTCAAAAATTTGAAAATTTACACGAGAGATTTCACTTGTTGTCTCGCGCGTGAAATCAAACCACACCAGAGGATTTGTGTCTGTTTAGCTCAGATTACTATTTTGTGAAATTTCGTGAATGAAGATTCACAGAAGAGGAAACAGTAAGCTTTTCTAAATAATAAATTTACTAAAACATGCCTTTATTCGTTTCTGAAAACTAAACGCGTTCCCTTCGAGGGAAGCTACGTGCAAGTGATTTCGCGTGATGTGCAAGTTATTTTGAAGAGCATTTACTGATGCGAACTGTGCACATTTTTCAAAACTTTTACGAAAACGTTAAGGAATACTAAGAATCTCTCAAAAAGAAAGCTATTTGGGTACAAATTTACAATCAAGTGTGAAATTTACTCTACCGTAGACTAGTAGAAGTGCTAGATCATTTCCCAGAAAGTCCACAGCTTGAAAATCTCTGGAGATGGAAGATTGTCCTTCGCTTTGACTAAAAGGCAGTTCATCCTTGAAAGATGTTTTCTTCGCTCTATAAGCTCTAAGTTCCATTGCTTAACTTGTTGAGTGTTCCTTAGAGCTTCTTCTTTCAATTTTTAAGTTTCAAAAGGTAATCCTTCCTTCCGAGAGTGAGATATTGCCATCTTGAAAATTCACGCGTGAAGAGCACGGCAGCCAATTTGAGTGAAATGTGATCTTCTTGGAGAGTGACAAGAAGTCTTCCTTTCTAGGAACCCCCTCAAGCCTTCAAATATATGCGCAGTAGGTGGATTCTGATTGGTTAAACATTCCCAAAGACAACTAGGACAAAAGGGGACCAAAAAGACCTTTCCAGGGGAGGCTAGGGCCGAAAGCGAACACACGCAAAATCAAGGCCAGCTCAGGCCGGCTTGGATGTTACTGGGTTAATATTCTGTAATGATATGATCATTTACTTATCTTTCATTCACTTGCAGATCTGATTTTGAATGCTGTGCATCCATTTAGAAGCACAGATTATGTCTCCTACCAGAGTGCAGGTTTCCGTGGACAGCTTGGTAAACGTTTTCACACTGTAAATGGACTGACTCATGTGTTTGTACATGGAGTACCAATGGATACTGTACCAGATGTGAAGTAAGTTTTTAAGGGTGTAATATTATTGTAATCCTACCGGCATTCAGCAGTCGCTGCTTTATATCCATTATTTAGACTTGCATTTTTGAAGTTATAATGTTCCCAGTTTATACCATGTAAGTTGATTTATAAATATACATTTACAAAAATGCGGGACCCAATCAGTCTGGTGCTTACAACCTGATGATTGATAGTGGGGAAGTTCACTGTGGCTCGGTTGATCCTATAAAAATGCCAATCCTGTCTCCAATTTGGGGATTAACTATCCCTGGCTTTGAAGTCTTCCAAAGTATTTGCCATTACAAGTGTGAGACCACAGGACTCCCAGACTTCTTTCTGGCTAAAACCTTGTAGATTATTAACACCAGACACCATGAAAACAAACTACACTGCAGAAAAGATAAGAAGGATGCCAGCTTTGTTATTTTGCCAATCAGTGTTGGAATGCTCTATTTCTGCTATGCAAAGGCATTGCTAGCCTGTGAATACAACCGCCTCTCATCGTTCCCCGCCTCTACAGACGTTTCCTGTTAGTAACATCTGTAGCAGTGGGGAGCGATGAGAGGTGGCTGTATTCGTGTGCTAGGGCATTGCCTTTCCTAATGTCTATTTAGTATTAAGTTGTTTCTGTCTATTCGGTTATGTACAGTAGTCCACCATAATGCTCTACTAAGAGTATACAAAGCACACAAACTTGCTCCAACTGGAGTCATTCCCAGCCCAGTCCATTTTAGCCTGTGCACAGATATTGATATTTCCTTCCTGTGTTAGAAATAGAAGACTGTCCTTACAGTCTTCCCTACTCTACTATATCCTTACAGTCTTCTATTTGCTTTTTTGAAACAGATATTTTATTGAAAATCACCGTAGTATTGTGGAGTATTGCTACCCACTGAAGAGCCTTAGCGTTGTTCCAGATAACCCTGTTGTCATTGTTTCCAACAAGCTTAAAAGGTTCTTTTCAAATATCAAAGTTGGTGACAGAACTCTTGTCTTCAGCCAAATAGAGGACATGGACAATGCAAATCAACAAGTGGAGAGGTTAAATGTACAAAGTGGTTTTGTAGGAGTTAAATTCCCATGTAAATCAGTTTCAGGCAGGGTTCTACAGAACCTTCAAGGAAACGGTGATTCCTTTGTCATGAGTGGGACTGAAGTTGACTTCTTCCTTCCTCCATCATCTCAGAGTCACCCTATAAGGCACAAATTGGTTGCAGTGCACACTTGCAAGGAAGATAAAACTGCTTCTGAAGTGAAAGCTGAAGTAGATAGTGTTCTTGAGGTATTTACAAAAGAAATTTGTTCTCATATTGTTGAATTTAGCAAAGAAACTGGTTGTAAAAGTGTAACACAAGCAAATTTAGTGACTTCAGAGACAATTCAGTTGAAATGTGGAAAGCAAACAAAGTTTGAAAATCTGAAGAATGCAGCAAGTGCAGATATTGGATGTAAATGTGAAAAGCAAACTGCTGTACAAGAGAAGTGCATTTTCTGTAGGCTTGAGAGACATTATCTTGAACAAGACATCTCTCCTCAAGTTTGTACAGATGATCTTTTTCAATGCTCAACACAAACTAGGCTGTATCACAAGGAAAGGTTGTTACTGTCTTGTGGTGTATTAGATGGTAAAGTACTCAATGCTAAAACATATCCAGAAAGAACTGTTGGTTGGCTGATGGAAGTGAACTTGATTCACTTGGCAATGGCTTTATTTGGGATCCCAGATATAAGACTGCTGTGGTCCAGTGATGCAAGATTCAAGGAACAGTTTTCAGTCCTAAAGGTAAGATATTTTTATGGACAGCTAGTACTTTCTGTAAGAAAGATGTTGTATACATAATGTCATGAGTATGGGAAAAAGAAAAAATCTACATCGCTCTCGGGAATCATACCCATGATGTTCAGTAGCAACAGTCCCATGCTCTAACCACTGAGCTACTGGGAAACTTGTGGCAAGCTATATTAAGGTCATAAGTACTTGGTTCATTATGACATACATCCTGAAGTGCCCACTGGTAGGGTCAGCAATGTCAAATGCATTCTATGTGATGATAAACAAAGAAAGATGGTAAATTTAAAGCTCGGTAAAATAATAATTTAAAATAAGAAAGATGTTATATTCATGATGTAATGATAAGCGTGGGACACACTCGTGACTGCATGACACCATGTTTAAATGAAGGTTTTGTATTGTATAATTATTAAATGAATATAACATCTTTCTTATTAACCAATCTTAAAATTTACCACCTTTCTTTATTCATCAGATGAGTACTTTTGTTCTTGATTTTCAAACAACTTTCATGGTACATGAAACTGTATACTTTTTAAACCACACCACCCTTCCAGTCTAAAGGATAAGATGTGAACATACTGTACACATAGCTACCTTTATTTCAGGTAAAGTTGTCTAATGAAAGCTTTATCAAAACCAGCAATGCCCCATTAAACAGTAAAGAAGACATGGAAGTGGTCATTATGGTGTTTTGATCTACCTTATGTTACTGGCAACTGCACAACTTAGACTTACTGATACTTACAATTACATCTACCAATAATTGCAATGTAGCTGTATTCATAGTTACAGAGTATGATCTGAGGTTCAGTCAGCCCTCTGATGATTTGATGATGCTCACAGCTGTTGACCTGCTTGTACATTGTATACATGCACATGAGGATATTTTTAAAAGAAAAGGGTTTTTTGGGCCAAACAACAGTTACTTTCTGGACATGTTTCTACTCCCCTCCCTTAACAGTATAATCATTCTTCACGGACCAGTTTTAAACCTTAATTTTTTTGTCTGAAGCTGTATCATGTTGGTAATGTTTTAGGACAAGGGTTTTCAAGACCTAAAAGAGTTTGTGCCAATCAGTCTCTTTCCTCCAACCTATATTCATGATATTAGTTTCTGGATAACTGAACATATGACAGAACAGCAATTCTTCCAGGATATCTATGAGACAACTCAAGGATGTGTTCATGATGTACAGTTCATTGAACGATACCATGATACAGAGCAAGATAAAGTGAGTTACAATTACCGTATGGTTTACAGCTCATGTGACAGACCACTTACCCGCGTCCAGACAGTAAAAATGCAAAACTTGCTAAGGAGAAAGTTGTTGAATTGTGACTTTCAACTCAAGTAGTAACATCCCCTTGCTCATCCTCGGTATACAGTGAAATCTGCATTAAGTGGACACCCATGGGTCTCTGGCTAGTGACTGCTTAAGAGTGGTGTCCACTAAATACAGGTACTTTTTACAGAAAATATGGGAAGAAACATTTGGAACTCACTGACACTCCTGTCTGCTTATGCAGGTTTCACCGTACAGGAAAGGGTTTTTATATCCAAGTGCACTTAGGGGCTTATATGTAGTTGGTTAATTTATTGGCTTTCATGTAAACTCTATGGCTACAAGTATGCTGTGCTTTCTTAGCCATAATTTTTTTGTTACTTTCAATTTGTTACATTTTTGGCACCAATAAAGTACATTTTATTAATTCCCCAAGCTGGGTTTTTCTGAATTAGTTTGCAAAATACTGGCAAAATTAGGTACTAAATTACTTACTAGATGCTAAATATAAATTTTGGATGACAAACCTAAGTTACACACTGGATACTAAAAAATGGAAATTCTAAATTATAAACAATTAAACTAAGCTAAAACTGCAGTAAATTACTAGTTCTATTTACATGTTTTGGCAAATTCAAGTCTAGTATTCTTCTTAAAAATCCCAATAGAGGTAGACTTTCTATTTTCACTGTAAAGACTGTTCCAAGATTTGGGTGCCCTGCTGCTAAGTGCACGTTGTGTGGCAGAGGTTTGACACCAAAAGCTGAAAAGAAAAGAAAGCTGTTCTCTCTGTCTAGTTTTACACAAGTGAGTTTCTGAGTGTTTTACAAGCTTTGAGCTTAAGTAACCAGGCATAAGTCCATTCAGACATTTGCACATCATAGTGACGTCATGTAACCGTAGTAGTTCTTCGATGGTGAGCCAACCAAGTTCATGTAAGACTGGTGAGATGTGATCATACTTTCTAGTATTAGTAAGTATGTGAGCGGCAAAGTTTTGCATGAGTTCTGATTAATGGATGTTTCCTTTAGAAGTCCCAGACCAGACAGTAGAACTATTCTTCAACACCTAAGAGAGTTGAAGAATAAACCTGTTGTAAATTGCCTTGGCTTCCAGTTTTGTCCAGGAAAGCATCTCTGACTAGCAACTATCTACAAGTATTTGAGGACGGTGCCTCCTAATACAGATGTATTTTTGCAAAGGTTATGACTGTGGGGAAAAAGTAGGTCTTAGCAAGGGTTATTGGAAGCCAAAAAAGAAAAATGTGGGCAGCCACGCATTTTTCAGAGATAATTGAAGGGCCTGGTGGAAAAAGGGCGTAAGTGATGATTGCAGGTTGAAAATCTTAATTGCTGCTATTTAGCTGAACGTTGGCACACAGGCTGGTTTTCCTGTAAGGAACATTGCTGTGCAGTTATTTCTCGACCTGAGAGCTTCAATTTGAAGAATTAGCGTATTACTTTTGCTTAAAACTGACACAAAGAAAACAACAGGACCGCAGATTCTAGGTTGAATTCCTTTGTTTTAGTTCAGGCAGAGAACAAAAGAAATCTTTCACGCATCACTTGAGCGAGTTCAGTTCAACAAAACTTTTCACGCAAAAGTAATACGCAAATTCTTCAAAGTTTAGATCTCAGGTCAAGAAATAAGTGCGCAACAGCGTTCCTCACATGAAAGCCAGCCTGTGTGCCAATGTTCAGCTAAATAGGAGAAATTTCGATTTTAACCTCAAATCATCACTTATGCCCTTTTTCCACCGGGCCCTTCAATTAAGCAACCGTAATTCTAAAAGAGCGTTAGAATACAAAGAATGTATGGCAGTTTCTTTCCAAATTTAAGCTCGATTATCTGTGCAAAATGCGTGGTTAGCTCCAGTTTTCTTTTTGGATTCTCATAGCCCTTCCTAAGATCTGCTTTTCCACATAGTCATAATCCACGTAAAAATATTGTTGTATTAGTGGGCAAATTCCTTAAGAAACCTGAATATCCCGAGATACGCAGAACGTATGCGTAGTAACAAAAGGAGGCACCGTCCTTCACTGGATCTTTTTTTAAAGATCTCTAGCCATAATTTTTATGTACTAAGCTGTTGGCATAATTTGAAATTTAAAAAAAAAAACAAACAAACAAAGAATGTGACATCCAATCATTCAACCAAAAGCAAAATTTTAATTTTACTTGCTAAATAAACATAATCTAATCACAAAACTTCCAAATAATAAACCAAAGGATTACCACATTCTTGACTAGAAAGTATAACCAAAAGACACTAACATTTACAAGTGTAGAAAGGCATTAACAACATTAATTGACTTTTTTCTCCGTGCCTTGGTACATTTATATACATGCAAGTGTTAGGTCCAAATGCTGTGTGTGCTGTTTTATACAAAGATATAATAAATTATATCTCTGGCAATTGGATGTAGACATAATTGCAAGAAAATGCCAGTTTTTTTTTTTCACAAATAACTCTGGAAAATGGATTTAATTGTTGTTTAAGATAAGAAAAATGTCAAAAGAAAAAGAAAAATGTCAAAAAAAAAAGAGAAAAAAACAGAAACAAAGAAAAATGGCAAGAAAAGTGTCAAATACTTGGTTCAAGCTATTGACATTTTTCTTTTAATTTTATAAGTGTTTGCATTCAAGTGGCATTGTCAGAAAAAAAAGAAAAAAAAAGAAAAAAAGGAAAATGTCAAGAAAAGTGTCAAATACTTGGTTCAAACTATTGACATTTTTCTTTTAATTTTATAAGTGTTTGCATTCAAGTGCATTGAAAGATTTCAAAAAATGATTTTCTAAATTGAAAACGTAAAAATACAGAATAATAATAAAAAACGTAACAATTTTTGAAGTTTCCCAAAAAATTATTTGTTGTCACTCATCATGAATAGTCAGTTTGGTGTCTAATTTATACTTGAGTGAACACAAAACAACACTTGAACCTAAACTTGACACCTATTTACACTGTTTTTACATATTTACAATTGAAGGGTACTATGCAAAACTACCATAGGTGGTGATAATGTTGAAAATTTATTTTACTTGGAACTGCATCATTTTTGGCATATACTCTCTTGTTTTTATGTTAAATAATAAAAATTACTGTATTTGTTGCTGTTTATCTTTTCATCAAACCCTGTCATTTCAAAACATTTGCCTAGATTTTAGCAACAGCCGTTATTTTCCCTTCGGCACTTGATACAAAGTTCAAAGAGCCACACTTGTTTGATTCACTTTCTTGGAAGGTAGTGAAACAAAATAATAATATAATGCTTCACTGAAGTTCCTATACAAAATAGTGGCTGTAAATATGGGTACATTCCATAAAAAAGTAAGACAGGAGTATTGATAAGTACATGAATACAAGCCTACATACAAAAATGATGCAATTCTGAGCAAAAAAATTTCAACTTAATCATTACTTACGATAGCTTTGCATAATACCCTCCACTTACACAATTATACAACATTCTCCTAAACACATTTAGTTTTAATTAGCAACCATCCTTGCATTATATGGTTCATCGGTGAGTAAACCACTTTATCACACCATTGACTGTTTGATGACTGTACTCAAACAACTTGTAAGTTGCTTGTCTTTGCATTGGCTTGCTAATTATTTTGTTTTGTTGTGTACCTTTCACGGTGTAGATTAAGAGTTTGTAAATGTTGTATATTTGTGCAACTGTCAGTAAACAAAACCAATAGTAATTTCACTAGTACATGATTATTAGAATTCAATAACAACAACCACCATTTTGTAACTGTAACCTAACAACTACAAAATGTTACTAAGTAATTTAAAACACTAAGGCCCATTTCAAATGTTGTGCTACTGCCGTCGAATTAACATCGACTTTGGCACAACGTTTGAAACCAAGTCATGCTACTGCCATGTAGCACGGCAAGCTTTGTCGTGCTACATGGCAGCCGCAGGACATGGTTTCAAACATCATGCTACTGCCATGTAGCACGGCAAGCTTTGTCGTGCTACACAGCAGCAGCACAACATGGTTTCAAACGTTGTGCTACTGCTGTGCCACTCAATTCATAAATTATAAATACATTAGAATACATTTTTTTGGATTTTTTCCTACAACCGCTGATCAGTGTTTTGTTTTCAGCCACAGCTATTTTATTTGGCTGAATTAAATTTCACGTCTGAAACCAAGCCTTGCTACAGTCGAACCAGCTTAGCATGGTAGGAGCACGGCATTTGAAACGGGTCAAGTTATGTACATTCAGACCATATGTTAAGGCTAAAAGCAATGTTAAAGTGAAGTAAAACATGAAATGACATCTGATCATATCGACTAATTTACACTGCCAATGCGAGATTCTCCATGGCTTGAGATTACTCTAAGTGACATGCATTTCTTCATACCATTCACTCTTTTTAATATCACTTTTTGCCTTTCACATAATTATGTTCAATACAAGCTATTAAAACAATAACCACTGGTAGAATATACAGAGTAGATCTGGTTTTGTTTCCTGACAGCAAAAGTCCTTATTAAGAATTCCACATTATTTTTCGGAGACACAATGTAATTACTACAGTATTTGAACATTAATCTGTGCCACCCTTTCCACCTTGCTCCTAGGCCTGTTTGGTATTCTACACAAAATATGCATAGAATGGAAAAAAGCCACTAGCCTGCGTGAGACTCCACATCAAAGATTTCACAGATGTGGAATTCTTAAAAAGGTACATTTTACGGTTTGCATGTGCAACCACAATTGATTCTCAGATGTCCTCTTTCCAATGTAAGATGGAGACATCTGCATATTGTTTAGCTTCATGTTAAAGGTACTTTGTTTCCAAGCTGGTGGACTTGTCAGAAACAGTGCTTGTTGTTATTATGATATCATAATCCTTATTCTGTACCTTATGAACAGTTTTGGTTTCACCGGCTAGCTGGTACTGATAGCTTCACCTGTTTTGGTGTTGGATGTTTGCTTGAAAAGTTGCAAGATTGTTTGCATTTTCACTCAGTGAGCACCATAACAGACAGAAGTATTAAATGAACACCCAATGCCAGTGTATAAGCATTCTTTAAATGAATAGTTATCTAGAGTAAAGTTTGATACTCTATTCTTATCTCTTAAACAAGGCTAACATAGTTTCTTTTTGAAAACAAGACAGCCACGCTTAAAAGTGGCGAAATTGACAAAAACGATTTTCATGCTATCAAATGGCAAGGTGTATTACACTTAATGATAGCATTTCATAATTATTGAAGAATACCATAAAATGGCTGATACTCTTCACCTCACATCTTCTTCCAACGTGCCATTTGTCACATACAAATGCACATGACATTACAACGTGTGTTTCACATGACATTTAAAGCCATTTACCTCATCTAAAGATGAGTTAACTTCGCTTACCCAACTACAGATCACTTGTGACTGTTATCTGGCAGCTGAGAGTGAATTTAAAACATTGGTAAAACTCACTGATTGAACGAATGACCCTTAGATTAAACCTTCTCCTTGCTGTTTCTTTTAGCTCTTTACTATCCCACTGAAAACTTCATTTCTGAACATTTATTTTACCCTTGAGCTCTATTACCCATTACTGACTACTGGCTACGCAAGGGAGCATTGTCTTACAGCGATCAAAACTAGTAATAAGCTACTTTAACCATCACTCTCAGTTTAGTAAATCAGATCGATTTATTGTGTTTGCATAAACAGTTTAGACTGCTCATTCTTGGGTTTCTAGCAAATTTATAGTTGGTAAGGTGCTTTTTCCAACTATCAGCTGATAGAAACCTTGAGCTGAAGGACTATATTTGCTATTTGGTAAAGTAATTAACAGTAACAACAACAGTGGAGAGCACCCTTTAGGAATGAATCTATCAACCTCTGTTTTTTAATGACTTGACATACGTGGTGGCAATTCAAACCCTTTACCTTCTGTCAAATGGCTACTTGCCACAAAAGCAAAGAAAACTAAGAACATTTCAGGAACATTCCTCAACGCTTTGATTTGATTGTTCAAGTTCAGAATTCCAAACACAGAAGTATTAAACACCACTTGACTTTTCAAGGGAAAGGGTAAATAGCAACCAACAAGTAACTACATTAAAAGATAAGTGATGTTTGAAGCACCGTACAGTGCTGTGTAATGTACCAATGCCACTTGCACAAAGTCTCAGATTAGTTTTTGACACCTTTTCTCGTGGTTTTCATGTCATGAGCTGTTAGAGGTGGAGTTGTCAAATTTGATGTTTGCATTCATTACTACTTTTCTCTTAATTCTATGATTTCATTGGTGAGATGAAATGGAAACTACCAAAAAGTTATACCACAAACTTATCAAAACTCTATTCAAGTGGCAACAATATGGCACAAAATTGGCACTGGAAAAAAGGGCGGATAATTCTGTTCAGGACAATGGCACAATGGTAGTAACATCATTTTAAAGGTGGTTCGACTGAGATGCAGATTTAACCTGACAGGTGACACTACATCACCAGCCTTGTCACTGAGACCTCCAAAACGTTTCCATAGTGCTCAGATCCTCCAGAGTGGCCATGCCTGTCAGTGGTCAACAACAGCCAGCTAAATGACAATTTAAATAACATATATTTAACATTCATTTACAGTGTCAAGATTTGATTTTTCAGGTTTTTGGGTGATGGGGCAACCTAAATACTGCCACAGGTGGGTAAAAACCTTAACAACAGAAATTTTATGTCATGTTACCCCACATATTAAGTGACACAATTTTGCTTTTGTGATACACACAACCATACTTACCAGATAAGTTATAATTTCCAGCATCACGACTGAAAAGAAAACAAAAAAGACAATAAAATTTTCTCATTTTGTAGTATCTGAGTCCAAAGTGATTAAACAAAGGCACAAGCAATTTTAAATGACCTTTAAAGTGCATTTGCCTTACATGCGATAATGAAAATAAAATGATCTTTAGTTTTTGTGAAAGAAACGTTATGATATAAGTGCAAATTGCATAAATAGAAGGATAGAACTTGACTACCCAGATTGGAATTAACATCTTGGTAATGGTATCTCCATATTCCAGTGTCATTCGTAGATGTGCCTGGCATGTTTGCCTAGGCCCAGCCAGGCATTCTACGAGCACTTTGGCTATGGGACCAGGAATCCCAGGAATCCTGTGTTGGCTTAAAGACTGTATGTGGTGGAGAGGTATCTGTGAAGTGAATAAACAGATGTAAGTGAACACACTGAACAGGCAAAACAGTGACCCAAATGTAAATTTAAATAAACCCATAATCTCCAGCGATTTGTGTTTTGTTTGTGAACATAGCATTTCGACACAGACTGAGCCAATAAAATGGAATAGTGTAGGTGCAAATGAGGTGGGAGGTCCCATGCACGGTGTCACCCATATATAGATAGTAAATTGAAATAAAACATTATGAAGACATACGGGTGGTTCTCAAGTAATGTGCTTACTTTATCAGCTGTGTTAGCATCCCTTATTCTGAAATATCCAGGCATTTGTGGCACCAACTGAAATCTGATTGTTAGATCCATGTGGCTGTCTATAAATATGGAGTGAAAAGGACGACATTCGTGAAGGGTTAGGTATTCATTGCCAAAAGGGACAACTTCTGTACTCAGTCCTTGCTGTCGTTGTATTTGCCTGATCCACCTGGACACACTTTCCTAGAAAAGAAAGGTATTTTAATACCTTTAATTTAAATGTGCCCCTTTAAAAATGGAGCACATTTGAAATTTATGTCACCCCAAAATAAATTTGTACACAGTCAACACTTTGTACATCAGACAACACTTTCCAACATTTAAGCTTTTACTTTCAGTTTACAGGTTAATAGAATTCAACCTAATTGGTTAGTATAAAATATTCTATAAGCTGTGGTAATTTTGTAGCGTTTAAGTTGACATTTGTCCTGTTTTGATCTCAGCGAAAAGGGAGTAAAAATCACCAAATTAGTCTCCAGGAATACCTTATCCCAAGAAAATAAATCTTAGCCTTGTAAATAAATGAATTTTATTATTGATTGCTGTTAGAACAATAACTGGACTTTGAGGGCATCACTGTAGATCTCCAACATGACTTCACACTCTTTTTCAAACATCTTGTTTGTTGTATTTGGAATCTCCATGGGTCCTCAAAACGGTGCCCAAATTGAATCTAAGTACCTTTTATCCACAAAAATTTATTTGGCTCAATTTTCCAAGTTGTTATCCATTTCAGTCCTCGCAATCGGACCCAAACACGGAAAGATAGTGCAGTACTTTTAAACACAACTGAACCACTATTTTTGGGTTTCCTTTGATTCCAGCAAGTCTTTTAGCTTTATAGAGTATTAGTAACTAAAAGTTGATGACATAGAGTCCTTTTTAACTATCAAATGACGATTTTTTAAATAATGTTTTACCACGGTCAATTATTGATAATACGTGAAAATGGAGATATACTTAAAGCAACATCTGTGATTTATTTTCTTAGGGTAGGTATTAATTTCCTGATAAGCACGCATCAGACGTTTTCTGATAAAAACCTTCCACCAATCCTATTTATTATCTTTGCTGTACGTTGTTTGTTTTAGTATGCAGGGTTCTGCATAAAACATTGCCTTGAATTCCACAATTCTACAGGAGATCCTTGTGTGCTTCCAGTTTAATACAATATAGTCTGCAATATTATAATACTAGAGGTAACTGTTTGAATCATCGTTTCGCGCTCCATCAATCACATCACACAGTCCCTAGGTCTCAGAAAGTCATAAGTGAAAGTTAAACATGCAAGTAGCTTGTATCTACATGATCTAGTAGCTAGTGTATAAAACTGATGAAGACTGATGAGCCTACCTCCTCAAAACGTTGTGAATTGACAAAGTGCACAGAATACCACTGTTCTCGTGCTTCTGGATGACGTTGCACCAAGGTGTAAAAAGTAAAATTTGTACCCTGGCAAGGTATTTGCACCGATAAGTCTGAGTAACCTGCAGATAAAGAAAAAATACCTACTGTAGTTAGCACACCACTTCACATTCTTAACTGCTGCGAGGATGTGAAACATAGGCAAAAATGTAAATTGTCGGTAATGTGTTCCCCTACTCCTCTACACTGCACCAACAATATTACAACCCCCAAATCTTCACTGAGTTTCTTTCTCTGGATTTCTTTTTACCTGCACAGTATAAGAAAACTGACAGTAGAAGAAAACTTGAGACGTTTATTGCTGCAGTGATTAATGCAGACTATTTCCTTGCACAAATAAATATTTCAAAAAAATTTGCCTCACTTTCCATTTTGCGATGATTGAATTTGGAACTTTGTAGTCATAATCATTAAAAAGATGATCTCTTATGTAACTGTTCAAGTCACTTCTTTACGACAGATAAGTTCAAGGTAATTAGGGAAAAGGCTCAAGCTAATATTTAATTCCCACTCATCTTGGAGTGTTCATCGCGTACAGACTACAGAGACCATGTTTCTGCATCACTGAGGCAACTGCTCCACTAGGTAAATAATAAAGGTCGTGGTCGTGTGATATTTAGAGGTTAGATGTTTTCACATTGCTATGAATATAGATCCTTGTATGTGGAAAAACAATGCTGCTTATTATCCCGGCTGAGCTTTGACACCACTATATCATGTCCACCATTCAAGTACGGAGCAGGTGTCAGCCATATATACTGTGGACAAGATTTCCAGCACATCTGATTTCGTGAATATCACACATTGTTGCAAATGAGATATACGCAAAAATGCGTTTGAAGGATTGCGTTGCTCTAAAGTGTAAGCATAGACAGTTAATTACACGTAATACGGAAGCAAGGTTACTGTACCATGCACAGGGGTATTTTCCTGTTGTTGTTCTTCTTCAACTGGCCCCGGAACGGGTCCTCCATTGGCATTTCCATCCCTTTCCCTTGTCAATACGTTATTACCTTCACGAGAAGTTTCGGCTGTACCGGGAAGGCTAGGAAGGCCATTTGAAATTGTCTGACCGAGACCTGCTGGAGGTTCGGTTTCAACAGCTGAAGGTGATGCTGAGCCTTCAGTGCTCTGTTCTATCGTTTTCCCACAGAGGGGACAGCGTGAAGCATTTGCTTGCCTGGTAAGAACTGTTCGGCCACTTGTACAACCGCATGTTTCCTTTCTGTCGAATCTACCCTCATTTGTCTCATTTGTGGGCATTTCTGCGGTTTGCGCGTCGCCGTCGTCTTCACCTAATGCTTCAGGAAGCTGACTTGGGCTGGTTTCTTCCCCCGTCACTGATGAATCGTCGCTAAATTCTGCAATTTCAAACTCTTCATTTATGCTGTAAGGATGCTCATCGTGAGGCTGAAAAAAGGAAAGGATGAGCTTTAAAGGTCGCACTGCTACAGCGATGTTTTTACAGCTTTCTTCCGGGAAGCTCGGTACTTAATCAAAACCATGTTACACTGACGAAACCAAACATCGAAACAACTGAAACCATTCAAAACAAACGGAATGATACCTTGGACAAAGGAAGGCTCAAGATATCGTTTGTCTTCAGCGATTTAAAACTTTCGAAGTTGAAGAAGTGAAACTACTTCGAAAGTGAAAGTGCATGCATGACGTAAGCTTATCATTGACCATTTGATATTCGGCTTTCTTATTTCGCTGTTGTATCAGTCGCAAACGTGGCACCGTGTGATGAATGAAATTGAAAGGTTTGCTATAAATTACCGTATTATTTCTGTTTGTGTCCATTTTGATTCCTCTTGTGGCTTAATTTGTTGTCCTGTTTCTCGTAGCACCGGTGCGGTTTATGCTGAAAGTTGCGGAAGTGCAGAACCTTAAGGGCCATGAAGGGGCTTGTTGATTGGACAGGAGTAAATCTCATGACAACTTCGAAACGTTTTATTGGTTCATCAAGAGACGGGGAAACGCCCACCTTAATTTCATGGAAAACGAAAGTAAAATTTCACAATTCTTTATCTCGACCAGAGCTAGTCTTAGACGAACCAACTCTTGCATCCCTTTTTTGTGCGTTGAACGGCACGATTACAGTCCTATGATAACATTACAGATACCTCACGAAGCTCACGAACACATAATAGCTTGTGGATTTTGCGTGGACAGTTGGATTCACGGGGACGGGGATTTGTGAAATGAATATTCTTATTATCTGTTTCCTGCCGGTGAGTTGATTCGTGTTACTTCGTATTTTTCTTAACGCGCGAGTACTTTGAAACTGAGTTTAGGAACGTATTAATTTTACGTCAGTTCAGAGTATATCGTGGCTTTCTTTAATAGACGCAGTTATTTAGGCGTTCTTTGTTTTTCAGTGGTGATACCTTTCAGCATTATCATTATCTTATGAACTTAGTACCCGAGACGATGTGGCATCTTTGATGATCAAACCTCTGGTTGCTAATACCTTTTATTGAAAAGGGCATATGTAACCACAGTGAAAGCGTGAATTTTACGAACATGATTTGGGGTGGCTATTTTTATTCTCTTGTAATTATACCTTTGTCCTTATCACGTCCTGTTACAGGCAATCCAAGTGTCTGCTAAGCTGGTTTGCCAAGTTGACCAACTTGTGGTGGAATTACCAGACGGAAACTTCACTTGTGTGAATTGCCCAAAATGTCCTCCCGGATTTGGTACAACCGTCCCTTGTGGAGGTACTGCACCATACAATGTCTCTGTTCCATGTGAACCCTGTATGCCTGGACGATATTCTGATTCTTTGTCGTCGGAGAGTTGTAAGATTTGCTCACAGTGCCTTCCTGGCGAAGCCGTTATGGCAAAATGCACTAACATTTCGAACACACAGTGCAGTTGCAAGCCTTGCCCAAACGGGTATTACCGGAACAAAACCATATCCAAATGTCTCCCTTGTTCTGGATGTTGCCTAGATGGTAAGGACGAGTTTGTTCCCGAGTGTGTCAGTCAAAAGGTGCCTCGGACCCAAACATGTAGCTACCAGAAAGGGAAATCCTGTGGTTCTAAGTGCTGGTACGATGAGATAACTGTTGTAAAGGGAGATGGAAAGTACAGCTGCCAACCCTGCCCAGTGTGTTCTAAAGAGCATGGCCTTACCATACCTTGTGGAAGTACTGTTAATGACAAAAAGCTTGTCGCGTGTCAAAGCCCCACCTTGGGGAAAACATTTATCAATCAGCAAGGGATAATTCAGCCTTGCACGATCTGTTCTCCCGGACAAGAAGTGACCACTAATTGTTCTTCTAAAGTCGATACCAAATGTGGTGGTTGTAGGCAAGGTTTCTACTACAATTACCATTCAAAGAGTTGCCAAGAGTGTTTTTGGTGTTGCAACTATATTGATAGTGAGAATGTAATGAAATGCATCAGGGATTCAATGCTATTTGCAAAAGAACTTGCGTTTCTAAGCAGCCAGTTTCATCTACCCTTACCAGTATATACCACCCAGTCTTCTCATTCTTACCGCAAATGTTTTCCTTTAAGATTGTTGAAGTTTGATAATTTTACATGTACAACGTTTTTAGCTTTAATTGTCATAGCTTTTTTCTATTTTGCTTTGAATTACGTTTTGCAAAGAAGAAAGGATTGTGGAAATGAAGTACAGAACCGCGATGTTACCACTCTTGACAAAATAGAGGGTGTACCAGTTCTGCAGGAAACTCAGTCTCACATTACATTACAAGATGCTCACAATACATCCAAAGGTGAGTTAGATTACTTAAAAAAGCTTTATTCGTATGACATTTAGCTTCAAGCCTCTTTCCCTCACATAACGGTTTTGTTGTCTCCTAAGTTGTAAAGAAAATGACTGTTATTACAATAGTGTTTAACTTAGTGTTGTTTTTCTATTAATTTTAATTGGTATTTAGAAGCTATAATAATCGTGTTAGCTTTTTGCTAGTCACAGGTAGCAAATGAGCAAAATACTTTTACTTTTTAAATAAGTTTTTATCATTAACATCATTTTCAACACTTGTATACTTGTAAATAAGTTGTCCTCAATTCCGAGTCCAATTAGTCAAGCTACATCATAAATGTTTTTGTATGTACATATTAATTTTTATTACATTTATAATCTAAACTACTAAATCACTCTTTAGATACCAAGAAATTGGTGTCCGAATGTCCGTTACATCAAGACCCTGGTCATCTGGTTTTCGAGAAGACAGGTGTTGAAGTTATTGCTCTTGAAAGGAAGAAATCAATCACCCAACATTTACCACCTGATTTGGCCTTGCAAGCTGCATCAAACTCAGCATTGTCTGGTTTTCTCGAAGAAGGGGAAACAGCATTAAGTCCGGCGATAACGTTTCTGTTAACTACCAAGTTGGATAGACCCCTCGAGGTTCAGATACCACATGGAGCAAACATGGTTCGCTCACATAAGGAATGGAGGATCATTCTTAAAAAGGTTTTGAACAACAAGTGGGTCTCTGTAATCCAAAGTGGACAAGGAATAAAAAACTTTGTCCCCAGAAGCAACCATGTGAGTTTTGAAACGGATCATCTCACAACATTTGTAGTTGTTGGGAAGCCTAACAAGCATTCTCTTCCAGCATTCAAACGAATGAAGGTTGCAGCATTTTGCAGTGACACCAGCACTGGGGAAGACCTTATTGTCAGGCTGTACTGTTTTGATGACTGTGAATATTCATTCGAGGTATGTGTCAATTCGCAATATTTTTTTGTGTGCAGTACCTCCAAGATAACTTTTTTTGATTGCAGTGTGAGTGTTTTTAAGGGTTCTCTTGTAGGCACTTTTTTCGTTTTTGATAATCCTTAAATTATTTGGCCAGCATTCAAAATGACAGTGTTGTGAGTCCTGTGTAGTTCACTGAGAGGCAAGAATTCGTAACCACCACTAACACTACCCTATTGTTTAAAACTCTTGCTAAAAAAACTCGACTTGTACGCTCTTTTATAGAGGCTTATAAGAAAGGAACAGGAAGATGGAGGAAAACTCATCTCATCAATTGAATCCCTGGACTTCTCTGTTACCAGTCAAAAGGATGTGGAGGTTACTATAAAAGATATTGAAGGCTGGCAACTTGATGAGACCTCACCAATGGTATTGGATATTAACTTTAGTTACTTAGACATACATTTTGTCCAGGTTTACAATGTAAAGTATTTAAATATGCTTATGAACATGTACTTCAGTTAGACAATGCATGCTTGGCTTTTGAAAGTTCCTGTATGAATCATCTCAACATTTGATATTGGACAACGAATGGAGACTGCAGTTGAATGTATGATTAGCTAATTCAATTAGCTTTGGGATTTGACATAACACTGAAGAATCCAAACCAGTCGTGATTACGACAGAAGAATGTTACACTAACAGCACTTACAGCTACTCTGCTGTGAAAAGGTAGGTAAACTACCGCAGGAAAGACAGTCAAATGTCAGGATCAGGCTGAAGGGGGCTCAGTGCTGGAGCTCTACGTGACTTTTGTAGCATGAACCAACTTAAAGTAATTACTACAGTAACTGCTCTCCCCAGGATGGGATACTAGAACATAACTGAGTTACTCCCAGCAGTTTGTTAAGTTAGCTGACACCCATTTATACTCCTGGGTAGAGAGAGAGAATGTTGCTAAGGACCAAAACGCTAGCAGAGACCAGACTTATACATCTTAAAAGAGCCTTAAAATATCCCAATATCATTAGAAGCTCAGATGATTGCAGTTAGCTAGACCAGTGTCTGTATGCTAACACAGCTACTCATTATAAATCAACATGCTAATTGCTTTGTTATCACTAATCTTACAATGTGGGTGGATAGGATCTGGAATTCAATAAATGAATTAGTTACTTTTCATCCAGCATCTCTATTTAGGAGTTAAATAGAGATACATTCTCAAAATGAGTTCATCTAAATGACCACTTCTGCTGCAAATGTCAAATCAGGGAATGGTGACTTATTCATAATCGCTTCAGTTTCATCTCTTACAAACATTCTGTACATTTTTTGTACCTGTTTACTCATGTTCAGTACACATTTTTTCCCTCAGAAACTGAGTTTCAATTTCTTGAGGAACTCATTTAACATCATTCCTCAGTGTAATCTGGTGTTTCATCCCGCCACAAAGCCAGGGAAGAGTAGCTTCTTTGTTGTGATGGCTTTGACTCATGAACCAACCAGTACAACTGTGATGTATGCAAGTACTACAATCAAAAAGGTAGTCATTATAATCGTAAATACTGCAATTGTTAGGAGCTCACAAAGCCTAGGGTGAGCTTTTTCAGGAGATAATATGTAGATTTAGCCAAGCCTAAAAGCGGAGCTCCACATCTCTCTTTCATGCTTATTGGCCCGTAAAATACAGTAAATTTTAGTTGTGCAGTTATTCCCCAAGAGGTGAAAAACAGCAAGGCAAAACATGCGGACCGCTGACTGTGAGTTGGCTTATTTTGCTTCAAAGAGAAGACTTCAGCACGACTTTCACCGACAGCTCTTCTTGTAGCATTCTTTCGAAAGCTAGCTTATTAAGTTCAAGAAGAGTACTTGTAAAACTACAATTGCTAAAAAAACCCCACTTAAGTTGCTCCCGGTAGCGACTCGACAGACTTTTCCATCCAAATAAACATTTCTCACTGATTCCAATACATCCCTCTGGCTGTTTAGTTCTGTTAACTATGAAACATTTCTCGAAATCTATCTTGCTAAAATAAATAATATTTTCCCGGCATCAAACCGTTTACTGACAAAAATTACCCAAAAAATGTTTTCGGAAACTTTCAAGCACACGTATAATTATCAAGAGAAAATGGCACAAGTTTTTCATCCGCGAAGTATTAGTCAGGCGCTTTCAAGAACACACCCTGAACTAATCAGTTTAGGAAGCTTTTAGAGTCTCATTTTAGACAAAATAGACTTAAACCGAGAAATGCTTTGCTTATAGCTACTTAAATAAAGATTTCATTTCGATCTGTGACTTGAGACGCACTGAAATGGCTTAGCGAAAACATGCCACACTGAACTCACTCACTGAAACGGCGATTCTATGTTTAGTCGCTAAATTGGGACAGAAATGTCATTCACTTCAAATGAAGAAACTTATGTATAACAATATAACAATATAAAGAAGGTAAAATATTCCACAACTGAACAAAAAACATGTGGAGCTTTACACTAAGACTCACTATAAACTTAAAAATGACGACAGAGCGACTCTTCAGGCGTTGAATACTAAATTACGAATTAGTCCAAACAACCCAATATGCGTTGCCGAAGAAAACAACCTACATTGAAAAAACAACACAGACTCAGTCTAGAATAGTCACGATTTCCACTTTTCGAATAAAATACACTAGAATTGCTCTAAAAATATTGAAAATTACGCACTAAAGTTCAAAGGGGAATTGAGCGTAATTAAGCCTTACGTTAAGCCACCCTGATATCAGATTGCTCACTAATGAAAATTCCTTTAATGAATAAACACAGAAAAAGGGACAAGAAACCTTCAAAAACATGAAATGTCATTCACATACGAAGCACTTGTTTGCCTAGGAAAGCAAACTGCATTCAATTTTCCCCTCGACTGAAGTTATTCGCAAGCCGGCAAACGGGAACTACAAGGTAATTTCACAGCCATTTTAAACAAGTTTTTAAAACATTTCAAGAAAATTACAGTAATTTACTAAACATGTAAAGTCGCTCAATTAAACAAATTTTACAATGTAAATCCACAGTCAAATCTGTTATTTACTTTACCACTGAACTGAAAGAAGGACTTGAAAATCTAAACGAAAGTCGCCGGGTTCTTTCCAGATCTCCTTAGCTTTGAAAAAAGCAAGTATGTCCTCGAACAAGGATTTCTTGCCTTCAAGCTCTCCAATGACTTCTATATGCGCCATCGAGATTGAAGCAATCCTTTTCCTTTTCATGATGAACTGTTACAAGACTTCATTCCAAGAATGTATTACAATTATCGTATTGATAATCGAGCGTACGAGGAACCAGCCGCCATATTGTTTACATCAGCTACAAGAAAAGATTGCATTCCGCCTGGCCCGGTCGGGTTGTCTTGGGACTCCCCTCACCCTCCCCCAGAGTCTGTACGGGTGGGCGGACGGACGGACGTACACTGACGTCAGAACCAAAATTTTTTGGATCAACGGGTTACCAAATTTGCTTACCCATGGTGCTCCGCGAGCTCCGCTATAACTATAATTTGTCCATTTCATTTTGCATTTTTCAGCAGTGTATTAGGAGCTCACAAAGCCTAGGGTGAGATTTTTTGGAACATATCACCAACTGGCTTATTTACCTCCACTCGTTTTCTTATTTTTCAGCAGTATATGTTTGCTGTTGATTTACGTGTCAATTACATATTGTCCCTATTTTACGACTTTGGTTCATACTACATTAAGTCTAAGTCATCTTACAGGTAACCTCTTTATGTTTTTAATGTGGTTCTTTAATTACCCAGGATCAACTACTGCCAGTGACACAGAATTATCTGAAGGGTACGTGCTCATGGTGTTCATTTCTTGAATGCTCAAAAAGTTAGATAAAAGCTAGTTTTGTATTTCCTACCAGTTTCCTCCGGCCCTGCTATTATAATTCAGAGTCCACACGAAGGTACAACCTGTTTTTCATAATTAACATTTACTGTGCTGAAATTTCTTTCTATTGTTGATTAACAGAGGTTCACAGAGATGGTGGAGTTAAAGTAAAAGCTGGAGGACCAGTAGAACCAAAACAAGTTGGCAGTGACAAGTGCATAATTCAGATGTAGTGTAATGCGAAAAACTCTCGGCCTTTTTCTAGTTAGTCATGAATACCTCCTGGCCACATTTTAAGTTTAAATGTAGGTTGAATGTATTTGAACTCAAGTTTCAATTTACAGACGTCATGGCCAACAGCATGCAATCAACTTTGATCGGACATGCAATGTTTCAAAATACTTCCAAGGTAAATCCTTTGTTTTCAAACATTCTTTCTCGTAGAGTACTTCGGTTTTCCTCAAAATATTTCTGTCCGGAGATCATCAGGAGACTACACGTGACAGGTAAACTGATACTCGCGGAATGCCATTTCTGTTGACTTGACATCGTTACTTTGGCGGTCAACGGTCAACGGTTGAATCATTGATGTTGTGTTTTTGTTCGTATGTTTTCATTTGCCTTAGAGAGTTTTCAAGAAGACATCAAGAAACGAGCCTAGGTGTACATAGAATGAACTGCAAACAACAATGCAGGATAAATGTGCCTAAGGTAGAATGAACTGCAACAAAAGCAACATTTTGGAATGACAGATTTCGTGGAAAATGTGATTATGTTTAGTTTACTGTTTTTGAACGCCACCGCACTGTGAGACTTCGAACAGTTTAGACTTCATCTACTAAATATCAACGTGAAATTGATTTCTGGATTTACCGGCATTTGGTGGACCTCTTAAGGTCATTGCCCTGTATTACATTGCGCATCCTTACTGCGCACGATTTGCTGCGTCATTAACGTCATTAGCGGCTAAGCTAATCAGAGAAAAGAAAAGTCATTTACTCTTAAACAAGCATGGTGACCTATCTTTTTTTCCACATATTTTTGACCCACCGTTGATCCTCTTTTTGTTCAGAGTTAGAAAAAAACACGTTTGAAAAAAATTATTACTAGAAACGCGTTACTCATGGAGATGAAATCATGACCTCAAGAACACGTACGTGAGGAAGGTTTTAAGTCAATTTCGTCTGATGCTTCGAGCATCTGCCATAAAACATCTAGTAAATTGTTCCTTGTTATCGATATTTTACATCTAGTACATTGTTTCGAGATTTGCTTTATGTGCTTCCTGTTCCTATGGAAAGTAGCGTAAACTGATCAAATAAACATGTGTTTGTTGGGCGAAATTGCATGGAATTATGGGGTAACTTGAGACGATGATACCTCGTAAACGGACATGGGGACCTATTCTTTTTATTTTATATTTCAAAACATTGCACGATAGATAACAACTTGTGAAAGTTTGACAAAAATCGTATGTTAAAATTCATTTCGGGGCAATGACCTTAAGACGAAGAATGTGCGAATTTCAACCGGAGTGAAAAAATATAATTTGCTTCTGAATTTTCTCGCCGCTCCACCCGGTAAGTCCACTGATCAATATTTCTTTTTGCAACAAATCTAAGAGAAGCTTTTGTATTGTGCTTTTGATTCCTTGCTTCCCCAAAAATGTTTGTTGGCCAGACTGTATCTTTCTGAGAAATAACCATGCACTGATGGGAGCTTTCGAACAACTGATTTGTCAATAATGCTATGTTTAAATCCAGAGCTTGGGCTTGAGTCCAAGTGAATTACATGTACGTTAGACGTATTTCTGATCTTTTATACAGTGTTTTAAACTATTTAACAAAACAGTCTTAGAAATAATGATAATAATAATAACAATATTTATCCAGGGAGCCCACTCGCCTTGGCGGTTTTCAGTGGGGCCCTGCAAATTATAATAAAAATAAAAAATTAAAAACTAAGAAAGAGATAAAAATTGATATTACAATATCAGTAAAACTGTGCCTGCCACTCACCGTTTCGCTACTATCTATCACGGAATAGATAGCGAGTAGGGTAGCCAATCAGATTGCAGCATTTATGATTGAACGCTAGTAGATTTATACTAATAATTATTAAAAGTGTAACAGAACAGTGCAGATTTTGAAGTGAATTAGTTTTGTTTATGGAATTCTATGGCCAAATAATGTTTATGACAATTACTGGCACAGATGTGAAATGGCAATGGAAAGTGCTTACGTGTGAAAATGTATTTGAAATTGAAAGGGAACTTAATTGCCATAATTCGTGATGTATGTTCATGCAGTGAAACGGCTTGGGCTTGAGTAGGTGAAATATGTGTGTGAAGAAGCAGGGATGGCGTAGTGGTAAGAGCGCTCGCCTCCCACCAATGTGGCCCGGGTTCGATTCCCGGACCCGGCGTCATATGTGGGCTGAGTTTGTGTTGGTTCTCGACCCTGCTCCGAGGGTTTCTTTCCGGGGTCTCCGGTTTTCCTCCCTCAGCAAAAACCGACACGCAGCTTATTCGAGCTGGCTGTTGGCTGTGCTCCAAGGTCATGCATGGACCGTACAGCAGCTGCCAGCGGCGCATATATATATGCTTTCGGTCCGACCTTGTCGAGCTGTGTCCTTGCTGTACTTGCGAGGGCGATTAGCGAGACAGTTATTATTATTATTATTATTGTTATTATTATTATTATTATTATTATTATTATTATTATTACCGTCGAAGCTCTCGTAAGCGACCACCTCGGGAATCCAGAAAAGTGGTCGCACTTAGAGCTGGTCGCCTACGAGAATGAGCTCTCGTAAGCGACCACATGTTGAAACAATAGAGAGTGGTCGCTTATAAGAACTTTGAGCGTAAAGCTTGGGATATATTAATGGTTGCTAATAGTTTAGTAGTAATCATATTGAATTTTTTTTATTGCCTATCACAGAAGAGGTCCGCGTAAGTGCAAGTCAAAGAACCATTAGCACTTGTGTTACGTATGACTCTAAATTTCAACAAGAACCGAGTGCTTTTAATAAAGTTTTGACCGAGTGGCCGCTTACGGGAACTTAAAAACAAAGGAAAAAGCCCGTTGGTAATTCATAAAAATGGTCGCGGCTGCTTACGGGAGCGGTCGCTTACGACAGCTTTTCATTACAGAGTTTAAGTGACAAGTCAAACGGGGTTTCACAATGCTGGCCGTAACTAGAGCTGGTCGCTTACGAGAGTGGTCGCAAGGAGAGCAGTGTTACTAATATCTCTTTATTATTATTCAAGGTCTGAGGAAAGGAAGTAGATACGTTAATAACTGGAAGTATAAAGGCTTTTTAAAGCGAAAACATAGCCTTACTTTGAGCAAGCTACTATATTCTCATCATAATACTATGTTCTACTACCAATTAAACTAGATTTTTATAGCTCTTTATTTATGGCCATGTTACCTTTACTTGTCTTCGAAGACAACACGACTAGGCAATTTGCAAAATGGATGTATGAACAATTATATTGATTATTCTATATGTAAAATACAATTTCCATACTTCCCATGCCTTGACTAGGTCATGGATTATCCGAGTTGCTCATGCAAACGCTTGAAACGTCAACTTGGGCAAGTCCAAAAATCGGATTACATTAGCTTAACATATCAGACAGCAGAAATTGTCAACAAATCAACACAATTACGAAACAGCCAATTCAACAAGCACTTTGGAGTGCAGAAATATCGTTTAAAGTTAACATTATTTCTCTTGAAATTTGCCGCTACATAATATCATTGCCCTTGAAATCACTGATAAACAACAAAGACAACAAAAGTTTTTACTACAACCAGGAGGAACCCACAGGGACCCTAGCCATCAGATCCTTAAAACAGACAAGTTATTTGCGACAAAGGTCTATGACAGAGCAAAGTTCCTCTCTTGGAATTACCAGATCTCTTGAAATTTGCCGCTACATAATATCATTGCCCTTGAAATCACTGATAAACAACAAAGACAACAAAAGTTTTTACTACAACCAGGAGGAACCCACAGGGACCCTAGCCATCAGATCCTTAAAACAGACAAGTTATTTGCGACAAAGGTCTATGACAGAGCAAAGTTCCTCTCTTGGAATTACCAAAGATCTCTGACACACAAACGAATCTACACCAGAACTCACAAAAGCCACCACAGAAAATTGTACTCAAATCCACCAAAATATCTCATAGGAGGTAACTACTCGAGTGTAAATGAAGTTACAATCAAATTTTTCATGCTGCTGAACAGAGTCAAACACTTCAGCAGTGAGCTTGCAATGGCTACCTTTTGGTCTTTTCCTTACTTAATGTTTGTTTTGTGGTGAGATCCCTTTGCTTGCAAAATTATCAGTACAGTTGCTAGTGCTACAGTGAGTAAGTCCTAAAAAAATAACCCCTGCCAAGATGCACAGCTACTGTTTTGAACCAATGGACATGACTACAAAAAATTGTATGTACACCAATATGTACACTAACATTAAGTTATTTTATTGTATGGTAAGCGATTCTGAAGGCTAAATGGAGCACTCTGATTGGTTAGTTTTCGGTCGGGATTTTACAGTACGGATTATTACCATGGGAACGGTCCTTTTGGATATTTTTTCTCGCACTCCCGCAAAATTCAAACTGCGAAAACGCAAGAAGATAAAAAAAGTAAAAGTTTGGAGCTGGTACAAAACAAATGAACGAGGTGAAAATGTCTGTTTAGAAAAATGCTCTTCAAAAAAGTCGTCAGCAGTGAATCAAAAAGCACGGCCAACTTTCTTCAGTGTGTGTTTAGTGTTTTTTGTACGGCTATAGACTGAAAGCTATAAAGAGCGGAGTAAATCGGCCAAGACTTGAACAATAGTCATTAAAATTCAGCATTAACAAAAGAGTACGTTTCTCGCAACAAAACCTCTCGGCGAAAAAAAATCAAAACTTGTAAAGCAACTAAACTAAACTATCAGCAACTGTAAATCGAAAGGAAACGACCACCTTCTTGTCTAGCTCATATAGGCCATCGCTTCAGTCAGTGCTTTCCACAAGAACAAATTAATGCTACACGTATTAAACTAAAAGTGTACCTTGATTCCTCAGCGAGATTTTATCTCTTGTAGTGGACGTCCTTGAAAATAATTTTGGCTTCTTTACAAGTCCGCTTTTGCTGTAGCTCGCGCATAAAAACAACTTTGTTAGATGCGACGAAAATTTGCACTCAGCATCCACAAAGTTTTCCAAAAAGCCATTGAAGCAAACAACTTGCAGTATTTGACGAAGAGATATTCTTAGAGTCCTTTTTTAAAGTTCGAGAGTTCCTTCGTTCACGTTACAGACTACCCTGCGAGCAGAGGCCCTTCGATCTTCCTAGATAAGTCGGGAAGAGGAAGGGACCTCTGCCAGCCGCCGCGACTTTCCCTGTTGAGCATGCGCTAAATTCAAATGTAACCGAGCCTTGTCGGCCTCGCTTCAATTGACATGTTTACTGAATGACAGCCGCGTCCACAGACAGAGCTGAATAACAATTGCGCATGTCAAAAGCGCGCGCCAAGGAAAACTGGGGACCACAATATAAAACCATAGCAACAATGGCGGACTTTTTAAAAATTTTGACACCGCGAAGATTTTCACCTTCAATAAGAGTTTTGTTGCAAACTTAAGTTTCAGACTTCTGCAAAGCCGTCGTCTGTTGTCGAGACAAATTATATCTTTTGTACACCGAGGTTATTTTTCTGAACACCAGGTGAAAACGTGTCTCAAAAACACCAGTCCGCGAAAATGCAGCGAGATTCTTACCATTCCTGGAGTACACCTCGTCATCTTGCCTTTACATTCTTCCCCTGACTGGGTGTTCTTACACAGGAGCAGGTTTGGTGACCGGAAGTTTCCCTCCACGTTGTATAAAAGCAACACAGTGCGCAATCACTGCATTTTCGCGGACTGGAGTTTTTGAGAGACGTTTTCATCTGGTGTTCTGAAAAATAACCTCGGTGTGCAAAAGATAAAATTTGTCTCGACAACAGATGAAGGCTTTGCAGAAGTCTGAAACTTAAGTTTGCAACAAAACTCTTATCGAAGGTGACAATCTTCGCGGTGTCAAAATTTTTAAAAAGACCACCAGTTTGTTGCTATGTTGTTGCTATGGTTTGTCTTGTCGTCCCCAGTTTTCCTTAGCGCGCGCTTTTGACATGCGCAGTTGTTATTCAGCTCTGTCGCGTCCACAACAAACTATGACTTCGGTCGTATTAAACACGAGAGATTTGAGGAAAGCTTTAATTAAACCGTAAGGCTGAGAATGATTTTGTTCGAATTTATGTCACAGTTTGAAAACTTGTCAGCCTCGAAATGTTTTTGCCGATCAAGAAACTGCGATTTGTCGACTGTCAACATGTTGTTACAGTCCAGTGATTTCCAATTAGCGAGTCACGGAAAGCTCGCATAGAAATCTTGGTCTTCGAGATATTTATCTTGTTTTGTCCCTCTTTTTGTCCCTGTCATTCAGAAGTATTTTCGTGTTGAGACTCTTTCGTCCTCAACATTCTCGGCTTTCATTCAACAAAACGCATTTGTGTCGAGTTTGTTTCGTATTTAAACTTCTCGGCCGTCATGCGGTAAATTATATTTTGTACTGAGACCGTTTCGTCTTCAAAATTACCGGCCACCAGTCGGCAAATAATTGTTTCTCTTGCCGTTTGCTTGTCTCGCCGTTGACCAAGATAAATGTCATTTCGCCATAAAAATAAGCGTTAAAGTGCTCATTCGCGTAGCCCTTCGCATCGATTCCCGCTCAATCCAAAAGCAACCGCAACCCAGATTCTTTGGTTCCAGTTAGTAAATTAGCGATTTGCCGTGGCCGGTTGGCAAACAGACAAAAGAATCTTTACCACGCAGAAAATAAAGCAAGGCCTTCGACTGGTGTTGTGTGAGATTGCTTATTCCATGAGAATTCACTCTTCCCAGTGCACTTTTCACGGCTTTATCGAAAACATCTTTCGAAAGAGAAACGTCCGCTGCTGTGAACTTCACGAGCGCACCGAACGTACCGTGGGCGCGTATTTAGTCAGCAATTTCTAACAAGGCACATGCGCACTGAGCAAAAACGGGAAAAACAGGTTTCAAACCGGACTGACTCATCCGTTTCGGTGGATGAGCGGCAAATCAAAGAAAGTCGCGGCGGCTGGCAGAGGTCCCTTCCTCTTCCCGACTTATCCAGGAAGATCGAAGGGCCTCTGCTCGCAGGGTAGTTACAGACTAAACAAGCTGCGATAATTTCCAATTTGAGAAGAACGTTTTTATCGCGGCGTTTTCATTATTCCTCTTTTTCCCGAGTTGTCTCCGCCGATAACGAAGAAGTATTTTCAAATCTATCTATCTTGTGTTGTAGAGGACGACGAAAAACTGACACATGTAATAGAAGCGGAGCAGTTTTCATTCAAGAGCCCCGCAAGTTTTCGTCGATCGACAGCAACGATCATCAAACCTGTTTTCAAAAGCCAATTAAAATCGCTGGCTTGTGACAGCGCGCCGGAAATTGACTTGAATGAACTACCGGAAGTGATGTTTCGTACGAAAAATGATGCCATATAATAAAGTACTTACTAACTTCACTTGCTCGGGACCGTACTGGGGAATATTGGCCCTCGGTCGTTTTTGTACGGACCTTGCTGCGCTCGGTCCGTACTACCACGACCTCAGGCCAATATTCCTTAGTACGGCCCTCGCGCTCAGTTAGTAAGAAGTTATTAATTACTGCATTACCTGGAAACAGTTTTACTTTTCCCTTAGGCAAGTATTAAGCATTTGAAAACCTAATGCACAAAACAAGTAACAAATGAAAAAAAAAACACTTTTCCAAGAAAGTCTTGCATTCTATTTCATTATATAGACAAGAGTGTTGTTGCGGAAAATAGACCACTCCTAAAGTTCATACGAGACTACATCCGGGAATCGAGTGCCGTGCCACTGGGTGGGTAAAAGTACCATAGATACCTGTCTATGTGATTTATTTTCTGTAGTGGTGAGCCACAGTTAAGTTTGGTAAATTTGTAAATAAATTACTCATATCACCTTGTGTTCTTATTGTGTCGGCTTTAAAATTGAAATAGCTGTACTACACAGTTAAAATTCCTACCCTATCCCAGACTTGAAGTGACAAGTCCTATTCTATTCTTCATACTACTGATAAGTTTCTTGATAAGTGATACTCTATTCTGGACCAAACTTCTCTGATTTCTATAACATATCCCAGACTACACTGCTTGAAAACCATACCTTTCACAGCAGCACATACTCAAACAAGAGTCAAATGTTGTTCAAATTGCAGAATGAAAACAAACACAGGCAACAAAGTGTTGAGTTATAGCCAAGTTAACTAGTTCTCGTAAAAGAGATGGGTAGTAAAATTGTTTTCCTAGACGTCTAAAATGACAGCAGTCACAAAACGATCAGATACCTAGGTAAAGATTACAAAACAACCTACGTGAATTAAAATGTATCCTTATGTATCCTATCAAAGCGTATAGTGTGCACAATTGTTTAATATTCAAGCGAAACCTCAATGGAAATTGAGCAAGTCAGATAATCATAACTGTGTCTGTAACAATAATCTGATCGTGAATGTCTGCAACATAAACATAAGCTACATATTCACAGCTGCTATAAACTAAACTAGGAAATATGCTGTATTACAAAAGGCTCTGATAAATAACTTTTCCCTATATGCGTGCACTAAATCAAACTATGACTTACTCTTGACATCCTCCTATCACTCCTATTCTACCCAGCTGTCCTTTGTGAGCACTGTCTACAAGAGCAGGGATGGTTTCTCGTACCAATTCCAGGCAGCTGCACTGTTTCTTCATAGGGGCTTTGCCAAAGGTAGCATCAGTTGACGAACTGAAACGACCATTCTCCGCTTTCTCACCACCAGCGAAAGTACTTCGTCTTGGGATCATAACAGAAAGAAATCTTGTAACCCTTGTAGGGAGTATTGACGTTTTCACGACATGAAAGGGGATGCTACCCACTGATCCGCCCATAAAGTGAGGACACAAAGGGCGTTCCGGTCGCACGATGACTGAGTTCATCTCATACATGAAGTAATATCCTATTTTTATCTGAATACGCTGACCAAAAGGGTCGTTTTGCAACTGGGCACGTGTTTCAAAATGGCGGCCTACAGCTGAACATTTGCGGTGTCATTTTAGCGCGTTTCATCATGGCTTTACTTGATCCAAAGTTGTATTCAAAGAATGTGCTAGTTGTCGGAGATGGTAACTTTTCATTCACTCTTTGTTTAGCATCTGCGCTATCAAAGACATAGGTTAAAATCATAGCAACTTCTTTGGACTCACGCGCCGCCTTGTCAAACAATGATTTCGCTATTGAAAATATTGGCAAATTATCTGCTTTTGAAAACGTTGTGATCTTGCATGAAGTAGATGCAACGGATCTTACGCGAACATTTGGTTCCAAGGTGTTTGATCGAGTGATTTTCAACTTTCCTCATGTTGGCGGGAAATCGAACATTGGCAAATCAAGAGAGCTGTTGGAGCGGTTCTTTGCAAGCGCAGCAAAACATGTTGAACCATACAAAGGGGATATCTGTGTAAGTCTGTGCCAAGGACAGGGAGGAACACCTTTGGATAATCCCAGGAGGGAGCTTGGAAACACTTGGCAGGTTGTTTATCAAGCTGCCAAAGCAGGTAAAGCTAGTTTTTGTGCTTAAAATGGCCGCATAGCTGTCAGCATTGTAGGTGTCCAGAAGTCTTGAAAGCTGTAATATTACTCCATGGCTCTTTATTGGAGTAATAGTTTCACCAAATACTCTGCAACTCACACGATGTGTTGGAACTCTTGGTAAAACAAGGTTAAAAACAACAGGCACGGTTTTTTTTTTGGAGAAATACAAAAGAGTAGTCAGTAAATGATAACCACTTTTTCCAGAGTTGTAGGGTCTTCTGCAATTTGGCTGCTGTCATTAAGTTTTTCATTTGACTTGGAGACATAAAAATACCCATAACATGGCCCCTTTAACTGCATTGTCAGACTGTACACAAAGGGTCACTGTGATAATGGTTGTACTATTCTTATGTACACCCATATCTAAAAATTTATGGAACTAATCCTTAGACTGTCTGAGCAACCACGCTTGTATGCCAGTGACCATCACCCTTGGGTGACCACCTTCCCAAAGGGGGTAATTTACAAGAGATTCTGATGCTAGTCTCAAAATATGTTTCATAGAAATGATGCAACATTCCCTGTAGTAGTGACTACCTTCAAAGACCATATGGTGTGACAGTGTATGGAGTAGTCTGGACTACTGAGTTGACTATGTCTGGTTCTCTTAATGACTGTGGTCCTATTCACATTTTTGTAGCGTGTAATGAGGTGACTCATTCAGCTTGAAATGCTGGTATCCAGAGGGTTCTGCATCAAACAGTTTTCAACATTATGAACAAAATTCAATAAAGACTCAGTAGGAAAAACAGATCTCAGGTACAAATTGAAGCTGGACTACGTGCACAGGGCTAGTAGATGATGAGGCAATTTGTACAGTTGCCTTGTGAGCTCAGAGCTTTGCATCTAAGATGTGATCTCAGTAAACAAGACTACATCTAATACTAGATACAACTGTGTTAGTCAATGGGACTTTCAGAGTCTTAAATATTCTGAGACTCCAACATGTTGTAATGTTTGCCTGTAGCAAACAACCAGTATTAATTCTGTAATGATTATCTTTCTTTCACTCGCAGATCTGATTTTGAATGCTGTGCATCCATTTAGAAGCACAGATTATGTCTCCTACCAGAGTGCAGGTTTCCGTGGACAGCTTGGCAAAAGTTTTCACACTGTCAATGGACTGACTCATGTGTTTGTGCATGGAGTACCAATGGAAACTGTGCCAGATGTGAAGTAAGTTACTAAGGCTGTGATATTATTGTAATCCTACCAGCATTCAGCAGTCTCTGCATTATATCCATTATTTAGACTTGCATTTTTGAAGTTATAATGTACCAAGTTTAGTCCATGGTGGGTGACTTATAAACATACACTTACAAAAATGGATGACACAATCAGTCTGGTGCTTACAACCTGATGACTGATAGTGGGGAAGTTCACTGTGGCTCGGTTGATCCTATAAAAATGCCCATCCTGACTCCATTTTGGGGATTAACTACTCCTTACTTTGAAGTCTTCCAAAGTAGTTGCCATTACAAGTGTGAGACCGCAGGACTCCCGGACTTCTTTCTGGCTAAAACCTTGTAGATTATTAATACAAGACACATTGAAAACAAACTGGACTGCAGAAAAGATAAGAAGGATGCCAGCTTTGTTATTTTACCCAATCAGTGTTGGAATTTTCTATTTCTGCTATGCAAAGGCATTGCTAGCCTGTGAATACAGCCGCCTCTCATCGTTTCCTGCCACTACAGACGTTTCCTGTAAGATCTGTAGCAGTGTGTCTATTTAGTATTAAGTTGTTTCTGTTTATTCGGTTATGTACAGTAGTCACAGCATAATGCTCTACTAAGAGTATACAAAGCACACAAACTTGCTCCAACTGGAGTCATCCAGTCCATTTTGACCTGTGCACAGATATTGATATTTCCTTCCTGTGTTAGAAATAGGAGACTCTGTCCTCACAGTCTTCCCTACACTACTATATCCTTACAGTCTTCTATTTGCTTTTTTGAAACAGATATTTTATTGAAAATCACCGTAGTATTGTGGAGTATTGCTACCCACTGAAGAACCTTAGTGTTGTTCCAGATAACCCTGTTTTCGTTGTTGCCAACAAGCTTAAAAGGTTCTTTTCAAATATCAAAGTTGGTGACAGAACTGTTGTCTTCAGCCAAATAGAGGACATGGACAATGCAAATCAACAAGTGGAGAGGTTAAATGTACAAAGTGGTTTTGTAGGAGTTAAATTCCCATGTAAATCACTTTCAGGCAGGGTTCTACAGAACCGTCAAGGAAATGGTGATTCCTTTGTCATAAGTGGGACTGAAGTTGACTTCTTCCTTCCTCCATCATCTCAGAGTCACCCTATAAGGCACAAATTGGTTGCAGTGCACACTTGCAAGGAAGATAAAACTGCTTCTGAAGTGAAAGCTGAAGTAGATAGTGTTCTTGAGGTATTTACAAAAGAAATTTGTTCTCATCTTGTTGAATTAAGCAAAGAAACTGGTTGTAAAAGTGTAACAAGACCAAATTTAGTGACTTCAGAGACAATTCAGTTGAAATGTGGAAAGCAAACAAAGTTTGAAAACCTTATGAATGCAGCAAGTGCAGATATTGGATGTAAATGTGGAAAGCAAACAGCTGTGCGAGAGAAATGCATTTTCTGTAGGCTTGAGCGACATTATCTTGGACAAGACATCTCTCCTAAAGTTTGTACAGATGATCTTTTTCAACGTCCAACACAAACTAGGCTGTATCACAAGGAAAGGTTGATACTGTCTGGTGGTATATTAGATGGTAAAGTAGGCAGTGCTAAAGCATCTCCAGAAAGAACCTTGGTTGGCTGATGGAAGTGAACTTAGATCACTTGGCGATGGCTTTGTTTGGGATCCCAGATATAAGACTGCTGTGGTCTAGTGATGCAAGATTCAAGGAACAGTTTTCAGTCCTAAAGGTAAGACATTTTTATGAGCAGCTACAGTGTAGTACTTTCTGTAAGAAAGATGTAATTATGAGCGTGGGACATTTTTCTTATTTATTTACTAAGCTTAAGATTTACCTCCTGTCTTGATTCATCAGTACTTTCGTTCTTAATTTTCAAACAACTTTCATGGTACATGAACCTGTATACTTTTTAAACCACACCACCTTCCAGTCTAAAGGATAAAATGCGAACATATCGTACATAGAGCTACCTTTATTTTAGTTGAAGTTAAACTCATCACCAATAGATGAGTTTGGGGAAAGGTGCCTGAAAGCTTGGTGGAGCCGCAAGCGAGCACGGAAAGTAGCCATGACAATCCTATGAGCGGCGACTGGCAGGCACTGTCACACTGAAATACTCAGTAGAAAAATCAAATACTTACCACTGCTTACCTAGAGGGAGGGGAGAGATGGGAGTACGAGCTTTCACCAAAGCAGTTAACAAATGGCAACACTAGCAAAATGGCTTGACGTCAACGGGAAGGCTGTAAATTTACTGAGGCCCTGCAGAGGCCCCGGGACCATCCCGCATTAGGGAAGGAGACCACTGGCCAGCATTGTCTCGAGTTTAACCTTGCCTAAATTACATTTAGCCCCATTTAAACTCATCACCAATAGATGAGTGTGGGGAAAGGTGCCTGAAAGCTCTGTGGAGCTGCAAGTGAGTGTGGAAGGTAACCATGACAACCCATGGCTTGTGAAGGAATCTTGAATGTCAGCCACGGACAGGATCCTACACAGCCAGTCAGTAAGGGAGGCTCAAGAGAGAGTTCTACCATCTTGAAAGAGAAAAACAAGGCCAGGCGCGTTCTATTTAAGGGACAGGTATGCCATGAGCAAACGAATACCACACAGCGGAAAATTGCCTCTGCCAATGTGAATAAAACAACTCTTATGAAAGGGGTCTGTTTTTGAGGTGAAGGCGAAGACTGGTGGGTGATTTGTGAGAGTCAATGGATATATCTGCCAAGCTGAAGTGAACATCCTTTGAAAAGCTGGCCAAATTTGGGACAGTAAACTCCAATGAGCGAAGAAAACCAAAATAAGCCAGATTGCAGGAAGCCTAGAACATATAGTGGTCAGGAATATCAATGTCCAGAGAATTGAAACTAATAAATAAAGTGCTATCAGTGTCTGGATGGCATGTGGACCCTGAGTCACCCAGCGAACGCTTGATACCATACAGCACTCTCTGCAATCTTAGGCAATTAATAAGAGGGTAAGGAAAGCCGTGTTCAATGTGAAGAGCACGGATAGCTGACAAATAAACTTTGATTGTAGAAGGCCACCCCGACTGAGCCAAGTAAGTGACAACTTTTCTGAGCTGCATACGAAATTCGACGAATCTTCTCTGGCCAGAAGCATACGAGCTGTGGGTGGTAGACGCCAAACCATCAACTAAGAATTGCTGGCACTGCAAGTCAAGAGTGGACAGGTCAATTCCTCCAGAAGATCTTGCCGAACCGCCACTAGGGACAAGTGGGCCTCTGGAGCCAGATGCCTGAACTCCTGCCAATGAAACTGGCAAAGTGTGTCAGCCACTTTGTTGTCACAACAACATCCACAACTTGTGGATGCCCGGTACATGCTGGGCTGTAAAAGTGAAGCTAAAATGAGCTGCTGCAAAAAGCAGCTTACGTAACAGAAGCATTAGGAGAAGCAAGATGTTGACTACCGCCTCGTCCGAACAAAACAAAATATGGCAACGAAACCACTCATGCCCCCAGATATGAGAGGCTGTGACAATAGGAAATACCTCTTTGTAGGCAATGGACTGCTCTGATTGACAAGGCACCCATGCTCTGCTAAACCACTCAATTGACAAGGCACCCATGCTCCGCTAAACCACTCACCCCTGAAGTAGCCCCCAAAGCCGAGCAAGCCAGCAGCATCTGAGGTGACCTCTACATCAGCTACAGCGAGCTTGCCTGGGAAGAGCCAAAAGCTTACTCCCTGCCAGGAAGAAAGAAAATCATGCCACCACTGAAGGTCCAAATGAAATTTTGAGTTCAAACGGATGGGGTGATCTCATTTTCGAAAGCAGCAAAGAAGGTTGATCATTCGGCTAAGAAACCACACCACTTTGGTTGCATGATGAAGATGGCCAATTACCGACTCCAACTGGTATTGAGAACACCATCGACGGCTGTGCCAAGAGTTAATTAGCTCTCGTAGTGACACTAGTTTATCCTTGGGGAGACGCGTGCACTGCTCTGATGAATCCACTTTGATACCCAATAACACTAGCCGAGATGATGAGCCAATACACTTACTGGGGTGAAGAGGAAGGCCTAAATTGCAGCAAACGGACAAAGTGATTTCTAAATTACACGCACATTGATCCAAGTTGGGAGACCCAGCGGTGATGAAGTCGTCGAGGTAGTGCAGGAGATTTGAAAAATGATGTTTGTTTAAAAGGATCCATTCAACCACGTCCGCAACCGAGTTACAAATAAATGGGGAGGATCGGAGACTGAAAGGAAGGGCTAAGTCAACAAAGTACTTGCCCTGTCATCTCATGCCTAATCTGGGTGCACAATGATGTTGCGGTAAGCTGCCTCAACATCAAACTTTGCCATTAAAGCCCCAGGCCCATACTTTGCAACCATATGGATAATCTGGTCGACCTTCATGTAGCGCATGAAACTCCTCTCCATTGATGGCATCATTCACACTGGAACCACTGGAGGAGGATAGATCAACAGTAGGATGCCATTTTCCTGGCTGACCTTTTGTAGGTATGACCCCAAAAGTGCTTACATGAAGATTCGGTAAAGGGGGAGAAATGAAAGGGCCCGCAGCCCAGTGGAGAGTGAACCTCATTAGCCAAATAGTTGTTGATCATTGAGGGGTGCTGCAAAGCAGAGGGTTTGTTCTTTTTAGCAGACTTAAGCCTGAGTATGGTGAAACCCCAGCCAAAAACCATGATGAAGACCATTAATAACATAGGATGTAGCATTTTGATCTGGGTGCCCTGCCAACTGCCGAGAAAATTCTGCCACATTGAGGAGGCTCACCACCGACACTGGAGGAAAGGCTGGTGGAACTAAGGGAAGGAGACTCGTGTTACCTTAAAAAATACATGCTTTATTAATTAATTGAGCAATCTGATGGATGAAAACAATGCTACCTCAGCAAGAGGCCAGGTTGCTATAACACTAGGATGCTAAACAAACAACAAAATCGAGCTATATCAAGGGGAAGAAAACAAGTGAAAACCTACAGACTACAACTAAAAACGAAAGTTAGCTAAGGAGGCAGAGTCACAAACTTAAGTCAGTATCACATTCTGACAAAGCACGCCAAGATCTGAGCGACAGACACAAAAGCACAAGGGCAGACTAAGAACAGCGGGACTTGCTCCCGGAAGACAAGCCTGATGCCGAAGGAGAAGAGGAATGCCACTTCCCTTCTTTGTGGGCATGTTTAGCTGAAGTGCACTGGCAGGAGCCACAGGAGGAGATCCTGAGCAGGAGGAGCAACGGTGCACATACCAGCAGATGGAAAGTGGTGAGGTACAATGGCCCCAGTTCCACGATTTGCACACGACCAGGCTACCCAAAGTACCTGTCGGTTCCAAATCTGGCGATTAGGTAGACGCAGAGGAACGAACAGAGGAGTCAGCTGCATGGAAATTAAACAATTGGACTTTCATGCAAGACCAATCGGTGAGGCTAGTAGCCACAATGTGCTCTTGAAAGGCTTGATCATTATGTGAGCCAGACACGATCGCTTAAGTGCTGTTGTGTACGAAGAATCAGCAGTTGATACTGCAACAGATCCGTCCACCAATGCGGGAAGTGAGTGACCAAAATCAGGGAGAAAATTGGAAATGCTTCCAACCATCACACTGAATGGGTGGAAGAAAAGGAGAATAATAACTGACAATCTGGTAACATACTTACCTCGGGGAGGGTGGATCTGGGAGCAAACTGGACAAACTAGCAAGCAGAAGGTAGCCAAAAAAATGCAAATGTCTGATGGAACAAGAGCTCTGTAAGCAATTAGCCCATGCGAGAGAAGGCCGGCCGCCCCATGTTACTGCTAAATGGGGCACTGCTGACAAGCCTTGGCTAGAATTTAACTTTGCCTAAATTGTATTGAGTGCCATATGATATACTTTAGTTAACAACATTGACTTTCACTTTTAACCTGCATGTACATTGTACACATGCACATGCAGATGTTTTTAAAAGAATGAGGTTTTTTGTGCCAAACAACAGTTGATTCTTCTCCCCTCCCTTAACAGGATAATCATTCTTCACAAACCAGTTTTAAACCTTAATTTTTTTGTGTCTGAAACTGTAATGTTTTAGGACAAGCGTTTTCAAGACCTAAAAGAGTTTGTGCCAATCAGTCTCTTTCCTCCAACCTATATTCATGATATTAGTTTCTGGATAACTGAACATATGACGGAACAGCAATTTTTCCAGGATATCTACGAGACAACTCAGGGATGTGTACATGATGTACAGTTCACTGAACGATACCATGATACAGAGCAGGACAAAGTGAGTTACAATTACCGTATGGTTTACAGTTCATGCGACAGGCCACTCACCCACATCCAGACAGTACAAATGCAAAACTTGCTAAGGAGAAAGTTGTTGAATTGTGACTTTCAACTCAAATAGCAACTTCAGCTCGCTCATCCTCAGTATGTACAGGATGTACTTTGGAGGAGACGCCTTTTGCTGAGAGTTATATTCTTGCACTTAGGGGGTAATATTCCTCGGTTAAGTTGGCTTGTAGGTAAACCTGAAGTTCTAAAGAAGAGAGTTTATGGCTACAGGTATGATATGTTTTCTAGCCATACTTGTTACTTCTGATTTGTTGAATTTTTGGCAGTAAAGAGAGTTGAAGGAAGAACCGCAGTTGTGAATTGCCTTAGTTTCCAGTTTTGTCAAGGATAGCACCTGCTCCAAGATCTGTGACTATAAACAACTACAGTCGTGATGATCAATCTTGGGATTCTTAAACTGTTAAAGGAGAAGGTCACTCCAGAAACAGTGTATTTTTTGAAATCGCCAATAAAAAGATAACACTAAGTTGAGTTACTGACCGTGGTTTTAGCTCCTAAAGTGCATCGGATCCCACTGAAATTCCTCTCCATGCATGCCGCCATTTTGAATCATACTTAGCAGCCTGGAAGCTTGTCCGTGACGTCAAATTGTACAACGAGACCAGCGATCGGGTAACATGGGCTCGTTTTTCAGAGCCCACATTACCCGACCGCTGGTCTCGTTGTCAAAAAATACACCGTTTCTGGAGTGACCTTCTCCTTTAAACAAAACCTTACACTGCAGGTGCAAACTGCCCCCTCCCCAATAAAGTTAACTTCAAGCTTTGTTTACCACCTGAAACATAACCATCACTGTCAACATTGACTGAAGGAGTGTTAGGGCATCAGTGAGTTGGCTGTCAACATTGACTGAAGGAGGGGTAGGGCATCAGTGAGTTGGCTGTCAACATTGACTGAAGGAGTGTTAGGGCATCAGTGAGTTGGCTGTCAACATTGACTGAAGGAGTGTTAGGGCATCAGTGAGTTGGCTGTCAACATTGACTGAAGGAGGGGTAGGGCATCAGTGAGTTGGCTGTCAACATTGACTGAAGGAGTGTTAGGGTATCAGTGAGTTGGCTGTCAACATTGGAAATGGGAGGGGTTTAAAAATTGGAAAAAAAAAACTTATATGACAGTGTTGCAACATTTCTGCATTTTTAGCATAATTTTGTAAGCATCAGAAAAATTATTGGCCATGATTGTAGTAGATAATTAGATCTTGTTAGAGCCTTAGCTATATTTTAAATTTTTATGTAAACTATGGAATAAAAAAAGAATGTGACATTCAATCAAAAGCAGCATTTTATTCTCACTTGCTAAATAAAATCTAAACATACCACTTGCAAATTACAAAAGATTGCTATATACTTGACTAGATAGTATAACCAAAAGACTAACATTTACAAGCGCAGAAAGGTGTTGGCAACATTGATTGTTTTCTCCATGCCCTGATAATAAACACCAGTCATTCCGCAAAAAGACCAAACATGAAAGAATACCATAACTTGTCCCAGTAAGACACTAAAAAGGTGGGCAGAAGATTGGTTCCTAAATTATTTTTTGTTGAAAGATTTTGTTACTGGTAGGACCAGTTTGGTAAGAAAAGCAGGGAAACTAACCTGAATTTGTTTAGAAATTTTTCTAGAGGCTAAGAAGAAACTAAGGGTCATTTAAACTTAGGCTTGTCAACATTTCAAACCCTGAAACACTCAAGAGGCAGTAAAGAATAATTATTACGAATAAACTACAGTATTATTCTTGTTTGGCCTAAGGATAATTATCAAACCGGACCTTGTAAATGTTATTACTTGTCAATTACTTGTTATTACTTATCAACTTTTTACATTAGTGATGTTTCATAAAGAAATTTAAATCGTTTTACCCTGTTTCCAAAGGGTTAAGATAACACTCACAAGTTAAAACCTTTGGCTTGTGTTTTCTCACCATTTCTCATTCTCCTAATCTTTCACTTGTATTACCGTGTGGGGTCATACAAGTGTCTGAAATGCCGCTTTTATGTACATGCAAGTTTCAGGTCCAAATGTTGTACGTGTTGTTTCATAAACATATATTATTTTTAGAATTAAACTACAGTTCTGGCCACTGGTTGTCCACAAAAGAATAGCCACTGATCAGTTATTTATAAATATAACTTTAAAACTGTTTAACTTTAAAACTGCTTAACTTTAAAACTGCTTAACTGTTAGTTTGAAACAACTGTTTGACAAGTTGCATTTCAAGATTTTTTTTAAACTGACTTTCCACATTGAAAAATACAGAATGTGAGAAACAAATGAACTTTGCAAACAATATATATTTGTTGGTTTTTGTGTATAATTCATCACTGAGTGGACGTTAAGTCATGAAACAACACTTGAACCGTCACTTACAATGTATTTACACTATTACCTAATAATGTTTGTACATATTTACATTTGAAGGGTGCTATGCAAAACTATCTTAGGTGGTGATTTTTTTGAAAATTTATTTTACTTGGAAATGCATCATTTTTGGCACACTGATTTGTATTCATGATTTGCTGTGCAACTGCGCTCGGTTGTTCGAAATCCTAATCCACGCTAATCCAAGATTAAAAGTTAATCATGGTTTTCACCTTGCTCATTGAAAGTGTTTGCAAAAGCTAATTTTAAGCTAAAGGTAAAGAAAACTCTTATTCAAAACTGAAGGGCAAAAATGCTTTGGAAAAGTCTTTATTGATTAGGAACCAAACTGAAAATCAAAGATCATGCTAATCCTGAGTTAGCTTAATTGTGCTTTGAACTCCTGAGCCCCTTCATTTTAGCGATAGTAACAGCCACACAAACTCAAAAAACTGAAACAAACGTCAAAGAGCAACATGCACTTGTTTGATTACTTTTGGTGGTTCCAATGAAATGATAGTCAACAATGTAATATCTTGCTTCACTAGAGTTGCAAAAATGATGCATTTCTGAGTAAAAAAATTCATCTAAATCTTACTTACTATAGCCTTGCATAAAACCCTTCAATTTAACAAATATATGACATCATCCTATATCCACTCAGCTCGGCAACCACCCTCACATTAATTGTTATTTCCTATGGATTGTCAGTGAGTAATTCACGTTGTTTCACTGTTGACTGTCAGATGAATACTCAAACAGCTTGTATCTTTCTTGTCGTTGTTTAACTCACTCTTAGGGTGTGGTGTCATTTTGACAATGTAGATTTAAGGTGTTGCAAATGTCATATATTTGTGCAGCTGTCAGTAAACAAAGCCAAAGTTTTACAAAAATTATTACAACAATACTTAACAATTTAAGAATAAAAATTAGCAAAAAAACACAACTTTTCAACATCGCCATGACATCATTTTCAAGTGAGAAAATAAATTCAAATTGACTTAATATATACAGGGTAAGGTGATAAAAAAAGTTAACAATAAGTAGCATATTTGGCATTGTAATTAAGTGTGTGTGCATTTAGCACCACTGACCAATATGAGCATTATTCAGCAATGTCTTATGTAGTATAAACTTAAAGGGTGTCACTTTTCATTGTGCTTTTTTTATCCTTAAACAATTCTCTTGCTTTATTTTGATATCATTTTAAGTCTTTCATATATTTGATATCAAACTAAAACAATTAATTCCTTCCATACCAAAACTAGCTTTGGCTTTGTTTTCTGACAGTGCAAGCCCTTATTGAGAATTCCACATTTTTTAGTTCATGGAAGCAGAACAATTACAGTATTTGAAAATCCATTGTTGTCACCATTGCCAAAAGAGCTGAAAAATTGTTACTAGAATATTTACTAGAAATAGGTTTCTCTGCATTTACAACTTGAAATTTTAGTTACAATGGATGAAAGGTTCTAAAGATGTGGAATTCTTAAAAAGGAACACTTAATGATTTGCCGTAGGCAAATACAAAAATCATTGCTAGCAGATGCTCCTTTTTTTAGTGCAAAAAAGAAATTTGTCATCTGCACATTACAATTGTTAATCTTCATTATAAAGATACTTTGTCCAAGCTTTTGGACTCATTAGAAACACTTGTTGTTATTATTCTGTACCTCATGGACCAGTTTTGGTTCACTGGTCCCATTGTTTATACACACGTAACTTCACCTGTTTTGGAGTGAGTTGGTTGGCTGTAAAGTTACAGACGAATGTCATTTTCATTTTAGCAATGAAAATCTTCATGCCAGATTGGATGTCTTACATGTACACCCAATGCCAAAGTGTATGTCTTCAGCATTTTCTCAATAAACAAGTATCTTGATTAAACTTGATACTTTATCTTGTCTCTCAAACAAGAATAACTTATGGTTATGTTTTGAAAAGAAAGAAAGAGACCTTGACATTTAAAAGTAACATGCAGAGCTTAACTGACACGAAAATAATAATTTTTATGTTGTCAAATGGCAAATTAAATTATATAAATGTTCATATTGACGAATACCGTGACATAGCTCATACTATTCACCTTCACATTTTTCTTCCAATATGCTTCATACAAGTGCATATGCCATTACAAAGCAGCATTTAAATGACACTTAGAGCCATTTTAACTCATTCAAAGATGGATCTTGTAGTGTTCACTGTTGATATTTTGTTACCTTACAGGTCTGCCAAATTTGCAGAACAAATGAGTTAACTTTTCTTACTCAACTACAGATCACTTGTGTTTGTTAGTTGCCAGCTGATTTGCAGATAGCAGTTATCAACTAAGGTAAAACCCACTGACTACACACTTTGTGCACTACAGTTATCAATTACCCATGGCTAGACATTTTTACAGCTTTAGCCTTCATTACTTATTATCATACATAACCCAATGACTATTGGAAAACAAGCAATCTGATTGGCTACAAAAAGGCATTCTAATTTCCAAGAGTCTGCCCTTGAAACATGCCTTGACAAAAGCACAACCATAAAATGAAATAAACAGCTTTTACCAACATTCTTAGTTCTAACATTCTAAAAAGTGATTCATTGTTTTTGTTTTTGTTTTTGTTTTTGTTTTTTTGTTTGTATTCACTTTAATGTAAAATCATGTAATATCTTTTTACACAAAATGATGTACTATATAAAACACGAGAAAGGGTGCTTCATCAGGATATCCAAACACTGAAAAGTGGGTTGAAAAACCCACCGACTTTGAGGCATTTGGATAACTGATGAAACACTCTTTCGAGCTTTTGATGTGGCTTCTCAAACCATTCATAATTCTTGGAGAAATTCAAAGCAAAAGTTCGCAAAAATTTTATTCTAATTGAGGATAGTGCCTCCTAATACAGATGTATTTTTGCAAAGGTTATGGCTATGGGGAAGTTTGGGAAGTAAAATTCTAATATAATGTATTATCTTTTTTCTTTTTTTGTTATTTTATGTTGTAACACTGCAAAACCTTACATTGTAACATGTATTGGTCTAATAAAGATATTACAAAGAAGTTATTGCCAGTGAAGAATGACAACTAAAATACCACAAGGAACTGTGTTCTTTAGGAATATTATGTTATACATGTATTTGCCAACTTTTGTTTTACACATAGATGAAAGTAGAATATATCTGGTGGCAATTTAAATCTGTTTACCTCCATTGAACAAAGTTTATCAAATGGCTTCTTAAAACAAAAGGAAAGAAAAACTGCAGGAACGTAGTTGGAAAGCTTTCATTTGATTAGTCAGTCTTAGAATTTCATCTACGGACACCAAGGTTAAATATGACTCTGAGTTTGACTCTTGGAGGGAAAGGGGTAATGGCAACCTACTGAACATGACGCTACAGTTAGACCACAAGCATTAAGAGGTCACACGACTTCATTTCTCTTAAAATCAAACTTTGTGAATTTTTGAGTTCAGAAAACAACCAGGGGTAATGTTCTAAATAAAATGAAAAGAGTGTCCATTGGTTTGGAAATAAGTGTATTTTTGAAGAGATGTTGTCATATCCTTCAACATTATTAGAATGTGATTGACAAACATTTACTGTATAGTTTCTAAGCAAGTCTAAACAATGAGTTGTAGTTTTTATAGCAACCATGTCCAGGGCAAACTCATACACTCTAACACAGTGGCCACAGATATCCTCATTTGTTGAAAACTGACATTGCCATAAAATCTCTTTCTTAACTAATTGTTTTTTCAAGTTTGGGATTTAAGAGAACATTTATGTACTTTCTAATGCCCACATCCCCTTACGAAACAGGCCGCAGTGAATCGTAGGACATGTATATGAAATGACATATGTCTAGCCATTTTCTGTTCAGTTGTACTATTTCCAGTGAGAACTACTCTTGAAATATGAGCAAAATCTGTTAAGACTTGCACATAAACTCACGATAGACATGTCATTCTGAACACAGCTACCATCCCTGCAACACAAGAGTGTTTCATAGAGGGAACTGGCCTTTCTGGCGTCATCAGGATTCCAACTTAAAGGGGCATGGGTGATGTGACTTCATAATGCAAGTGGCCTATTCATGTTACAAGCACCTTGTAGGGTGGTGGCAGGACAATGCCAGTTACATAATTTCAATACAGGTTCAACCTGACGTGTAACACTGCATCACCAGCCTTGACAATGTTTCCTCTGAAATTATTCCATGGTGCTTGGACCAGGGTATCCTTTCCCGTAAGTGGCATACAACAGCTGGCTAAAAATGACAAAAATGAAACAAAGTATTGTGGTGTGAACGTATTGTCTGAGGTTGATAAATACGTGCCCTGTGCATACGATGGTAGGTCGGTGGGTACTTCTCTACAGTAAAATGGCTGGTTTTTCTAATCCTCTATAATACATGCAACAAAGATTCCCTTACTACACAGATTGTATTTAACAGTTGTTGCACAAAATTAAGTCATACATGAACTAATGAGAAGCCCACTGAGCTGTAGACGTTGTAAAGACAAAAGAAATGTTAGTATTGTTGAACCTTAATTATCCGGACTTGTTGGGGCTACCAAAAATAGCCTATTAGATAATCGAGAGTCCAGTCAGCTGTGGTACTAGCAGTATGGATAGCCAATATTGACAGTAGGTCCATAATCTAGCTTCTTGACACCACACCAACTTTCATGGACCTACGCTATCTTGAAAAAATTTCCATTTCCCTTTGTTAAAAAGTTGAGATAGCAGGGTTCTCAGTACTGTATGTTTTCAGGCACTACTGATTATCCTTCTATACTGGATATCTTCTATCAAACAGGTCAACGAACTTTTATCTCCTGGACTTACAAGTCTTTCCCACAGACTTGTAAGTGGGCCCCCTGTATAAAGATTGTTTAATTATTATTGTAAAAGGAGTTCTGTTAGCTCAAAGTTAGTCAGGGAACTGTGTTAGGAATTTGTTTGTTTTGCCAGCACTCCTACCCCTACTCCCCTTTGGGAGACTACTTGACTGAAACCATTTCTTTCTTTCTTTCGTTCGTTCGTTCGTTCTTCCTTTAGTTATTGAAATCAATATCTATACAGGAACATCTAATTTAGCATTAACTGTTGGTTAAAAAAGGCTCCTGGGTAAATTGTATAAAAAAGATACAGATGCATGATGCGTGACATGAACATTGCTTGGGAGCGAGCTGAGAAAAATACATCTGTTCAAGCACCAAATGTGAGTCCGTGACTGAGGGATAATTTCAACAGACTGGTTATGAAACCTTGCAAGGTTCAAAGGCCATAGGAGAGGTGTCGAGACTTATCTTTAAAGCACTACAACAGTGCACAATCTTGTGATTAATGTTCACATACTATGACTGAATAACGTGACAAGCATTTGTATTGGTTTATAGTTTCTTTAACACAGGTCCAGACCTACAGTGGTTCTAAAAACTGACAAAAATGCTTCACACCCGCGATTCCCCTCATTCCCTCCCCTTTAGGGTGCCTGAGGCTACATAAAACAAAAAAATTTCTTGGGCTTCATAACTTTTCTTTTAACAACAACAACAACACTTTATTTAGACAGGGTAAACTAAAGCTAATACTCACCAGATAAAATACTAATTCAAACATCAAAGCTGTCTTGAAGACTGAAATAAAGTACATTGTATTAATCTAAATTACATTTGATTTTAGTAATCTTTCTCATGATGTCATCAGTGCAAAGTGATAAAAGTCATCTAAGTGAGCTTGGAAACAAACTTACTAGACAAGTGCACTCACAAAAGAAGTAAAAACAATGAAAATAAATAAATAAAACTTACTAAAAATTGTAGCTGAAAAGATCGATAGCTTTCATATAAGTTAAAAGCAGAAAGTACCAAAAATTTCAAATACCAAAAATTTACTTATACATGCATGGTTATTCCAAATAACAATCATATGACAACTTTAATACCCAGATTGGGATCAACATGTGGCGAATGGTGTCTCCATATTGCAGTATCATCCTTAAGTGGTCTTGACATATTTCTCCAGGCTCAGCAACGGATTCCACAAACACAATGGCTGTGGCCCCAGGAAATATCCTGTTTTGGCTTAATGCCAGTAAACGACTCAAAGGAACCTATAAATTAAGGGAGATAGAAGTAAATGTCATAAATAGAAAAAAAAATTTCAAACTTGTTTTTTTAAAAAAATGGTCTCCAAAAGGGTTGATCTTTTTCTACTTGCCTTTAAAATACAGTGTCACCATGATAAAGGAGAATTGTATGACATTTGTACTGAAGGAGGATTGTATGATATTTGTAGTGATGATCCTGCCCCTATAAGTTATTACATCTATGTATATGTTCTAACGTGTCAATTTTAGCTAACTTACTTTGTCAGCTATTTGATCGTCCCTTATTCTGAATTTTCTTTCTGTTTTCTTCACCAGCTCAAAGTTGATTGTAATGTGATCGTCTACAAGTGCCGTATGAAAATGTTTATTCTCTTCTTGAGAGAGGTATTCCTCCCCAATGGGAACAACATGTAGCTTGACATGTAGTTTTTCCTCCATTTCTCTGATCCATCTTAAGACTTTTCCCTAGAAAAGGAGGCAAGAAACATACCGTAGCCTTTTTTTTCATTCAAAAGCCAATCTGTACTCAGTTACGCATTTTAAATTGTGACAGGTTGTTTTGTCAGTGCATGAGTTAATCTTATACGTAAAAAATCGATTTGTGCCTTTGACCAGCTACAATCAACAAGCTTTTAACTCCCATAATCCCCTTGCTCTCTAAGTTTAGGAATTACTCTGCACTAGACATTGGCACACGAATTCTAGCCAATCTATGGCTACTACAAACATTAGGTATAACGATAACGCATGACATATAACTTCTTACAGTAACAAAGTATTGTCAGTAACGATATCTTCATGGTGAATATTGATAATTAACAGGAGCCATTAGAGAAAGTTTGAACAACTTGGATTTACTGTCACAGCATTACATATTTCATTACGCAAACGCTTTAGTCTGATTTGGAAACTTTTATACGTAGCATTAGGACTCTACCTCCTGAAAACGTTCTGTAGTGACAAAGTGTACGTAAAAAAACATTCCATTTGCTTCTGGCTGCTCTTGCACTAACGCGTAAAAGGTAAACAGTTTTCCTTGGGGTGGTATTTGCACTGATGTGTCCCAGTTTCCTGCAAAAGAAACGTTAACATCATTTGATGACATCTTTGTTGGTTAAAAAAGACGTAACCATGTTCCACATATTCATACCATTGAATATTAATAAATCTATTTAACTATTTTAGTCCAACAAGTATGGAGACGAAACTCCTCTACCTCCGATTCACTGTACCAACAACTACAATTTCCCACAATCTCTTGCCCAGTCTTTCGACATTACTGACATTACTACGAACTTTTGTATTCAATTGCTGTGCCACTGACCACACATTCTCGTTCCATACACAAATAATATAATTTTGCTATTCTGTAACGTAACCGTTACAACTCTTTCTTACGAAAGATGATTTAATTAAAAGGCAATGCACTGAATTTGACCTTGAATTGCCATTGACTGCAGTGATAGTGTTTTCTTTACCACAGAGGCAACCGCCCCGCCAGGTAAATACTACATGTCGTAGGCATTGTTTAGAGGTGAAGTATTGTTTCCATGTTGCTAGGAGTATAATTCGTCATACTGATCAACGTAAAGGTAAAACGTTACTGACTGTTATTACACCGTTAGCGTTGCACACTATATCATACCCATTATTCAAGTACGATGCAGGTGTCGGCCATGCTGTACGTGGGGACGTGATTAACTTTTATTTGCGAACTAACATATTGTGGAGACTGAAATGATATAGGCTAAAATAAATGAACAAGGCAAGTTTTTTTGTGTAAATGCTGCTTTTGTCATTGAGTTTGAGAGACCTTCAGTCTAAGTATAAGTTTAAATTTATAATACTGAATCAGAGGGGAAGAAGACTTACCGTGATGAGGAGTCTTTTCCTGTTGTCCTGCAATCGGGGGTAACACGCGTTTCCCTGTGGCATTTCTCTCACTTTCCCCAGTCGATGAGAGACAGTCCTCACGAGACATCTCAGCAGTGCAGGGAAGAAAAGGCAGGCCATTTGCAAACGTCCCATCAAGACCGGCTGAAGGTTCAGTTTGACCAACTGGAGGTGCTGTAGGACCAACCTCGGCAAAAAGCAAACCACTGCTAGAACGGCTTTCAATGTTCTGTTCTACCACTTTGCCGCAAAGGCGGCAACGAACCTTTCCATCACCTTCCGCTTTAGTAGAGACAGCCGTTTTGCCCCTTGTACAAACGCACATATCTCGTTTGTCCACGCTGCTCTCGTTTGTTCGCTGTTCTAGTTGTTGAGCTTTGTTGTTGCCTTCTTCAATACCGGACCCAGACTGTTCTTGACTGGTTTGTTCCCCCATTGCTAAATGTTCTTCTTGGTGAGTTTCTGCGCTTTCAGAGTGTTCGTTTGCGTCGTTTGCCGGATGTTCATCTTCCATCTAAAAACAACAAACAGATTTAAAGATGGTTCTGCCAGATTAGAGCGGTGTTTGTACCGTACGACTTTCGATCTTCTGTGCGGACTCACCGGTCAGTTTCTCAGAAGCAAGTGAACCCACTCAAAAGAAAAGGGGTAGCATTTTGGACAAAGGGAGATTTAGCTATTGAGAATTCTTTCTCTTCTTCTGTAAACGTCCGCAATTGTGATGGCAGGCAAATCGAAAGTGAAAGCTAACGTATGCATCTTTCGACTCTTGTGGTCAGGTTTGTTTCCCCGTATCGTTAATCGAAAAACAAGACGCCTAAAAACAGCCATAGGTATGCGAAATAGAGAAAATTGCCTTAAATTACCGCGTTATGTCCGGTGTGGTCCACTTCGGTTCTCTTGTACTGATTCGCCAGACTGTACAGATGCTAAATAAAAATACGATCGACCGCTTCAACTTGATACTAAGTTCGTGGATATTACGTCCTTAACACGGACCGAAGGGTGCTTGCTGATTGGCAATAGAATAAAAGGATTATCGTGACAAACCAATCGAAACAATCGGACAATCAGCTTGCCGTTCAAGGTTAACGGTTAAAAACGTTTGATTGGTTCATCAGGCCACGGGGAAACCCCCACCTGTATATCTTCGAAATCGAAAGTAAAATAGCCAAGAAAGAATGCAAACCTACCAACTCGCCCACTGAACTAGTTCACAACGGTCTGAATTTAGTTCATTTCGTCGTAAAACAGCTCTTCAAAGGTTTTTTGCAAGACTCGAAAGGATCAAACCTCATTGAGAGGGAACTGAATTTATTTCTGTTTATCCATATACGTACTTTAATATTAACACGTAATTCTAGTTGTTCGGTGGACCGTTGCATGCACAAGGACGCGGATTTGTGAAATGAAGATTGTTCTTATTTGTTTTTTGGTGAGTTGAACTTCGTTACTTTTAACTAGTCTTATAATAACTGGTCAGGCACTTTTCTGTATTAATTTTACTGTTGAATTACGATTGATTATGAAAATTCTGCATCATGGTCAGTTCCGATGTCACAGTGATATGTGTTCCCCCGTGCTATGTGTTCCCCCGAACACATATCACTAGTGATATGCGTTTCCCCGGTAGGGAAACACAAAACACTGAAGCTATGCATCCAAGCCTCCAAATGGTTTCAAAGCGACCAAACACAAAACGCAATTTTCTGTGTCTCGGAGTTTCGACTTTTCTGCAAAGCAGTCTCGGAGTTTCGATTTTTTTCTCAAGCCGTCTCTGGGTCTCAGTCGTTTTGCAAAGTTTTCTCCGTGTTTCTAAATGTTGACAAAATTTCTGTTGACCTCTTACGAGGCTATTTCAGGGCTTGAAATAATTTCCCGGCTGGCGCCGGTCAAGTTGTCCGGTCAAACCTATTTTTGCTCGGACACCACCCATTTTTGGCCGGACAAATCTCCATTACGCCATATCTCTACAAAATTCCCCCCCCTCCCCCTGCAGCATGATGTTTACATATCAAACAAGTACATTTTCTAAGCCTTTATTGTACATGGAGCCTCGAACTCATTGCAGGAAAAGTGGAATGCATGGTACAGCCACAACGTTCGGCAAAATCAATATTACATTTGTGCATGCATCTATCGCTTCAGTTCTATGTCTTCTATACCGTTAAATTTTGATACCTACTAAAGCTATGAAGTTGATGAATTTGAAGCCTGCGATCTAGTTGATCCTCATAATAATACAAGCTAACTGATGTGAATATACAACAAGAAACTCTTACAAGTAGAATCCATATCCACTGATTTGCTACAAAGTAAGCCGCTTAGAATGAATAAGCTTGAATCTTGAAATGTTTCAGTACTATATCTTATTAAAAGGGGTCGGGGAAATGATACCAACAGGCAACTCTCTTTTTTCATTTGGAATACTTGAATGGCAACCTAATTTTGCTACTCGTTGTCAATTTCAAGTCTATACTGCCTGAGGAAAACATTGCCTTGCGAAGTAATGCCCGTGAATCCAATAATCACCAAAAAGCTTGGTAACCAAGTATTTATCAGGGGCGTGCCGGAAGTGATGAATGATTTGTTCCGTTTCAGCGTTTTTAGAGACGATATGAATCACAACTTTTATGGATGACTATTTGGCCATTTGGAATTACTGGAATTACATCAACGTTGTGCAATTAAGGAAATGAAAGCACTTTGTTGTGGTTTTAAGTGAAACAAAAACATATCAACGCCAAAAATATATACAATGTTCGGGAGCCTACTGATCCACTCCTGTGTCTTTTATTAAATCTATTGCTCTGTCTTCTAATTCGTCCTCATTATCTGAATCGGAATCTTCTTCAGTTGAAGAACAATCAATCAAGACCATTCCCCTTTTCGCAAACTCTCGGGCCTTGTACGATTTCCTCTTGCTTTGGTTCGGAGGGCGAGTGGCGCTCGTTACCCACAAGTGAATGGCTGGTGTAGTGTCGTAACCTTGAAAAGGGGGACCTTCCATTTTGACTCTTATCAGGTGGCTAAGGGTGTTCTCGCTGAGTGTTGCCCGAGAATCTGAGAGGCATTGTTATGCTTCTCACGTCACGTTTACAAAATCCAAGCGGACTATATATTATAAGAATATAGTAATTCATACTGCTACACACGCTACTCCGGAAGACCCGCTAATTTGCGGTGACGGCTTGATGAACGACAAAGCGAAGATTTGCAACCACCGGAAATTTTACAACCACTATTATGAATCATTTTTTAAAAGTTCTTGGTCTGGTAGTATCTCTGTCTTTTCCCCTTTTTATTCACAAACGCCAATAATGTTGAACCTATAAAAATTTAAAACCTGAAGATCCGCATTGAATTTTTCTTTACAAGCGTAAACGACCGGACAAATTGTCCGGCCATCCAAGGATTTGACCGGACAAAACCTATTTTTGACCGGACATTGTCCGTTGACCGGCCGTTATTTCAAGCCCTGTATTTGAAAATTAATCTTATCGCTGTGCCCGGCTGCCGGGCATATAGCGGGCATATAGCCACAGCGTAATCTTATAGCTATGATGTGCTTCGCTAACATCACTCGAGTTATAAATGTCAATAAGCGGCTGAACTCAATTTGTTATGTTTAAAAAGTCTCGGGCTGACATTCAAAAATTCTAAAAGCTCGTTCTCTCATTCAAAAAATTGAAAAGTTCTCAGGCTTAGCTCGCACAAGAAAACGATCGTCTCACTGAGTCACGCAAAGTCTCGAATTGAATTTACCACTGATTCACCACCTCTGCTGTTTCGTAGGATTGAATGACTACTCAAATCGAACACAGCGACACAAATCGAAGGTTAAATTTAAGCGAGCGGCGAACTGGATAACAGTGACATAAGCGAACCTTACTAAACCGGGATATTTTAATAAACGGACTGAACCAGATCAGGATAAAAATATAGCATTTGCGTCCTCGGGAGATTCAGGAATTGTCACAAACATTGCAATAGATATAGTTTTCCTTTTTTAGTTGCGAAATTTTTTATTTTTCGCAATTTGGTTTCTGGAAGGGAGTGGGGTGGGGGAAACACAAAACACTGGCCGCCATGTTTGAGGGGAAACACATATCACTAGTGATATCAGATATGTGTTCGGGGGAACACATATCACGGGGGAACACATATCACTGTGACTCCGAGAATACGTACACCAAGATAGGTCGTGTTTGCGGCAAACAGTGAGCAGGTTTTTCAGGCCACAGCTATTCACGCATTGTTTCAGTGTTGCTCTGTGCATGGTTGTGATATCTGTAGACCATACACGGCAAATACCGTTTGCATAGCATATGTAGACTCATTCGCATCGACCCACATCGTGTATTTGATGAAGATCAGTGTTTTGGAAAGCTAATGTTAACTTAATCCAAACCATTTTCTACTCTAGGTAATCCAAGAGACTACTGCTCTAGTTTGCCAAGATGACCAAGTTGTGATGGAGTTGCCAAATGGTGACTTCACGTGCGTGAATTGCCTAAAATGTCCTCCAGGATATGGTGCAACAGTCCCGTGTACGGGTACCGTACTATATAACGTCTCTGTTGTGTGCAAACCCTGTATGCCGGGACTATATTCTGATTCATTATCGTCCGAGATTTGTAAGAATTGCTTAGAGTGTCTTCCTGAGGAAGCCGTTGTGGCAAAATGCACTAACATTTCGAACACACGTTGCAGTTGCAAGCCTTGCCCAGAGGGGTATTACCGCAACAAAACCATATCCAAATGTCTCCCTTGTTCTGGATGTTGCCTAGATGATAAGGATGAGTTTGTTCGAGAGTGTGTCAGTCAAAAGGTGCCTCGTACTCAAACATGTAGCTACCAGAGAAGGAAATCCTGTGGTTCTAAGTGCTGGTACGATGAGATAACTGTTGTAAAGGGAGATGGGAAGTACAGCTGCCAACCCTGCCCAGTGTGTTCTAAAGAACATGGCCTTACTGTACCTTGTGGAAGTACTGTTAATGACGATAAGCTTGTCGCGTGTCAAAGCCCCACCTTGGGGAAAACATTTATCAATCAACAAGGGATAATTCAGCCTTGCACTATCTGTTCTCCTGGACAAGAAGTGATCACTAATTGTTCTTCTAAAGTCGATTCCAAGTGTGGTGGTTGTAAGCAAGGTTTCTACTATAATCACCATTCAAAGAGTTGCCAAGAGTGTTTTTGGTGTTGCAACTATATTGACAGTGAGAATGTAATGAAATGCATCAGAGAGGCAATGCTGTCTGCAAAAGAACCTGCGTTCCTACGCAGCCAGTTTCTGCAACCCTTACAAGTATATACCCAGTTTTCTCATTCTTACCACGAATATTTTCATTTAAGATTGTTAAACTTTGATACGTTTACATGTACACTGACTTTAATTGTTATAGCTTTTTTCTATTTTGCTTTCAATTCCATTTTCCAAAGAAGAAAGGATTCTGGAAATGAAGTACAGAACCGTGATGTAATCACTTTTGACAAAATAGAGCGTGTACCACATCTGCAGGAAACTCAGTCTCGCACTACATTACAAGATGCTCACGATGCATCTAAAGGTGAGTTAGTTTTATTTGTACGACATTTAGCTTCAGGCCTCGTTCCTTCACATCACTCTTTCCACTTTCAGGTTCGTTGTCTCTTAAGTTATGAAGAAAGTAACTGTTATTACAATACCATTTAACGTGTTGTTTTTCTCGTACTTTTAATTAGCATTTAGCATTATAATAGTGATAGCCCTTTGGTAGTCATAGTTAGCAAAGGAGCAAAATACTTTTCCTTCAAAAAAAGCATTTTACATTAACATCATCATCAACACTTGTATACTTGTGAAAAATATATTTGCCCTCAATTCTGAGTCCAATTAGTCAAGCTACATCATAAATGTTATTTAAATGTTTTTGCATGTACATATTTTTATTTTTATTACATTTATAATTTATCCCACTGAATTACTCTTTAGATACCAAGAAAGTGGTGTCAGAATGTCCGTTACATCAGGACCCTGGTCATCTGGTTTTCGAGAAAACAGGTGTTGAAGTTATTGCTCTTGGAAGCAAGAAATCAACCATCCAACACATACCGCAGGATTTGGCTTTACAAGCCACATCAAACTCAGCATTCTCTGGTTTTCTTGAAGAAGGCGAAACAGCATTAAGTCCAGCGATAACATTTCTGTTTACTACCAAGTTGGATAGACCCCTCGAGGTTCAGATACCACATGGAGCAAACATGGTTTTCTCACATAATGAATGGAGTATCATTCTTAAAGAAGTTTTGAACAACAAGTGGGTCTACGTAACCCAAAGTGGACAAGGAATAAAAAACTTTGTCCCCAGAAGCAACCATGTGAGTTTTGAAACGGATCATCTCACAACATTTGTAGTTGTTGGGAAGCCCAACAAGCATTCTCTCCCAACATTCAAACGAATGAAGGTTGCAGCATTTTGCAGTGACACCAGCACTGGGGAAGACCTTATTGTCAGGCTGTACTGTTTTGATGACTGTGAATATTCATTTGAGGTATGTGTCAATTCTCAATATTTTTTCTTTGGAGGCACTTTTTTCGTTTTTGTTAAGCCTTTTTTGATTTAATCACCATTCAAAATGACAGTGTTGTGAGTCTTGTGTAGTTCACTGAGAGTAGTTCAAAATGCCACATTGATATTTGTGCAATAAGTATAAGAGGCAAGAATTCGTAACCACGACTAACCTTACCCGACTGTTTAAAACTCTTGCTAAAACTCTTGCACTCTCCTTTATAGAGGCTTATGAGAAAGGAACAGGAAGATGGAGGAAAACTCATCTCATCAATTGAATCTCTTGACTTCTCTGTTACCAGTCAAAAGGATGTGGAGGTTACTATAAAAGATATTGAAGGCTGGCAACTTGATGAGACCTCACCAATGGTATTGGATATTAACTTTAGTCACTTAGACATACATTTTGTCCAGGTTTACAATGTAAAGTATTTAAATATGCGTATGAACATGTACTTCAGTTAGACAATGCATGCTTGGCTTTTGAAAGTTCCTGTATGAATCATCTCAACATTTGATATTTGGCAACGAATGGAGACTGCAGTTGAATGTATTAGTTAATTCAATTAGCTTTGGGATTTGACATAACAAGAATCCAAACCAGTCGTGATTACAACAGAATAATGTTACACTAACAGCACTTACAGCTTCTCTGCTGTGAAAAGGTAGGTAAACTACCACAGGAAAGACAGTCAAATGTCAGGATCAGGCTGAAGGGGGCTCAGTGCTGGAGCTCCACGTGACTTTTGTAGCATGAACCAACTTTGAGTATTACTACAGTTACTGCTCTCCCCAGGATGCGATACTAGAACATAACTGGGTTACTCCCAGCAGTTTGTTAAGTTATGACACCCATTTATACTCCTGGGTAGAGAGAGAATGTTGCTAAGGACCAAAATGCTAGCAGAGACCAGACTTATACATCTTTCAGATTGAACCAGAGCCTTAAAATGTCGCCAATATCATTAGAAGCTCAGATGATTGCAGTTAGCTAGACCAGTGTCTGTATGCTAACACAGCTACTCATTATAAATCAACATGCTAATTGCTTTGTTATCACTAATCTTACAATGTGGGTGGATAGGATCTGGAATTCAATAAATGAATTAGTTACTTTTCATCCAGCATCTCTATTTAGGAGTTAAATAGAGATACATTCTCAAAATGAGTTCATCTAAATGACCACTTCTGCTGCAAATGTCAAATCAGGGAATGGTGACTTATTCATAATCGCTTCAGTTTCATCTCTTACAAACATTCTGTACATTTTTTGTACCTGTTTACTCATGTTCAGTACACATTTTTTCCCTCAGAAACTGAGTTTCAATTTCTTGAGGAACTCATTTAACATCATTCCTCAGTGTAATCTGGTGTTTCATCCCGCCACAAAGCCAGGGAAGAGTAGCTTCTTTGTTGTGATGGCTTTGACTCATGAACCAACCAGTACAACTGTGATGTATGCAAGTACTACAATCAAAAAGGTAGTCATTATAATCGTAAATACTGCAATTGTTAGGAGCTCACAAAGCCTAGGGTGAGCTTTTTCAGGAGATAATATGTAGATTTAGCCAAGCCTAAAAGCGGAGCTCCACATCTCTCTTTCATGCTTATTGGCCCGTAAAATACAGTAAATTTTAGTTGTGCTGTTATTCCCCAAGAGGTGAAAAACAGCAAGGGAAAACATGCGGACCGCTGACTGTGAGTTGGCTTATTTTGCTTCAAAGAGAAGACTTCAGCACGACTTTCACCGACAGCTCTTCTTGTAGCATTCTTTCGAAAGCTAGCTTATTAAGTTCAAGAAGACTACTTGTAAAACTACAATTGCTAAAAGAACCCCACTTAAGTTGCTCCCGGTAGCGACTCGACAGACTTTTCCATCCAAATAAACATTTCTCACTGATTCCAATACATCCCTCTGGCTGTTTAGTTCTGTTTACCATGAAACATTTCTCGAAATCTATCTTGCTAAAATAAATAATATTTTCCCGGCATCAAACCGTTTACTGACAAAAATTACCCAAAAAATGTTTTCGGAAACTTTCAAGCACACGTATAATTATCAGGAGAAAATGGCACAAGTTTTTCAACCGCGAAGTATTAGTCGGACGCTTTCAAGAACACACCCTGAACTAATTTTAGGAAGCTTTTAGAGTCTCATTTTAGACAAAATAGACTTAAACCGAGAAATGCTTTGCTTATAGTTACTTAAAAAGAGATTTCATTTCGATCTGTAACTTGAGACGCACTGAAATGGCTTAGCGGTGAAAAACAAAACGAACACGAAAACATGCCACACTGAACTCACTCACTGAAACGGCGATTTTATGTTTAGTCGCTAAATTCGGGACAGAAATGTCATTCACTTCAAATGAAGAAACTAATGTATAACAATATAACAATATAAAGAAGATAAAATATTCCACAACTGAACAAGAAACATATGGAGCTTTACACTAAGACTCACTATAAACTTAAAAATGACGACAGAGCGACTCTTCAGGCGTTGAATACTAAATTACGAATTAGTCAAAACAACCCAATATGCGTTGCCGAAGAAAAACAACCTACATTGAAAAAACAACACAGACTCAGTCTAGAATAGTCACGATTTCCACTTTTCGAATAAAATACACTAGAATTGCTCTAAAAATATTGAAATTACGCACTAAAGTTCAAAAGGGAATTGAGCGTAATTAAGCCTTAAGTTAAGCCACCCTGATATCAGATTGCTCACTAATGAAAATTCCTTTAATGAATAAACACAGAAAAAGGGACAAGAAACCTTCAAAAACATGAAATGTCATTCACATACGAAGCACTTGTTTGCCTAGGAAAGCAAACTGCATTCAATTTTCCCCTCGACTGAAGTTATTCGCAAGCCGGAAAACGGGAACTACAAGGTAATTTCACAGCCATTTTAAACAAGTTTTTAAAACATTTCAAGAAAATTACCGTAATTTACTAAACACGTAAAGTCGCTCAATTAAACAAATTTTACAATGTAAATCCACAATCAAATCTGTAATTTAGTTTACCACTGAACTGAAAGAAGGACTTGAAAATCTAAACGTTAAATCCGTGAGCCCCAAAATTAAACGTTGTACATCCGCAGGATTTTAGTCATATCCTGCACGCAAATCTGTAGGTGTTTTTTTGCTGCTCGCACCCTAGTTGGAACGTGATTTGTACTCCATAGCATAGGTATAAAATAAGTTCCTTTATATATCTTGTTCAAACTCCCTGATGAAGTCTGTATGATCAGACGAAACCGGTCGGAGAAAATAAAGCAAGTTGACAAGATCTGTTGCTGTGTGCTGCTCACTAGTATGTTTTTAAGAAATTAAAAAATTAAAAAATTAATAGACCATTTTCATTTTTGACGTCACACACGCAAAGGTTTCTGGTAGTTGTAGTAAAGATCGCGCCCAGGGTCGCTCAATCGCGGGAGAATTCAAAATAATCCACAAAAACGACAAAAACACGTGCAATGCAATGGCGGCCGAGTTGGTCGATCATATCACGTCTATAATGTGCATAATTGACAGGACCTCTAGTGACATAAGCGACAAACCTGCTTTTACCCCTCAAGGACACATCAAGAGACAACAATGTAAAAGTAAGGAAGCTTTATTTTGCAAGATTTAAGATTTTTTTTAATCGTTTCGCACTCGGTGCGTTTTTAGCGGATGGCTTCTTGTACGCTCGATTTTCAGGCCGGCAATTTTACATGCATCCTTAGGATGAAGTCTTTTGAAGACATTTCTTTTAAAAGCTTGTTGCTACAAGGAAAAGACCCGAAGAATGCTCGACGGCGGCTATTGAAGAAAGTGGAGAGGTTTAATAGAGCAAAGAAATCCTTGTTCGAGAACAGACTGTAAATATTGTTAGTGTCGTTTTTATTTCCAAGGACAACGATCGATTTTTAAGTATTTCTTACACTTCAACCGTTGGTAAATTACATATTTGACTGTGGATTGACTTCGTAAGAATTTTTTAACTGAGCGAATCCACATTTACAATAGCTTTCTTGAAATCTTTAAAAGACTTGCAAAAATTTGGTACAAAACAGTGTCAAGTTATGGGGAATTGTACTCGAAGCATTCATTACTTTCCCAGGACAGCAAGTGCTATTCTGAATACTTTTTTCATCCCTGAAGGCTTGTTTTCCCTTTTTCTCTGTTTGTCTTTTCATGGAATTTCGTATTAAAATTAAAATAAGCGATCTGATATTGCAATTGCATTTATTACATTAATCTTGGCGAGAAACTGTTGTGCATATAAACTTTCAAGATTTTGTCTTTGTAGGTTTTGTTTATTAAGCTTATATCTTATTTCGCAAAATGGTGAAAATAATTCAAAGAAATAGTAATAGAAACTATTCTAGACTGAGTTAGTAGGGTTGTTTCTCAAGCCAGTTTGATTTCCTTTGGTACTGCACATTGGCCCGATTTATACTAGAGACGGATCATCGAATGGTATTTCTCTTCCATTTTAATGATTTAACTTAGAACTGCCGATTCACTCAAAGCGAAATATTGTTAAAATGCATATGTATATGCTTTGTTTTGTTTTTATTAAATCTCAGAGCGAGTCGCCCAAAGCATTTCAATGGGTTCCTCGTTTTGTTTTACACTGTGCTAGATATAAAATTCTTATTGCTTCGATCTCCATTTGGTTGTTATTTAAAAACTGTTCTAATTGTTGTATATCTCCTATCTCAGAGACTCCCTTCTCCCCTTCGATTCTTTTTCTCATGAGGGAAATTGTATTGGCACTTTGTTAAGACACGTTCTCCTGCTACACACTCGGTATCCAGAATTTGGGAAAAAAGTTTTCCATTGAAATGTTCGTTAACAACACTTCGCAATTCCTCGTTTATCGAAAAAAAAAAACTCCACGCTGAATTTCTTTGAATTTGTATAGCAATCGAGCATATAACTTTGTGAAACACCTGGTAGCTTGCCTTGGCCGACATGGCGCTTCTGCTGATTTTTTGACACTTTCCCGCGATCGCGCGACACTGGGCACGATCTTTACTACAACTACCAGAAACCTTAGCGCGTGTGACGTCATAATGAAAATGGTCTATTATCGTATTGATAATCGAGCGTACGAGGAACCAGCCGCCATATTGTTTACATCAGCTACAAGAAAAGATTGCATTCCGCCTGGCCCGGTCGGGTTGTCTTGGAACTCCCCTCACCCTCCCCCAGAGTCTGTGGGGGTGGGCGGACGGACGGACGTACACTGACGTCAGAACCAAAATTTTTCGGATCAACGGGTTACCAAATTTGCTTACCCATGGTGCTCCGCGAGCTCCGCTATAACTATAATTTGTCCATTTCATTTTGCATCTTTTCAGCAGTGTATTAGGAGCTCACAAAGCCTAGGGTGAGATTTTTTGGAACATATCACCAACTGGCTTATTTACCTCCACTCATTTTCTTATTTTTCAGCAGTATATGTTTGCTGTTGATTTACGTGTCAATTACATATTGTCCCTATTTTACGACTTTGGTTCATACCACATTAAGTCTAAGTCATCTTACAGGTAACCTCTTTATGTTTTTAATGTGGTTCTTTAATTACCCAGGATCAACTACTGCCAGTGACACAGAATTATCTGAAGGGTACGTGCTGATGGTGTTCATTTCTTGAATGCTCAAAAAGTTAGATAAAAGCTAGTTTTGTATTCCTACCAGTTTCCTCCGGCCCTGCTATTATAATTCAGAGTCCACATGAAGGTACAACCTGTTTTTCATAATTAACATTTACTGTGCTGAAATTTCTTTCTATTGTTGATTAACAGAGGTTCACAGAGATGGTGGAGTTAAAGTAAAAGCTGGAGGACCAGTAGAACCCAAACAAGTTGGCAGTGACAAGTGCATAATTCAGATGTAGTGTAATGCGAAAAACTCTCGGCCTTTTTCTAGTTAGTCATGAATACCTCCTGGCCACATTTTAAGTTTAAATGTAGGTTGAATGTATTTGAACTCAAGTTTCAATTTACAGACGTCATGGCCAACAGCGTGCAATCAACTTTGATCGGACATGCAATGTTTCAAAATACTTCCAAGGTAAATCCTTTGTTTTCAAACATTCCTTCTTGTAGAGTACTTCGGTTTTCCTCAAAATATTTCTGTCAGGAGATCATCACGAGACTACACGTGATATGTAAACTGATACTCGCGGAATGCCATTTCTGTTGACTTGACATCGTTACTTTGGCGGTCAACGGTCAACGGTTGAATCATTGATGTTGTGTTTTTGTTCGTATGTTTTCATTTGCCTTAGAAGGTTTTTAAGAAGACATCAAGAAACGAGCCTAGGTGTGTTTAGGATGAACTGCAAACAACAATGCAGGATAAATGTACCTAAGGTAGAATGAACTGCAACAAAAGCAACATCTTGGAATGACAGATTTCGTGGAAAATGTGATTATGTTTAGTTTACTGTTTTTGAACGCCACCGCACTGTGAGACTTTGAACAGTTTAGACTTCATCTACTAAATATCAACGTGAAATTTCTGGATTTACCGGCATTTGGTGGACCTCTTAAAGTGCACCTAACCCTAAAGATTTTTTCCCCGTCAAATAATTCCTGTTATCATTTGGAGCATTTCGTCACAAATAGTTTTTGATTTGGTTTAATCCCTGATTTTCTGTGCGCGGTTAAAGTACGGAAAATCGGCCGAAAATAGATATCATTTTGGTTCAGGGTCGAGCAGTGAGGGCATGAGACTAGTCACCTTGGGACGTCAAATCAAGAACCCGCAGTCTCGCGCTATCTCTATCGGAGCTATATTTCTCTTGAGCTCTCGAAGATGTACAGAAAACTGTCGACCGTTCGTATTGCTCCGAGACATAGTAACCAAAGAAACGAATCACAAGACGTATCACTACAAAAATACAGCATTTTTTGACGACTTCATACTAAAATATTCGTCTTCTGAGCTTGTTTCTCGTCATTTTTCGGCCCCAGTGTAATGCCATCGTGGGCGTTAACAAGTATTCAATCCGTAATTAAAAAAGCTAAAACGTCAGTCAGTATTTAAAGAATAATGGCAAAGAGTCTCCAGAAAGAAGCTCAGAAGACGAAAATTTTTTATTATTATGAGAACGAATTATAAATGCACGAGAGGACACACAAGCGCAGCGTGTATAAATATTCATTGCACGTGAATAACCGAGAAATAGACCAGGAAAAACAAAATAATACTGTTGCTCGTTGAAAGTTAATAACGACTGAAACCTGACCGAGATTCAACCTTCTTATCTAATAAACGAAATCTTTATTCAGCCTGGAACTTGCTGGAACATCAAAAAGAATTATTATTCTAACGTCAATCAATTTAAGAGAAAAATCTGTAAGGGCAGTTTAGAAATATTTATATTTGCAAATTACGGACTTTTTGGCTGATTTGTGCTGCATTTTAGCAGTTTTTAAATATAAATATCTTAAAATCGCAGTCAATGTACATTAAGAATGTTTTGATATCATAAAAGATCCTTCAACTGAAAAGAGAAAGTGTTAAGTTTTATCTTTCTTGAAATATCGGAAACCAGTGAGAAAATAATCTTTGAACATTTGTTGAAAAGGTGGAAGGAAATCGAAGTTTATCTTCTATGCGAAATTTTAACTTCAAAAGATACACTCCAAGGCCAAAAAACTGTTGCGAGCCTCCTTAAGTCATAAAATGACAACACTAGCTCTGGTATTATAATTTTCCATTTGAAGACAATTATTACTTATAAAAAAAACCTATAATTATTTGTATGCATCTGTATATATAGTTAGAATTATATTATGTTAGGGTGTTGTGCTCATGTACAGGGGTCTCCTAGGTACTGGGCACTGTAGCTTTAAACTGCAGATTGACTGCTTTTTGACTGCTCTTTTTAACTTAGTCTGAGAACCATGCAGAACACCCGAGTATAATTTGACTTTGAAATGTTACTATTGAAGCCAGTTATAAGTAGCCTTTGTGTGGCCCTTAACTGCTCAGATTCTTACTATTATTAAGACTTATCTCACGAAAGCAATAGCGTCAATTTCAACTTATGTGGGAGGCTATGGGACTTGATAGAGTCGATAAACAGCGCGTGCAGACAGTTACAGTAGTGACAATTTATTGCATTAACAATTAAAATTGTTCAAGTTGTAAGGCATACAAAGTTGCTCTTCTATTTCTGACACTGTTTTGTTAAATAGTTTAAAACACTTTATAACGGATCAGAAATACGTCTAACGTACATGTAACTCACTTGGACTCAAGCCCAAGCTCTGGATTTAAACATAGCATTATTGACAAATCAGTTGTTCGAAAGCTCCCATCAGTGCATGGTTATTTCTCAGAAAGATACAGTTCGGCCAACAAACATTTTTGGGGAAGCAAGGAATCAAAAGCACAATACAAAAGCTTCTCTTAGATTTGTTGCAAAAAGAAATATTGATCAGTGGACTTACCGGGTGGAGCGGCGAGAAAATTCAGAAGCAAATTATATTTTTTCACTCCGGTTGAAATTCGCACATTCTTCGTCTTAAGGTCATTGCCCCGAAATGAAATTTAACTTACGATTTTTGTCAAACTTTCACAAGTTGTTATCTATCGTGCAATGTTTTGAAATACAAAATAAAAAGCATAGGTCCCCATGTCCGTTGACGACATATCATCGTCTCAAGTTACCCCATAATTCCATGCAATTTCGCCTAACAAACACATGTTTATTCCCGAAGTAACCACTCGAACTGTTCGGTAATCGAACTCAATCGAACCAAATCGAACTTAATTGAACGATTGGGTTCGATTAGTTCGATAATCGAACACAATCGAACCCCAAAAAATGTGTGAGAGAGTTCGATTGCGTTCGATTTTCGAACTAATCGAACCAATCGAACCTAATCGAACACAATGGAAAAATCTAATTTTCACCCCGAATACCACCAGTTTTTTGAACAATCTGTTTTAGCAATACATGACAAGCTTTGAAGTGCGAAAAAATGTTATGCAAATTAGCTGGCTGCACATTCAATGTGCAGCCAGCTAATTTGCATAAGTAATTCAAAGCCATGGTTTGACGCCTCTCCGTCTCTTGAGGTTTAGCTGAACACACTAGGAAATCAGGCAAACGCCCACAAAAAAGTAATTCAAGCTCTCCTAAACTGAAATGAAAGTAACTGCAATTTCCGGATTAATGAAGATACAACACTAATGTTGGTAAACCCAAGAATACAATTGTGTAACCGGTAATATTGAATTGAATAAATTCTCCGTCCCGCTACCTGTAAGACTGGGAAAAAGGTTTTCAAAAAATATGATGATTTTAGAGCCGTAATACAACTTAACATTCAATGTACATTAATTGTAAATAAAAACCTGGCAATCGGTTAATCTTTTGTTTTGTTTTGCTTCTTTTTATTGCACAAATAACAGAATCTTCCAGGTATAGGCATGCTACCTAAGGAAGACAGAATAAGCCCTAAATCAATGTTAGACATTCCGCTTCCAGGTATATGCTACCCAAGGAAGACAGAATAAACTAAAGCACGATGTTAGAAATTCTGCTTCCAGGCGTATGCTACCCAAGGAAAACAGAATAAGCTATAAAGCGACGTTAGAAATTCCGCTTCCAGGTATATACTACCCAAGGAAGACAGAAAGTAAGCTAAAGCGCGATGTTAGAAATTCCGCTTCCAGGTATACGCTACCCAAGGAAGACAGAATAAGCTATAAAGTGATGTTAGGCATTCCGCTTCCAGGTATACGCTACCCAAGGAAGACAGAACAAGCTAAAGCGCGATGTTAGAAATTCCGCTTCCAGGTATACGCTACCCAAGGAAGACAGAATAAGCTCTAAAGCAACGTTAGACATTCCGCTTCCAGGTATATGCTACCCAAGGAAGACAGAATAAACTAAAGTACGATGTTAGAAATTCTGCTTCCAGGCGTATGCTATCCAAGGAAGACAGAATAAGCTATAAAGCGACGTTAGAAATTCCGCTTCCAGGTATACGCTACCCAAGGAAGACAGAATAAGCTATAAAGTGATGTTAGGCATTCCGCTTCCAGGTATACGCTACCCAAGGAAGACAGAATAAGCTAAAGTGCGATGTTAGAAATTCCGCTTCCAGGTATACGCTACCCAAGGAAGACAGAATAAGCTTTAAGGCGATGTTAGACATTCCGCTTCCAGGTATATGCTACCCAAGGAAGACAGAATAAACTAAAGCGCGATGTTAAAAGTAATGCTTCCAGGTATATCATACCCGAGGAAAACAAAGCGTAACGATAGCGATCAAGTTTCCAGGTACAGCATATTATGTGAGAAAATCAGAATAAAGCTAGAGCGCGATGCTAATATTTCGCCTTAAGGTATACACGTATTTAAAATTGTAATTCTTATTGCCAATTACCAAAGGTCTCTCGTCTCTTTTTGTCTCGATTCCATAGCTTCGTGGATCGGTCGTCGTTAAGACGCGCGCGATTCTCAAAACCTTACATTTCTCGCCACCATTGTGTTACACGCAAAACACAAATTCAATATAATGTTTTGAAGAAAGCCTGGTATTACCCAAGCAGTCGCTACAAGTAGGTATTTACGTTGGAAACCTTCTATACTTGGAATAAAGTAAGTAAAATATCAAAAGGAAACGCAATGACTCGCGGCTGGGAAAGGTTTAATACATGATACTAATGTAGCTCGAATAAATTATAATCGAGTCGTGAAAGCGCCACCACGTCCCGTGGGTCCTCTAACATACGTTTCTCCACATAAGAGTCAGTAGCCTAAAAATTTGATCGATGTCGGGTTCTTGCTCGTCCTACATGCAAATCAGCAATGCAGCTTAGTAAAAACAACTATGAACTTTCAGTTTTCTAAGAAGCATCGAGGAGAATTTGCAGGGTTACGTAATGTTGAAATAAATTCCTGCCAGATAATTCTCACCCAAAATTAAAATTCTCTTTTTACAGCCTGACGAGGAAAATCTACTAAAATCGCAATTGCATGCATCAGCCGATTTCAATTGTCACAAAGGACTATAGTGGCGGTCTAGCAAAGAAAATATACCATAAAACTGAAACGACGAACACATGTCGCACCACATCATTACCAACGGCGTGACAAGTCTGAATACTTCTCTGGGCCTCTTTTAGATTTCGTTTCCTGGCGTATGGTGACAAGTCGTGCGACCTAAACCCTTTGTGTTGCTGGGATTCGACAGAGCCAAAAGGAGGTTACCCGAAAAACAGACAAACTTACCTGAAAATCCACGCGCTCGTTCTTTCCTGTAATAATTTTTACTTCACGGCGTGATCGCCTTTCTCATAATCTTAAGGTACGTATGCTGTTAAGTAACCGCAAGGACACATACCGATCGCACGTGTTGATATAATTCTCTTCATTGCTGACAGAAATGATTGGCGTAAAATAACGCTTTTAATGAATGCATGCTGCGAATTTTTTTCGTGGCCAAAGTTCCTCATGTACGAATAAATAATTAACAAGAAATACTTTTATTGAAACTACCTTTGGACATGGAAAATACATTGATTTTACAAATGAAAGTATAAAACGACTGTAAAAATCGCACGCTTTAACCCAAGCAAAATACAATAAACTGGAACAAAGCTACAAAAAACGATTGCGATAAGATACGGGAACTTAATTGCAAAAAACCTGGCCTTGAAAGCAATATTCATTACTAAGTATTATGAGATAACGCGTGATAAAGGAAACCGCCACATTTGTAAGAAAAGCAACTAAAAGTAACAACAGAGTTGTTAACAGTTTAACAATCTCTAAAAAGAACTCGGCGATTTCGGCACATAAAAGGTCGTCTAACAGCTTAACACTTGTACAGAATCCTTCAATGAACTTGAACATGTTCATGTCCACAGAAGTGGCTAGAAAAAACATTATAATCATCAGTATCATCAGTATCGTCAGAACTCAATCGAACTTATCGAGCCCAATCGAACGCAATCGAACGTTCGATTGGGTTCGATTGCTCCAATTTTTTTGTGAGAGTTCGATTGTGTTCGATTACCGAACTTAATCGAACCCAATCACGATTGGGTTCGATTAAGTTCGATTGAGTTCGATTAATCGAACGTTCGATTTAGTTCGAGTGGTTACTTCGGGGTTTATTTGATCAGTTTACGCTACTTTCCACAGGAACAGGAAGCACACAATTAAAGCAAATCTCGAAACAATGTACTAGATGTAAAATATCGATAACAAGGAACAACTTACTAGATGTTTTATGGCAGTTGCTCGAAGCGTCAGATGGAATTAACTTCAAACCTTCCTCACGTGCGTGTTCTTGAGGTCGTGATTTCATCTCCATGAGTAACGCGTTTCTAGTAATAATTTTTTTCAAACCTGTTTTTTTCTAACTCTTTGAACAAAAAGAGGATGAACAGTGGGTCAAAAATATGTGGAAAAAAGATAGGTCACCATGCTTGTTTAAGAGTAAATGACTTTTCTTTTCTCTGATTAGCTTAGCCTCTAATGACGCTAATGACGCAGCAAATCGTGCGCAGTAAGGATGCGCAATGCAATACAGGGCAATGACCTTAAAGTGCACCTAACCCCTAAAATTTTTTTTCGGCTAAGTAAATTCTGTTATCATCTGGAACATTTCTTCGCAAAAATTTTTTGATTGGTTAAATTCTCGATTTTCTGTGCCCTGTTAAATTCAAGAAAAATTTGGTTCAAGTCCGAGTGAGAGGAACCTGGGGCGAGCCGTAGTTGTGACGTCAGATCAAGAACCAAGAATTCCACGCCGCTTAGTTTTTAGCTGTGTTTCTCTGACTTTATCTGTTGATCGAAGCCTTCTGACCTTCTAGCTAATTCGATGGGATTTTTTAATATTACTATAATGCTAACAGAAATTATATGCATAAACTAGCTTATAGCCATGCTAGAAAGTATAATATTGTTTTTGCCATCCTTAAAGACAACTGAGGCGATTAAGTCACTTCAGAATAGGACCTACTGATGTTTTATTTACTTGGTCACAGTAATAAAAGCAATTCCACCCATTAGGTGACTGTAACTTAAACTTTAAGTTTATTTTTGAGACAAGCTATATATGTGAAATTTCCACCGAAATTCACTGTACATGTTTCAACGTCTTCTGTGCATGTGCACGCATAAATAATAATTATTAAAAGTGTAACAGAACAGTGCAGATTTTGAAGTGAATTAGTTTTGTTTATGGAATTCTATGGCCAAATAATGTTTATGACAATTACTGGCACAGATGTGAAATGGCAATGGAAATTGCTTACGTGCTTACGTGTATTTGAAATTGCAAGTGAACTTAACTGCCATAATTCCTGATATATGTGCATTCAGTGAAACAGCTTGAGCTTGAGTAGGTGAAATGTGTGTGTGAAGAAGCAGGGATGGCGCAGTGGTGAGAGCGCTCGCCTCGCACCAATGTGGTCCGGGTTCGATTCCCGGACCCGGCGTCATATGTGGGCTGAGTTTGTGTTGGTTCTCGACCCTGCTCCAAGGGTTTTTCTCCGGGTATTCCGGTTTTCCTCCCTCATCAAAAACCGACACGCAGCTTATTCGGCTGTTGGCTGTGCTCCAAGGTCATGCATGGACCGTACAGCAGCTGCCAGCGGCGCCTATATATATGCTTTCGGTCCGACCTTGTCGAGCTGTGTACTTGCGAGGGCGATTAGCGAGACAGTGTATTATTATTATTATTATTATTATTATTATTATTATTATTATTATTATTACTATTATTATTATTATTATTATTACCGTCGAAGCTCTTGTAAGCGACCACCTCGGGAATTCAGAAAAGTGGTCGCACTTAGAGCTGGTCGCCTACGAGAATGAGCTCTGGTAAGCGACCACATGTTGAAACAATAGAGAGTGGTCGCTTATAAGAACTTTGAGCGTAAAGCTTGGGATATATTAATGGTTGCTAATAGTTTAGTAGTAATCATATTGAATTTTTTTTATTGCCTATCACAGAAGAGGTCCGCGTAAGTGCGAGTCAAAGAGCCATTAGCACTTGTGTTACGTATGGCTCTAAATTTCAACAAGAACCGAGTGCTTTTAATAAAGATTTGACAGAGTGGCCGCTTACGGGAACTTAAAAACAAAGGATAAAGCCCGTTGGTAATTCATAAAAATGGTCGCGGCTGCTTACGGGAGCGGTCGCTTACGAGAGCTTTTCATTACAGAGTTTAAGTGACAAGTCAAACGAGGTTTCACAATACTGGCCGTAACACTAGAGCTGGTCGCTTACGAGAGTGGTCGCAAGGAGAGCTTTGACTGTATTATTATTATTTAATATCTTATATTAAGGTTGCAATAAAAATTGCTTACAATCAGCAGTGGTGCACTAGCTTAGTTATTTTATTTCGTATTTTTTTTGTTGCTTTTTTAAGTTTTGGTTGGGTGGGGGGGGGGGTTTACACCTCCTGTTGGAGTTTAGAGTGGCAGTTGCAGATGGCACAGTGACAATGCTTTATAATCGCAGTGGAAAAGAAGAGCAATATGTTTCAAACTTTGCTGGGGATTAATGTTTTGGTTTGGTGTGTACCATGTTCATTGTTATGCTTCGCGTTGATCTGGGACTATCAAAATTATTAGCAAATTTCCACGTCAGCACAGTTTTCCGAAAATACATATTTTTAATGCATGCGCAAAACTTTTTTTTGGAACATTCAATACAAGCTTCAGATTTCATTTGGTAAATAACAGCATTTCTCCTAGGTAATAACTGTTTAAATGATTTGAAAACATCTTCCATCACCATCATCATCGTCATCACCAACTATTAATAACTTGTGTTAGAATGTGTAATTCTTTGTACAATTTTTCATGTTAAGTTATACGTATACATAATCATTAACTTACCGGTAACTAATAAAATAACAAATGGAAAATAACAATTTATGTTCATAGCAACAACATGAAGCAACGGAAGATATAAACCAAGAAAGTTTTGTAGGTATCGGTAATGTTTAACACCTGTTAGCATTATTAACCCTTACTGTCAGGGGCATTTGACTTTATCAAAACCACTGGGCCACTATATATTATGTAGCATGCAAGTTCGAAACTGGGCAAATAAAACACAGATAGGAGAACAGTGTTACTAAATATATCTTTATTATTATTCAAGGTATGAGGAAAGGAAGTAGATACGTTAATAGCTGGAAGTAGAAAGGCTTTTTAAAGCGAAAACATAGCCTTACTTTGAGCAAGCTACTATATTCTCATCACAATACTATGTTCTACTACCAATTAAACTAGATTTTTATAGCTCTTTATTTATGGCCATGTTACCTTTACTTGTCTTCGAAGACAACACGACTAGGCAATTTGAAAAATGGATGTATGAACAATTATATTGATTATTCTATATGTAAAAGACAATTTCCATACTTCCCATGCCTTGACTAGGTCATGGATTATCCGAGTTGCTCATGCAAACGCTTCAAACGTCAACTTGGGCAAGTCCAAAAATCGGATTACATTAGCTTAACATATCAGACAGCAGAAATTGTCAACAAATCAACACAATTACGAAACAGCCAATTCAACAAGCACTTTGGAGTGCAGAAATATCGTTTAAAGTTAACATTATTTCTCTTGAAATTTGCCGCTACATATTATCATTGCCCTTGAAATCACTGATAAACAACAAAGACAACAAAAGTTTTTACTACAACCAGGAGGAACCCACAGGGACCCTAGCCATCAGATCCTTAAAACAGACAAGTTGCGACATAGGTCTATGACAGAGCAAAGTTCCTCTCTTGGAAATACCAAAGATCTCTGACACACAAACGAATCTACACCAGAACTCACAGAAACCACCACAGAAAATTGTACTCAAATCCACCAAAATATCTCATAGGAGGTAACTACTCGAGTGTAAATGAAGTTACAATCAAATTTTTCATGCTGCTGAATAGATTCAAACACTTCAGCAGTGAGCTTGCAATGGCTACCTTTTGGTCTTTTCCTTACTTAATGTTTGTTTTGTGGTGAGATCCCTTTGCTTGCAAAATTATCAGTACAGTTGCTAGTGCTACAGTGAGTAAGTCCTAAAAAAATAAGCCCTACCAAGATGCACAGCTACTGTTTTGAACCAATGGACATGACTACAAAAAATTGTATGTACACCAATATGTACACTAACATTAAGTTATTTTATTATATGGCAAGCGATTCTCAAGGCTAAATGGAGCACTCTGATTGGTTAGTTTTCGGTCGGGATTTTACAGTACGGATTATTACCATGGGAACGGTCCTTTTGGATATTTTTTCTCGCACTCCTGCAAAATTCAAACTGCGAAAACGCAAGAAGATAAAAAAGTAAAAGTTTGGAGCTGGTACAAAACAAATGAACGAGGTGAAAATAACTGTTTAGAAAAACGCTCTTCAAAAAAGTCGTCAGCAGTGAATCAAAAAGGACGGCCAACTTTCTTCAGTGTGTGTTTAGTGTTTTTTGTACGGCTATAGACTGAAAGCTATAAAGAGCGGAGTAAATCGGCCAAGACTTGAACAATATATACAAGAGATAAAATCTCGCTGAGGAATCAAGGTACACTTTTAGTTTAATACGTGTAGCATTAATTTGTTCCTGTGGAAAGCACTGACTGAAGCGATGGCCTATATGAGCTAGACAAGAAGGTGATCGTTTCCTTTCGATTTACAGTTGCTGATAGTTTAGTTTAGTTGCTTTACAAGTTTTGATTTGTTTTCGCCGAGAGGTTTTGTTGCGAGAAACGTACTCTTTTGTTAATGCTGAATTTTAATGACTACTCCGTAAAAACTAAAATCTTAAATTAAGACGTTTTACTTTTCCCTTAGGCAAGTATTAAGCATTTGAAAACCTAATGCACAAAACAAGTAACAAATGAAAAAAAAACACTTTTCCAAGAAAATTTTGTATTCTATTTTATTATAATTAGACAAGAGTGTTGTTGCGGAAAATAGACCGCTCCTAAAGTTCATACGAGACTACATCCGGGAATCGAGTGGCGTGCCACTGGGTGGATGAAAGTACCATAGATACCTGTCTATGTGATTTATTTTCTGTAGTGGTGAGCCATAGTTAAGTTTGGTAAATTTGTAAATAAATTACTCATATCACCTTGTGTTCTTATTGTGTCGGCTTTCCAATATGTTAATTGAAATAGCTGTACTACACAACACACATGAAAGATGAGGGTTCTGGGACAGAAATTTAAATAAGCGGTTTTTTTCACCGAAACTCGGCTCTCACGCTCGCCTCGTTTCGGTAAAAACCGCTTATTTAAATTTCTGTCCCAGAACACCTCATCTTACATGTGTGTAACGCAAACAGTATAAAAACGAAGTGTGTGACTTCGCGGACCAGTGAAGAGGATGTGTCACAGAAAATATTATATATTTAAGAAATGTCTGCACTGGTATATATACAAAGTGGCCCAGAATTTTTTCCTATTGAACAAATATAATCACAAGTATATACACCAAAATGGCGGCCGCAAGATATTCGTCCGATGTTCTGCAATCAAACAACTGTCAGGTTACCGAAGCCATACAAAGCCTACCGCCTGAGCTACGTGAGATAATTCACAAACATTACCTCGCTATAAAACTGAGAGAGCGAGTGGCTTTTGGTTTGAAAGAAGTACACAATGAGTTATTAAAACAACCTTTTTGTCATAACAGGCAGCAACTTGTGCGTATAACAATATGCTTAGATTATATAGACTGCCGTTGGGAAGGGCTTTGTTATCCCTGTTTTGAGCAAGGAATCAAACATAAACTGTTGTACACTCCTCCGATTGAGAATATACCTTTAGTAAAGATTTGCTCTGATACTTACGACTGGCACAGTGCATATAACGATTTTAAGGAATTGGTTGACCTCGGTGTGCTTTGTTTGTGAAGAGTACCAACCACCCAGTACATAAAAAAAAAAGAAGAAACATAACCGAACATGAATGAAAAAAAATTTTTTTATCTGATTAGATGTTTGTGAGTCAAATGTGATGGCAACCGGATTCAACACCTGTCAGATAAGGGAAGCAATTCAAAACCTACCACCAGAGTTACGTGAGATAATTTACAAACATTACCTCACCATAAAACTGAAAGAGCGAGAGGCTTTGGGTTGGAACCTGGTTCACAACGAGCTTTTAATACAACCTTTCTGTCCTGAAATGGAGCGGCTCGTGCATATTATAGTGTGTATAGCTTATATGCACTGTTGTCAGGGAGGGTGTTGTTACCCTTGTTATAAACAAGAAGAAATCTTACATGAAATAACCATTTCTGTCCCCGATATAATTGATTTAACCCTAATTAAGTTTTGCACTGATATGTTTGAAGAAGATTATCATAATCATTAATAATTCATTTCCTTCATCAGACATTTCAACACCCATTTTTTTAACAAATCGATAAGGATAATATATAAGATCTTCAACAAGACGTTTTGGGGCCCATACACGAAAATCATCACTATCTTTTGTATTTAAAGTTAAAATAGCTGAATCCCCAAATTTACTTTTTCGGTGTGTAACGTTTTTTATTCTGTATATTCCATCAGAAATATCTCTCCATTTGAAAATTTCAACAATTTCAAAACATTCTTCTGTTGGCCATTCTTCTTTGTCAGAGAAATCTGGTTCATTATTTTTTGATGGGAAATCTTGTGAGATCGTGTGTTGATCTGTGTAGACATCCATGGTGAGATACAAGTGGTATACATTTGTTTAATAGCATGTACTTTTTTGCTCGACTTAAATTAAACCACCCAGCGCACAAAAAAGAACAGGCCACAATGAATATACATATTTTAATAAGGATTTTATTGAAAATATAAACAAACTGAAGTTATACAAAAATAGAAAGTTACAGCCTCTTGACAACGGCGGTCATAAAATGACCGCGGTTTCCAAGGAGTTACACCCTCTTAACAACGGCGGTCATAAAATGACCGCGGTTTCCAAGGAGATTTTGCCCCTTGACAATGGCGGTCATGAAATGACCACGGTTTCCAAGGAAATTCAGTCTCTTGACAACGGTGGTCATTAATGACCGCGGCTTCAAAGGAGATTAAACATTAGTCCTGAAAATTTTCAAAGATACAGTTTCTTGGTTAACTGAAACCAGACACAGTTTTTTCGTGTTTGAACGACTTGTTGCCAATAGGATTGGTATTCAGGCACTTCCAAAACTTTACGGAGTTGCGAGACTTGATGTAGGTTTTTTGAAGTACACACTTGCAACCAGCGATCCTTCAGCTTTCCTTTTGTAAAGGAAGTTTTCAAGAAAATGTTTTCATTTCATCATGATATATAGCTGATATACATTTGAAGTATTGCCTTCTGCTCCTCGTAGAGATGCCTGAATTTTGTGAACATTGATCAGTGGTTTTCAATGCCTAAAAAAATTCAAATCGCAAGAGTCGTCCCGTTCCATGTTTGTTCCCAAATGATATTAGTTTCTATAGTCGTAAAGAATAAGTAGAAGTTTATTCGGGAAAGTCCCGGCAATGATGAAAGAAAAACAGATTTAGATGTGAAGTCATGTTCGAAAGATCAAGAATGTTCGTTACAGAGTTGAACTGGATGTTTCTCGGGTTCATTACTATATTAGGCTTTTAGATCGTTCTGGATGATTCTATTTACATAACTTTGACAATGTGATGACTCATTTCCAAGGGAAAGTCCCGCGACCACCGGCTATGTTTTTAATGCATTGAAGTGTGGTATGTAAATTTATCTGTTTTATTATGGAACCAAGTCTTGGCCGGAAATGGGGTAGCCATCTTTGTCACGAGTTGGTAACAATATTTTTGAAACACACTCACGAGTAATGTATCGTATTTGTCTTATATCAGGAGGAGTGAGAAGTTCAAAAAACCAATGACAAATAGTTGCAAAAAGTGCAATCATTTTGTTGGCGTATATAATTACTTTAAAAATCTACAATTGAGCGAATCTTTTTTCATACTTTCTTTGAACAGAAAGCGGAATCTCCATACAATGATCAGTGACGAAATTATCTATCATTTTTAATTTATCAAGAAAGGCCTTCTCGTCGAAAACTTCGCCTCGGAGGTAAAAGCGAATCTCAACAAGTATTTTCTGGTATTCGATACGGGCAAAATTTGCTCGTTCCATTTTTTTATCGTATTTCTTAAGGCTTGCCACTGCTTTCAAAATAAGACCAACACCAGTTAAAGTTGCCATGACAGCAGGGTTTAGTGTTATTCCTCCGGCTATTGCGGCACTGATTATTAACTTACCAGCTGAAAGATTACAAACAAAATTTTTTCTTCGAACACTGCGGTGCAACTTTTCATATCCATAATGTTTCTTATGGTAAAAACCATACAAATCTTTCAGAATTTTAACTTTCTCTGTTGAAAGTGTTTGGTTGATATGGTTGAATTCGAAAATGTCCCGCATTGTGTTATATAATAAATGAAAATTTTTTGTGGAAAAAGTTATCACGCACTTGTTTGATACTCGATACGAAGTATAATTGCGTTGTAACTTTTCCAAATATCATCATTCATATTTAGTTCAAAAGCCAAAATCCCGGACGAAGGCATTTGGAAAGAATTTGGGTTTATCGTCTGATACCACCCACTTTTTTCTGAGGTAAAAATATTTGAAGAGCTTAGAGTTCCAGTGAAAAAATTCCGTAAAGATGTTTTGAGTTTTAAAGATATTTTTTTGTGTCTATGTACAGTGACATGAGAATCCGAAGAAGTGGTTGGACGCGTACAATACATATCAATATTTTTCAAAATCGCTTCACCCGGCAATGAAATTATTTCGGCACCATTTAAAACAAAATTTTTGTCCCCTTTTGTCGAATTTAAAAAACCGTTTATGTGGTGAATGGAAGAGCGTAGTTGGTGCCCGTTTAAAGAAAGATCTGTTTGCATTATCATTTTTCCATTTTCAATAACAAAAGCGGTGTCATAAACACTTGGGTCAACATTTGAAATTGTTTCTTTAACACCATAAACAATTAAATGACCAATTGTTAAAAATGATGGCTTACTGACTGTACCGTGCAGATCGAGATATATAAATTGTGGGGGTGAGCTACCCCATCTGTGAAAATGGATAACTGTTTTGGTGTACTTCTCGAATGTTTTGGTTGTTTCATCAGAAATTGAAATCGTAGTGCCTTGTGCTATAACACTCAACTCATTCATTTCCGGCGGAAACCATTCAACGACCATTGTGTAATAACCGACTGGAAGTTTATATAAGTTAAAACCGAGGCGTGACCGGTACTGGTAGGGTGAGCCTTTTTCAAACAAGAGTTTAAGTTGGTAAGCTTTTTTATTAATTTGATGTGGAGAATTGGGAAAATCAACAATACCCAAAACCTCGATATTGTTTTCACTCGAAGATTCCATCAAGTCTTCCATCAAGTATCTGAAGGCGTCTCGTTTTTGCCCTGAATTAATGATCTGAGATTCATAAATTTTTTGAGTGACAAGATCTCTCATATTTGTTATTTCATCTTGCATAAAATCAACATTAACTGCGGATTTAGAATCTCTGTAATCGGTTTGTAAGTTAATAATTTTATTGTTATTTAAATTCAAGTTTCCAGTCATATTGTTAGTGCCATCAACTTTGAGAAACTTTTTTTGTGTCATGTCATCAATTCTGTTGTTAATAAACTCGACACATGCGGCGTCTCTTTGGTTTGATGGAAGATCAAGATTGATAATTGATTTATTTTTCATATCAATATCAGATCCTTTCTCCAGTTTTTTTTCAAGTTGATTATCGACATAATTTTTGTTTGTGGCTTGATCTGCCTGTACTGGGTCTTTTACGTTGTAGATTGTATTATTGTTCATATCAATGCTTGCTTCCATCTTTCCGCCTTCCTTTTTCGAAAGAAAGATATTTCTCGTGTCCTGATAGTTTATTACCTTTGTCAGATCACCGTGGACAGGATAAGGGTTGCTTTTTAATCGCAAAATATCGTACTTATTTTCCATGTCAATATTAGCAGAACCGCTGGCACTTCCCTGAGGGCCAGGATCGCCTTTATCACCCTTGTCACCCTTATTGCCCTTGTCACCTTTTAAACCCTGTGACCCTTTCTGACCTTGGAGACCAATCGGACCTTGTGGTCCTGTGGCACCTTTTTCACCCCTCGGTCCACTAGGACCTTGTGGTCCTCCAGGGCCTTTATCACCCTTCGGTCCAGGAGGACCCTCGGGGCCAGGAGGACCAACTTTTCCACTTTCACTCATCGTAGTTTGGCTAGTTCCACCTATTTGGCTGTTAATATACCCCATTATATATCTTCATCAAAATTTTTTTTCATTAATTTCTGAGGTTTGTCATAGTACAAGAAAGAATATTTTTATCGGTGGCGCGATCTAAAGCGTTATGATCCACACCTATTTCGTCTGCAATTCGTTTGTTTTCTCTTGAAGAAATCTGAAAATACAAAAATGGCTGCAGTTATCACGGATGTTTTTCGGCACCTTGTAAAAAGTTTGAGTGAGGTAAATAACGCAGCAGTTTTTGTGCCGCCCGTTGATAAAATAATTAATGATGCCGTTTTGGTTTTTTTCGCAAACAAGGTCATCAAAAACAACTATTTTTTGGTTGTCCGCTCGAAGTTCTTCGAGTGGAATGATTTCATCACCGTAAGCCTCGATAATATCATAACCAACCTTGGGGTTGTATTTTTCAGCAAATTCCTGCAAAAGATCCTGGTATTTGTTCTGGTGCAGGTTCTTTGAAAATAGGTAAATTTTATCTTACTCTAACAACTCATAAAGCATATGCAGTAATGTGTTTGTTTTACCAGAATTACTGGGCCCACAAATTAACATCCGAAAAACATCTGCTGGCATACAAGGGTGACCTTGCTTGTAGTCACTCTCGGAAGAACCTGGATCATAATTTGGAATCTTCATTTTTTTTTCACCTCTATATATTCACGCTGGAAATATGTCAGTTAAAAAATGGCGTCGGTTGGCTGAAGAAAAGTCGGCGATCGATCAGCAAACAGAAGAAATTCACCAAAAATTCAGAATGGATAAAATAAACAAAGAGTTTGGTCAGCTTTCAGGAGAAGAATTTTTTAGACCAGTTACAAAAAGACTTGAAAAGAGCAGTGCCACTGTGGAAGAAGAGGAGGAAGAAGAGGAGCAGGAAGTTCCTGATTACACAATGGATGAATTTGACGAAATCAACCCGTTTGGTGATGAATTCAGACCGGATGCACCATCACCAGAACCATCACCACCACCAACACCACCACCATCACCACCACCACCTTATCAAGAATTTGATGGTGATGATTTACCACTACCACCCCCACCGCTGATGGAAGAAGCATCCACACGTAAAGAGTGGGGGATGCCGGGACCGGTTGAGGTAGAATATCCCAGTGAAGCAATCTTGTTGCAAAATATTAATCGGCTCATTACCATAAAAGGAAATGATCCCAACTTCAAAGTAGGAAAATCGAAATTAGGTCTGAAAGGCAAAACCATTGCGGAACTCAAAAAAATGAGAGATGAGATCTATAAAAGAAGGGGAACCCAACCTCTTTCGAAACGGTTACAGGAGGGGAAACAGAGACTAAAGTCCACTCCAATACCCAAAAAAAGAGAAACAGCCCAAACTCCTCTTGAAAAAGCTGTCACGAGCCGAAGACCTGCTTTTGAACTTTCTGACGATGAAGATGACTTTTCTGAACAGGATTGGGAAACCGAAGGAAGTGGCTTCTATGATGATGAAGCTGAAAAATTGATCAATCAACTTCATTTGAACTTAGGATCGATAAAAGCAGGAAACAGCTCAATAAAACTAAAAAATAAGGTATTGTTTCTGCTTGATTCACTAGTTAACCTCGGCGCAATTAATAAAAAGGAAAAGAAAAAAAATTATTTCTGATTATATACGCCAATAATGGGCTTTGACATACTGCTTGACTCGAGCCTCGCAAAACTAGAAAGAGGTTGAGAACGGAATGTTTCACACGATTTTACAGTGAAGTTTCATCCTCCAATCCAATTGGATTCAGGAAAATATAAAGCCGCTTTAGACGAACTTACCACAATGAGTTACTCATGGAACAACATCGATTCTCGTTATGATAATAACAAAATTCGCTGGAAGAAAAAAACAGAACAAGCCTGGAAGACCTTAACTTTCCCGAATGGAATGTATGATCATAAAAGAATCAACACATTTCTTCAGCAACACACCGGTAAAGTTGACCCAACAAAAAAAGATAGCGATTACATTTTCACAATACATTTCGAGTTTTCAACTTGTAAAATTTTAATTCTAGTGCACCCAGATTATGAGCTTGACTTGTCTCAAGGAAATTTCAATGAATTGCTTGGTTATAACAAAAGAATCTTGACTGGTCCTAGTTTTGGAGATAAAGTTCCAAATATCACAAGAGGTGTTGATTGGGTATATTTGCACTGCGATCTTATTTCACGCCGAACAAACAATATTTCAAGCGATGTGTTATACAGTTTCTCAACAGCAGATCTTCATGTAAGCTATCCATTTCACAAAGAGCCGCGTCGGCTTAAGTGGCAACCTGTTAATAAAAGTAATATTGATGAAATAAGGGTTTGGGTGACAGATGGAAGAAACAATATCCTGGATCTCAACGGGACAGACATTGCAATAGTTTTAATGATTGAAAAAGATTAAAGTTTTTTGTCGCTATAATATACAATCATGTATCATCCAAGCGAGTGGGTAAGATACTTTGATGAAAAAACCGGGAGTTATCGATATAAACACAAAGGGTCGGGTGTGATCCGTGACACCTTCATGACAATTGGTAAAGTACTCCAAAAAAATGTAAAGAATGTTGCAAAAAAAACTGCTGAAAAAGCCACAAAAACAATCGCTGAAAAAGCGGATCAGAAAGTTGGTGAATTTGCTGATGAAAAAGGTTCAAAACTAATTCGAAAATTACTGCAAGAGAGAAAAAAACAAAAACCGTTGTCACAAGGCGCAAAAAAGAAACTTGCAAATATTTTGCAAAACCCAGCACCAAAAAAAACAGACGCTCTTGTGAAATTAAATCAAATTTTGGCAAATGAAATTTAATAAAAAAATTTTTTTCTATAAATATAATAAGCACTTGCAACATGTTCAGAAGTAAACCATACCTCGAAGAGACAAAATACGTTCAAATTAATTTAAACACCCCACTCACCGTCCCTGGAAATAACCAATTTCAAACAAAGACGGGCAACAAATTTACTGTAAGAGACTGGGACAATTTTTATGACTGGTACAACGCTTATTTTCGAGTTGATTTCAAGTTTGAAGCAAAAGCAAACGGAGGTAACATTGCTGCTGACACTGAATCAGCTCCTATTAACGGTTCTTTCTCATTGATCAAAAGTTTGAAAGTAATTTCATCAGGGAAAAAATTGTACGAGGCAAGCGATATTCACAAAGGTATTTTCATCAAAAATCTGCTTGATTTTTCAGACGATTATTCAAGAAGCGTGGCAAAAAGCCAATTTTGGTATCTTGACTCTGACGCTACCACAGACACCGCTGGCAATGCGACAAACGTCGGAATGCGGGCAAGAGCGCTTCTATCACAGGGAGGTTTAATGGTTCAGACTATTATCCCTTTAAACAGATACTCTTTCTTCGAAGGTCTTTCCGATAAATTGCTGCCACCGATGCAACTTGAGTTTGAAATTCAACTTCAAGACGACCAAGAAATGATTTTTCAAAACAATAACACAGATCTGAGAAGAATTGTTGTTCGTAAAGTTGAGTTGTGGGCCCCCCAATTGCATTTTACTGGTCAAGGACAAAAACTGGCCAATGAAAATTTCTTGAAACCAACCCAATGGAAATACCTGAATGAAACTTTGCATAGCAGCAGCGCCCGAAGGGATGCGAATGGTACGTGGTTAATTACACCGGGGGTAAAAAACCCCAAGCATGTTTTTGTTTTCATTCAACAAAGTCGGAAACAAAATGATTACAGGTACAACCCTTACATCTTTGACACATTTGATATCGATGGTGATGACTCAGCAAGATTGGACACTTGCCGCCTTCATTACGGTACAAAATTTTACCCTGAGCTTGATTATGACCATGATTTTAAAATAAGAATTTTGAATGATTTGATCAATTTCCGATACAGAAAAAAAGACTACAACACCGGCGTTCAGCTGCAGCTTTCAAATTTTGAGAAGTTATACCCAATTATCTATTTTGATCTACGAAACACTGAAGAAAGTGTGACAGGCGACCCGAAAAAGCTCGAATTCCATTACAGACTGAATGAAGCCGCTAACGCTCAAGATTATATTATCTTCGCTTTGGTTTTGAATGAAGAAGAATTCGTGCTGAAGCAAATTGGTAATGAGCTTGTCGCCGTCTAAACAAAATAAAAAATTCAAAAAAAAAAATCTGAATATAATATACAAACAATGAGCACAACTTATCATCCATTCAAAATCGCACTGACTGATGGTCAGAAAAAGAAACTTCAAAAAGCTTATTTAACAAAGACCCCTGTTGGTCTGAAAGTCAAACCAGACCAAATTGGGCGTGGTGACGAACTTCTTCTCACTGAAACTCAAATCAAGCGATTGAAAAAAAGATCGACGGCAGGGAAAGGAATGGTAATAAAATTTAGCCAAACTCAGCTTCAGAATACTGCGCAACGTGGTGGAAGTTCGTTTTCTGCTATGCTTGGTTTGGCAAAACCTTTGATAAAGCCAGCTCTTGGAGCATTAGCAAGTGCAGGTTTGAGTTTTGGCGCTGAAAAGGTGCTGAAAAAGATATTCGGAAAGGGTTTTGGTCCGAAGTAAATTGAGCTTTATAAACTTGTCCAGCAAATGACTCCTTCTCAAAAAAAGGCGGCAAAACAATATCTTGTTGGAAAAGGTTTGGTGAAAGGAGGCGGAGCACAATACGGCGGCTTCCTTGGTATGTTAGCGTCTATCGGAGTGCCTTTAGCCATTGATTTGGTCAGAAAAATAATTGGAAAAGGTATGCAAACGCAACCACCACCACCACGAACAAGACGATCACCAGGAATACCAAAAGGTAAAGGGATGCAAATTCAACCTCCACCTATTTATGGAACTTGGGAGGATTATTATCGTTTAAAAAAAACTGAAATTTGAAGATAAACCTCTTTCCAACATTGACCTGAGAAAATGGTGCAACTTTTTACGAATTCCCATCAAAGGTATTTTTAGCAGAAACGAAACAAAACCTTTGTTTCATTCCCCATGCATTATCAACTTGGATGATTTCGGAAGTTTGGGAACTCACTGGGTATGTTGTTGGCCAAAAGGAAAAGGTTCTTACGAGTATTTCGATTCATTTGGGCTTCCACCACCTTTGGAATGGGAAAAAGAAATGTCAATGCATGGGATGACACATTTTTTCAGAAATGACAACCAAATTCAATGGGAACAAAGTGTGAGATGTGGTTACTACTGCCTTCTCTTTTTAAACGAAAGAAATAAAGGCACAAGTTTTGCCGATATTTTGGAAATGTTCTCCAACGATTTACTTCAAAATGAGGAAATTGTGAAAAATTATTTTTCTTAAAAATATATATATACAATGGAAGTGTACTGTGTGAAAGAAAAGCGGCACACACCCAATGTGAAGGGGACCGAAAAGGTTGTTATCACAAAGAACAATCGAAAACTCTTGAAAGTAAAGTGCGCAAGTTGTGGAAAAATGAAATCAAGTTTCTTGCCGGGAAACTGAGTGAGCCCTCCCTTGCGGAGGGCAGTGGAATATTCGGTGACGTTGCTATGGCAGTTGGTGATCTTGCAATTACAAAAGGAATCCCATATCTTGCAAAAAAAAGTGTTGAAGCTGGACGATATTACACTTCTGAAGCAATGAGAGATCCAAAACTGCAAAAGAAAGCAATAAATTACACTCTTGACAAAGCCCGCCCAGTTATTCAAAAAGTTGGAAGTGAAATGTTAAATCAACTTTCAACTAAAGTTCGACCAAACCAACGTTACAAAACTGACAGACCTGATTTGGATGGAGCTGGATTTGATATACATGCAGCAATTGGAAAATTTCCGAAACCAAAAAAAGGTTGGACATTGCCGGGACATAATTTCACAGGGCCATATAACCCTCTTGAAAAGCAGGTGAAATACGATCCAGAAACGGGTGAAATTCTTGAAATATATCAACAACCAACAGGTGCAACAGATGCGATTGCAATGCAACATGATGTTGATTATGATGTTTGTTCCAACCGTGAAAAAAAATATGGTGAAAATCTCAAAAAATGTAAAACAAAGCGGATAAAAAAATGGTGAAGTCTCTTGACGCAGTTCCTTACAAACAAAGGCAGTGGGGTCATGCGGCTGCAAGAAATGCAATCAATGCTAAACAAAAGTTAGGGTTGGGTTTGAAAAAACAAAAAGGGACTGGTGTTTTGGAAAAACCGTTGGATGCAATAAAATTTGCTGAAACTTTGACAAAAAAAATGATTCCTTCCACAGAACATGTATTCGATCGGTATTGGTCAGGTGATATTGCGAAAAATGCTTTCACAGGACCAACTGGTGTCACAAGCAAGAAATTTTGGACTCATCCGAAAGTAGTTATAGAGTTGGGGGTACCAGAACATTTTTTTAAAATGTTCTGTTACCCAACCAACTCTAAAACTACTTCCCATCAGATGGAAATCATTTTTTGGTAAACTATACGTTTTTTATTTTTTGGTTTCATATGTTGGTAAGGAGCCGAGCAGGCTCGGGAAGTCGCCACTTGTGGCGAGTGAGGCTCCTTCCAACCAAGAGTGGGTAGAGACGTAGTCTCGTAGGGCGCTCTTGGTATAATGGCACCTAATGTATTTTCCATCACATGACTCCATCACGGCAATAGAATCCTCGGCATGACAAAGTATTTGATTGGCTTGCGTAGCAAGACATTCAAAGACGAAGTCACGGGGATGGAGGATTCGTAATTGCATAAGGAACCTAGGTGGGAAGAGCTCGAATAGCTCGAAGAGCTTGAAGAGCGATGGGTTCCTTATTATGTGATGGTATTATGTGATGGCAACAATTATATGGATAACTATATTTATTTTATTTCATGAGCGCGATTATTTGGATTTGGATACTATATGTTTTATCTCATGATGTATCCAACGCATTCTTCCATCACGTGACTCCATCACGGCAATAGAATCCTCGGCATGACAAAGTATTTGATTGGCTTGCGTTAGCAAGACATTCAAAGACGAAGTCACGGGGATGGAGGATTCGTAATTGCAAAAGGCGCCTTGGTGGGAAGAGCTCGAAGAGCGATGGGCGCCTATAATGTGATGGTATTATCTTATGGAAAAATCTATTTGGTATTATCTCATGGGAAATCTATTTGGTATTATCTCATGGAAAATATATTTGGCATTATCTCATAGTTGGGAGTACGAGCGCAGTTTGCCATCGGATGAAATGGGACTTTTCCCGATGAGTCATCAGATTGTCATGTAATATCAGATGAACTTGTATTTGAAGTAAAGTTTGTCAGTAAAGTTTGTCAGTAAAGTTTGTCAGTAAAGTTTGTCAGTAAAGTTTGGCAGTAAAGTTTGTAGTGAACAGAAAAGCAGACTGTGTTTGCGCAACTTGTATGGAGGCCGACACAGCTGTGTCGTGACGTCACATCTTCAGATTGCATAATGTCCGTAAGCGAAACTATTGATTCCATCGTTTGATATATATCTTTTGTCGTCAAAACAGCTGAGTGACACTTTATTAATTTCATAGCTTCCGAGTTGATGATTGTTGCTTCGGATGGTTTTCATAGTATGATGCATTTGTCTGTTTTCTAATAAAATATTTTTATAATCTTCATGTTTGATATTGTTCTTTATTATGTTCTTCTTGATTCCTTTGGCTGTTTTTCCTACTTTCTGGTTGTCTTTTATGTAACTACACATTTTTGATCGCAAACCTATGAATTCTATGATTGGTATTCCAGCTGCTTCATCTTTGAATTTACCGATTACCTTTTTGTTTGTCTTATCGAAATAAAGTGAGTTTTCAGGATAGTCACTGTTGTCGAATAGATCTTTGTTATTCCAAAAGTCTTGGTAAACATCTTCAGCTTCAATCTCATATGTCAGACTGTCTGTGTCAGTGAAGAGCAGCTTGGCTTTGCTTCCATACTTTTCTTTTATGTAGTTATAATGAAAATCATACATTAATGTCTTGCTCAGATCAAGAATACACATACCTACATATGCTGGCCTGTTTAGAGTTAACGTTTCTTTGATCTTATGTACTGCTACCAGATTTTCATTGAATATCTTACTGCTTACATAAGTTGGTTTGGAAGTCATTTTCAATAATTTCTTTTCATCTGTTATAAGTCGAACATCAACACGCTTTCTTATGTTTTCCATTGTTTTACCGAATACTGAGTTATTCATTAGTTTGAAAAAGTCTTTTTCGAATGAATTTTTCGCTTGAGCACGTTTCATTGTATTGAAGTTAATGTATTCTTTGAGCCAAGGTGACTGATTGAATTCTAGCACTCGATGGACTTTGTTTACTTTCAATCCAAGATCAATATACAGCTGCAGGTTTCTATAATGCAGAACATATTTTTGTTTATTGCTTAATGTAGGAATTAATTTATGTACTAGCCCTGTCGATATATTATATTTTGTAGCTATTTTTTTACAATACTCAGACAGCATATCTTTATTAACACAAACTCTCTCAGCGGCTAATGGGTAGTCATTATGAAGGTCATGCAACTCTTTCGGGTATTCTAAATCGACTTCTAGTAACAATCCTTTATTACTGTCTTCATTATATTGAGCTAAATTGATTTTATTAATCTGCTTTTCCGTCAACCATTTGAAACCGCCGGTAGGGAGATATTGACTCATAGCCCAACCGTACAAATTATTAGCATCAAGATACATAATGTATTTTGAGGGTGCATTCTCATCATATTCACTCATGTACTTGTTATTCGCTTTACCATATCGATTGGCAATATAACTGATCCCACCACGCATGCCTTTTTCAATGAATTGAAACATATCTATGTCTGTCATTAGTTCCAATTGAATATTAGTCATCTTCAACATGGCGTCCCAACTCAAACCAGGGCTAGTGAAATACTGGCATGGGTCTAATTTGTAATACTGAAGACATGTTTTGCGGAAGTTTTCGAATACATCAGCTAATAAAAAGATATCAGACTTAAGATATAGATTGTGGTATTCACCCATTGTTTGTAATTGAAATGTATTCCACACTTTCTGAGCATGACAATAATCTTCATCTGAAATATGCTCATTATTCAATATGCTGTAAAATTCTTCTTTAGTCGGTAATTCTGTTTTATTGAATTTCTCAAAACTGTCCATGTAATCATACGGATAAATACCTTTTCGTGTCATAAGATTTAATTTTTCTTTTTGGAATCTTTTGCTTGTATACTTTAAAGCTTCTGCTGGTAAGTTGCTGACTAATTTATCCAAACTTGAACTCATAAACTGGAAACTGTCAATGAATGTTAGATGGCTGCCAAGCATAAAAGCCATATACTCCTCCATGTTATTTGGAATAGCATTGATATTCATTTGTTTCTCCTCTCCTTTCTTATTTTTGTATGTATGTTTCTTAACAATAGCTCCAATATCCTGCATAATGAAATGACTGTCATAACCTCTCAAATTATGGAATATAACAGGAATTTTTATTTCTTTTGGATTTATTCTAAGTTTCAGATTGCATTCTTGATGTGCTGAGCCTCTGTATTTACCAGTAATATGGCAATGATCTCTGACTCGAATGTCTTTCTCAGTATATTTTTTATCGCATATGTGGCATTCTTCTGCTTTTTCAAATTCCTCTTCATCCACTTCAGTCATTATCAATGGTTTATCGAAATGTTTTTTCATTACTTTTTTGCAGTATTTCACTTCTTCTAAAATATTTTCCATGAATTTGTATACAGCCTTTTCACCTCTATATAGTTGTATTGGTTTTGTATATTTGTCATCATAACAGCAGACAACCTTGTATCCATATCCACAGTCGGTACGTCTTTGGTAGGCTTCGGTGTATGATTTATTACCTTCTTGTTGACATCCTTGTACCTTTTCAGTTATAGCCTCAAAATCAGCATAAATGACAAATGGCACAGGTTGCTGTTTATGAAAGTTGTTGAATTTCAGTATGTTATTGTCTTTGTTAGGCATTTTAATTGCTTGAGTACCGTTCACTTGAATACAGTTTTCTTTGTGATTGCTTAATACCCTGTCGGAACTGAAACATTGCAGGCAGTGCATACAAAAGTGTTTCCTCTCTTTGTGTTTTGTTTGGTTATACATGAATTTGTTGAAATCCTTTATCAGAACATAATGCTTGTTTTCATTTTTAGTTACCAGAAGTAGTTCCATATGATCTTCATACTTTTCTTTTGAAACATAGATGGGATATGGCTCTTTGTTTTTGTATCCGAATACGCTTATATTGACACTGTTTTGCTTCTCAATTTTGTTGTAATGTTTGACACCGACTGGAAATTCAACACCTGAGTAATCTAACTTTTCAACGTATTGTTTGTCAGTCTTTTTTATTCTTTGAGGATTCTTGTCTTGTGGATTTATATGCCTGATATGACACCATCTGAAACATTCATTATCCTCATTTTTCATGTTTATTAATCCTTTAGCGCAGTTTCGCAGTTCAGAAGGCAGTTGGATATATGAGGATCCTTTCATGGGTTTGTATTTGACAATGTTGAGGTAATGGCCGTCAACTGATTTTACCGTCCATCCTGAACCTCCTGATATCCATTTTTCAATATTATCTATTATTACTTCCTCTGATGATTCTGCTGAATCAGTTATTTCCAAATTATTGATTATTTTTTGTGATTTACTATTGAAATATGCTAATTGTTCAACTATTACATCATATGATATTTTTTCGAAAGTGACTTTCAATGTTTCAACATACTTCAATCCCTGCATATCATTTAATAAGTTCGCTAGATGCCTCTCTACCATTTTTCTGGTATTCTGCATTTGTTTGAATGGATCATTATTGTCCCGTATGTTGATTTCAAATGACTTAGTGTAACCTTTTAAAGCTTTGTCTGTTTGTTTTATTATGGTTCTTGGTGTTGGAACAGGTTTTTTGACAGCATTTTTCTTAGTTCTTGGTGTTGGGACTGGTTTGTAATTATCCCGGAATTCTGCTGGCGGTTGAATAATATTATCTTCATACTGTTTAACCATTTGTTTAACACTCTTACGAGGTGTTGGTATTGGTCTTCTTTTTTGCTGAACTGGCTTCTTTTTTTCTTGCTTTAATAGCAATTTGATAAGTTTTGATTTGCTAAGTTTCTTCAAACTAGCTTTGTTCATTTCTATATAATTATATTCTTTTATTTCCATATACTATAGTATGATAATATTTTCTTAAATAGTTTTAGGCGCGTTTTAAATGGTCGAGAATTCAAATGATCCAAATCATAGATCCTTTGAACTATATACATCATGTTAATTATTTTCATCAGAGTTTTTCTTGTGCATTTTTGTGTTCAAATGACACCATTTGCCAGCCAAAGTGTAATTACAACCAGTGTTGCAAACATCACAATACCACTCTTTATTTAGCATGTACTTGGTTTTTTGTTTTTTTACAGCCTCCTTCTTCTCTGCTTGAGTTAAATACTTTATTGGTCTTCCACGACCTCTCTTGACATTTATTTGTTCCATATATTAATACTATATTATTTTTTTCTTAATAAGTTTTTGTGTATGTAATTCGAATGATTCTTTAATGTTTCTGTTGACTTGAATTTTCTGGAACATTTTTTGCATTTTATTCTCACACCCTGGAAATAAAGTATGATTTCTTTTATGATTTCGTCATAATCGTTGCTCACTAATATTTTGTAATTGTTGTTTTCATACTCTTGCAGCATCATCTTTTGTTCTTCTGAAAGCTTTCCATAACCAGTTGGTGTTTTAAATTCAATTGCAAAACCTGAGTAATTCAAATGTAAATTCTGTATGATCAGATCAGGAGATCCCTTTTGATAACCCATGTTGTATGATTTTATTCTCATGTTACCATTAATTTGGTTTTCACCCAATGATGCGGTTAGAATTGCTTTAGGATAATTGTTTCTTATAAAGTTGACTACCTTTTCATGTAGGTCATATTCTGTTTTGATGCTGAATGCGGGCATTTTGTATGGTTTGTTGCTGAATTCATACCGTCCTGTTTTTCTGATTGATGGTAAAACCTCTTTTGTTACCCAACGTTTGAATTCTTTGGCTTTATCCATTTTTGATCTCAATATAAGGCTGTACAATCCAGATTCATTTATATAAATCGTGTTTCCAGTGTTCCGTGTCAAAGGTAACGAATCGTTACTCTTGGATTTTTGGTCATTTTCACCAACCTCAGTCAAAGGGGACGAATCGCCCCCCTTGGATTTGAGCCTCTTAAGTGAACATTTATCTTCAGAATCAACATGTTTGAAAATCGCTTTCTTGGTATCTTCATATCCCAAAATGCTTGCAACAGTTTTAGCACGGAACCATACATCATCATCCTTTTTAATGATAGCTAATTTATTTCCTTCATAAGTAAAAATTTCCATATCTTGTAATTATATATAATAATATCTCTTTATAAGTGTTTGTATATGTTCCTTAAGTGTCATTCACCACAACAGATGATAGCCAGAAACAATTATATTTTTGGCTACCAAAAGCAAATAAACAGTATATACTGTATCAATCGATATAATATATATTAGATAATATTTGCTTAAATCATTTTATATATCCTTTAAGTCCTTGAACGGTATCCAACTGTTAAATTCATCACTATATCCTTTCCACTTCACCAAAGCTTGCTTCTTTTTATAATCCCTCCGAATGACTTTATCGATTCTGAATACCTCTTGTGTAGCTTTAAGCAATTCGGGTTCATAGAAACTCCCTTGAATGTCTTCATCTCTGAGATCCTTCAGTTTGTAAGTGACAGGAACAGTGGATTGGATTTTATCAACTATAAAAACTTCCTCAGACCAATTTGGTGTATAGCCCTTATCAAACACATTTCGTTTATACTTACTTATTCTAACCTTATCACCATTTTTGAATTTTGGTTTAGATGATACTTGCTCCAAATTACCATACAGATTAAAGTAAACAGTCCCTTCATTCTTCTTTTTACTGGCTTCTGTTGGCGTCATTTTGATAGAGCTATGTTTAGTGTTGTTATATTGTTTCACTAATTTGGGTAGCATGTCTAAATACTGTGTATTACCTTGAACAGTGAACTGCTTCCACATCTTGGTTTTGATTGTACGGTTCCATCTTTCACAAACTGACGACTTTTCCTCATTCTCAGTTGAGTACAAGGTTATTTTATTCTTATCAAGTAGTTCCTTAACATGTTTGTTGTAATACTCTTTGCCTTTATCAGTCCAAAGATATTGTGGTTTTCTGCCTTCTTTAAGGATTGTTTTAAAAGCATTCATAACGGTTTCACCCTTTTTATCTTTTAATGGAACGATCCAACCGTATTTAGAGAATACATCTAAAACCATAAGAAGATATCTGTAGCCAGCGTTCCATCGACTGAACTTTTGCATCTCAACAATATCAGAGCACCATATTTTGTCAATGCCGTTTACAATTACTCGCCGCCGAGTAAAATTTCGTTTTATGGGCTTATGAAGCTCATCAGCTAATTTTTCTTGCCAGTTTTCTTCACTCGACGGCCTTTTCCGTTTTTTGTCTTCCTTTGTTTTACACCGAGACCTAGTTTCTGCTTTGTGTTAATCAAGAACCGAGCGGTTTGTCCCCATTTTGGCATCTGTCCATAAGGTATTTCATCCAATGACTTAACCATTTTCTTGTCACATTCACCTTTGTTTTTCCCCATATCATAACAAATATCATGATGAGCTGCTATTTCATCCACTTTATTGTAAGGTTGTACGTGCCACTTGGTGACCTCTCCAGTGTTCCTATCATACTCTAGCTGTTTTTCGAGAGGATTGTATGGCCCCATGTATTTATACTTTCCAGGAGTCCATCCAGCCTTTGGTTTCGGTATTTTCCCAATTAGTTTATGTATATCAACACCAGCGCCTTCCAAATCCTTCCTGTCAGTTTTATACTTTCTATTTGGTCTGATTTTGGTTGATAATTGATCAAGAGCTTGACTTCCAACATTCTGAATCATTGGATTCAACTTATCCAGAGCATAATCGATTGCCTTTTTCTGCAGTTTTGGGTTTCTCAAGGCTTCTGATCCATAATATCTTCCCATTTCAACAGCCCTTTTTCCCAGCCAAGGAATACCGTGGTGAATCAATAAATCAGTACCAGTTGATGCTACTGTATTTAGTATGCCCGCCCCTGTCGACGGGCTGACCCGTTTCCCACCTGTTTAACGAATTTCGTCTTAGTGATTCCACATTCAGAGCATTTGCATTTAAGCATAAGCCTCCCATTTTTAGCCTTTTCATATCGTTCACTCCCAGGTACACATTCTGTTACCTTTTTCTGTTTCACGCAATATGATTTCATATATATATGAGTTAGATATTTTTGAAATACTGTTCTAAGAATTTCTCATTATTCGTCGTATCATATATGTCGAAAACTTCCAACAGATCAAAATATGATTTACCCTTATTCATCTCATTCAAAAAGTACAGACAGAAATATCCACATGTTGTCGTTAGTAAATTTTGTATTTGATTGTTCTGATGAAGCAATGTTAAATTCTTTTTTCTCGCATGATTGACCATTTCTTGGAAGGGAGGCAAACCAAAGCTATCAAAGTAATTAATGACGTCATCCTTTACATATGTAGCAACCCAATGGCTCCCTGACATATAACTCGGTTCAAGATTGTAAATGAATAGAGCCTGTCTATGATTGTGAGGAACATTTTCATCTCGAGACAGAACATCTTTGATTGGGATATTCAGATATTTACACCATTTTATTAAATCATAATTGCTTAATGGGACATTCTTATGGAATTTCGGTTTTACAATAGAATGTTTAGAAGAGGGACGTTTTTGAATGGTGAGTTTTTGCCCAATAGTAGACCGTTGCCCTTTTTTTCGGGAGCTTTTTTTTTAGTCCCCATACCGATTGTACCGTTCGGCCAATTTCCATAAAAAGGTGGAGTTCTATACATTGGCATTAACAAACCACCATCCTGATTATCATTGGTTAGTTGTGATATAAATCTGGGTGGTCTTTGTTTTGGTTGTCCCATCTGAGGGGCACCTTTACCAGTCATCTTCTTTATTGCCTCAATAGCTAAAGGGACTCCAATTGATGCAAGAAGAGTACCTAAGAAACCACCTGTTTGTACTTTAGTCGGTTTTATATGAACACCAGAGCCTGTTTGTAGAGCATTTAATATATCCTTCTTTTGTTTGGTTGTCAAAAGATGTTTATATGCTATCAACTGATCGATTTTATTTTGTGGTATGAGAAACCCACCAGTTTGAACACCTTTTCCAGATATCTTCTTAACAATCTGAGATGCTCCTTCACTTGCCGCTCCAGCTAAAGCTGACAAACCAATGGTCTTAGCAATCGTGGGAGCAAAAGTTCTTCCAAGCGCCAGAACTGTAGACAGAAGAGATCCACCTAATTGCTTTCGAATGTTTGTTTTAGAAAGTTTAATGTCCATTCCCTTTTTCAATTTTCTATTTTTTTCCAATCGCTTAACTATATTCTGAGGTACATACAGAGTATCATTCCCAGATAGAGAGTCCTTCGTGAACCTTAGAACTATTGTTTCTCTTTTATGATACGCGTTACTAAGATTCTTTTTCTGGTTTGGTGATAAACTAACTTTAATTTCGTATAGTTGTGTCATATAATATATGTTAGATAAATTCTCTTTTAAAAAACATATTCAATGTAAAACTTATTTATTTAAACTATCATCAATTCGTTTCCAACTGTCTTTACTACAACCTCACTCTCGTAAAATACGATGCTATGAGCTCGGGCGTTTGCTGTCGGGGCTACATTGAGACGATAATGGAGAATCAACTGTTTAGGATCTCTCGTCACTACCTCTTTCTGATATGACAAATCGAAATACAATAATCCATACAAACTAGTGAAATTGGATACATTAAGCTGTGTTCCTGAATTGTAATCGTTCTTACGAAATGCATATGACATGAGATCATTGAATATCCTGATTTTTGAATCTGCATCATATTCGAGCTCTGGGTAAAATGTATTGTTTCCGTATTCAAGCCTACAGCTTGAGAGAGAGCTATTAGCGTCAGCGGCATTCAACTTGAAAGTGTCAAACAAATACGGACTCCTCTCTGCTTCATCAGTATTTGGTGCGTCTGTCCTCTGGAGATATATAAAAACATGTTTAACGTCATCGATAGCTGGACTGATTTGAAACATATTCTGAATAGCTCTGGTATTTGCTGACTGATTGTAGAGATCTCGCATATATGTCCAGGTTGTTGGCTTAAGAAACTCTGAAACGAAATTACTATACATGCTGTCTTTTGGGATTAATCTTGGGAGCCAAAGATACAATCTCTTTACTACAACACGACCAGCGTCTGTGCCATTTGCCATGTGAATCAGTTCACTGTCTTCGTTAAATGTAAGTTCAATTGTGAGCTCCATCGGAGGCAACATTTTTCTTTCTAATTCTTGAAAAAAGCTGTATCTGTTTAAGGGAAGCATCTCATTAATACTTTTAGCTCCCCCAGCACCGTTGTTTTGTACTGCTTGGGTCAAAATACGACGTGCCTCAAAACCTGTGTTTGTATTTGCTGTAGTTCCATCAGTATCAAGATACCAGAACGAATTCTTCCCAACAGATCTACTAAAATCATCACTGTATTCAAGGAGATTTTTGACATTCGTTATTCGATGCAAATTATCACTCTCGTATACTATTTTACCAGACGATTTGATAACCATATGTCTGATTAGACTGTGAGATCCGTTTATCATGGTGATGCGATCCGCTTGAGCATATCCAATACCATCTGCCCTTTTTTGAAGCTCTTTAGTTACTTCAAAATACCCATTAAAAAAATCGAACATAGTCGACCTATCGTTGATTGTGAATCTGTAACCTGTCTTTTTCTGGCTTTGATTATTAGCAGGTTGCTCAATGACATTATCCAAATGGAAACGAACGTATTCATATCGTTGTAGATTTTCATTTGTTCTGAAACTCATTTATATGAGTAGTTTAGATAAAATTCACTTTTTAATATCCAGTACCAGATATAAGTCTATTCAGAATTGTGTTGTAATCTTCTTCTTGTTTTGGTTTGGTTGGTTTCATTGGTTGTTTAGTTGAACCATGTAATTTTCTCATAATAAGCTCTCCGCTTTTTTCAGCTGCTTTTTTTCCCAGTTTGTCTCCAGCATGTGAAATACCAGATTCAAGCGCTTTTTTGGCAAAAGGTTTTAAAACCATTTCTGGAACTTTACTTAACACCCTTCCAACTGGTTTGAAAATGTTATCAACAATGATCCCAGATCCTTTATGCTTATACACAAAACGACCTAGTTTCGGGTGATAAATTCGCTTGTATTCATACGACGACATATATAACTATTAGTTAGATTAATCTCTCTTCTCTCTTAAAATCAAACTGAATGAAGTGTCACTATGATTAAGATCGATGATTCTTCGTTTGCCATCTGTTATATATATCCGAATTTTATTGATCGTATTTTTATTACACGGGTTGTACTGAACTCGTCGAGGCTCTTGTGTGAAACTATAACTCGGGGTGAGAGTTGAGGTACTGAAACTATATATAATATCTGACTCTTCACCATCGACAAGACTGTCACCTATCAAATCACAATGAACATTCAATATTTCTCTGTCTTGTGAGAGATTAGGAATGTAATCTCCAACATTTACACTACTTGTTAGAATCTTTTTATTGAAACCAATAAGATCATTAAAATTACTTTGAGTAAGATCTAATCTGTAATTTGAGGCTAGTGTTATTATTGTCCTGAATACAGTATCGTTAAACTCCAGAGTGATTGGATATTGAGGGTTTGATGAGGTTCCTGTTTTTGTTTTTTCTTTGATTAAATTGTCAAAATCAATGTAATTCCATACTCCAGGGTTGAATATAATTTCCGTCCAATTAGTACCACTATCAGACGAATATCTTATTTTCTGATTATTGAGTTCCCTTGTCACATTAAACCAAGTAAATGACATCGAAATGATTCGGTCTAGGCCGATTTCATATTGCCTGTTTGAATCTAGTATTATCGGATTACTGTATTTGATTGTGAAATCCGATGGTTTATTACCATTTTGGGTTTTTACTGTATGACTGGATAATACAAGTTGTCTATTCATTTATATGATTAGTTTAGACTAAAATAGTTTTTGTATATTTTGTTGTATTGTGGCTTATTGAGTATTGAATTTCTTAACAAGATGTCGAGAAGTGCGACACCTGTATTTCTTAGTTCAATGCTATTATTACCAGCAACCTTTGATCCGATAATCAGTTCCAGTTTTTTCATCATTTCTGTCGGATTATTGAAAAACATTACCTGTCCACCTCTTTTTGTTTTTTTCTTCAAACCAGACCCTTTAATATTTTTTAATCTTTGATTGTTGTAATTTATATAATCATTAAGAACCTTTCTTGTATCTTGAATAATTTTTCTTCGATATTGAGCCTCAGCTTCAGTCATTAAACCACCATTTAATTTTTTAGTGATATCACTCCAATAACCATTTAGTTTCGAACGTTGATCTTTAGCACTTTTCAAGATTTTGTTCAGATAAGCTTTACTCTTTTTATTATCCATATCCTTTTCTGTCAGACGTAATTCAATATCATCATAGTTAGGAATATTCAATTTATCTAAAGCTTGGTTAATTGCATCCTCCTCGAGAATGTTATAATCAGGTACTTCTTCTTCTTCGTATTCAGGTGGAAGATCTTCTGGTTCATACATGTGTTCTTTACCTGATGCTAAATCCTCAAGGACATCTTCATAACTTGGAGGTTTTGAAACCAATTGTTTGTCATTTTGTGGTAGAACTTGATCACCGAATAGATCTTCCAATCCATAATCAGGCACTTCATCATCAATAGCTATTCCATAATCTGGAACAGGTCGCTTTTTCTTTGGTAATCTTCTCAACGGTGCTTTTGGGGCTGTAAGTTCCTTTAACTCAGATGTTATAGGTTTGAAAAGTTTCTCTGCCTCGACTTCACCCATTTGATCAGATATCGTTTTTTGTTTTATTGTCTCTCTTACTGTGTTAATCTTTTTACCAAGCTCGGATCGTTTCTCAGCCATTTCTTTCCATTTGAGTAAACTCATTATATCATTTGTTTACATAAAATTTCGTATTTTGTTTGGAAAAATTAGGGTTATCATATATAAAAACGCTTGCATAGCGTGTCGCCATGTGATAAAATTGTATAACATATTATCATATGAAGATTCAAAATTACGACATTCAAGATGATGAAAACAACGATTTTGTTCAATTAAAGAGTTTCATGCCAAACCGATGTTTTAGGATGCTTATTTGTGCTCCCTCTGGTGGTGGTAAAACAAACCTTCTGCTTGATATGATATACAGGCTCTTATACTTTGATAAAATATATCTTTACGCTCGCAATCTCCAACAAAGCAAATATAAGCATCTGTTGAAATCTCTTGAACCAATATCAAAATCAAAAGAGGTCGGTTATGATGTGATAGAAGCAAGTAACGATGAAATCATCCCTCTGACAGATTTGTCTGATGAAAACCAAAAATTAATCATATTTGATGACTATTTGAATACAGGTAAGAAAAATGACGAACGGATACGTGACTACTTTACCAATTCTAGAAACAAAAATTGCTGTTGTATATATTTAAGTCAAAGCTATTACGGAACCGATAAAACAATAAGACTGAATAGTTCACATTTTTGTGTTTTTGATTTTCCTTCTATAAACGAGCAATCGATGATTTGCCGAGAACTGAACATAAATAAATCAGATTATCAGAAAGCTACTAAGGATCCATATAGTTTTTTGTATGTTGATAAGGTCAAAAAAAAGGTAGCTCGAAATTTCGACGAAAATATCTAAACCATTAATATATGAGTTATACTAACGGTATCCTTAATCATGATGATTCTCAAGGACTAGGTAAGATAGGTTCAAGAGGTTTACCTGGTATTGGATTTAAATTAGATGCTAATAATGATTATGATATGCAGAATAAAAAATTAGTGAATGTAAAACAAGGAACCAATAATAATGATGTGGTTACAAAAAGTCAGTTAGATAGTGAAATAGCCAAGATTCCAAGTGTGGATACATCTAAATTTGTTGCAATATCTGGTGATACGATGACAGGGTCACTCATTGTCCCAAAAGACAATTATCCAGTTCATGGTAATCTCAACAAGGTTATCAGTTATGAATCGCAAAGAGAGATATTCTTGTCAAAGAAGGAAGGAGGTCGAATGGAGCAACATATTGACATGGGTGGTTTAAACATCGTAAATCTGAAATCACCAACTGCTTCTTATCACGCTAGTAATAAGGGGTATGTTGATAGTGAGATAAGAAAGATTCCAATAACTGATTCATCAAAATTCATCAAAAAAGATGGTTCAGTATTAATGGAAGCCAATCTTGATATGAACAACCAATTCATAACAAATATCAAAGACCCAGTCAATGCAGACCATGGAGTAAATAAGAAGTATGTTGACAATCAATTGGGTACAAAAGCAGACCTTTCAAAAACAACAACACAAACATTTCAGGGAAGAATACAAGTACCAGATTTTGATCCATCCTCTCATTCAGAATCAGATATTGCCAATCTCAAAGATATTAACGACACCTTTTTGAATAAAAACAAAGGAGGTGTTATGAAAAATCCTATCACATTCCTATCTTCATTACCAAATAATCAAAAACAGATTAACAACCTCGGCACACCTCGATACAATAGCAGTGCTGCTAATAAGAGCTACATTGACGAAACGTTGGCACAATCGCATATCAATTCCAGCAACAAAAAGAATGCATTGAAGTACCTCCTTGATGCAGATGAGAGCTCCAGTGAGAATAATATAGTGGTTATTGGCATCTATGATTTCTCACAAAGCCCTCACAAGAATAAATTAGCTTACAAAGTCGGACTGCTAAAAAATCCTAATAGCAATGATTATCAATCGAAAATCGGATTCAATCTATATCCTCTCAGTATCGGCAAATTCACATCGGTCTTGGAATATTATCCGCAAGGGTCACATACCAACATCCAACTATCCGCTCAGGCTACCACAGCTAATATTCAAAAAACAATCCAAAAGAGCTTCTCAGATCATGTAAAGCTTCTCGTACAATTCAACAATAGTAGCAGGGAATCCCTTGATTACATCTATTTCAACCTACACGGAAGCGCAACATTCTCCTCACCACAGGCTTTTCTCATCATTTATGGAGTCAAAGATTAGCAAGACACTGTCAATCCAGAAGTGTACGACTATGATCACAACAACCATGGAATGAGAATCGTTAAGTATACAAATAAGATTATTTCCAATATTGCATGGTTAACAGATAGTCCTTGGCAAGACCTAACCAACTATTTTGTGAATTTCAATTTCCCAACTGTTGGCAATGTCGTGAAACTGGTAACATATCTACAGGTAAGTAATGATAGAAACGGAGGCAATCTTTGGTGTCGTTGGGTCGCCAATATTATCAACCCAGTGACAAACAACGTCGAAAAAACCCGTATAATACAAGTCAATACAACTAGCTCCATTTTATTAGGAAATAGATTCCAATCTGGTTTTGGTATTCAGTTGGCTCCAGACTATGAAAACATCGCCACACTCTCAAACGCTTCTTTTTTCACAGTTGTAGACAAAAACAAGCTTCATAAATTTCAATTACAGGTAAGAGTAACAGATGGGGGAACCTTCACAGTGAATTCCCTCGCTAATAATAAAAATGCAAGTTGGAACAGTTACACTGTGAGCGTAATTGAGGTTCAAGAGATAGCCGGTTTAAAATTGGACACAAATTCAGGTCTCCCATCTGATGTCATAAGTTTCACCAGTGAATAAAAATTATCTATCAATATAATATATATGGATAGACGTAAAAGCATATTCTATTGGAACCATGTGTCAGAAAAATTAACTGATGATCAAATATCTGAGTTGAAAGCATTGTACAAATTCTATCATAAGAAATACTGGCTTTTCAAAATGACTTACAAATATTTCAAAACAGCAGAACTTGCATGTAATATTGGATCTGCTTTATTGGTAGTAACAGGAACAGTAGTTGGTGGTGTAACACTAAACCCTATTCCTCTTGGGGTAATATCTGGTACTGGTATATTGCTTAAAACATATTCAGAGGCTAAAAATTACAAAAGAAAGATTGAGATGTGTAAATTCGCGTACACCTCATATGAAACGGTTTTAACAGATTTGCGGTCGTTTATGAGAGGACTGGAGTTTGATGACAAAGAATTTCTTGATTATGTCAAAGTTCTCGATGATATAATCATTGATATGTGTCCGTTAACTGACAAATTTGAAAAGAAATATAATAAGGTGTTCATCCAATAATAGATTTTATGTTATCACCAATAAGAAACATAATTTTTGCCCAATATTGATTGTAAAAAGCTAATGTTTTTTTCGATTTACTAATTGGGATTTGTTTGTAAGGTATTCCCATCATCTTGAATATCATTCTCATAATAAAATTAACGCTAATCATTCTTTTCCTAGTTCCATTAACTTCATTAAAAACCTTACCTATCTCAACATATATAGAATCAATCTTATTTTTCTGACTATTGGATAGTTCAATGCCGTACTTTTCTTGAATTTTTAATATATTATTATTGACATGATATTTTCTATTATATACACTTTTTCTTATAAATCTATGTCTATTCTCATAGAAATCAACATATTCTTTTACATAAGTATATCCTTGTATGACTCCACAACTTCGACAAACTTGCATTCCATCAGTTGTTATAACCTCCTGATTATCACAGCATTCATCATCTTTCGGTTTTTTATTAGAATCTTCTATTTTTTCATCACAAAAAGGACAAACAACTTCTGATTCTTTCAGGTAATCGTGAATATCTGAGTTACAATACATTCTATACTATTATATGATATTACATTTTTAAGTAATATTCATCCGATGGCAAACTGCGCTCGTACTCCCAACTATGAGATAATGCCAAATATATTTTCCATGAGATAATACCAAATAGATTTCCCATGAGATAATACCAAATAGATTTTTCCATAAGATAATACCATCACATTATAGGCGCCCATCGCTCTTCGAGCTCTTCCCACCAAGGCGCCTTTTGCAATTACGAATCCTCCATCCCCGTGACTTCGTCTTTGAATGTCTTGCTAACGCAAGCCAATCAAATACTTTGTCATGCCGAGGATTCTATTGCCGTGATGGAGTCACGTGATGGAAGAATGCGTTGGATACATCATGAGATAAAACATATAGTATCCAAATCCAAATAATCGCGCTCATGAAATAAAATAAATATAGTTATCCATATAATTGTTGCCATCACATAATACCATCACATAATAAGGAACCCATCGCTCTTCAAGCTCTTCGAGCTATTCGAGCTCTTCCCACCTAGGTTCCTTATGCAATTACGAATCCTCCATCCCCGTGACTTCGTCTTTGAATGTCTTGCTACGCAAGCCAATCAAATACTTTGTCATGCCGAGGATTCTATTGCCGTGATGGAGTCATGTGATGGAAAATACATTAGGTGCCATTATACCAAGAGCGCCCTACGAGACTACGTCTCTACCCACTCTTGGTTGGAAGGAGCCTCACTCGCCACAAGTGGCGACTTCCCGAGCCTGCTCGGCTCCTTACCAACATATGAAACCAAAAAATAAAAAACGTATAGTTTACCAAAAAATGATTTCCATCTGATGGGAAGTAGTTTTAGAGTTGGTTGGGTAACAGAACATTTTAAAAAAATGTTCTGGTACCCCCAACTCTATAACTACTTCCGAAAAAGGGTACTGTCATGCGTTTGGTGAAAAATCCGAAAACAGGCAAATATGAAAATGTTTATGAAGAACCTTGATTGGTTTTCAACCACCATTTATAAAACTCATGTTTTGCGTACTGCCAACTTTCTAAGCTTTTTGGAAGGTGATTAGAAATAGATTCCATGATTTCTTTTTTCTTTGGCCAGCATTCAGAAGGTACTTTTTCAAAACTGACTTGTCGGACATCTTCTGAAATTGAGCAATAACGTTACCAAGAAAATCTACCTCGCTGGAAGAAAACATTTCTTTAATGTTCCATTTTCGCAAAACACTTTTTAAATAAGCATTATTCGTTGGAAGAGCAGTGGAACTTCTTCTCCAATTTTGTTCTTGAAACTTTTCATCATCATCAAATTCAAACTCTCTACCACATTTTGGACATGCACGACAGAACTCCTTCACCACATAAATTAATTGCTCCTCGCATGAAGGACAACGATCAATCTTTTTTGATAACAGGCTTATTTCATTTCTTTTTTGCAACATTTCTTTAATCATTTTCGACGAAATTTTCTCACCTTGCAAACAACCAAACGGGTCGTCCATTTTTTTTATTGTGTATAGTATACAATGAGCTCACGCGTTTTAAATAAGTTGTCAAAAATTTATTACAGCCCGCAAGGGTATTGGAAAGGTTTTGCAGCAATTACGAAATTAGCCCAGGCAGCGAAAGTTTCGGAAGATGTGGCTCAAAACTGGTTGATGAAGCAAGCTCTTTGGCAGGTTTATTTACCAGCCCCACGTTACATTCCAAGACCGAAATTTGATGTTCCTGTTCCAAACAAAGTTCACCAAGCAGATCTTCTATATCTCCCACACGATCGCCCACCACGCTCCCGTAAAACTTTTAGATATGCTCTCACGGTGGTAGATGTGGCCTCTCGATACAAAGAGGCCGAACCGTTGACCACAAAAGAGGCTAAAGAAGTTGCAGCTGCTCTAGAACGGATTTAAAGTCGTGGTCCTTTGAAGTGGCCGAAACTGCTTCAAGTCGATCCTGGTCGCGAGTTTATGGGTGCTGTGAATCAACTGCTTTCGAAACATAATGTTGAGGTTAGACGTGGTCGTGTGGATATTCACCGTGATCAAGCTATCGTTGAAAGATTCAACCGTACCCTGGCTGAACGACTGTTTGGACACCAGTATGGGGTTGAAATGAGCCTCCCTGAGGGTCAGCGGTCTACTGCGTGGGTGAAAAGGCTTCCTCAAGTTGTTGCCGCTCTGAACAACGAGGTAACAAGCCTTACCGGCAAGAAACCCGCCGTTGCCATTAAAGCCATCGACACCTTATTCAAGGCCTGTTGGGCAAAGGGAAAAAAAGCTCCCCTCTCTCGTTAATGTGCGCTATCTCTACCAACCTGGCGAGCTTGAAGGCGGTGTAAAAAGAGCTACAGATCCAATCTGGTCTTTGAAAGTTTACAGCATTGAAAGATCTTTTACCAAACCAAATCAACCCGTTCTCTACTATTTGTTCGACGGTCCCAAGCGCGGCTTCGTGCGTGAAGAACTGCTGGTTGTCCCTCCAAACACACAATTACCCCCCGAGCAACTTTAAAATTTCGGCATCTAACTCAATAAGTCATATGTTAATGTTGGCATTTCGTTGTACCCATAAGCTTTTGTATGAATACCATCGTCACATATCCATCGCTTTGAATCAAATGGTGAAAGCGAGATTTTGTTAAGATGCATTCCGTATATCTCATGCCCCTCGCTTCGAATTATGTTCATTCCATGCCTTTTCTGCTCCTTACCAAAAAGAGTTTCCTTGTAATGTTCATGCATAATTTTTTTATTCACAACACTCTTTTTTACACCCTTTGCCTTTTTTATATTTTTTTCGTCAGCTTTCAAGATAGAATACATTTTTGGTCTAAGACAAACACACTCAACAATTGGTGTTCCATTGCATTCATCTTTCATTTTGCCCTAGACCTTTTTGTTTATATTTGAGTAAAGTTTATGTTCTTTCGGGTAGTCACTCGTATCATAAAGATCTTTGTTTTTTTCGATGTCTTTGTATACGTCATCTGTTTCAATTTCAACAAGAAGGCTGTCGGTATCTGTGTATAAAAGCTCGCACTTTGGCCCGTATTGTTTTTTTAGTTCGTTGTAGAAAAAGTCGTACATCAATATCTTGCTGTTGTCAAGGATGGTCATCCCAGTGTAGACCGGCTTGTTGAGCAGCAGCCGGCTTTTGCGCATGTCGATTCCGAACAGGTCGTTTGAAAACATAACGTGCCTTGAGTACAAAGGGCTGGCAACCAATTTCCTTATTTTGTCTGTCTCATTGCTTCTCACTATTTTTATGTCAACACGGTTACGCAGGTTTTCCATGGTTTTGCCGAAAACTGAGTTATTCATGAGCTTGTAAAAGTCCTTTTCAAAGTCGCTCTTTGCGTTTTTCCTGAATTCTGTATTCATGCGGATGTACGGCTCCATCCAGCATTCTTGTTCGAACTCCAACGCCCTGTGTACGCGCTTCAGTTTCATTCCCTGCTTCAGATAAAACTGCAAGTTTCTGTAATGCACGACATAGTTGCTTTTGTCCTCAAGTGTCAGCAGCAGCTTCTCACTGTCCGGCGGTTTCAAATCAAGGTCTTTCATCAACCTCTTTTGGTAGTCAGACATACATTCTTTTTTTACAATCTTTTTTTCAGGAGCCAGTGGATAGCTGTTGTGTTGCTCATGCAGTTCTGCTGGATATTCAAGATCAACCTCAAGAATCCATCCATTCTTTGCGTTTTCTTTTTTCTTCATTATTTCTTCCTCAGTTGGCATTACACGTTTCCATTTAAAATCTCTTTTCGGGAGTGGCTTGCTCATTGCCCATCCGTAAAGGTTGTTCGCGTCGAGATACATGATGTATTTGTTCGGTTTTCTGGGGTCATAGTCCGGTACAAGAGGGTTGTTTGCCTTTGCGTATCTCTTGCTTACCATGGATATTCCAGCACGCATTCCCCTTTCCACGAAAAGATGCATTTCAAGTTCTGTGAATAACTCAAGCTCGACCCCCGTTTTTTTCAAGAGCGCGTCCCAGGAGAGTCCTGGCGAAGTGTAATAATGAGCCAGATCTAACCCGTACTGCTCTTGGCATAGGTTTCGGAAGTTCTCAAAAACATCCGCCAGCAGGGCGACATCCGTTTTCACGTAAAGATCGTGATAATCGCCCAGCGTTTTACATTCAAAAGTTTCCCAGACAGTCTTCGCGTGCGCATACTCTTCGTCTGTTATGTGCTCGTCGTTCAGCTTGCTGTAAAACTTCTCTTTGTCCGGAAGCTTTGTCTCGCTAAATCTCTCCCATGAATCCATGTACTCATAAGGATATATCCCTTTTTTGTAAAGCAGGTCGCTTCCTTTTGAAATGGTTGATGTTATTTTCAATAACTCCTTTGGTGTTGCGCTTACAAGTGAATCAAGGCTCGCTTGCAAAAAGTTCAAGCTGTCGATAAACCGAATATTACCAACTGAAAATGTAATGTATTTCTCCATGTTGTTGGCAATGCATTTTACCTCTTTTTCAAGTTTTGACATCGCTTGCATGAAATGGTGTGCATCGTAGCCCCTCAGGTTGTGGAACACAACTGGTATTTGGTACGTCTTGGGGTTTATACGCAGTTTCAGATTACATTCGTTATGCGCCGCTCCACGGTACCTTCCAGTAATATGGCAATGGTCTTTTACTGCGTCTGTGAAGTTTTTCTGAAGTAAAGTTTTTCTACAGAAAGAACAATTTTTCTGTAATTTTGCTTTCAATTGGTCTTCTTTTTCAGTTAATTTTTTAAGACATAAAAACTTCCATTGTTCCTCTTTCTGCGCTGTGTAAAAACATTTTTTGTGCCATTGGCCCCAATAAATGGATTTTTCACTGTCTTCTACACCTTCTGTGCTCCAAACCGGTAAAGAGTCTAAGAATTCATCTTTTATCAAACTTTTATTGCAAATATGGCAATCAGTTGCATTTTTAAATTTTACCCAGTCTTCTGGCTCCATAACAACAGGCTTTTTTTCTGCTAAACTGTCTCTTATTTTCACCTCTTCCTGCAGAATGTCATTTAAAAACATTCCAACCGCGTTTTCGCCCCTGTAAACCTTTAACCCTGAAACTTTACCGTCTTTTCTCACAACCATGTAAGAATATCCACATGCCTCATGCCATTCGGTCTTCTCTGTGTAGCTTTTTTTCTTGCTCTCTGGACAAATCTCACAGCCAAGAATCTTTCTAATCAAAGCCTCAATGTCAGCATATATCACGTATGGAACCTTCATCTGTTTATGATGATTTCGGAAAGAAAGTATATTTTTCCCCTCTTCAGGCATTTCTATCTTTGTCGGCCTGCCATTTACACCATTGCAATATTTTTGTGGTTCTCAAGCAAGTCTGCTCTTGAAAAACCTGTCAGACACATCATGCAGTAGTGTTTTGCGTTTCTATTTTTTGTCTGATCGTAGAGCAAAGCACTCACCCGTTTTACATAACAATAGTGTTGTATAATCCCCGACTCAATTAACATCAGGTTTATCCGCGGCACGCTTTTTTCTTTTTTACTTATCCTATGCGGAATCACACAGCCAGCCAAATACGTTTATTGCTAGGTTTTTGTTTTGAGCTTCAAGCTTGTCTATCTGTTTTACCGCTGTTGGGAAATCGATTCCTTCATAGTTAATGCCATCTTTAACTGGATATTTGCTTGGTCTTTCGGCGTGATTTCCATCTTTTGGAGGGAATAAAGCAGCTCTGAGTGCCCACTTCAAACATTCGTTGTCTCTGTTTTTCACGTTAATTATTGCCTTCTTTTTTGCCAGATTGACTGGAAGAGGTAAATAGGTTCCTCCGCGCAATGGCTGATAGCGTGCAACATTCACATAAGCTGTCATTATTCTTTCAAGAACCCATCCTGAGCCCCGCTCTGACCAAGACTCTATTTCACCCTTTATTCTTTCAACAAATCCGTCGAATTCTGTTTTTATCTGGTCCTCGTCATTTCTGTTAAAAACGTGCGGTTCATTTTCTCGAAAATAATGTTCCATGTACTGTGTTCCACCGTCTCTCTCTATTGAAAACTCTACTTGTAAACCAAAACTTACTTTTACGCTTTTTAATTTTTGGATTTCGTTTTCAACCAAATCAGTAAACTTTTCTTTCGTTTCCCTTGCAAACACAAAAAGATCTTTATTGTTTGGATTTTCTTCAGAAACAGCCATTCTCCAAACACGAAGCCAGTCCTGGAAATTATTTTGGGATATTAAAAACCTGTCATATAATCCAACATAATTTGGTTTTAACGTTTGAGGCAAGTTTATGTTTTTCTCCTCCGGTATTGAACCGTAAAACATTTGCAAAACATCGGACGAATATCTTGCGGCCGCCATTTTGGTGTATATACTTGTGATTATATTTGTTCAATAGGAAAAAATTCTGGGCCACTTTGTATATATTCCTGTGCAAACATTTCTTTGATATAAAATATTTTCTGTGACACATCCTCTTCCACTTCGTTTTTATACTGTTTGCGTTACACACGTGAAAGATGAGGTGTTCTGGGACAGAAATTTAAATAAGCGGTTTATACCGAAACGAGGCGAGCGTGGGAGCCGAGTTTCGGTGAAAAAACCGCTTATTTAAATTTCTGTCCTTCATGTGTGTACACATTTAAAATTCCTACCCGACAAGTCCTATTCTATTGTAAACTCTTCATACTACTGATAAGTTTCTTGATAAGTGATACTCTATTCTGGACCAAAGTTCTCTGATTTCTATAACATATCCCAGACTACACTGCTTGAAAACCATACCTTTCACAGCAGCACATACCCAAACAGAAGTCAAATGTTGTTCAAATTGCAGAATGAAAACAAACACAGGCAACAAGGTGTTGAGTTATAGCCAAGTTAACTAGTTCTCGTAAAAGAGATGGGTAGTAAAATTGTTTTCCTAGACGTCTAAAATGACAGCAGTCACAAAACGATCAGATACCTAGGTAAACATTACAAATCAACCTAAGGGAATTAAAATGTATCCTTATGTATCCTATCAATGCGTATAGTGTGCACAATTGTTTGATATTCAAACGAAACCTCAATGGAAAAATTGAGCAAGTCAGACAATCATAACTGTGTCTGTAACAATAATCTGATCGTGGATGTCTACATTGCTAACTAAACTAGGAAATATGCTGTATTACAAAAGGTTCTGATAAATAACTTTTCCCCATATGCATGAACTAAATCAAACTATGACTTACTCTTGACATCCTCCTATCACTCCTATTCTACCCAGCTGTCCTTTGTGAGCACTATCTACAAGAGCAGGGATGGTTTCTCGTACCAATTTCAGGCAGCTGCACTGTTTCTTCATAGGGGCTTTGCCAAGGGTCATCAGATACTTGCAAACTTTTTAAAACACTTTACTAGTACTAGTAAATAAATTTTGGGTGAAAAACTTTACCAGTGAAAATTAAAATTACATAAATCTAAAAAAAAAACATATAAAATATAAATATCATATACTAATAAATGCAAAAGCTTGCAAAAAAGAAATCGACTTTTTTGCAAGATATTCCGTTTATTAGTATATGATTTATTATTCATACTAGTAAATGCAAAATCTTGCGAAAAAGGAAACGACTTTTTTGCGAGATATTCCACTTATTAGTATATGTTTCAATAATAATACTACTAAATGCACAATCTTGCAAAAAGGAAAACGACTTTTTTGCAAGATATTCCATTTATTAGTATGTGTTTCAATATTAACACTAGTAAACGCACAATCTTGCAAAAAAGAAAACGACTTTTTTGCAAGATATTCCATTTATTAGTACATGTTTCATTATTAATACTAGTAAATGCAAAGTCTTGCAAAAAAGAAAACGACTTTTTTTTACAAGATATTCCATTTATTAGTGTATGTTTCATTATTTATACTAGTAAATGTAAAGTCTTGGCGAAAGGAAAACGACTTTTTTGTAAGATATTCCATTTATTAGTGTATGTTTCACTATTAATACTAGTAAATGTGCTATGTTGCAAGATGTTCCATATTCCATACTTCAGTTGAGTGTGTCTTACTGGAATTGTTGGCATCGAGACGACAAGGGTGCTGTTTGGAACTGATAGCGCAATAAGGGTGCCATCTGTACACGAACAACATCAGAACAGGCTTTATTCTCTTTATTGTTGAGACATATTTAAGACCTGGGGTACAACCTGTTCTAATTAAATTTTCCACTAACCATGTGGTGAATCGGAATAGTTTTCGATCGCCATCAATCAATTTGTAGCACATAACTAGTGCGTTTCATATGACTTGTCAGCGACAAAAAAAGTTAATAATCTCAGTCGAACAACGTCGTGAGACTCTTAACTGGATTTTTTAAAGATGTTACCCTCCCAAATATGAATGGCCATTACTTCACGGTCAAAACTAGGACGACCTAGCCACATCACCCGTTTACTAGGCATTTTTGAAACTTTATAAAACATGTTGGGTTAGGTTATAATATGTACTAGTAAATGATCAACTGGGAAAAAAAAGCAAACCAAAGAGAGAGACTTTAAATGAACGAAAAATAGGTACAAAAAGGAAGAGACTAGGCTAAATGGATTTCCGAGAAGATTAATAGAGTTAAAGGGATATATATAGCCCGTCAGTACCTTAGGCCTGTTTACAATGAGGTAGCGTATTACCCTTCTGCTCAGCCCAGACAAGGCTGTCCCGGGTTTTCAAGTAACTTACCCTACCAGTCGGGTAACGCCAAAAGGGATGGGGTACCCTCGTACGAGAGCCGGCCCGCCAACTTCGCCGGGTAGTCCAACCCCGCCTCCCAAACTAAGAAACAAAAGCTCATACCGTAAAAGAAAAAGACGTGATAATGATGAAGAAAAGTAAAAATAAAAGTAATAAGAAGAAATAGTAATAATAAATAACAAAAAGAAGCGCTAAAAGGCAAGACGAAAAGAGTCGCCAGATAATTACCCATTTGCTCCCCCTTGCCGCCGAAAAACCCCCGATATATTTACCGGCCTAGGTCTGCCCGTTATAGCCTTATTTCAGGCACCCTTAGATAGTGGTAATCGAAGGAAAAGTGGCGTCCATGGGGAATAGGGCACAATAAAATGTAACCTCTAAACAGGCTCTCTGGTCGGGTAAAAAGTGAACAAAACAAAAGGGCGAGAACGAACAGACGGGGAGAGGGTGGAGTCTCGTCCTGCTTTGCAGCCCCCCCTCCGGAAGGGGGTACGTACGTGACGGGGAGGTGCGAATTGGGACATAAACGAAAACCACAAAAAAATACTTCGGGCTTGAAGCAAAACTCCAAAAAATCCCCTGAACCGATAAGTAAATGAAACCCCCAAAAATCCCATGCTGAATTTTGGAGCCTTACAAATACCCAGAAGGGATAAAATGACAATACCGACATGTGTGCGTGTATTACATACACGTATCCCTAAACACTAAGTAAGACAACAATTTTTTTTACCGCGATTTTTTCCAATTTTTTTAGTACGAAATAACATCCCTACTAAAAATACTTACCAAAATTTTCTTACCTGAAAAAAACCTTCGGACCTCCCCGTCACATGAAATCCGGAGTACCACACTGGGCTCCGAGCGTGATAAATTTGCCAAGGATGAAAACAACGGCTGTCATGCATGAATCAGATAAATTGGATCTCGGTTTTCGGTGGTTAAAAAATAGGTGCTTCATTTCATGGTTGATTGTCGTCGTATTTGTGGGCTATATTTTTTGGTTAAGGCAAACACGTTGGCCAATACTGAAATTTGTTAGAGTGAAATTTTATCATAATTCTGATTGGCGGGGACAAAAAATATGTTCAGCCTAGTACGGATTGGCCTTCAGTGCCTTACTGCATGCCAAGAATTTTGCACATCCGGTACGATGTCCCTTTTCGATTTTATCAACTTGCATTACTAAAGCACCAAGTATGTACCTATAAAAGGTCTTCGGGCTCTACGGCGACACTGCGGGCACTACTAGTACAATCCTTTTTCCAACACAGCACAGGCCCGACAGACAGTACTACGGTAGGCCATAATCGGGGACGCAATCCTGTTAGCGCTCAAAATTGGTCTTTCTTTTCATCGCATCCTCCACTAAAAAGCCTAGCCTATGCACAGTCAAAGTCGTTTTCCTTTTTTCCAAGTTAGAGCATGTACTAGTATTAATGGTGAAGTGTATACTAAGAAATGTAATATCTTTCAAAAGAGCCGTTTTCATTTTGGCGAGATAGCGTGTTTATTAGTATTAATAGTGAAACATATACTAATAAATGGAATATCTTGCAAAAAAGTCGTTTTCCTTTTTGCAAGATTTTGCATTTACTAGTATTAAAAGTGAAACATATACTAATAAATGGAATATCTTGCAAAAAAGTCGTTTTCTTTTCTGCAAGATTGTGTATTTACTAGTACTAATAAATGGAATATCTTGCAAAAAAGTCGTTTTCCTTTTGGCAAGATTGTGTATTTACTAGTATAATATTGAAACATATACTAATAAATGGAATATCTTGCAAAAAAGTCGTTTTCTTTTTTGCAAGATTGCGCATTTACTAGTATTAATAGTGAAACATATACTAATAAATGGAATATCTTACAAAAAAGTCGTTTTCCTTTTGGCAAGATTGTGCATTTACTAGTATTAATATTGAAACACATACTAATAAATGGAATATCTTGCAAAAAAGTCGTTTCCTTTTTTGCAAGATTTTGCATTTACTAGTATTAATAAATCATATACTAATAAATGGAATATAACGACTTTTTTGCAAGATTGTGCATTTACTAGCATTAATAATAAATCATATACTAATAAATGGAATATCTTGCAAAAAAATCGTTTTCTTTTTTGCAAGATTGTGCATTTACTAGTATTAATAATAAATCATATACTAATAAATGGAATATCTTGCAAAAAAGTCGTGTTCTTTCTTGCAAGATTGCGCATTTACTAGTGTTAATATTGAAACATATACTAATAAATGGAATATCTTGCAAAAGAGTCGTTTTCCTTTTTGCAAGATTTTGCATTTATTAGTAAAAGCATTTTTAAAAATATATATCACTTCATTTATTTTTCACTGGTATACGTTTTTGCAAAAATTTCGTTTATTCCAGGTTAGTTCTAGTAAAGTTTTTTACAAACTTGTGAATTCCCCTTTGCCAAAGGTAGCATCAGTTGACGAACTGAAACGACCATTCTTCGGTTCCTCACACCAGCGAAAGTACTTCGTCTTGGGATCATAACAGAAAGAAATCCCTTGTAGGGAGTAAAGACGTTTTCACGACATGAAAGGGGATGCTACCTACTGATCCGCCCATAAAGTGAAGACACAAATGGCGTTCTGATCGCGCGAGGACTGAGTTCATCTCTTACATGAAGTACTATCGGACTATCACGTGAATACGCTGACCAAAAAGATCAATTTACAATTGGGCACAAATGGCGGCCTACAGCTGAACATTTGCGGTGTCATTTTAGCGCGTTTCATCATGGCTTTACTTGATCCAAAGTTGTATTCAAAGAATGTGCTGGTTGTTGGAGATGGTAATTTTTTATTCACTCTTCGTTTAGCATCTGCGCTATCAAAGCCATCGGTTAAAATCATGCGCCGCCTTGTCGAACAATGATTTCGCTATTGAAAATATTGGCAAATTATCTGCTTTTGAAAACGTTGAGATCTTGCATGAAGTAGATGCAACGGATTTTACTCGAACATTTGGTTCCAAGGTGTTCGATCGAGTGATTTTCAACTTTCCTCATGTTGGCGGGAAATCGACCATTGGCAAATCAAGAGAGCTGTTGGAGCGGTTCTTTGCCAGCGCAGCAAAACATGTTGAACCATACAAAGGGGATGTCTGTGTAAGTCTGTGCCAAGGACAGGGAGGAACACCTTTGGATAATCCCAGGAGGGAGCTTGGAAACACTTGGCAGGTTGTTTATCAAGCTGCCAAAGCAGGTAAAGCTAGTTTTTGTGCTTAAAATGGCGGCATAGCTGTTTGCATTGTAGGTGTCTAGAAGTCTTGCAAGCTGTAATATTACTCCGTGGCTCTTTATTGGAGTTATAGTTTTGCCAAATACTCTGCAACTCACACGATGTGTTGAAACTCTTGGTTAAACAAGGTTATAAACAACAGGCACTGTTTTTATTCAAAGAGATAAAAAAAGGGTAGTTGATAAATGATAACCACCTTTTTCCAGAGTTGACGCATCTTCTACAATTTGGCCGCTGTCATTAATTTTATTGCTTGACTTGGAGACATAAAAATAGCCATATCATGGCCCCTTTAACTGCATTGTCAGATACACAAAGGGTCACTGTGACAATGGTTGTGCTATTCTTATGTACACCCATATCAAAATTTATGAAACTAATCCTTAGACTGCAACCACTCTTGTACGCAAGTGACCATCACCCTTGGGTGACTACCTTTTCCAAAGGGTGTAATTTACAAGAGAGATACTCAGTGCTCAAAATTAGCGGGTTGTCCAAGACGACTAGAAAGTGTTCTGGGCAACCATATTTCAGTACAATTACAGTTCAGGTTGTACAAAAAAAAAAAAAAAACGTCGGACAACCCAAGAAGAATGGAGTGAAGTACTTACATTTTTGTCATGACTGACAAAGTATGTGAACTAATTTGCCACAGAGAAATGTTTCCCTATTCTTTGAATAGCTCTCAACCTCTAGGTAATTAATGGCGGTGACAGAAATCTTTAGAAGCCAAGTTTAATACATGTATCGTACTGCGAATCGCAGTCAATGGCCACCATCTTGGATCGATGCATTCCAATCTTTCTGTTTACTGATCCAAGATGGTGGCAGCTCCCAGGCTTTCCCAAAAAAGTTTTGCACTTGAGCTTGGCACTCGCGTATTCAATTTTTTGAGAAGCAGGTTTGTAAATCCGGCATTACAATAGAGGGGAGATCACACACGTGTTTATTCCAAAAACGGGTAACAAAGTGAAAGTGGTTTTCAGTACACTGTGAAAAAATCATTATGAATTTATTTCAATTAAGTACAGGGCAATGAAAATGGAGACGTTTTTGTTAAGTCACAAACCATATCCATGCTAGGGAGGATCTAGTTGAATGGGCAACCAAGCAGTCATCAGGGCAACCAAATTCAGGGGTTTGGTTGCCCGACATATGGCATAGGGACAACCTGATAATTTTTTAATTTCGAGCACTGTATACTTGTCTCAAAATACCTTTCATAGGAATGATGCAACATAACAGTAGTGACTTCCTTCAAAGGCCATATGGTGTGACAGTGTGTGGATTAGTCTGGACTGTTGAGTTCGTTACATGTATGTCTGGTTCTCTTGATGACTGTGGCCCTTTTCAGATTGTTGGGGGACAGCAGCCTTTCGTGGGTGAAGACTTCTAAATCACAAACATAAAGCAGGGACATAGGCGGTCTTGCATCATAGCTCATAGGCCGGTACATGCTGTACGAATTACTCGGTACCCGGGATTTTACTTCTACATTGTATTTCTGCGTGCTAGTAAAAGTACAGTCACATTACATACAAATAGACATTACCAAGCTTTGAGCGCAGTTGCTCAATCGCATAGCTGGCTAGAGCTTGCAGGACTTTTGGCAATTCAGTAGGCTGTTTTCCCTCCCCTTTCTACTTATTTTAAAGTCACTTTGGTTAGTGTTCTTTTCATCTTCGACGGCCTTTTTTTTTTTTCATAGGTTTGTTTATCAGTGGTTGTAAGTGTATTCTTAAGTTGTATTGTTGTTCTTTTGTCTTGAGTGTAATTAGTTCTTTCAAATTCTATTCTATTCATATTTGTGAACTTAGTTAATTATTAAATAAGATTTTACTGTTAGATCAGTAAAATATTGTTAATGGAACGTGACACTCATTCTCAGTGAGCCTTTCATGGCGCATTCCCTATCAATAGAACTACTATGCAGTTGGGATCCCAAGGTCACTAAAATCAATGGCTTCGTTGTAGCTAGACCTACAACATTATGGCTTTGTTTCTAGTTAGCACTTTCGTACATTTTATTGCATTGGTCGATAGCATTTTACTGTTAAGATTTTACTGTTAGATCAGTAAAATATTGTTAATGGAACGTGACACTCATTCTCAGTGAGCCTTTCATGGCGCATTCCCTATCAATAGAACTACTATGCAGTTGGGATCCCAAGGTCACTAAAATCAATGGCTTCGTTGTAGCTAGACCTACAACATTATGGCTTTGTTTCTAGTTAGCACTTTCGTACGTTTTATTGCATTGGTCGATAGCATTAAGGACCTATTCATAACTAAGATAGTACACATGTAAGGCCAAGCTGTTGTATAGTACAGCTATTACTACTGGCTACGTTAGCAGACACTGTCTAGCTATAAAAGTTCAAGCAACCTGTTCAAGGTTCAATTTGCAATTCTCTTGTGCAGTGCAGCCAGTGTTTTGTCAACTTAGCAAATTTTTTCCCTCCCTCCCTCCCTTTGGAGATGGGTTGGCTATGTTATTTGTGCTTCAATAAACTAGGGTCACTCCTGTGTGGTGCGGTTAAGTCTGCGCAGTGACTTCCCCCTAGCTTGCCTGCTAACCAATACTTGTGTCGTGCGCTTATCAAACAGTTTTCAACATTATAAACAAAATTTACAAAAGACTCAATGGGAAAAACAGATCTCAGATGCAAATTGAAGCTGGACTATATGTATGTGCACAATGCTGGTGGATAATGAGGCACTTTGTATGGCTACCCTATGAGCTGCATACTTTGTATCTAAGATGTGATCTCATTAAATGAGACCACATGTAATAGATACAACAGCCTTTAAGTCAGTGGGACTTTCAGAGTATTGAATATTCTGGGATGCCAATTTGTTTTATCCTGTAATATTTGCCTGCAGCAAGCAATCAGTATTAATTCTGTAATGATTTGATCATTTCTTCTTTCTTTCACTTGCAGATCTGATTTTGAATGCTGTGCATCCATTTAGAGCCACAGACTATACCTCCTACCAGAGTGCAGGTTTTTGTGGACAGCCTGGTAAAAGTTTTCACACTGTTAATGGACTGACTCATGTGTTTGTGCATGGAGTACCAATGGAAACTGTGCCAGATGTGAAGTAAGTTACTAAGGGTGTAATATTATTGTAATTCCACCGGCATTCAGCAGTCTCTGCTTTATACCCATTATTTAGGCTTGCATTTTTGAAATTATAATGTACCCAGTTTATATCATGTAAGTTGATTTATAAATATACATTTACAAAAACGCGGGACCCAATCAGTCTGGTGCTTACAACCTGATGACTGATAGTGGGGAAGTTCACTGTGGCTTGGTTGATCCTATAAAAATGCCAATCCTGCATGTCTCCAATTTGTGGATAAACTATTCCTGGCTTTGAAGTCTTCCAAAGTAGTTGCCAGTGTGAGTTCACAGGACTCCCAGACGTCTTTCTGGCTAAAACCTTGAAAACGGGGGGAAAACGGGGACTGGGGCTAGCTGTCATGGCGGTGGGTGCGTCTCTTTAACCGTCCAAGAAACTATGGCAGATTCGTGACACCGGAGATTTATTTGGTACTGGTGTTGACTTGAATCAATCCCTGTTGACTTGCAAAAAACTGACTTACAATGAAAAAAGGCTTTTCAGACCTAAAAATGGCAAAAAACAAAGAAAAGAAACGTGCACGTGGGTCAAGTTCGACTGCCGAAGATGTATCAGACGAAATGATCCTGGAAAAGCTGTCCAAGATTCACAAGGACATTAAAACGGTAAAGGAGGAACTCAAAGGTGAAATTCAGGCAGTCAAATCAGAATTAAGCGAAGCAACGAAGTCGTTGAGTGCCGTATGGGAAGAAGTGCAATCACTTAAACAGAAAAACAAAGATTTACAAGACCAGTGCGACAGCACCATGAGAGGGAACAACAAACTAAACGAGGAGATCAGCACTCTAAAAAATCGTCTAATTAAACTGGAAGATTACTCTAGGCGAGAGAATCTTCGTTTCTACAACATTCCGGAAAATCCTGGAGCGAGCAATGAGGAATGTTCGCGTAAAGTGATGGAAGTACTAACTGAACTCGGCGCCGTTCCAGAAAACATTATGTTTCATGCAATACATCGAACAGGAAATCCCAATAATACAACAGCGCTGCAAACAACGAAGAGTCGACAGAGTCATGAGAAGGGGCATCACGTCCTCCACGCCCACGTCCAATTTTAGTCCGTTTCGTTTCAAGAATGGATAGCGATTGGATTTGGGAAAACAGAAAGAAGCTAATGAACAGTTCTCGCTTCTCATCGGTGTTTTTTGACAAAGACCTTTCCCCGGAATCAGCAAAACAACGCGGGAAGCTCCGCGCCGCATATAAGAAAGCCAAGGAACTGGACATCGGAAGAGTATTCATAAAAGGTAAAAATTTGACAGTAAGTAGTACCGTTTAGTCAGTGGACAACCTACCGGACCATCTTTTGCCACAGAAAAATGTCAGTGATTAGCTAACATGCAAGCTTATCCTTAAAATTTATTAGTCTTAGTATTAATTTATGCTTTTTCTTTTCAAGAATTTTAATATTGCTTGTATAGGATTGAGTATTCGTGTAATGATTATCATGTATATTTATATTTTTTTTCGCTGTTAGCTTCATTTTGCTTGTTTAAAAAACTTTGCTAAAATCTACATGTAAAAACTACTTCGCCAGCCCAAAGCGCATAAAATTAACTTGCCATAGTTTGATTGTTTTTCAAAACAATAGTCCCGAGCCCCTGAGGTCGCACTAAAGGTGTGAATCTTGCGAACCTTTTTTAACAACTAAGGTGAATTAAGTTATTTCTCTTTTCTTTCTCTGGCCTTAAGATCTATATAAAATGCTCCCTTTACATGTATATCGCGCTGCTTAGTTGCAAGGGGCATGCTTAACTGTTTAAGTTCAATTATATGTTTAATTTTTCTTTGCTTTCTTACTTGTGCTTTAATATTTCTTTTCATTCCCTTCACTGGTGGAGTTTCTTTCAGTTTTCTCACATTTTTCGACCCTTTCACACTTGTTTGAACGAATGGTTATTTCCTTTTACACACAGCTCACTACGCAGCTTTCCCCACCGGCCTATATTCCTTTCGTCCTCGCAGTATGATGTGTAAAAATATTAATTTTAAACTTGTATCCCTGAACGTCAGAGGGATTCGCTCTTTTGAGAAGCGAAAGGCCTTATTTAAGTGGCTTCACAAATCTCAGGCTGATATATGTTTTTTTACAAGAGACCTACAGTACTCCAGAAGTAGTTACCATATGGAAAAAACAATGGAAGGGCGATACCTTTTCTTGCATGGCAGTTGTCACAGTAAAGGTACAATGATTCTCGTGAAGGAACATTTAGATGTCAAACTAATTTCGTCAAAGATTGATCCATTAGGCCTTACATTTTTTTGGAAGTTGAGATCCAAGATTCGCCTTTCGTCCTTCTGAATATTTATGCTCCTAATAAATGTGCAGAACAATGTCATTTTTTTAGCAAATTATCGGAAGAACTTAAAGATTTTGTCACAGATGAAGACAAGTCCGTTGTCACTGGAGGGGATTTTAACGTCATTCTTGATCCAGACCTAGATGGGCGAGGCGGAAATAAAAAGAGAAAGGATTCTGTGCGATATGTGGAAGATATGATTATTGAACATGATCTAGTAGATATATGGCGTATCCGTAATCCCACTGACACGCGATTCACTTGGCGTCAAAACTCGCCGCTTGTACAAAGACGCTTAGATTACTGGCTAATTAGCAACGACTTACAAGAAGATGTTGAGTCAGTAGAAATAATAACCGCAATTAAATCGGATCACTCCGCCATTGCACTGTCAATTAACGGCCTTGATGAAAACGAACGGGGACCAAGTTTTTGGAAATTTAACTCTACTCTTATTAATGACCAGGAGTACTGTAACCTTCTCCGCTCGGAATATGAAAACTGGTTAGAAGAATTTAAAGAAGTTAATGATAAACGAGTCCTATGGGACCTAATTAAATATAAAATACGACAGCGAACAATTATCTATAGTAAAGCCAAGGCTTGTAAAAAAAGAGAAAAAGTAAAGCATCTAGAAGAAAGTCTAAGAGACTGCACTACTAAATGCGACAACAACCCTTCTAAAGAAAACTTAGATGAGCTAGAATGCCTACAAGCAGAATACGACCAGTTGTACGACTACATCACACAAGCGGCTATTATTCGCTCTCGTGCAACCTGGTACGAGCTGGGTGACAAAATAACAAATATTTCTTGAATTTAGAAAAATCAAACAAGAAGAAGAGCAGTGTCCGTTAAATATTTACCAGGGATGGAAAACTAACTGACAACCCCAAAACGATTATGGATGAGCTGGAATCATTTTATGCTGACCTTTACGATGGTAGTAGTTACCCATCAGATTCAGCCACCTCCATGTTTTTAGATAACTCTAGGGAATTTCCAGCATTAACTGATGACTCGAGGAAAATTTGTGAAGGGAAATTAGGATACAGTGAATGTTTCAGTGTGTTGGGAGCCTTTCCTAAAAATAAAACTCCCGGGAATGACGGTTTGACAATTAAATTCTACGTGGCATTCTGGCCCTTGTTCGGAAGGCCATTAGTAGACAGTCTGAACTACGCCTTTGAGTTTGGAGAGCTTTCGAATTCACAGAAACAAGCCATAATAACCTTAATAGAAAAGAAAGGAAAAGATAAAAGGATGATTAGAAACTAGCGCCCCATATCCTTGATTAATGTTGATGCGAAGATAGCTTCTAAAACGCTGGCAAAACGTTTGGAAAAGGTTTTACCCGAAATAATACACTCTAGCCAAAACGCGTTTGTTAAAGGAAGATCTATTTTTGACGCAATCAGAACAATTGATGATTTGATGGAGTATACTAAAGAGAAGGATCTTCCCGGAAGTTTAGTAGCTATTGATTTTGAAAAGGCTTTTGACACGCTTAATCTCAATTCTTTAATAAGAACACTACACAAGTTTAATTTTGGCCCTTCTTTTATTCAGTGGACTCGAACATTGTACAAAAACGTAAAAAGTTGTGTAATGAACAATGGTTTTACAACAGGCCCCTTCATGTTAAGCAGAGGAGTCCGCCAAGGCGATCCACTTTCAGTTTACCTTGTCTTTTCATTACTACGTTAGAAACTCTAACTATCAAGATTAGAAATGACGATTCAATCAAAGGATTTAAAATAGGAGGGGAAACCACTAAACTTTCTTTATTTGCGGATGATATGACCTGTTTTGTACGAGACAAGGAATCTTATGCTTCCCTCTTTGCTATTCTGGAATCCTTTGGATCATGCTCTGGTTTGCGTGTGAATCACGAAAAAACGGAGATTTTAGCACTTGGTAATAGTATTCTACACGAGAAGGATTTTAATAACCATAGGGTTTGTGAAATTATTAAGATCTTGGGAGTTTATTTTGGTTATGACGAAAAACAGAGGAACGACTTAAATTTCCGACAAACATTAAAATCTATTAAAAAATCAATCAACATGTGGAAATGGAGGAACTTATCTATTTTGGGAAAAATCCAAATTATTAAAACTTTCGCAATTCCCAAGTTAATGTTCAGAGCATCAGTAATTCCGATATCCAATGACCTTGTTAAAGAAGCTAATTCGATCTTCTACAACTTTATTTGGAATGGAAAAGATAAAGTTAAGCGCTGTGCGCTCATTTCAGATATTGATAAAGGCGGGCTGAAGATGCTGGATATCGAGTCTATGGTCAGTGCTAGACCTGTCATTTGTTTAAAGAAATTCTTAGAAGACTACCCAAGTACTTGGAAATCGATTTTAAACAGTTGTATTTTACCTGTTGGTGGGAGTCTAGTTCTGCATTGCAACTTTGACACCGTCAAATTAAAAACTCAGCTCCCGAAATATTACAAAGAATGTTTTGATGCATGGTCAGGTTTAAATAGTAGTACGCCTGTCACTTTTAACGATATTATAAACGAGATCATTTGGAATAATAAGTTTATCTGCATTGATAAAAAGTCTGTCTATAGAAATGATCCAGTTAACTTAGGAATCGTAAAGGTGGGCGACCTTATTACGGATAACAATCTTTTCTTGCACGAAGACCCTTATGTGCCGATCTCTCCTGAACAACGTTTCTTTATTATGGGAGTCGTTCACTCTCTTCCATCGGATTGGAAAACGATTATTAGACCTTCTGTCTGTATAAATGAAATAAAACCCATCCCTTGCACACCATATATTAAACTAAACTGTGGCTCTGTCTTTATCTCTGATGTCACCTCTAAACAGATATACGACTCTTTTTTGCGCAAAAAACAAACTCCTCCGACAGCTCAACAAAAAATAACAGACAAGTACTCAGAGACATCTATTAACTGGGAAAAGGTTTACTCTCTCCCTTTCCGTACTACACTTGATTCCAAACTGAGAGAATTTCAATACAAAATTCTTAACAACATTGTCTTTACAAATGATAAATTATTTCGCTTTGGCCTTTCGCAATCCCCTAATTGTACGCTTTGCAATGAAGAACCAGAATCCATTGAACATTTACTCTCCCGTTGTAAAGTGTCTTCTGAATTTTGGAAAGACGTCTTGTCCTGGTTGAAAGATAATAACATCATTATAGAATCCTTAAATGAGATAGGTTTGTTTTTAGGGAATTTTGAAAAAACGGAAGATTTCTTTATAATTAATCACATTCTGTTATTAGGTAAATACTACATTTATGTAAGGAAATGTCATGGAAGTTTACCCTCATTGAGAGGTGTTATTGCCAGGATAAGACGTGTTTATAACATCGAACTCCATATTGCGAGGGAGAGGAATAAACTCACTACTCATTTTAAAAAATGGGAAAAGTTGATAGCTGTCATGAACACTCAGTAGAAAATAACCTTGTTATATCTAGTTGGTCTTTTTCACTTTTAGTTAACAACTATTTGCTTTGTATTTAATTTTTTCGTAACGTGTGCAGTAATCAAGCTATTTTAAGTAATATATTGTAAGTAAGTTACTGTAAGTAACGTATTGTAAGTACTGTATTGCTTTTGTAAGTAAGTTTAGGTAAGTGACTGTAGGTAATGTATCCTAAGTACAGTATTGTGTTGTTGCAAAAAAAAAAATTCAATAAATAAACAAATCACAAAAAAAAATATTAAAACCTTGAAAACAAACTGCACAGCAGAAAAGATAAGAAGGATGCCAGCTTTGGTTATTTGACCCAATCACTGTTGGTATTCTCTATTTTTGCTATGCAAGGTCTCTGCATTTAATGATTTCTATTTAGTACAAAAGGTTGTTTCTGTCTATTCCATAATGTACAGTAGTCACACCGTAATGCTCTATTGAGTTTACAAGGCACACAAACATGCCCCAACTGTAGTCATTCCCAGTCCATTATAGCCTGTACACAGATGTTGCTATTCGCTTCCTGTGTGAGAAACAGAAGAGGCTAATTCCATTTTATGTACTCTATTCTTACAGACTTCCATTTGGCTTTTCTTTTGTTACAGAAATTTTATTGACAGTCACAGTAATATTGTGGAATATTGCTACCCACTGAAGAGCCTTATAAGTGTTGTTCCAGACAACCCTGTTTCCATTGTTGCCAGCAAGCTTGAGTTTCTTTTCAGACATCAAATTTGGTGACAGAGCTGTCATTTTCAGCCAAATAGAGGACACAAACAATGCAAATCAACAAGTAGAGAGGTTACAAAGTGGTGTTTAAGGAGATAAATTCCACTGTAAATTACTTTCTAGCAGGGTTCTACAGAACCTACAAGAAAATGGTGATTCCTTTGTCGTAAGTGGGACTGAAGTTGACTTCTTCCTTCCGCCATCATCTCAGAGTCACCCCATCAGGCACAAATTGGTAGCAGTGCATACTTTCAAGGAAGCTGTAACTACATCTGAAGTGAAAGCTGAAGTAGATAGTGTTCTTGAGGCGTTAACAAACGAAATTTGTTCTCATCTTGATGGGCTTAGCAAAGAAATTGCTTGTAAAAGTGTATTGCAAGCAAATTCAGTGGCTTCAGAGACAATTCAACTAAAATGTGGAGAGCAAAGAAAATTTGAAAATCTGAAGAATGCAGCAACTGCAGGTGTTGGATGTGAGTGTGGAAAGCAAACATCTGTGCAGGAGAAATGCATTTTCTGTAGGCTTGAGAGACATTATCTTGATCACGACACCTCTCCTCAAGTTTGTACGGAAGATCTTTATCAACCTTCAACACAAACTAGGCTGTATCACAAGGAAAGGTTGTTACTGCCTTGTGGTGTATTAGATGGTAAAGTACTCAACGCTAAAACATTTCCAGAAAGAACTGTTGGTTGGCTGATGGAAGTAAACTTGGATCACTTGGCTATGGCTTTATGTGGGATCCCAGATATGTGACTACTGTGGTCAGGTGATGAAAGATTCAAGGAAGAGTTTTCAGACCTTAAGGTAGGATGTTTTTATGAAATAAGAATACTATTTTCTGTGTTAAAAACTGTTGAGTGCCACCGGTGTCTTAATTGCTAAACAACTGTCATTGTACATGTATGTGAGCCTGTATACTTTTTGAACCTCCCAGTCTGAAGGACTGGAACATACAGTACCATACACATAGCTAACTTAATTTTATTTCAGTTCTAGAAATTGTCAGATGAAAGCTTTATCAAAACCAGCACTGCCCTGCCTGAACAGTGATAAAGGCATGGAGGTGGTCATTTATGGTGTTTTATCCACCTTGCCTTATTGACAACTGTAAAACTAAGAATTACAACTGCCAATAATTGAAATAAGAGTACTCATATGGTTACTATGCAGTGTATGATTTGAGGTCAAGCCTGTCCTCTGATGATTATTTTGGTGAGGCCCACCTGCTAGAACACTTCACCGACCCTGTACCTTTACATAATGTAAAGGATGATTCCATAATATTATTGTGATATAACCTTAACTTTAGTTAACAACAACATTGAGTTTCACTTTTAACCTGTATGTACATTGTCATGCAGATATTTTGAGAAGGATGAAGTTTTCGAGTCAAACAACATTTGCTTTCTTTTTTTTTTCTACCCTTATCCCTTAACATGTAATCATTCTTTGCTAACCCTTTTTAAACCTTTTTTTGGTCTGAAGCTGTATCATTTTGGTAATGTTTTAGGACAAGGGTTTTCAAGACCTAAAAGAGTTGGTACCATTCAGTCTTTTCCCTCCGACCTATATTCATGATATTAGTTTCTGGACAACTGAACATATGACAGAACAGCAATTCTTCCAGGATATCTATGAGACAACTCAAGGATGTGTTCATGATGTACAGTTCATTGAACGATACCATGATACCGAGCAGGATAAAGTGTGTTACAATTACTGTATGGTTTACAGTTCAAGTGACAGGCCACTCACCCACATCCAGACAGTAAAAATGCAAAAATTGCTGAGGAGAAAGTTGTTGAATTGTGACTTTCAACTCAAGTAGCAACCTCAACTTGCCCATCCTCAGTATGTACAGAATGTACTTAGGAGGAGACACCTTTTGTTGAGGGTTGTCTTCTTGCACTAAGGGGTTAATATTCCTTGGTTAAGTTGGCTTGTAGGTAAACTTGAAGTTCTAAAGAAAAGAGTTTATGGTTACAGGTATGATATGCTTTCTAGCCATACTTGTTATTTCTGATTTGTTGAACTTTTGGCAGTAAAGAGAGTTGAAGGATGAGCCGCAGTTGTAAATTGCCTTAGTTTCCAGTTTTGTCAAGAATAGCACCTGCTCCAACATCTGTGACTAACAACTACAGTCGTGATGATCAATCTTGGGATTCTTAAACTGTTAAAGGAGAAGGTCACTCCAGAAACGGTGTATTTTTTTAAATCGCCAATAAAAAGATAACACTAAGTTGAGTTACTGACCGTGGCTTTAGCTCCTAAAGTGCATCGGATCCCACTGAAATTCCTCTCCAAACAGGGCCAAAATTCAACACTGTGCGCCACCATTTTGAATCATACTTAGCAGCCTGGAAGCTTGTCTGTGACGTCAAATTGTACAAAGAAACCAGCGATCGATCGGCTCGTTTTTCAGAGCCCACGTTACCCGACCACTGGTCTCGTTGTCAAAAAATACACCATTTCTGGAGTGACCTACTCCTTTAAACAAAACCTTACACTGCAGGTGCAAACTGCCCCCTCCCCAATAAAGTTGACTTCAAGCTTTGTTTACCACCTGAAACATAACCATCACTGTCAACATTGACTGAAGGAGGGGTAGGGCATCAGTGAGTTGGCTGTCAACATTGACTGAAGGAGTGTTAGGGCATCAGTGAGTTGGCTGTCAACATTGACTGAAGGAGTGTTAGGGCATCAGTGAGTTGGCTGTCAACATTGACTGAAGGAGTGTTAGGGCATCAGTGAGTTGGCTGTCAACATTGACTGAAGGAGTGTTAGGGCATCAGTGAGTTGGCTGTCAACATTGACTGAAGGAGTGTTAGGGCATCAGTGAGTTGGCTGTCAACATTGACTGAAGGAGGGTTAGGGCATCAGTGAGTTGGCTGTCAACATTGGAAATGGGAGGGGTTTAAAAATTGGAAAAAAAAACTTATATGACAGTGTTGCAACATTTCTGCATTTTTAGCATAATTTTGTAAGTGTCACAAAAATTATTGGCCATGATTGTAGTAGATAACTAGATCTTGTTAGAGCCTTAGCTATATTTTAAATTTTTATGTAAACTATGGAATAAAAAAAGAATGTGACATTCAATCAAAAGCAGCATTTTATTCTCACTTTCTAAATAAAATCTAAACATACCACTTGCAAATTACGAAAGATTGCTATATACTTGACTAGATAGTATAGCCAAAAGACTAACATTTACAAGCGTAGAAAGGTGTTAACAACATTGATTTTTTTCTCCATGCCTTGATAATAAACACCAGTCATTCCGCAAAAAGACCAAACATGAAAGAATACCATAACTTGTCCCAGTAAGACACTAAAAAAGGTGGGCAGAAGATTGGTTCCTAAATGATTTTTTGTTGAAAGATTCTGTTACTGGTAGGACCAGTTTGGTAAGAAAAGCAGGGAAACTAACCTGAATTTGTTTAGAAATTTTTCTAGAGGCTAAGAAGAAACTAAGGGTCATTTAAACTTCGGCTTGTCAACATTTCAAACCCTGAAACACTCAAGAGCCAGTAAAAAATAATTATTACGAATAAACTACAGTATTATTCTCGTTTGGCCTAAGGATAATTATCAAACCGGACCTTGTAAATGTTATTACTTGTCAATTACTTGTTATTGCTTGTCAACTTTTTACATTAGTGATGTTTCATAAAGAAATTTATAACGTTTTACCCTGTTTCCAAAGGGTTAAGATAACACTCACAAGTTAAAGCCTTTGGCTTGTGTTTTCTCACCATTTCTCATTCTCCTAATCTTTCACTTGTATTACCATGTGGGGTCATACAAGTGTCTGAAATGGTGCTTTTATGTACATGCAAGTTTCAGGTCCAAATGTTGTACGTGTTGTTTCATAAACATATTATTTTTAGAATTAAACTACAGTTCTGGCCACTGGATGTCCACAAAAAAATAGCCACTGATCAGTTATTTATAAATTAAAAAATTGATTTGTCTTAACTGTTAGTTTGAAACAACTGTTTGACAAGTTGCATTTCAAGATTTTTTTAAAACTGACTTTCCACATTGAAAAATACAGAATGTGAGAAACAAATGAACTTTGCAAACAATATATATTTGTTGGTTTTTGTGTATAATTCATCATTGAGTGGACGTTAAGTCATAAAACAACACTTGAACCGTCACTTACAATGTATTTACCCTATTACCTAATAATGTTTGTACATATTTACATTTGAAGGGTAATATGCAAAACTATCTTAGGTGGTGATTTTTTTGAAAATTTATTTTACTTGGAAATGCATCATTTTTGGCACACTGATTTGTATTCATGATTTGCTGTGCAACTGCGCTCGGTTGTTCGAAATCCTAATCCACGCTAATCCAAGATTAAAAGTTAATCATGGTTTTCACCATGCTCATTGAAAGTGTTTGCAAAAGCTAATTTTAAGCTAAAGGTAAAGAAAACTCTTATTCAAAACTGAAGGGAAAAAATGCTTTGGAAAAGTCTATATTGATTAGGAACCAAACTGAAAATCAAAGTTCATGCTAATCCTGAGTTAGCTTAATTGTGCTTTGAACTCCTGAGCCCCTTCATTTTAGCGATAGTAACAGCCACACAAAATAAAAAAACTGAAACAAACGTCGAAGAGCAACATGCACTTGTTTGATTACTTTTGGTGGTTCCAATGAAATGATAGTCAACAATGTAATATCTTGCTTCACTAGAGTTGCAAAAATGATGCATTTCTGAGTAAAAAAATTCATCTAAATCTTACTTACTATAGCCTTGCATAAAACCCTTCAATTTAACAAATATATGACATCATCCTATATCCACTCAGCTCGGCAACCACCCTCACATTAATTGTTATTTCCTATGGATTGTCAGTGAGTAATTCACGTTGTTTCACTGTTGACTGTCAGATGAATACTCAAACAGCTTGTATCTTTCTTGTCGTTGTTTAACTCACTCTTAGGGTGTGGTGTCATTTTGACAATGTAGATTTAAGGTGTTGCAAATGTCATATATTTGTGCAGCTGTCAGTAAACAAAGCCAAAGTTTTACAAAAATTATTACAACAATACTTAACAATTTAAGAATAAAAATTAGCAAAAAAACACAACTTTTCAACATCGCCATGACATCATTTTCAAGTGAGAAAATAAATTCAAATTGACTTAATATATACAGGGTAAGGTGATAAAAAAAGTTAACAATAAGTAGCATATTTGGCATTGTAATTAAGTGTGTGTGCATTTAGCACCACTGACCAATATGAGCATTATTCAGCAATGTCTTATGTAGTATAAACTTAAAGGGTGTCACTTTTCATTGTGCTTTTTTTATCCTTAAACAATTCTCTTGCTTTATTTTGATATCATTTTAAGCCTTTCATATATTTGATATCAAACTAAAACAATTAATTCCTTCCATACCAAAACTAGCTTTGGCTTTGTTTTCTGACAGTGCAAGCCCTTATTGAGAATTCCACATTTTTTAGTTCATGGAAGCAGAACAATTACAGTATTTGAAAATCCATTGTTGTCACCATTGCCAAAAGAGCTGAAAATTGTTACTAGAATATTTACTAGAAATAGGTTTCTCTGCATTTACAACTTGAAATTTTAGTTACAATGGATGAAAGGTTCTAAAGATGTGGAATTCTTAAAAAGGAACACTTAATGATTTGCCGTAGGCAAATACAAAAATCATTGCTAGCAGATGCTCCTTTTTTTAGTGCAAAAAAGAAATTTGTCATCTGCACATTACAATTGTTAATCTTCATTATAAAGATACTTTGTCCAAGCTTTTGGACTCATTAGAAACACTTGTTGTTATTATTCTGTACCTCATGGACCAGTTTTGGTTCACTGGTCCCATTGTTTATACACACGTAACTTCACCTGTTTTGGAGTGAGTTGGTTGGCTGTAAAGTTACAGACGAGTGTCATTTTCATTTTAGCAATGAAAATCTTCATGCCAGATTGGATGTCTTACATGTACACCCAATGCCAAAGTGTATGTCTTGAGCATTTTCTCAATAAACAAGTATCTTGATTAAACTTGATACTTTATCTTGTCTCTCAAACAAGAATAACTTATGGTTATGTTTTGAAAAGAAAGAAAGAGACCTTGACATTTAAAAGTAACATGCAGAGCTTAACTGACACGAAAATAATAATTTTTATGTTGTCAAATGGCAAATTAAATTATATAAATGTTCATATTGACGAATACCGTGACATAGCTCATACTATTCACCTTCACATTTTTCTTCCAATATGCTTCATACAAGTGCATATGCCATTACAAAGTAGCATTTAAATGACACTTAGAGCCATTTTAACTCATTCAAAGATGGATCTTGTAGTGTTCACTGTTGATATTTTGTTACCTTACAGGTCTGCCAAATTTGCAGAACAAATGAGTTAACTTTTCTTACTCAACTACAGATCACTTGTGTTTGTTAGTTGCCAGCTGATTTGCAGATAGCAGTTATCAACTAAGGTAAAACCCACTGACTACACACTTTGTGCACTACAGTTATCAATTACCCATGGCTAGACATTTTTACAGCTTTAGCCTTCATTACTTATTATCATACATAACCCAATGACTATTGGAAAACAAGCAATCTGATTGGCTACAAAAAGGCATTCTAATTTCCAAGAGTCTGCCCTTGAAACATGCCTTGACAAAAGCACAACCATAAAATGAAATAAACAGCTTTTACCAACATTCTTAGTTCTAACATTCTAAAAAGTGATTCATTGTTTTTGTTTTTGTTTTTGTTTTTGTTTTTTTGTTTGTATTCACTTTAATGTAAAATCATGTAATATCTTTTTACACAAAATGATGTAATATATAAAACACGAGAAAGGGTGCTTCATCAGGATATCCAAACACTGAAAAGTGGGTTGAAAAACCCACCGACTTTGAGGCATTTGGATAACTGATGAAACACTCTTTCGAGCTTTTGATGTGGCTTCTCAAACCATTCATAATTCTTGGAGAAATTCAAAGCAAAAGTTCGCAAAAATTTTATTCTAATTGAGGATAGTGCCTCCTAATACAGATGTATTTTTGCAAAGGTTATGGCTATGGGGAAGAATTAGATCTTAACAAGGGGTATTGGAATTCAAAAAAAATGTGGGTAACCACGCATTTTTCAGAGATAATTAATCAACCATAATTCTAAAAAAGCCTTAAAATACAAATGAATGCCAATTTCTTTCCAAATTTAAGCTCAATTATCTCTAAGAAATGCGTGTATTCTGACAGCCCTTGCTAGGATCCGCTTTTTCCACAGTCTTAAACCACGTAAAAATATTGTTGTATTAGTAGACAAAATTCCTTAAGAACCCCGAATATCCCGAGATGCGCAGAATGGATGCGCAGTAACAAAAGGAGGCACTGTCATGTCCTTAAGATCCCGTATCCAAACCACTCTCACAGTAGTGATTTCCTTTGTTTTATCTTTATTAATTATTAATGATTTCTTTTTTTGTTATTTTATGTTGTAACACTGCAAAACCTTACATTGTAACATGTATTGGTCTAATAAAGATATTACAAAGAAGTTATTGCCAGTGAAGAATGACAACTAAAATACCACAAGGAACTGTGTTCTTTAGGAATATTATGTTATACATGTATTTGCCAACTTTTGTTTTACACATAGATGAAAGTAGAATATATCTGGTGGCAATTTAAATCTGTTTACCTCCATTGAACAAAGTTTATCAAATGGCTTCTTAAAACAAAAGGAAAGAAAAACTGCAGGAACGTAGTTGGAAAGCTTTCATTTGATTAGTCAGTCTTAGAATTTCATCTACGGACACCAAGGTTAAATATGACTCTGAGTTTGACTCTTGGAGGGAAAGGGGTAATGGCAACCTACTGAACATGACGCTACAGTTAGACCACAAGCATTAAGAGGTCACACGACTTCATTTCTCTTAAAATCAAACTTTGTGAATTTTTGAGTTCAGAAAACAACCAGGGGTAATGTTCTAAATAAAATGAAAAGAGTTTCCATTGGTTTGGAAATAAGTGTATTTTTGAAGAGATGTTGTCATATCCTTCAACATTATTAGAATGTGATTGACAAACATTTACTGTATAGTTTCTAAGCAAGTCTAAACAATGAGTTGTAGTTTTTATAGCAACCATGTCCAGGGCAAACTCATACACTCTAACACAGTGGCCACAGATATCCTCATTTGTTGAAAACTGACATTGCCATAAAATCTCTTTCTTAACTAATTGTTTTTTCAAATTTGGGATTTAAGAGAACATTTATGTACTTTCTAATGCCCACATCCCCTTACGAAACAGGCTGCAGTGAATCGTAGGACATGTATATGAAATGACATATGTCTAGCCATTTTCTGTTCAGTTGTACTATTTCCAGTGAGAACTACTCTTGAAATATGAGCAAAATCTGTTAAGACTTGCACATAAACTCACGATAGACATGTCATTCTGAACACAACTACCATCCCTGCAACACAGGAGTGTTTCATAGAGGGAACTGGCCTTTCTGGCGTCATCAGGATTCCAACTTAAAGGGGCATGGGTGATGTGACTTCATAATGCAAGTGGCCTATTCATGTTACAAGCACCTTGTAGGGTGGTGGCAGGACAATGCCAGTTACATAATTTCAATACAGGTTCAACCTGACGTGTAACACTGCATCACCAGCCTTGACAATGTTTCCTCTGAAATTATTCCATGGTGCTTGGACCAGGGTATCCTTTCCCGTAAGTGGCATACAACAGCTGGCTAAAAATGACAAAAATGAAACAAAGTATTGTGGTGTGAACGTATTGTCTGAGGTTGATAAATACGTGCCCTGTGCATACGATGGTAGGTCGGTGGGTACTTCTCTACAGTAAAATGGCTGGTTTTTCTAATCCTCTATAATACATGCAACAAAGACTCCCTTACTACACAGATTGTATTTAACAGTTGTTGCGCAAAATTAAGTCATACATGAACTAATGAGAAGCCCACTGAGCTGTAGACGTTGTAAAGACAAAAGAAATGTTAGTATTGTTGAACCTTAATTATCCGGACTTGTTGAGGCTACCAAAAATAGCCTATTAGATAATCGAGAGTCCAGTCAGCTGTGGTACTAGCAGTATGGATAGCCAATATTGACAGTAGGTCCATAATCTAGCTTCTTGACACCACACCAACTTTCATGGACCTACGCTATCTTGAAAAAATTTCCATTTCCCTTTGTTAAAAAGTTGAGATAGCAGGGTTCTCAGTACTGTATGTTTTCAGGCACTACTGATTATCCTTCTATACTGGATATCTTCTATCAAACAGGTCAACGAGCTTTTATCTCCTGGACTTACAAGTCTTTCCCACAGACTTGTAAGTGGGCCCCCTGTATAAAGATTGTTTAATTATTATTGTAAAAGGAGTTCTGTTAGCTCAAAGTTAGTCAGGGAACTGTGTTAGGAATTTGTTTGTTTTGCCAGCACTCCTACCCCTACTCCCCTTTGGGAGACTACTTGACTGAAACCATTTCTTTCTTTCTTTCGTTCGTTCGTTCGTTCGTTCGTTCGTTCGTTCGTTCGTTCTTTCTTTAGTTATTGAAATCAATATCTATACAGGAACATCTAATTTAGCATTAACTGTTGGTTAAAAAAGACTCCTGGGTAAATTGTATAAAAAAGATACAGATGCATGATGCGTGACATGAACATTGCTTGGGAGCGAGCTGAGAAAAATACATCTGTTCAAGCACCAAATGTGAGTCCTTGACTGAGGGACTGGTTATGAAACCTTGCAAGGTTCAAAGGCCATAGCAGAGGTGTCGAGATTTATCTTTAAAGCACTACAACAGTGCACAATCTTGTGATTAATGTTCACATACTATGACTGAATAACGTGACAAGCATTTGTATTGGTTTATAGTTTCTTTAACACAGGTCCAGACCTACAGTGGTTCTAAAAACTGTGACAAAAATGCTTCACACCCGCGATTCCCCTCATTCCCTCCCCTTTAGGGTGCCTGAGGCTACATAAAACAAAAAAATTTCTTGGGCTTCATAACTTTTCTTTTAACAACAACAACAACACTTTATTTAGACAGGGTAAACTAAAGCTAATACTCACCAGATAAAATACTAATTCAAACATCAAAGCTGTCTTGAAGACTGAAATAAAGTACATTGTATTAATCTAAATTACATTTGATTTTAGTAATCTTTCTCATGATGTCATCAGTGCAAAGTGATAAAAGTCATCTAAGTGAGCTTGGAAACAAAGTTACTAGACAAGTGCACTCACAAAAGAAGTAAAAACAATGAAAATAAATAAATAAAACTTACTAAAAATTGTAGCTGAAAAGATCGATAGCTTTCATATAAGTTAAAAGCAGAAGGTACCAAAAATTTCAAATACCAAAAATTTACTTATACATGCATGGTTATTCCAAATAACAATCATATGACAACTTTAATACCCAGATTGGGATCAACATGTGGCGAATGGTGTCTCCATATTGCAGTATCATCCTTAAGTGGTCTTGACATATTTCTCCAGGCTCAGCAACGGATTCCACAAACACAATGGCTGTGGCCCCAGGAAATATCCTGTTTTGGCTTAATGCCAGTAAACGACTCAAAGGAACCTATAAATTAAGGGAGATAGAAGTAAATGTCATAAATAGAAAAAAAAATTCAAACTTGTTTTTTAAAAAAAATGGTCTCCAAAAGGGTTGATCTTTTTCTACTTGCCTTTAAAATACAGTGTCAACATGATAAAGGAGGATTGTATGACATTTGTACTGAAGGAGGATTGTATGATATTTGTAGTGATGATCCTGCCCCTATAAGTTCTTACATCTATGTATATGTTCTAACGTGTCAATTTTAGCTAACTTACTTTGTCAGCTATTTGATCGTCCCTTATTCTGAATTTTCTTTCTGTTTTCTTCACCAGCTCAAAGTTGATTGTAATGTGATCGTCTACAAGTGCCGTATGAAAATGTTTATTCTCTTCTTGAGAGAGGTATTCCTCCCCAATGGGAACAACATGTAGCTTGACATGTAGTTTTTCCTCCATTTCTCTGATCCATCTTAAGACTTTTCCCTAGAAAAGGAGGCAAGAAACATACCGTAGCCGTTTTTTTCATTCAAAAGCCAATCTGTACTCAGTTACGCATTTTAAATTGTGACAGGTTGTTTTGTCAGTGCATGAGTTAATCTTATACGTAAAAAATCGATTTGTGCCTTTGACCAGCTACAATCAACAAGCTTTTAATTCCCATAATCCCCTTGCTCTCTAAGTTTAGGAATTACTCTGCACTAGACATTGGCACACGAACTCTAGCCAATCTATGGCTACTACAAACATTAGGTATAACGATAACGCATGACATAACTTCTTACAGTAACAAAGTATTGTCAGTAACGATATCTTCATGGTGAATATTGATAATTAACAGGAGCCATTAGAGAAAGTTTGAACAACTTGGATTTACTGTCAGAGCATTACATATTTCATTACGCAAACGCTTTAGTCTGATTTGGAAACTTTTATACGTAGCATTAGGACTCTACCTCCTGAAAACGTTCTGTAGTGACAAAGTGTACGTAAAAAAACATTCCATTTGCTTCTGGCTGCTCTTGCACTAACGCGTAAAAGGTAAACAGTTTTCCTTGGGGTGGTATTTGCACTGATGTGTCCCAGTTTCCTGCAAAAGAAACGTTAACATCATTTGATGACATCTTTGTTGGTTAAAAAAGACGTAACCATGTTCCACATATTCATACCATTGAATATTAATAAATCTATTTAACTATTTTAGTCCAACAAGTATGGAGACGAAACTCCTCTACCTCCGATTCACTGTACCAACAACTACAATTTCCCACAATCTCTTGCCCAGTCTTTCGACATTACTGACATTACTACGAACTTTTGTATTCAATTGCTGTGCCACTGACCACACATTCTCGTTCCATACACAAATAATATAATTTTGCTATTCTGTAACGTAACCGTTACAACTCTTTCTTACGAAAGATGATTTAATTAAAAGGCAATGCACTGAATTTGACCTTGAATTGCCATTGACTGCAGTGATAGTGTTTTCTTTACCACAGAGGCAACCGCCCCGCCAGGTAAATACTAAATGTCGTAGGCATTGTTTAGAGGTGAAGTATTGCTTCCATGTTGCTAGGAGTATAATTCGTCATATCAACGTAAAGGTAAAACGTTACTGACTGTCATTACACCGTTAGCGTTGCACACTATATCATACCCATTATTCAAGTACGATGCAGGTGTCGGCCATGCTGTACGTGGGGACGTGATTAACTTTTATTTGCGAACTAACATATTGTGGAGACTGAAATGATATAGGCCAAAATAAATGAACAAGGCAAGTTTTTTTGTGTAAATGCTGCTTTTGTCATTGAGTTTGAGAGACCTTCAGTCTAAGTATAAGTTTAAATTTATAATACTGAATCAGAGGGGAAGAAGACTTACCGTGATGAGGAGTCTTTTCCTGTTGTTCTGCAATCTGGGGTGACACGCGTTTCCCTGTGGCATTTCTCTCACTTTCCCCAGTCGATGAGAGACAGTCCTCACGAGACATCTCAGCAGTGCAGGGAAGAAAAGGCAGGCCATTTGCAAACGTCCCATCAAGACCGGCTGAAGGTTCAGTTTGACCAACTGGAGGTGCTGTAGGACCAACCTCGGCAAAAAGCAAACCACTGCTAGAACGGCTTTCAATGTTCTGTTCTACCACTTTGCCGCAAAGGCGGCAACGAACCTTTCCATCACCTTCCGCTTTAGTAGAGACAGCCGTTTTGCCCCTTGTACAAACGCACATATCTCGTTTGTCCACGCTACTCTCGTTTGTTCGCTGTTCTAGTTGTTGAGCTTTGTTGTTGCCTTCTTCAATACCGGACCCAGACTGTTCTTGACTGGTTTGTTCCCCCATTGCTAAATGTTCTTCTTGGTGAGTTTCTGCGCTTTCAGAGTGTTCGTTTGCGTCGTTTGCCGGATGTTCATCTTCCATCTAAAAACAACAAACAGATTTAAAGATGGTTCTGCCAGATTAGAGCGGTGTTTGTACCGTACGACTTTCGATCTTCTGTGCGGACTCACCGGTCAGTTTCTCAGAAGCAAGTGAACCCACTCAAAAGAAAAGGGGTAGCATTTTGGACAAAGGGAGATTTAGCTATTGAGAATTCTTTCTCTTCTTCTGTAAACGTCCGCAATTGTGATGGCAGGCAAATCGAAAGTGAAAGCTAACGTATGCATCTTTCGACTCTTGTGGTCAGGTTTGTTTCCCCGTATCGTTAATCGAAAAACAAGACGCCTAAAAACAGCCATAGGTATGCGAAATAGAGAAAATTGCCTTAAATTACCGCGTTATGTCCGGTGTGGTCCACTTCGGTTCTCTTGTACTGATTCGCCAGACTGTACAGATGATAAATAAAAATACGATCGACCGCTTCAACTTGATACTAAGTTCGTGGATATTACGTCCTTAACACGGACCGAAGGGTGCTTGCTGATTGGCAATAGAATAAAAGGATTATCATGACAAACCAATCGAAACAATCGATCAATCAGCTTGCCGTTCAAGGTTAACGGTTAAAAACGTTTGATTGGTTCATCAGGCCACGGGGAAACCCCCACCTGTATATCTTCGAAATCGAAAGTAAAATAGCCAAGAAAGAATGCAAACCTACCAACTCGCCCACTGAACTAGTTCACAACGGTCTGAATTTAGTTCATTTCGTCGTAAAACAGCTCTTCAAAGGTTTTTTGCAAGACCCGAAAGGATCAAACCTCATTGAGAGGGAACTGAATTTATTTCTGTTTATCCTTATACGTACTTTAATATTAACACGTAATTCTAGTTGTTCGGTGGACCGTTGCTTGCACAAGGACGCGGATTTGTGAAATGAAGATTGTTCTTATTTGTTTTTTGGTGAGTTGAACTTCGTTACTTTTAACTAGTCTTATAATAACTGGTCAGGCACTTTTCTGTATTAATTTTACTGTTGAATTACGATTGATTATGAAAATTCTGCATCATGGTCAGTTCCGATGTCACAGTGATATGTGTTCCCCCGTGCTATGTGTTCCCCCGAACACATATCACTAGTGATATGCGTTTCCCCGGTAGGGAAACACAAAACACTGAAGCTATGCATCCAAGCCTCCAAATGGTTTCAAAGCGACCAAACACAAAACGCAATTTTCTGTGTCTCGGAGTTTCGACTTTTCTGCAAAGCAGTCTCGGAGTTTCGATTTTTTTCTCAAGCCGTCTCTGGGTCTCAGTCGTTTTGCCGTGTTTCTAAATGTTGACAAAATTTCTGTTGACCTCTTACGAGGCTATTTGAAAATTAATCTTATCGCTGTGCCCGGCTGCCGGGCATATAGCGGGCATATAGCGGGCATATAGCCACAGCGTAATCTTATAGCTATGATGTGCTTCGCTAACATCATTCGAGTTATAAATGTCAATAAGCGGCTGAACTCAATTTGTTATGTTTAAAAAGTCTCGGGCTGACATTCAAAAATTCTAAAAGCTCGTTCTCTCATTCAAAAAATTGAAAAGTTCTCAGGCTTAGCTCGCACAAGAAAACGATCGTCTCACTGAGTCACGCAAAGTCTCGAATTGAATTTACCACTGATTCACCACCTCTGCTGTTTCGTAGGATTGAATGACTACTCAAATCGAACACAGCGACACAAATCGAAGGTTAAATTTAAGCGAGCGGCGAACTGGATAACAGTTACTAAACCGGGATACTTTAATAAACGGACTGAACCAGATCAGGATAAAAATATAGCATTTGCGTCCTCGGGAGATTCAGGAATTGTCACAAACATTGCAATAGATATAGTTTTCCTTTTTTAGTTGCGAAATTTTGTATTTTTCGCAATTTGGTTTCTGGAAGGGAGTGGGGTGGGGGAAACACAAAACACTGGCCGCCATGTTTGAGGGGAAACACATATCACTAGTGATATCAGATATGTGTTCGGGGGAACACATATCACGGGGGAACACATATCACTGTGACACCGAGAATACGTACACCAAGATAGGTCATGTTTGCGGCAAACAGTGAGCAGGTTTTTCAGGCCACAGCTATTCACGCATTGTTTCAGTGTTGCTCTGTGCATGGTTGTGATATCTGTAGACCATACACAGCAAATACCGTTTGCATAGCATATGTAGACTCATTCGCATCGACCCACATCGTGTATTTGATGAAGATCAGTGTTTTGGAAAGCTAATGTTAACTTAATCCAAACCATTTTCTACTCTAGGTAATCCAAGAGACTACTGCTCTAGTTTGCCAAGATGACCAAGTTGTGATGGAGTTGCCAAATGGTGACTTCACGTGCGTGAATTGCCTAAAATGTCCTCCAGGATATGGTGCAACAGTCCCGTGTACGGGTACCGTACTATATAACGTCTCTGTTGTGTGCAAACCCTGTATGCCGGGACTATATTCTGATTCATTATCGTCTGAGAGTTGTAAGAAATGCTTAGAGTGTCTTCCTGAGGAAGCCGTTGTGGCAAAATGCACAAACATTTCGAACACACGTTGCAGTTGCAAGCCTTGCCCAGAGGGGTATTACCGCAACAAAACCATATCCAAATGTCTCCCTTGTTCTGGATGTTGCCTAGATGGTAAGGATGAGTTTGTTCGAGAGTGTGTCAGTCAAAAGGTGCCTCGTACTCAAACATGTAGCTACCAGAGAAGGAAATCCTGTGGTTCTAAGTGCTGGTACGATGAGATAACTGTTGTAAAGGGAGATGGGAAGTACAGCTGCCAACCCTGCCCAGTGTGTTCTAAAGAACATGGCCTTACTGTACCTTGTGGAAGTACTGTTAATGACGATAAGCTTGTCGCGTGTCAAAGCCCCACCTTGGGGAAAACATTTATCAATCAACAAGGGATAATTCAGCCTTGCACTATCTGTTCTCCTGGACAAGAAGGGATCACTAATTGTTCTTCTAAAGTCGATTCCAAGTGTGGTGGTTGTGAGCAAGGTTTCTACTATAATCACCATTCAAAGAGTTGCCAAGAGTGTTTTTGGTGTTGCAACTATATTGACAGTGAGAATGTAATGAAATGCATCAGAGAGGCAATGCTGTCTGCAAAAGAACCTGCGTTCCTACGCAGCCAGTTTCTGCAACCCTTACAAGTACATACCCAGTTTTCTCATTCTTACCACGAATATTTTCATTTAAGATTGTTAAACTTTGATACGTTTACATGTACACTGACTTTAATTGTTATAGCTTTTTTCTATTTTGCTTTCAATTCCATTTTCCAAAGAAGAAAGGATTCTGGAAATGAAGTACAGAACCGTGATGTAATCACTTTTGACAAAATAGAGCGTGTACCACATCTGCAGGAAAGTCAGTCTCACACTACATTACAAGATGCTCACGATGCATCTAAAGGTGAGTTAGTTTTATTTGTACGACATTTAGCTTCAGGCCTCTTTCTTTCACATCACTCTTTCCACTTTCAGGTTCGTTGTCTCTTAAGTTATGAAGAAAGTAACTGTTATTACAATGCCATTTAACGTGTTGTTTTTGTCGTATTTTTAATTAGCATTTAGCGTTATAATAGTGATAGCTCTTTGGTAGTCATAGTTAGCAAAGGAGCAGAATACTTTTACTTCAAAAAAAAAAACATTTTACATTAACATCATCATCAACACTTGTATACTTGTGAAAAATTTATTTGCCCTCAATTCTGAGTCCAATTAGTCAAGCTACATCATAAATGTTATTTAAATGTTTTGCATGTACATATTTTTATTTTTATTACATTTATAATTTATCCCACTGAATTACTCTTTAGATACCAAGAAAGTGGTGTCAGAATGTCCGTCACATCAAGATCCTGGTCATCTGGTTTTCGAGAAAACAGGTGTTGAAGTTATTGCTCTTGGAAGCAAGAAATCAACCATCCAACACATACCGCAGGATTTGGCTTTACAAGCCACATCAAACTCAGCATTCTCTAGTTTTCTTGAAGAAGGCGAAACAGCATTAAGTCCGGCGATAACATTTCTGTTTACTACCAAGTTGGATAGACCCCTCGAGGTTCAGATACCACATGGAGCAAACATGGTTTTCTCACATAAGGAATGGAGGATCATTCTTAAAGAGGTTTTGAACAACAAGTGGGTCTACGTAACCCAAAGTGGACAAGGAATAAAAAACTTTGTCCCCAGAAGCAACCATGTGAGTTTTGAAACGGATCATCTCACAACATTTGTAGTTGTTGGGAAGCCCAACAAGCATTCTCTCCCAGCATTCAAACGAATGAAGGTTGCAGCATTTTGCAGTGACACCAGCACTGGGGAAGACCTTATTGTGAGGCTGTACTGTTTTGATGACTGTGAATATTCATTTGAGGTATGTGTCAATTCTCAATATTTTTTGTTTGGAGGCACTTTTTTCGTTTTTGTTAAGCCTTTTTTGATTTAATCACCATTCAAAATGACAGTGTTGTGAGTCTTGTGTAGTTCACTGAGAGTAGTTCAAAATGCCACATTGATGTTTGCGCAATATAAAACTCATTAAAGTATAAGTATAAGTATAAGAGGCAAGAATTCGTAACCACCACTAACCTTACCCGACTGTTTAAAACTCTTGCTAAAACTCTTGCACTCTCTTTTATAGAGGCTTATGAGAAAGGAACAGGAAGATGGAGGAAAACTCATCTCATCAATTGAATCTCTTGACTTCTCTGTTACCAGTCAAAAGGATGTGGAGGTTACTATAAAAGATATTGAAGGCTGGCAACTTGATGAGACCTCACCAATGGTATTGGATATCACTTTAGTCACTTAGACATCCATTTTATCCAGGTTTACAATGTTAAGTATACCCTTATAAGGGACATATACTTCAGTTAGATAATGCATGCTTGGCTTTTGAAAGTTCCTGTATGAATCATTTCAACATTTGATATTTGACAACGAATGGAGCCTCCAGTTGAATGCATGATTGGCTAGTTCAATTTAGCTTTGGGATTTAACATATCAAGAATCAAAACCAGTCGTGATTATGAAAGAAGAATGTTACACTAACAGCACTTACAGCTGCTCTGCTGTGAAAAGGTAGGCAAGCTACTGCAGGAAAGACACTCAACTGTCAGGAGGCAAAGGTGGCTCAATGCTGGAGCTCTGTGACGTTTGTAGCATGAACCAACTTGGAGTATTACTACAGGGATGCCAGACCATAACTGGCGTACTCCCAGCAGTTTGTTAAAGGGGCATAGTCGCGAGGATTTCGCAGATTTTTGGTCAAAACTGTGCTAAAATTATCGGTAGCTAACTCTATCCATGCCCAACATTGTGTTTGAACATTTAAAGGAACATATTAACTTAATTTAATTAAGAGAAAACAAACCATGACCATTTAATATCGATTTAATGTCAACATGCTGAAAGAATTTGAAAAGTTAAGCCTAATTTTTCAAGTTGCAATCCATTTCCTTCCGTGCCATCCGTAGCAACAGACGACAGAAAATAGTATCAGTGAGGTAATATAGTCTTTCGTAACAAAACTAGACCATTATTTGTGGGCGTTCATTGATGTGGACATATTTTTTATTTTTAAAGTGAACTAAAACAGCGTGACTATGCCCCTTTAAGTTAGCTGGCAACCATTTATACACCTGGGAAAAGAGAAAGAATGTTGCTAAGGCCCAACATGGTGGCAGAGTCCACTGAATTTCAGTTATTATTATTATTATTATTATTATTATTGAACCAGAGACTTAAAATATCCTAATATCATCAGAACCTCACATGATTGCAGACAATATCTGTATGCTACCACAGCTAGTGATCAACGTGCTGATTGCTTTGTTATTACTAGCCTTACAATGTAGGTGGATACTAATATGAGGGAAATTTATCATTTTAGGATCTGGAATCTAATAAAGTAGTTACTTTAGGAGTTGTGTAGAAACACATTCTGAAAATGATTTCATCTAAAGGACCACTTTTACTGCAAATTTAAGTAAGGGAATGGTGACTTATTCATAATCGCTTTGCATTCTGTTGCTTGCTGCATTTAATATGAAGATCTGTATCCCTTTCATCTCTTATAAACATTCTGAACATTTTTTATACCTGTTTACTCATATTCAGTATACATTTTTCCCCCAGAAACTGAGTTACAATTTGTTGAGGAACTCATTTGACATCATTCCTCAGTGTAATCTGGTGTTTCATCCCACCACAAAGCCAGGGAAGAGTAGCTTCTTTGTTGTGATGGCTTTGACTCATGAACCATCCAATACAACTGTGATGTATGCAAGTACTGCAATCAACAAGGTAGTCATTATTATCATAAATACTGCAATTACATTAGGAGCTCACAAAGCCTAGGGTGAGATTTTTCAGAACATATCACCAATTTATGTCCACTCATTTTCCTACTTTTCAGTAGTATGTTTGCTGTTGATTTACGTTTCACTTTACATATTGTCCCTATTTTATGACTTTGGTTCATACAACATTATGTAGTCATCTTTAGGGTTGGATAAATTCTGCTCGTAAAATGGCTTATTCTGCCTGCCGGCAGTGCTCGTAAAAATCGCTTATTCTGTTCGAAATTCTGCTCGAATTCCGCTCGGTACCTTCGGTACCTTCGGTAAAAATTTTCGACCCTTCGGGCCTTATGTATTTTCACAAATATGGAAGGGAGCCTGGACCTTACCCCTAAATACTAATTAGATATTGATTATGCATAGCAGAATTGCAATTCAACTTACTTTATATCACAAATAATAGACGAAACAGTGAATCATGTGAGTGCGTTTTAGCTAATAATCACATTAATCACAAGATATTTTCCATGTTTTGAATTTAATTTTCAATTTTTTCTTACAACTGTTATGCATATTATTCCGTTATTCGTTATTCTGCTCAAATTCTGCTTTAAAATGCCTTATTCTGCCGGCAGAATGCTCGCCTCAAAAATCGCTTATTCTGCTGGCAGAATTTATCCAAGCCTAGTCATCTTACAGGTAACCTCTTCATGTTTTTAATGTGGTTCTTTAATTACCCAGGATCAACTACTGCCAGTGACACAGAATTATTTGAAGGGTATGTGCTCATGGTGTTCATTTATTGAATACTCAGAACGTTTGATAAAGGCCAGTTTTGTATTTCCTACCAGGTTTCCCCCGCTCTGCTATTATAATTCACAGTCCCCAACGAAGGTGCAACCTGTTTTTCATAATTGAAATTTACTGTGCTGAAATTGCATTTCTTTCTATTGTTGATTAACAGACGTTCACAGAGATGGTGGAGGTAACGTAAAAGCTGGAGGACCAGTAGAACCAAAAAAAGTTGGGAGTGACAAGTGCATAATTCAAATGTAGTGTAAATGACGAAAAACTCTCGGCCTTTTTCTAGTTAGTCATGAATACCTCCTGGCCACATTTTAAGTTTTAATGTAGTTTGAATGTATTTGAACAAAGTTTTATTAATAGACGAACTAGCCTTACGATTTTTGCACTAGGATGTCAGCTATAACAAACAAATAATTATAATGAGTGGAGTGAATGATAAAAGCAGCAGATACTGCTAATGTACAAGTATCAACCATGAGAAAGATCGATACACGGTTTTAATACTTGGCTCGTAATTACAGCATCTGAATGATAATCATGTGCCAAATGTTTGTAGAACTTGCAAAAGAAATGATTGTTAGACCTTTTTCCACAGAAGCAATGATCTCTTTGGATTGCTGAGGTGTTTCTTCACAGTACAGGGAAGGCATCATGATTCAGAGCCTTGGCTTGTAGTTGAATTGCCAGAATATTTCAACACCTAGCTGTGTTGACCAGGGCACTACAGATCAGATGTTGCTGACGTGTAACATCGTATCTTAAAGTTGCAATGAAAATTGCTTACAATCAGCAGTGGAGCACTAGCTTGGTTATTTTATTTCGTATTTTGTGTTTTTCAGTTTGGGGGGGGGGGGGGGGCCTTACACTTCCTGTTGGACTTAAGGACAGTTGCAGGTGGTAAAAGAAGAGTAATATGTCTCTCTCAAACTTCACTGGGGATTAGTGTTTTGGTTTGGTGTGTACCATGTTCATTTTTATGCTTGACGTTGGTCTGGGACTATCAAAATCATTAACAAAATTCCACCTCAGCAAAGTTTTCTGGAAATACAAGTTTTTTAAATGCCAATCAAGAATAATGTCTTATTGTCTTCATTAGAATACGTTTGGTAAATAACGACAGTTTTACATATCTATGTATTTCTCCCAGGTAATAACTGTTTAAATGATTTGAAAACGTCATCATCAACTATTAATAACTTAGAATGTGTAATTCTTTATCCAAATTTTTCATGCAAATTTATACGTATACATAATCATTATCGTAACTTGAAAAAATAACAAATGAAAAAAAAAAACAATTTATGGTCATAGCAACTACCCAAAGCAACTGAAGGAATAAACCAAGGACTGCTTTTGGGTATCGGTACGAATCAACATCTGTTAGCATTTTTAACCCTTACTGTCAGGGGCATTTTACTTTGTGAAAACCACTGGGCCACTTTATAATATGTAGCATGCAAGTTCGAAACTGGGCAAATATCTTCAGTAACATTTTGTGTATAAAAAATAGTGGAAAAACACTGTACTTCAAATAGTGTTGCTAAATATCTGAGACTAAATTAAACCAAATTACATGATTCAACGTACGAGTGAAAAAAAGATGGAAACTTTAATAACGTTTTTGTTTTGAGTAAGCTACTATATTGTCATCACAAATATATATTCTACTACCAATTAAACTATTCTTGTAGCTCACTATTTACAGCCAGGTTACCTTTACTTGTCTAACAAGACAACACAATCAGGCAATTTGCAAAAAGGCCGTAGGAAGAATTCCCATGCCTTAACTGGCCTTTGAAGCTTCATTTTCTCGAGTTCAAAATCCTTCATGTGTTATCCGAGTTGCTCATGCAAATGCTTGAAACTTCAACTTGGACAAATCCAAGAATTCGATTACATCAACTTAAAATATCACACAGAGCAAAGTTCCTCTCTCGGAAATACTGAAGATCTCTCAAACATAAACAAATCTACACCAGAGCTCACGGGAATAATCACAGGAATGTGCTCAACTCCACCACAGTATCTCGTAGTAGGTATCTGCTCAAGTGTAAGTAAAGCCACAATCATGTTTTTCATACCGCTGATTGGAACACTTCACGAGTGAGTTTGCAGTGGCTACCTAGTACTCCTTTGCTTACTGAGTTTGTTTTGTGATGAGACCTCTACACTTGCAAAATTATCACTGCATTTGCTAGTGCTACACTGAGTAAGTCCTAAAGAAAGTCCTACCAAGATGTACAGCTACTGTCTTGAAACAATGGACATAATTACAAGACTTTGTATGTACACCATACTTGGTTTATTTTAATTACTGTATTACCTGGAAATAGTTTTACTTTTTCCTTAGGCTAGTAACAAGCATTTACAACCTAATGCATAAAATAAGTAAATAAAAAAATACTTTTAACAAGAGAGTGTTTTATTCTTATGAGTATGTCCTGGAGATGAACACTTGAACACAACCAGTCTCAATGGCACTCACATGAATTTCATTTATTCTTCATTCGTGCTTCTGCCTGGTTTCTTGTTTGCTGCAAAATGGCCGCTGCCCCTTGATTTTCTCGCTTTGCTTGCATTAGTTTCATCACAAAATCCAAGATATTCCCCCGTGTCTTGATTAAGCGCAGAAATTGAGCATTGCGATCCTTTTTCCTAGTGATATTTCTTATCTCATCCAGGTCATCACATTCCAGGATTTTGTGTTGGTATAAGTGTTCACAGAGAGAGATTACATCGCCAATATTGTCAAGGAGGGCAACATGACATGAACGCAATGCTTCTCTGTCCTCCTCAGGCATAGGTGTGACTGCAATGAAAGGGTGATACTTATAAGCACCTACATAGCATGGTGTAAATAATCAGTTGCTTTTCTTCAGTACGAGCATGTAGACAGTGCTCATCTTTCAAAAGCCTTTTGTTAAAATTGTCTCTGTAGCTAACAGCTGCAGTCTTTTGATGATGATTATTACAGCCACTACTGTACAATGCACAGTAAACATAAACAGAACACAATTACAGATGGCACATGCCTTGTTTGTAAATGAAAATGATAAGACCAGTCGTTAAAGTTGTGTCAAGACAAAAATTTAAGTGTTATGGCCCTGCCAAATTGAAAAGAGAATATCAGTAGGATAGGATTAAGGTGATGTGGGTTAGAGCTGCAGGGGTTTAATATCTCCCATTCTACTTAAACATGAAAACAAGACATTCTAGTTGGCAATTCAACTTGTGTGCACCACTCTGTCTGGAAAGCTCAGAATTTATGGACCATTGACTTGGGGGTCTGCTGATTAAGGATGAAAATGAGACCTAAAAAATGAAACATCACAAAAAAAACCCACATACCTGACACTGGATCATACAGCCAAGGAGATACACTTGCTTCATAGTGCTAAAACAACAAAATAATGCCATTATCAATGAATCAACACCATATTCAAATGAAAAAAAGAAAAGATGCTTAAATGGTACGGTATAAACTATTTTTCTGAATAAATGGGCTATTATGGCAGTTACATGATTTTAACTGCAATAGTGCACAGGGAAACTATATGTATGCTATGAAAGGAAGGACCGTCAAAAAAATTACCCAACTGAAGACATAAGGTTGGTAAAAAACTTTTTTATAGAGTTTGAATTAGCTTAGTAGAACTACTTTATAAATAAAATTTCAAATATTGTTTAAAGATTACCATGGGAGTCAGAACTACAGTTGATTGGAATTTTAATACCAATCTTAGTGTAGTACATGAAATGAGCAGATTTAATGATGACTTACTGCAATAGGAAAGATTAAATGTAAAATGGTATTTCCAGACTGAAGCGTCACTCGTATGCTGTCTTCATAGAGCTCATCATTTTCCCCTGTGCACTTAACTACTATCTTGACTGAAAATCCTGGTGCAATCCGCTCCTCACCCTTAGAGCGGATTTCAGACACCTCTGCTGTTGTCTGCAACAGGAAAATCTTCACATCACTGCAATGTTGTTTCACTCACAAAAATACATGTTAGGAGAAACTGATCAGAAACTGATCAATTGATGGTTGTCATTTGCTAACTGACAATAACTGATTATCACAGAAAATTCAGGTCTTTAACAAATTGTTATTGTGCATTGATTTATCTGGCTGGGATTGGAAATGGGACTGATTTTTACAAGAAATACAGTGTAGCAAAAAGCAACAATCATATTTCTCATCAAGCACACTAAGCCATAATTATAGGCCCCAAGACAAGACCACAGAACCAGAAAATAGCAAAAAACGTATTCCTCCTAAGGATCAGTTATAAATTGCTTCCTAACAATACATACCTTTGGTCTTATATGAATTTTATAAAACAGTTTCATAAAAAATTAACAAAGGAAATATGTAACGAATATGTAAATTCAAAGACAATTTATGGGAATGAGTTATTGTTATCATAATGACATACCGTAGTTGGACTGACGATTGAAAAAAACTGACCACCAACCAGTTCAACACTGACGTGTAAACTGCCAGAAAGTAAGATGTGTCGATGAAGTGAACATTTGCTCATTGTTTGATGTTCTTCACCAATTGGGAATTCAGTCCCATGACACACAAGAGCTTCATGCCTTTTGATTTTGGGGAATACCTGCAACACAAAAGTTATGAATGAATAAATAAATACAAATAACAATTAATTAATAAGACTGAATTACAGGGGAAAATGATTTTCTAAGAAATGTGACAAAGTACGTTAGTAAATTTGAAATGTTTGTTGTGCTGCTTAACGTCATGAAAGAGTATGATACATACTTTACGCCGTTGGTCAAGAGCAATGACGTAGAGGGCATGTTCAAGTTCATCCCTGGCAATGATTCTTCTTTTAAAAAGGCAGATGTCACATTGTATTTGAGATTCAAGCCTTGGTTGTGCACTGTCTAACAAAGAAAGTGACAAAAGAAATAAAGATTACCATATGTTTAAATTTACAAGTTAAGGATAAACAGCAAATTGGTAAACCACCCAGGGTAGTAGCAGACATACTTTAGAATAGGTACGTTGTCCTTATTAACATACTTTGCACTAACTTCCCCTAAACAATGATCTAACAATTTCGCATGATTTCTGGTTTATTGTGCCGTTAGATTGTATTGAATATTCCACAGAATGTACAAACAGTTGAATCTGAAGTAGTATGATCACCTAAACTGTGACTTAGTGTGCAAGAATCGAATGTTTCAGTTAAAAATACGCTCAAAGGAAAAATTCTCAAAACAAAAATGCAGCGGAAAAATCCGCAAAAGTTGATTAGGATCAAGCTCAAAACTCCTACTGTTTCTTCAGAATTGATGGCAAATTCATCTGCTAAACTGAACTGCTGACAAACACTGAGACATATTTATTATAAACTTATCAAAATTCAATCAAAACAAGCCTATAGTTTATTCATGAGCCCCTCGCTCGGGAGATTAGGCGACTACTCCCCACACTATGACGTTAAATTTGATTTGATTAGATTTTGATTTGATTTGAATTTGGTCTAAACGTCACGGTAACGACCGAGGACTGACTCATCTATTAAATAACTTGGTATTTCTACAAAACCTTTCATATGCGTAGCGCTTTACGTGCATGCAGTTGCCTAATGATGTTCCATTAACATGAAGTGGAGAAATTTTCGATTTTGAAAAACAATATTAATGTGTTAATTAAAAGGTGTTAATCATACCATAAGCATTGGTATTATCTATTTCACTTGGGAAAAGAATATATACCAAGGGAAAAGATAAATTAAGCAAACACTTCTACATGCCATGTAAGACTGGTAAAAAGACGACGTTAGTTTGTACTATAAATATTTTACGTACTGGGAAAACTTTTACCACCAGCGCAGCCTTCGTTAGGATCCCCTGGACGACTGCCACACTCTTGCTGGGGAGAAAAGGGGCAATGTAAAGACAGATTCCCAAGGGCCTCGACAATCGACTGCTCCATCTCATCCGTAGAAATTCCAGAAAAACTTAGAAAGTCGTTGCTTCTCCCTGAACTCGCAGGCTGCTGGGCAAAACGTCCACCTTGATCATCCGAGTATAAGGATTCATCAATCTTCGTTGGCGATTGTCTCTGATTATCTTCCCCGAGTAACAAATCTTCCTCCCTATCATCAGTGCTGCGCCGAACCTTTGAGTGGTGCGAGTTGTTGTACATACTTGGGTGGTTTGCCGACGTCGTCGTCGGAGACGAAGAAATCAAGGCTCCTACAGTTGTGGACGGTAAAGCCACGGCTGCGGCTGCTTGTTCCTCATGAACTTCAAGATTAGAATCGCTTTCGACGATGTGAGGATTTCGCTGGCTTTCTTTGCCCTCCATGTCACAACGATGCGGTAGGCAAAGAAATTCCCTTAGAAATCTTTACGACATAGCCTCAATGTTGCGAATGGTAATCCATTGTGATGGTGGAAGATGGTGCAACATTGTACAGATCCAAATGGAAACTATTTATGTAATATTCTTCCGCACCACTAGCCACTTACAGCTGAGCTTGTCGTCACGTGGGGAAAACTCTGTCATGTGAGTGGTTTAAAAGCCAACACAAGAAACTGGTTAAGTTGGGGGAATCCCCCGAGCCGAGACATTTAATCGTTTCTGCGTTCAGCAGCTTTTCGTAGTTACCTTTGAATCCCTGATCCTGGAACAACGTCGTTGGATGCAGCGATTTTGGAAACAGTAAGTGTAAAGATATTGCATTGTACATTATTTCGCGCAGGTGATAAAAAGGTGCAGCATGAGGCTACTCTGTCGCGTAACGTAATAGAACCTCGTGTTCGAGGAGCAGCGGAAGAGGTTCTTTTGAACTATTTAGGGCTCAACGTTTTGAATCGAGTCATGAAGTGCTAAGATGCACATTTTATAAAATCATCAAGGCTTACGGTGTTCAAACGCAAAAAAAAAAATACATGTTTGAAATGTTGATGTTTTGATGCGAAGTAAGAAGAATCTAGAAAACTATAGTGGGAGGTGATTAGAAAATTCGCTTAGTCAGCGCTTTCAGTTTTGCAGCGTTGGCGTCAGCGATTTATTGATTAAGACCGGAAGAGTTAGTGACGTATGTCTGAAGTTCTCTGCTTTGCAGGTTTACACAACGAAGGCATGGATTTGCTACAAGGTCTTCTGTTATATGTGTTGTATTTTCATCTGATTTTCACGGTGAGTATAAAACGTCGGCAACCTAAAGCCCAGGTCGGATTCAGCATTATTCAACACTCTTGAATACCACTTTGTTGCACGGTATACCTGAGAACAAAAGAAAGGTTCCTATTTTAGAGGTATAGCTTCGATGTGGCGGGGTATTCTGCAGTTACTCCGAAGCATCATTCCACAGTTCGTGGCCAAACGCGTTTAACATGTTGAACAGAAGTGTTAAACCTATTTGTTCGTGAACGCGTTTGTTTGTTTGTTTGTTTGGGCCTAAGCCCCTGCAGACGTGGTGATAGTTCAGGGCACTAGAGTAGCCATTACCATTGACAGCATGAGAAGAATAGGGACTCCTTGTAGCAGTAAAGAAGTCATTCCTTCAACTCAGAGATAGTCGAGTGAGTATTAGAACATGGGAACACGCAAAAGTCGGCTGCCACATAGAGACGTGATCTGCACGTGGCATGAATAGATACCTTTTTTGCATGTTCAAATGTTCGTCTCACTTAACTCCCCCTGAGAGGAAGGAAAGACTGCTTGTACCATAGTTTACAGAAATGTGTTGGTTACTTTTTGGTACCTTTGAGATTATTTATCTGTAAAATGTCCCAGTACAATAAGCCTATTAATCATATCATTATACCGCAGATGTAATTACATTAATTTGTGATAAAATAATTAAATATTAATGACCTAAGAATATACATTTGTTATTTAATGTACCTGTATTCCCTTGTTCAATTTTTTTTCATTTCCTAATAAAAACTTGGAACACTATCTCTCAAAGAATTTGCTGAAATCTCACAACAACAAAAAAAAAAAAAACAACTTCTTGTCATAACTTTGTTTGACTTTGTTTTCACTCAGGTTTACTCAACATCATGCAAGTGGGATGAATTTACAGTTGAAGATGAATCAGGCAAGCTGTCTTGTTCAAAGTGCCGTTCCTGTCCACCTGGAAGTGGCTTGTCTTCACAATGTGGTGGTAAATTTAAACAAAGTGAATTGAAAAATGTGTGTGAACCATGCCAACCTGGGAAGACATACTCTGCTACCAATGATATTGGTTCTTGTCAACCATGTGAGTTATGTGCGAAGCATCAAACAGTAGTAAGGAACTGTACATTGACATCAAATTCAAAGTGTAACAACAGTTGTAGCCATGGTTTCTATTATGAGGATTTGACAGGTGACTGCCAGCCATGCTCGTGGTGTTGTAGTGATGGGAGAAATGAAGTGAAAAGTGAATGCGAGGATATGCCATTTTATAAACAGTGTGAGGCCAATTCTGACTGTAAACAACCTAAATGCCAGGAGGGTCAGTACCTTGTTGCCACTAAAAAAGGTGGACACTGCAAAGCTTGCTCTAAATGTTCAGTTGGGCAGAAAGAACTGATACCTTGCAATCTGACTAGTGACACTGTATGTGGTGAATGCGATAAAGGCTTTTATAAAGATGACGGTAATAATGAATGCAAACCATGCTCTGCTTGCTGTAACGATGATAAAGATGTGCATGTTAAAAACTGTGCTGAACAGAACATGCCGGAAAATCTGCAGTGCAGCTACACCAAGAGGGCTATCAGTGAGTGTCAACAAAAAAGAAAAGCAAGTCCAGCCCATCTAGAATCAAAAAACTCCTTAGTTGTTTTTGTAGCAGCTGGTGTAGCAGTAGGAATTGTGACTTCAGTTCTAGCTATTTTGTACTGGAGGCTGAAGTACCGCAAGTATAAGAGGCTCTCAAGTTCCCACCAGTCACTTGCTCTGTTAGTGCCATCTGAAGGTGAGGTTTGTTGCTATTTTTACAGTTCACATGAGAGAACTTTCAGGCAAATGGAATCATTATAGCTGACTACTCAGCATTTAATGCTGATCAGTTTACTGCTTGTTTACATTTGCCATTTGGAATGCAGAAAGAGCTCCTCTTTGTGCTTTAATTGTAAGAAGTAAACAGAAATCAACCAAGCATGAATTCAGATTTACTCAAGACAGGAGCAATACTACTTAACCAGATTAAAATAGAAACAAAACATGTACAAAATACCACACCAACAAACAACAGAGTCATTGCTGCCTTATTCACAGACAAAACACATTGAAGTTGTCTAAAGATACCCTGTTCTCTTTGCAGAGACTCCTATAGCAACACTGGAGGATCCAACTGCAAATGGCTCACAAGAGACCTTATCTTTTGAAAAATCTGGTGTCATGCTCCAGTTCATTGATGCAGATAGTTTTCTTACTGATGCTCGAGGGATACAATTAGAAATGTGTTGGGATAAAGTCACTGTTGCTACACTCCAAGATCATGAAGTACAGCTTAGTCCAGTAATAAAATTTCATCCTCATGGGTTAAAACTGACCAAACCAGTGCAGGTCAGAATACCACACAGTGCATTGGTTTTTTACAGTCATGGGTGGAACATCAAACTCAAAAGTTCCACATTTCAAAATGCAACAATTGTATGGAAGGATCAAGAGATAGATGAAATCTGCAACAATGAAGTCAGCTTTCATGTAGACTGCCTTCACTCTTATGTTGTTGTTGGTACGTCAGTTTACAATTCCAAACCGACAAAGAAGCGCTTTCAGTGTGCAGTGTTTGGAGGTGAAGGCAAAGTTGGCGAGAACTATACAGCATATCTATATGTGTTTGATGACTGTGAAGCATCACTGGAGGTTTGTTTTATTAATAGCTGCATACACCTATTTGAAAAAACATTGGTGGACAGAAAGCATAAACCATGAACTATACGACCCAATGGTTTTCTGGGAAGCGGGAGAACCTGCTTTGATTCTTAGACACTGTGTGCATCATAATGGCACGGAAAAATATAACTGATAGATATACCCCAAAAACTCTCCATAGATGAAAAATACCTTCAATATCAATAAACAAAATGGAGTAACAAGCTCGCCGTGCTGTTTCCCAGAATTAATTTTCATTATGTCACATCATTCTGATAGTTCATACTTTTTACCAGACAACGTTTTTGCAATCAGGTGTATACATGTGTATCTTATAGTTGTATGTCTGTCACACCACCTCTGCATTCACAATCTGATAATCAAGAATACATCATCACTATTGCAGTGATAATTTTATTAGAGGATTTTAATTTGCGAATTGTTTATAGAAGGCTTGTTGAAAGCTCAGTTGATCACATCAGAAGTTTTAAACAAGCGAGATCTGAGAATATGAAAGTTGCATGTATCAATCCAGTTATTAGATAAGGTGAAGGTATACAAAAATTAATCAATGTTGTCAACAGCTGCTAGCTTTTGTATACAAATTACTTCTTGATGTACAGGGAAACAGGAAGTCTATGGGAGCTGGGGAAAAATATAGGAAGGGAAGTGGGATTCCCAGGGTAACAGGAAGCAGGAAAAATAGGAAAAAATGTTTTCAATAAAATGCACAATATTTTCCAATACAAAAGCATACAGAGGTGGAATATGACAGCCACCAAGGATAGGACAGGAACCAAGACTAAAGGACATGGAAAATGGGAGGCCCACCCACTGACAAGAACTAGATATTTGAATAAACCCAGCTGGGTAGTGCTTGTTACAGGCACTAAAATGCTGTTAATCAATAGTAAACATGCAAACTATAACTTTCCAAGAGATGATGCTTATGAAGCTAATCCAGCCTCATTGCTGCATTATGAAGAGAAAAGAATATATCTCAGCTAGTATTTGAAGTAAATTGTTTCTTTTCACAGGTGAAACTTATTAATAACATTTAATACTGAGACTGTGCTCGTGAAATGGTAAAAAGTCTTATTTGGTTCCACTGAATGGTACAATTTTGGGGTTCTCAATTAGATCCCTACCGGCACTGTGTAAACACCTTGCTGAATGTTAATTAAAATGTATGGTGTAACTGACTGTACCATTACAGGTTTGATCTGGGACAATTTTTGCAGTGGTAACACCTTTTTCACTGCAGGTACTGAGTGAACAAAGCCTAACTGGCACATTGTTTCTATTGTATTTTACAGAAAATAATGCAAGAAGAAAAGTCAAAAAACAGGATTCTGTTGGGATCCCTTCAGTCTTTGTATGTTGAAACTGTGCAAGACACTGATATTAAAATAACCATAAAACAGCCTGTTGAGGGTTGGAAAATTGGACACATACATCCTCAGGTAAATGTGGCTTGAATATACTCATAGGTGATCAACATTATTTTAATATCCCCTCTCACATTATTTATTACTGGATAATATTGAGGCATATGTAATTAATATTTAAAAATTATTCACCAAAGGCAAAGTAAATATTTGCCAACATTTACTGAGCCTGAGCTGTTTTAGTATAATTTTGAGATGTGGACATCAAAAAGTTATGAAAACGAGCTAAAACTAGACAAACAACACACGAAAAAAGTAACTTAGCTTAGCAGCCGCACCTTGAAATGTTATATTCACCGGTAGTGTAGTGAAGATAACATTAAAATTATGCTAAATAATTATATATAGCACTGCTTGCATTTGATTGACAATTCTGTTTGTGAAATTATGAATATATGACATTCATATATTTGAACTGCGGAATGAAGAAATAAATGTAAGGAAGATCCTCGCAGTTACTAACGCAACTTATGCAGTTGCGAAAAGAAAGCCTGAAAAAATCAGGCTTGCCGGGACTCGAACCCTGACCTCTGCGATACCGGTGCAGCACTCTAACCAATTGAGCTAACAAGCCAACTGGGAGCTGGTCATTAAATTGGTTCGTAATATACCCGGGAAAGATGAAGATGAAATTATGAATATATGACATTCATATATTTGAACTGCGGAATGAAGAAATAAATGTAAGGAAGATCCTCGCAGTTACTAACGCAACTTATGCAGTTGCGAAAAGAAAGCCTTAAAAAAAAAATCAGGCTTGCCGGGACTCGAACCCTGACCTCTGCGATACCGGTGCAGCGCTCTAACCAATTGAGCTAACAAGCCAACTGGGAGCTGGTCATTAAATTGGTTCGTAATATACCCGGGAAAGATGAAGATGAAAATTCCGCAGTTCAAATATATGAATGTCATATATTCATAATTTCATCTTCATCTTTCCCGGGTATATTATGAACCAATTTAATGACCAGCTCCCAGTTGGCTTGTTAGCTCAATTGGTTAGAGTGCTGCACCGGTATTGCAGAGGTCAGGGTTCGAGTCCCGGCAAGCCTGATTTTTTCAGGCTTTCTTTTCGCAACTGCATAAGTTGCGTTAGTAACTGCGAGGATCTTCCTTACATTTAATTCTGTTTGTGCCAGGACCAACGTCACTATCAAGAATGATAGACATGATGAAGTGCCTTTTACCTCCCAAAGCTGCTTATAAAATAGACACAGTCTAACTCCACATAATTATACTTAACCCTGTTAATAATCAACATTAAAAAAAACTTGTGGTAAAGATTATTATAAAATAATAAAAATAAATATAAATACTGTGACTTAAACTGAAACAGACTTCACAGTTCTGACAGACTATTTTAGTGGAAATGTCTCAACCAAAAAATGGTGCATTTTAGAATCTTGCACAAGGACCCAGAGGTAGACAATAATGTGCTTCTGGTCTTTTATTTGCCTTTCTACAGGTCATAACACAACAGAGTTTGAAGGAATCCTACCAAACCATACCAAGATCAGAGATATTATTTAAGCATGACGATGGTCGAAACAGAGACTTTTTTTGCACTTTCGAACTAACTGCAGATAATGCCACCACAAAAATTTCTGCAGTTGCTTCAATTAAAGAGGTAAGTTTTACTGAGTATGGAGGATATAAAGAGAAGAACATCTCTACTCTTTTAATCACGTTTGACCAATCCCTTAAAATATTAGTGGCTTTGCTTTAGGCAAACTGTTATTCATTGACCCTGTTGTTAGTTGGGAGACATCACCTTGAGGGACAGCAGTGTCTGTCAAGAATATGAATGAAACTCCTAAACACACCATTAACATTTGCTTTCTGCGCATGGCTCCCATTTAGGTACCGAATCAAAACAATAACTGAAATGTAATTAGGTTTTTAATTGTAAATTTAACGTAAATCCTATGTACTTTTTAACTTGAGGTGAATTTCAAAGATCAATTTTCATTATTATGTAATTATTATGTAATGAAAAGGTAAAAAATTTTGGTGTCTTGGAAAAATGATTGCTCTAATGGAGGCACTCACTTGCTGAGTTTCACTTGCATCAGTTCACATTTTTTATCCATTTTTTTACACTTTACCTGTAACAAAATTCTTTGACATTTCACAGGATCCATTTAGGAAGTACCAGTATCAGGAGAGCTGTTCAGGGCTTGGTCCTAACCATCGCATGGTGACTGGAAGGAGTCTTTGTGGTAAGTTTCTGCATGTAAATAAAATAGAAAATTTTAACGAATAATATAATTATACATGTCCATTAATGTCATGACATGGACAGTAAAGGTTTATTTCCCAGCAGATTATACATGCAGTGGAATGGCATCACCAGGCCAACTGAGGCCCAATTTCCTACCCAGAGATCCACAAATTATTTTCATTTTCTGGCCAAAAGTCTGATGACTGAGCACAAGTTGTTTTCAATAGTAATAACATTTTCACCGAACCGTCAGCTAAACTTTTCCATTTCTGCTCTACATTGTGACTGGTTGTCATCCTCCAAATGGCTCCTGCCAGTTATATCAGTTACACTAGCACATAATCACATACAGAGCTCACCATTGGCAAGGACTGCATAACTCAAATGTGTTTTAAACTAAAAAGGCACCACTGAAAAACATTTATCTGACAATTCTGTTAACTTGGTTCTTACCTTTCAGACCCCCTGATCACCAGTGATAAGCCATCACCTTCTTTCCATGAGCTTCCTCAGGAAGTACTGCATGCTGTCTGCATGAAACTGGACCTGTCTCTGAAAGGCATGGGTAACTGGCGACATGTTGCAGCAACCCTTGGATTTACAGATAAGGAAATTGAAGTTTTCAGGGAAGAGATGTTGACTCCTGACGGAAGTCCATGCACTGTGATGCTGCAGGCTCTTCAGACAAAGTCACCAAAGCTTACTGTTGCAGAGTTTGTGCAGATTCTTCAAATGCGGAAAATTCAACGATTTGATGTTGTAGATATTCTGGAGCCCTTTGTTTATGAACTAGTTCTGTAATGATGTAATTTAAATATTCCAGGAGATAGATGCACTCTGTGTACTCTCAAAAAGTCAAGGGACAATAAACTTCTATTCGAAATAGTGGTAGCTTAGTAAGTCACAGGCAGCATAAATATAGAAATTATAAACTCATGACTATGTTTATGCAAGTAAAAACTGTTTGTTTTGTTCATAACTGTTGTAGGGTAAAGTAATTTACAGGTCAAACTCGTTTAATTTGTATTTCCTTCGTTTTATAGTCATTATCATAAGACGAAAACAAAAGAAAATACAAAACAAACTAGTTTGAAATCACTTTGACCTGAAATTCATTTTAACCTACAATATAACTGTTCAGGAATATTGGTAACAGCAGGATTTACTTGATCCTTTTAATTTATGCTTGTTAAGTGTGGGCATTACGAGAAATAGTCCTATACATTTGCAAAAATGTAAAAATGTATGTCCTCTTAAAGTAATCAAAACTTGTTTTAAAGACAGTATGTACTTGAACTGATCGTTAGTGATAATTTGTCCGGTGTAATCAGAATATTGTTTTTGTCCAGCTGTCACATGTAGAGAATTCTCTTGAATGAATGACTTGGACTGTTGAGCACTACCTGTAAAAAGAAGAATTAGGTATATAATTGTATTACTACGCTCAGTTGACCTTATTTTGGAATACAAATAAATGAAGTATGGTTGCATATGCTAATTCTAATACAGTGAAGCTCTTGTAAACACCCAAAATTCAAGATATTCTCAAGATATTTTGTAATTTGCAGGCTTTAAACTCCCAGTTTAAAGATTTGTTGCAATTATTCTGTGTATTTGTATTCCAGAATACTGGGGCCCATGAAATTAGCCTGTTCCAGGCTCCGAGATAGTGGGGAAAAGGGCAAAGAGAAAACGAGGGCGAAAAAACACACGGGGGCTGGGGAGAGACAAGGCGAGAGCCTGGAACAGGCTACCATGAAATGCACCCTTCAACCTGGCTATTTAGAAAGCAGACTCTGTGTTTGGCCAATGGCCTTGGACAACCTCAGTTACTTTCTAATTTTTTGGACTAACTTGTGCTGTGAAGCATGGTCCATTGAGACTTCTTTTTTTTTGGGGGGGGGGGGTGGGGATTCTTTTTAGAGAGCTTAGGTTCTAGCTTACTAGGTGACAACACTGGTTTAGTTTCACTGTTCCATGTTACCTTTTACTTTTAGTGCAAACCATTGTTGCTGTCATTTATAGACATCAGCGTAACAGAAACTTTGGAATTTAGGCAAAAGCAATCAGTTAGCAGAGCCTTCCTTAGAAGAACTACAAGTGCTGTATCAAAGCAGAAGCGATGTCACACAAACAACAGCATAAACTAAACAACAAGAAGCAATGAAAGAGTATAATGGAGTGGAAAGACAAGAAGTATAACAACCCTTCTCTAAGTTTAAGGGGAGGTAGAGTTGGGCAGACTACATGAAGTCTTTCCATTGGCATGACAATCTCCCAGAGTCCTCAGGCTTCTTGATCAGTGGGTGGTCACCTGGAGAGACTGGGGTAATGGAAAAAATTTGATTTTTTTGATTGGCTGTTCCTGGGATATTCACTGCAACAAAACTAAGAACCGGTAACTGCAGGATTCCTGCGGTAACAATTCCATTACCCCAGAGTCTCTCCCAGTGACCACCCACTGACCAAGAAGCCTATGGACTGAGTATGAGACTGGTGGTATGACTGCCCAAATGTTACACTGGCATATATTTCTAGCAAGAAGGTGAAAAAGATGCCAAACTAGAAGCCTTCAGCAACAGTTGTTTGGGCAAAGCTTGCCCGTCCTACCACCCCAGATTAGCTGGGGCACTTAGTTAAAATCCTCATTAATTAACAGCAACAATGAGATTTTAAATAGTATAAAAACCTGATTACTGCAGCGAAAAAAATTTGAGGCCCAATAGAAAACTGTTTACACAGAATTGCTATTGTGCCATGAGATAAGGTGAGAAATATGCATTAAAAACCTGCCAAAATTAAACCAAGAAACCACAAGGGTAATAATTAATCTTAACGCTAGTATCTTGTTTCTGCAGTGCTATTGCATGTTTGGCTGGCCGTCAGTCAGTTTACAAATACTCAAAAATAATAAATATTCTTTTTAGTCTAATGTTTTATTTTTTAGCTTCCCTCAAAAGTGTGAACCAATATAGCATTGGTCTTGTGCATTTATCACTCATAAGTCACCTAAGCCTAAAGGCAGGGGGGAGGGTGGACCCAGGCACATGTGGGGCATTTTACTTTTTTACTTTTTATTTCCTCTAGGAATTTTTTTACACAAGTCAAATTGGGTCACAAATCTCCTAATGTTTGATGAATTATTTGATTGCAAGTTCCTGAATGTATTGGATCCATCATCATCAATGGCCACTTTTCAAATGATAGGTGCATTGCAATATGTCAATAAAACCCTCCTATTATTTACACTGTTGTCACCGTTACTACACTTACTCAATGTTTTGAACTTCCCGCATAATGTCATCCATGTTAAGGAACTTTGCTGTATTTCCTTCCTCCTCGGCCATAGTCTCCAGGCGTGCGTTTCTCGAAAGCCCCGAAAACTTTTCGGACCCGAAAAGTGACCCGAAAAGCTCCCGAAAACAGTTTTTAGTGTTTCTCGAAACGCACGAAAATTTCGGGCCCGAAAAAAATCGCGTCATTTTCCCCGTAAATTTACGGGTGGTCAGAGGGTCCCGAGAGCTTTTCTTTTATTTTTCGGGAAAAGTTTTGTAAACAAAATGGCGGCTGCGGCGGCAGTTATGTTGCCACCTCGCGAGAAAAGAAGTTACGCAGAAAGAACTGTTCTACATGGCATGAGAAGAAATGAAGTTATCGAAAGATACAGGTTGTCTCCTGAAAGAATTAAGTGGCTAGTAGACAAGTTTGAGACTGAACTTGAGCGTGATACTAACAGAAATTTTCCGCTGAGCGCGGAAACACAGGTGGGCAATTTTCTATTTATTCACTAGCCCTCAGCTTAATAGTAGAAAGTTTACTTCCGTTAACTGTATTGTGAAAATTGCCTTTTTGTCAAGGAGCAGTGAAAGTGACGACCCTTTTCATTTTTTTTTTTCAGGTTTTAACAGCATTGCGCTATTATGCCAGCGGGAGTTTTCTAAAAGTCATCGGAGATACGATGGGTATTTGCAAGGCTAGCGCAAGTCGATCTGTCCACGCAGTTTCGCAATGCTTATGTAGCTTGGCCAGCGAGTGGATAACTTTCCCTTCAACACCAGAAGAGTTAAATGTAAATAATAATTCATATATTTTTGGTGATAACAACGATACATTGCCACGTCTTTCAAGTTCACGCTGTTTTTTAAAAAGTGCACGCACGAAGTGGCAATGAGGTATCGCAAGAATTTTTTTGGCCTGTCGTCAAGGACAGCCATATAAATCCATGTTTGTTCTCTGAAAGGCATTCATAGCTTCGCATAAAGACATGTAAAACAATTTATCACTGTATCAGGTTCAGAAAACAGGCGCTAAAAGACCCTAAAATACTTGCTACGATAAGCAAACAAATCATCACAAACTGATTTCTCGGCGGTCCGCACCGCGTTTGTTGTTTTGTCGTCGAGAAAGACTTGCACATTGTTTCCTTTTTTTAACTGTTTGAGGCGTTTTTAGCATCACTTCTCCAGGCCGGGGCGACATTAATCTACATATAAATCTGACATAACATTTTATATGTAAGGAAAATATTAATTTTTCTCCTTCTTGAATCAAATGCTTACACAAATGCACACCGGAAATCGATAGTGGATAGAGTACGCGTGTACGCAAAAGATCAACGAATATAATCGGCTTTCTAGACTTTGGCTTCATTTTTGCTCCACTAACCTCTTAAGTGTATCCCTAGCTTCAACTTCAGAAAATTGCCTGTTTTCCGAGTTTACCATTTAGTTCACAACGTGAGGAAAACGGTATGATTAAAGTTCGCTCTATGGAATTCGAACTAGTAAATTCAAAATTAATGGCAGTGTAGCCGGTATGATAAGTTTCTCACTTTTGATTGCAGGAAACCATGAGAGAATTTTACGAGATTGCTGGTTTTCCCAAAGTGATCGGTGCAATTGATGGTACACTCATTCCTATCAGAGCCCCCCATGAGAACGAACATTTGTACGTGTGTCACAAAGGGTATCATGCGATTAACGTCATGGCTGTTTGCGATGCCAACATGGCATTTACGAACATTGTCGCAAAGTGGCAAGGTGCAGCACACGATTCAGCTATTTTCAATTCGAGCTTGTTGCAGATCCATTTGGAGTCTGGTGGCGGAAGAGATGGATGGCTACTTGGAGACCGAGGGTATGCGCTCACTCCCTATATGATGACTCCTTTCCACCCAGACAAGGTGGTCACCAGTGGGGAGAAGAAGTACCAGAAGAGCCACACCAAAACTAGGAATGTCATCGAAAGATGTTTTGGTGTTCTTAAACAACGATTCCGCTGCCTGGATTTTTCAGGAGGAGCCATGCAGTTCTCTCCAAGTCGCTGCTGCAATATAATTCAGGCAACAGCTGTTCTTCATAATATGTGCATTTTAGATAAGACCCAACTACCAGAAGACCTGGGGGTGATGCAGGGTCATGACAATGATGAAGTTTCTACTGAACCACCAAGTAGTGAATCTGGCACTGCCATGAGGCAAAAACTAATTTGTGACGTATTCTCATAGTGTTTTATACTCTATGGACACTTCTTGGATGCACTACTGAGGGAGTGTTTATTATTTATGGTTTGGGATATAAGTTAAATAGGGTGTCAAAAGGCTTGACATGGGGGGGGGGGAAGCATGAAAGTGTTCACCCATCTGTTGGGGTTGGGGGGGGGGTAAACAAGTTTAAGTTTGTGTTGCAAGTAACTGAACTAAGATATAAGGAAAATCATGGAAATATGTATTAATTTCAAGAAGACAGCCCCTCCCCAAAACCATATGTAATGAACACTCCCTAACCTTGTGTGAACACTTTCAAACACTGTTTTACTTGTTTAAACTGTCTTTTGATCATGTTTTCATGAGACCTGGGACTTTTTATTACAGTCATGTAATTCAATAGTATCATGATGGCAGCACCGATGACAATCAAAGCTTCTGCAAATTATGAATGCAATCAATCTGGTAGTGCACGAAGACAAGAACTAATTTGTGCTGTCTTTTCGTAGTGTGCAATTGTTTAATTTACCGACCTATAAAAAGTAACCTTGTTTGCAAAATTTCAAAATTTCAAACCAAGAACAAATTCTAGCCAGAACATAAACAAAAACTCTCAATCTTGCAACAGGATTTCCTCAGAGGGGAGGGGAAGGGAGGGGGTGTTTGCCATATAACAATGACAAGGGTGCTTATATCATAATTATATTACGAGACAAAAATCTGTTTAAGTATCAAAAGCTTAATTTCAAGCCAGTCACCTACAAAAGGAATTCTAGTAACTGTAAGCTATTTATAAAATCTTCTACATACAACCTCATCACTGTTATATGGGAGACATCCCTTTACCCAGTGAAAGGTTGAAGTGCACTTGGTAAAAGAAGTTGTTTTTTTTTTGCCAAAAATGTAACAATTTTTTTATTCTTCGAATTTAGGCCTTCAGGTCAGAAAACAAAGTTTTCTCTTTCTTAAATTCTCTTTATTAAATTCTTGTGCAAATTACATACTTTTCTTGCCCAAAGGTCTATTCTGGAGAGAAGAAAAGAGTTCAAATTAATATCAAATATAGGCCAGAGCTCAGCTGTCTAAATCCACTTATTAATGGCCATTCACTTCATAACACAGTGCAAGCTGACAACTCTCACAAAGGTATCAGCAAACAAGGAAGTGTGTATTTTTCCTACATGTGGGGTCATCCAACTCTAGGAATTACATAGGAATGTCTTATATATGGAGTCGACCAGCACCTCATTGAACATCTCACATGATTGGCCATAAGAACAATAAGATAAGGGCACAAACAATGCCCCTATCCCTGAAGACAATGAGCAATATTGTTTTAGAATGCCTCTGAAATTAGAGGTTCACAAGAGGTACTGGACTACTCTATATATGAGCTTTAAAGATGTCACAATAAAGCGACATGTCATCTGAATTACCTTCTTTTTGCTTCTTGGTCAGCACTTCCATTTCCAGTTTTACTTTTTCAATCTTTAATTTATAATAATCTGTTGCAACCTCAAAGTACTGAAAATGTCATAAAAAATTTTAAAACAAGTTTGGTTTTTGAACGACACAAGAAAGAAAATTTTTAATACCAGTTTGACTGAAGAAGAAAGAAGAAAACTCTATGGGACCAACCTCCAACTGCGCATCCGCAAGGGTCTTCTTACGTCTCCTCTTACTTACAACAGTCTCCTTCACCTCCACCTCATCTTGTGAATCCTTGAAAACAAAAAGAATAGTTCTAATCTGGAACAGAGATGACCAAGCCTAGCCACCTTATCAATAAATGCATGGTATATTTGACTAAAATATTTCTTTAAGTTCAACAACAACAAACATACAGAAAATAAATACCTTCAAAAAGACAGCAGAACAATGAGGTTCATCTTCATAATTAGCTACATGTACTTCAGTGCTGTTCTGTTCTTTCTATCAGAAAAACAAAACAACCAGAGGATAATACTATGAATAAAGAGAATCTGGAAACTTATTACCTATTGTTTAATTAGGCCTGTTTAAGTTTTCGAACTTAATGAGGCTAGGAATCAAAACTGTATGTTGGTGCTTGCTGCACCCACATGAAAGGGGCATTTTTTCTTGTTTCTTATCCACATTACCAATGTCAACTTACATACCTCAAACTTTGAATCCTGACTTGAGAAAGAGGGGATACATTCATCACTTTTCCACAGTGTCTCTGTAATGCACAAAACATAAGAATTTTATTTTTACTTGTAATTACTTGTCATACTGATATTAATGCCCCCTTAATGCATGCCATACACATAACATGATATTATCAACACGGTACCATTCTGTTTGCGTGAAGCAAAGGAAATAGGAGACGTCTGCACGCAGGCTTTGTATTTTATTGTGCAGGCTAGAATACAACCTGACTTGATTGTTAAACTCTAAACCTGTATTAACCAATATTATATTAATTATTTACCAAGTGTATCCATTCCACCACTTATCCCCAGGAAGACCTCCGGTCCAAGAACATCAGCCACCAGCCTCTCTGGCAATGACATATCACTTGTGGCAGGTGCAACAGGATGTCCAAGCGATTCACTGCTATCCTGCACAAGAAGGCAAAATCACATTAAAATCTATTCACTTTTTGTTATTATAATAATGTACTATGGCAGTTCAGACATAGAGCACTTAAAATATTGTGTATGTAATCCACTGACATAAAACTCAAAAGTTGTCTTAATTTTTATTACCTGATCATCTGGTAAATTCCCATTGCCAGTCACTTTCAACCTTTTAATTTCATTCTGTCTGGCTTGTCTTTCTTTCCTCTTAACAGATGTAGTTAAGTCTTCCCATCGTTTCTTGACCTAAAAATACAATGTAAAATATTACTTAAGTATTATCAAACCTAAACCTTCAGTTAAAAGACATGCAGACTGGGGTACGATAGTCTCAAAACAAAATTTAAAAAGTGCCACGTGCATCGAGTAAATACGGTACACATATCTTTGAAGAACAGAGTGCTGCCCAAAATATTGTACATAAAGTTTCTCCAAAGATAAACAACCTTGACAGTGTTTTATTATAATTGTTTAGATACTAGAAGTACATCTAGAAAGGGACCAACAACTACATACAGAAATCCTACATGTATGCTCAAATTTGCAATATCTCCATAAATCCCCCATTGATCTTAAAAATCACTGTCATCAGTTAACAAAACTCAGTTAATAACTGTACTTACTTGTTCAACGGTTTTTCTTTCCCCAGCATTAACTGCATTTACTGCAGAAGCTATGCTTTCCCAAATCTGCTTCTTTCTTTCGTTAGTCACAGTGTTGGAAAATTTTGACTTGAGAACAGTCTAGGTAAAAAATAATATCAAACCATTACTACAAATACCTTTTCTATCACTATGTAATTAAGCCTTGACCCAAAAACATCCAACAGCCCAGAATGTAACCCTCCAAACATACCTTTTCTCTACATGAACAATAAAAGTATAAAATTTGTAACTTCAGTGCATCAAATTTGTAGAGAGTAGCAAAACTGAAACACCTCTGAAAGTTTCTCCAAATTTTAATCCATATCTACACTTAAGCACAAATCCTCCTGTAGGGCTGGAAAGAAATTCAAACAAATTAGAGAACCCACAATGATATTTTTAGAGACTTATGCCTAGAAATAAACTAAGATATAGTTCAGCAGATTCATAATATTTTCTGTTTACAAATGATTGAATGGCTCTACACAAACCTTGCATACCTAGCACGTGAGAAATTGCTATAAGTTTATGTAATTCCATATCTTCAAGGGGTATTTGGGATAAAGGCGTCGAGTAAATTATTCCAAAAATGTCCCAGAGTCATCGCAATAGCACTTACTTGATGTTTTGAGTAAGAATCTATTAAAACTTGGTTCATCTGATCTGTGAACCTCGCACTTTTCTTCTTTTCGGTCATCCTGAATTGAAATACAGTTGGTAAACTTTTATTTTCAAAACATTGATGAGTAGCAATTATTTTATAGCAGCACATCAAATGTTTTCCACAATATGAAATACAACCAGTTTAATCAACACCAACAACTTCCCCCCACCCCCCCCCCCCCCCCCCGCCAGGAGGTGCAAAAAATCCCCTGGACCAAAGTGAAACAACCAAAGTATCCCATACTTAATTAATTTTGGAGCCTAACAAGTACCCAGACAACGGTACTTTCTGAATGGTCATGTTTGTTTGTTTATTTATCATACGGTCATATTAAATTTTCTCAGTTCTAGTAGTTACTCATACAAACTACCTGAAAAATACTTGGCAAAATTTTCTTACCTAAAAAATACCAAAATAGTGAATTTCAAAGCCTCAAAAAAATCCTTCGCACCTCCCCGTCATTTGAAATCCGGCGTACCCCCTTGGGCAACGCAACAACACATTCCCATAAAAACCTAGTTTGCAGTAAGCAGCCCACCAGGCCAAACGGCTTCTTTTCTGTATAACAAGTAATGTTTTTCTTTGGTTTGGTATTGGTTTTTTAAATTAATTTTAGCATATACCTTTCCACGCGTGTGTCGGCAACAGCTACCAGTTCAAATGGGTTTTCCCTGTCGAAGAAAAAAACACAACACGGTAACTAGACGCGGCTACCAAACAAATTCCCGCCAAAAATCAGAACAATCCAGTTAATCTAGAACAAAATATAGAATAATGTACCTACTGCCTGCTCATTGCGTATTTTAGAAATTCACTAGCTCGCTTGAATTCTTCGAGATCGTGCACAACAACAGTTAGTAAATATTGGCATACAGCTTTGAAATAAAACATTGGACATATATTAAAAAACTATATCCAACCCGACGGCATATCATACGTCGCACAAAGAAGTAAGATAAGCTTAATTCAAGCTCACCTGTTTGTTGACCCTGTCACAATGCGAATAAATCCAAAAATATAAAGTAAACATTAAATACTTAGCTTTTTAATGCTCCTCACTCGCCACCGCTTCTCTGATCAAACACCTCGAATCAAAGTGCTTTTGTACGACAAGAGGCACCGAGATGCATTGACAATAACTTGTTCGAACCGTCAAGCCGTCGTTTCAAAGACCACGCATGGAGACCTCATTTTGTAATGCAAGTTTACAATGGTTGAGTAGCGGAATACTGTAATTCTATAAATTGTAAAACACTAAGCTGCCATTGAACAAATTTGTAGTTTTCGATTCGTCGATCGATTCATGACATCTTTCCTGTGCGACAGAAACGATGCTAAAACGAGACATCTTTGACATTAAATTGCCAAGCCGTGTTCTTAAATAAACAAAGATGAACTGTGAGCTTGCAGATGCAGCTTGATACAGCTGTAGCTACGTAGGAGAACATAGGACTAAACCTAAAACATTCTAGAACCAAAACATGGCCGACCCGAAAAAAACCTCCGAAAATATCGGGAGAAAATCCGGGGTTCTTTCGGGCGCGTTGAGAAACACTTCTCGGAACCCGAGAAAAGTGCCCGAAAAGTGTCCCGAAAAGTTCTCGGGCCCGAGAAGTTTTCGGGGCTTTCGAGAAACGCACGCCAGGGCTCTTAACCAATCAGAATGAAATTTTTCCACCGAGCTCTCAAGTCTCATCACTGTCTCCAGTTGTTCAGAAAACAAATGCTCTGACGTGAAATTACAGCTTGTCAATATCAGTTCCACCGTGTCCTCATACTCCCCAGCCAGGAACTTGGCATGAAACGAAGGTGTCTTCTTTATTGCAACCACGTTGTTTACAAACCACTGTCCTGCCAATTGAGACTCAGCAATGACCTTATCAATCTTCTTATTATTCCAGCCACAAACTTCCCTGGTGTAGATCTTATCCAGAGCTCGTTTATTATTTAAGCAAGACAAAATAAACTTCAAACCAGCACTGTCTCATCCTCGGAGACCCAGGGGCAGCTAGTCGGGACGACGGGATTTTCATGGGCGAAAGTTTACAACAAGAGCGGGAGTGCCCCTGGGCACTTACTCTTACCGAACGAGTTCCAGAAGCGTTTGAAATCCCGCCTTCTGATTGGCCAGAAAAATTTTTTTCTGGCCAATCAGCGAAGAGGAACAGCTGGGCGACTCTCATGTCTTCTTACACGAGGTTGTTTTCCTCATCAATCGCCGTAGTAGCGTGGCCCGTTCAACGGGAACATTTTTGAGGAGAGCTTCAGAAAAAAAATAATAAATAAACGAAGTCGAGGAAATCGCAAACTATAACGTGGCCGCAAGAAAACAAACACTCACAGGGAATTTTTCACGGCGGACTTATCGACGGTAACGCAAATTTTTAGAGCTAGCGACTTCCCCTTTCTCCAATGTAACTAATTATTTGTCCTTCTTCGTTGATCTTCGTCTGAAACTTTCCATCTCTGATGCAAGGGCCACGCAACTATGTTGATCGAGCGTGTCATGTCACGTACTAGAGAGAACTAGTTCTCTCTAGTACGTGACATGACCTCGCATCAACCGTTAAGCAGAAAATCGCCCAGATCGGCCTCCAGAAGCTCGGAAAAGCAATAAAAACACAGCAAACACACAGCAGGTAATGTTTTTGAAATGTATTTCCATTTTAATGCATTTTCAGCGGAAAACCGCCGATTATTTTCGATCGAATTTCAGCTCCATACAAACACTCATATTACGCTTTGGGCAAAACTGTGGTTCCCACGCTCGATCGACATAGTTGCGTGGCCCGTGCATCGGAGAGTTTCAGACGTAGTTCAACGAACAAGGAGAAATAATTAGTAGCATCGTTTACTCGAGTAGCTATAAGCCTCATGCAACACTTGAGAAAGGGGAGTCGTTAGCTCTAAAAGCTTACGATACCTTCGATAAGTCCTTCGTGAAAAATCCCGCTGAGTGTTTTTTTTCTTCCGGCCACGTTGTAGTTTGCGATTTCTTCGACTTCGTTTATTTATTTAGTGTTAATTTTTTTTTCTGAAGCTCTCCTCAAAAATGTTCCCGTTGAACGGGCCACGCTAGTACGGCGATTGATGAGGAAAACAACCTCGTGTAAGAAGACATGAGAGTCGCCCGGCTGTTCCTCTTCGCTGATTGGCCAGAAAAAAATTTTTCTGGCCAATCAGAAGGCGGGATTTCAAACGCTTCTGGAACTCGTTCGGTAAGTGTAAGTGCCCAGGGGCACTCCCGCTCTTGTTGTAAACTTTCGCCCATGAAAATCCCGTCGTCCCGACTAGCTGCCCCTGGGTCTCCGAGGATGGCACTGTCTAGGAAAGGAGTTGTGACGGTTATGCGAGCTCCCTCGTTGGCCCATTTCTTCATTCTAAATTCTAACAAATTTTTAATGGTCTTTCCTGGGACAATACCATCAAGAAAATCAGCTTCGTTGAACTCTTTCTCTTCTTTAACTTTAGACCCATCGCAAATGTCAGTGCAGTTAGAATCATTGCATTTTTTCGCAGACGAATGGCTTTCGGTGTTCTTTGAGATTCCAACATCTTTGCTAGCAGAATGTTTATTTTCGTCTTTCGCATCAACCAAAGAAATAGGATTTTTCAAAACATGCCTCAGCTTGTCTATTAAATCCTTAGACTTCTTCCCCTGTATTAGAAGGGATTTTTTGCTTGCATACCAAGTGCAGGTGAAATCTTTGTTTGTAAACTTGTGGGGATTTCCCTCGCCGTTAGGTTTGCTCCATGTTCCTACGTAGTGCAGTGCTGCGAAGAATTTGTCGAGTTCTTGAACGTCTCCTATCCATTCAAAACGATCACCACCTTTTACTGATAACCGTAAGAATTGAGAGGAATCCATTTTGTTAAATTAATCGCCTTTGGCTCGGTTCCGTCGTCTCAAGCCTTCGAAGATTTTTGATCCCAGCCAAGAACTAGAAATTTCGATTTCATCCTGCGCGCCTGCGCGCGCTTCTCTCGACGATCTTGACGAATCTTGGCGCCAAATTCTCTGTCACTGGATCAGATGAACCTCATGTGACCAAAACTGATGAACTTTGTACTAGCGTAAGAGTTTTCGATGAAAGACCTGCTTTGATTGGTGAAGTCTGGAGAATGAACGACTCATTAACCAATCATTGACACCGTACCATGTTGTAAACAAACTTGCCAGCAATAAATACTACGTTCATTCATCGAATTTTTCACCTTGTCTATACCACAGAGTGTAGTGCGAGGTTTGCGCATTTTTGTATTCGCCTTTTGGTCTTTTGATCGTTTATTAGCTTTTCATCCCCTCTCAAACACAAGACGAACAACAAATCTGATCGCATGTACACAATGCAAGATGGATGGCTCAATTCTGTCCATGTGTCTCTTGTAAGCGGTCAGGGCATCGGCGTTCGTTTTGTTGACGTTTCACTTTTAGAAGACGAAGGCGTAGGAAATGGTAGGTTTATGGTGTCACTAATAAGCGAACTTACGTTTTCAAACGTCACGAGCCTTTGGTTTGGTTCAATAACACTAACATACTGCTGTTTCTTCTAGTGTTATTTTAAGAAAAAGACTTGTTTTCGCGAATTGTCAATGACGCAATTTCATTTGCAGGCGGATGACAGTGGAAAAATAAAGCAAAAACACAAGCAAGTTTTTTCCACGTTTATTTTTAGCGTGAGTATTTTTTGTGCGTTGTACTTATATCGACTAGTGTCGTAGTTTTTGTTTTCCCGAGATATCATCATCTGTGTTAATTCTTCGGAAACCAAGTTCTGCTGCGTAATCACATACCTAAGTCACATGCTTAACCTGAACTGATAAAGTTGATTAAGTTGTTTAGGTATTTAAAGACGTCATAACGGTAAAAATCTTTGCTTCTTATGTATGTTTTTGATCAAAGAATGAGATTTTTTTTTGGCTGAGAATTTGTCGGATTCACTTGTCCTTGAGGTTCATTCCGTTGAATGTTTGTAATTACGTTGAAAGCAGCAATGGAATTTGCAGTTAATTCTGTGAAACATCATTTTTATTCTGACTTTGAAGAGTTTGGTAAGCTGAAGTCCCAGTAACATCGATCAACGATAGTCTGAGCCAATATTTTGCCTTGAAAACACCACTTTGTACACTCAGTGTTCATAACAAAAATCGAGGTCCTTCCCAAGTTACTATATTTCATCATCCTATTAGCAACCTTTTAATATTTGTTTATCTATGCAAATGAAAGGAAGTGACGTCAGTTTAATGCTTGTAGTGTTGATATTATTTTGAGCGGCTTAGTCCTCCATCAGTTGAATATTAACATTTTATATACATCTTAAATCCACTAAATGACTGTTTGTAAGCTTACCTTCAAAGTAAACAACCCTTTCTTCTTTTGATATAGTATGTTAAAGAATTTACCAATGACTGCTCTTTTGCATTTTTTTAACAGGGTAGTATTTTAACAGTGTTTGTCATTGTTTTCTTCCCATCTTTTGTGGAGGTAGGTGTCTCAATATCCACCCTATTTTTGGTCATTGCAATTTTAATTGTGTGTTTAGCATAATTTTAAATTAAATGTCTCAAGAATGGCCAGCATTCGTCAGACAATTTCTATCCATAGGCGTACGGGCACCTTCTGTACGGGCACCTTCTGACTTGGGGGGGGGGGGGGGGTGGTGACCTTCTCGCCCGAAAAAAATATACAATGCCCGAATGCGTGAGTGCGGAAGTCGGGATACAAACGCTCTCAAATTGCACGGGAAAAGAATGTTTACAGTTCTCACGTCTAATGAAACAGTTCTGATTCCAAAAATAGTTATTCTGAAACCTCGCATACTCTATGACCTCTATCTATAGTCTACTGGAACTAGTAAAATCAGAAACTTATTAAAAGAAAGTTATTGTTTCCGCGGCATTGTCCGAAAATGTTTATTATTAGCTTGTCTGCATTTATCACAATGACTTCATTGCCATAGGAGTGCTTGATACAGATGATGATGTTGCGGGGATAACGGCCAGAATGGAGGCGACCTCTCAAAACTCTGCCGGTCATTTCATAGAGGTTGTTTTTGTGCAATGCTTCAATGACTTCTGCAACTTTTGTTATTGATTGCTGCAAGTGTATTGTCTTGAATTGAATGAACAGGCGTTGGTCTGCCTGGAGTAGCTCCTTGTCGAGGTCATAGTACCTGACAACCAGGTCAAAACTATCCCTGGTGGGCGAATCACTTAGGGTGATGTCACTCAACGCACAAAGGACATCTTGGTGACATTTCCACTGAAGCCATTCTCAAATTCGGTTAGGACCTTATCCAGAGAGGTGAAAAAGGTGCTGAAACAATGGCAATCCTCTGGTTTTGATGGTGGAGGAGCAGCACTGACATTTTGGTTTTCCCCGACCAACGCTTCTAAGCGCACTGAGGGTTGTCGTTGTGGCACACAAGCATTGCGGAATGAAAAATCTGATTCAGCTATCCACGATTTCATCTTAACACTGATACTTTCACACAGTTCCCACACCGAGGTTATAGAATGAATGAATGTACTCGACAAGTTTTTCAACATCTTTTATTAACCAATGGGATTAGGAGTTGATGACACCTGATGAGACCATACACCTTCCTCTGACGTTTGGTAGTTGGCATGCTCGCATTTAGCCTGATGTTTTGGAACGACAGTCACTGTTTTGTTTCTCTTTTTTGGTGTTATCCCAAATTATCCCAAGTTCTGTTGCCCTAATTGTGAGCGTTTTGCCCAAAAAAGGGTACCTATTTCCAAAACTGGGGGGTGGGATCGCCACCCCCCCCCCCCTCAGCCCGTACGCCTATGTTTCTATGAGAGTGCAAAATATCCTGACTAATATTAACAGGAGGTCCAAACCAAACAAGCTTCCCAGGGTGGTGTGGATATCAAATTATTTCAGAAGAATCAGTGGTATAAAATTAGTTTACTCAGGTTTTGTTCTTCTTTATTGTTTAGGCTACAAATCTTTGTACCAAAAGTCAGTTCCTAGTGGAACATGCAGATGGCACAACTTCATGTGAAGACTGTGAAAGTTGCCCTCCAGGACAAGGATTATCTCATGAGTGTGGAACACGTATATTGTCAAATACAATGGTGAATTGTGTGCCCTGCCAAGGAGCCTACTACTCCAACAACTATGATACGTCCAGTTGTATTCCTTGTGCCTCCTGCTCAGAGGGTCAGGTAGTGCTCCAGAACTGCACTCCTACAATGGATGTAAAATGTGCAAAAAAGTGTTATAGCAAGGACAGGTGTGGTTTTCTGTTTCTCTAACAAGCTGAGTGCACTTAAAAAATTCTAATTAAATGTGATTTCCCTTGCTTTTCAATCTTTCCAAACTAGTGTAAGTTCTGGATGATTTGACAATAAACCTTACATGTGGAATGAAGAATACCTTTTTAGAGGGGTCCATTATTCTTTCTTACTTTTTCATATGGTGTGAAATTGGCAATCAGACATGGCAGCCTACTTTATATTGACTTCACCTATTAATAAATCCATGTAGAAATTTCTTAGAATACGAGAGGTCATGGATGAAATGAAAGTGAAATTCCTTAAGACATGCAAAACTGGGGCTGTTTTTTTCTTGCAATAGAAAACTGGAAATCAATATAGGACCTACACAGTGTAGTGACTCGCCTAGTTAAGATTTGCACTTTACGTGACCCATAATGCTCAGTTTGTTATAGTGATGTGTTCAATTGCAACCAATCCCTCAAATCTAGTACTAATACATGTACTTATTATAAACCATAGTGTACACTATTTAAACAATAGAGTTCTTCTGTCGAAGGCACTATCGTGTGATAGATTGCCTGAGGAAATTTGATGTTCACAGCAAATGTGAAGTTTGAACATCAAATTTCCGAGGGAACCCATCACATGTAGGGCCTGAGACAGAAGAACTCTAATATTTTTATTGTACAACACTAAATTTTGAGTGAAAATTGCCCAGACGGGCACTATTCGCGCCCACTGAGGAGAGACACTATCGCATCACATGATTGATTTCAACCAACGGGAGCACACCAAAATTTAGCGTTGTACTATAAGCAACTTTGGTGTACCTTGCCACCTAACCTAATAACATGTAGAATTTATATAAGATCTGGTAATTTCATGTTTGTTTTATTATGACCTATCTTTTGTACAAATATCAGTTTATTTTTTGTCTCCTAATTGACCTGACAGGTATTATGATGACGTGGGTGGTTGCTTGCCTTGTTCAAAGTGCTGTCATGATGGTAGAGATGTTGTGGAAGAGGAGTGCAAAAAGAAACTGGGAGCTGCATCAAATAGGATTTGCTCTTTTTACAGCACTGTGAATCGATGTGACACAACAACAACAACAACAACAACAACAACAACAACAACAAAAGTGGCATCCCCTGAATCAACATCTACCTCAGTAATTGATACTTCTACTTATACAAGTGGGTTAATGTCAAGTCCTTCAAGTGTCACCCTTCTGCCAAGTATTTTTACCTCGGACAGTCAAGGCGTTCCACATCCATCTGAGAGAAAGGGCTCGCCTAACTCACTTACTGTCTCTGTTACTGTTCCTGTGGTAATATTTGGGCTGCTGCTAGTAACTGTTGGTTGTGCTACTTACTTTCTGTACTCAAGGCAAAGATGCAGTTACCTGCAAAGGCATAGAAGTGGTGGAGAAATGGAAAACTGCCATTCAGTTAATGGGGGACTGATTACTGCAGGTGGATACTTCTAAGTTAGTATCAATGTTAATTTCTAACTCTAGTTTTGTTTTATTGTCAATTGATGCACACCAGGTTCTTCATTTAATTGTATCAGGTCCTCAAAATTTCCTTACACCAAGAAATTGATACAGTATTTAAGATAGAAGGACAAATAGCGGCAACTAGAAACAGCTGTACAAGTGGAGGTCATTTGGCTAAGTTGTAAAGGCAGGGTACCCAGGGGGGTACACCCTCATCTGGCCTTGACGAGAACATGTGGCCTCATAGGGTATGGTATTGGGGGGTGTTTGTCTTGAATGGGTTATCAAATTCATATCTTTTGTGCTAAGCGGAGTATCATTACATGCCCTAAATATGGCTCAAACAGGATGAGCGTAATTATACAGAATCACTGCAAACAGCTCAGTGGCCCTATTAAGATGTAAATGGATTTGTAATTGCCATTGTATTAAAACAAGAAACAGTTAATCGCCACTCTATTCTGGACTTAAATAGGGTATGATTTTGTATTAAATGTCTTAGTTGTTTTAAACAGGGTAGCACCCAAGTCACACCTCCCTACTCAAACATCTGTTGGATACCCCTTCTCCCCCCTCTTCTCTGGGAAGGGGAACTTGCAATCCAGAGGTCCTGGGTTCCATTTTCAGTTCCATCTCTGACCACTTGGGTCAAATGTTATAATTTGTGAGTGAAGAGCTCCTTACAGGGAGTGTACAATTAAGAATTAATTATTGTTATTATTATTATTATTATTATTATTATTATTATTATTATTATCATTATAGATGATGTCTGATTTTATTCTCATTTTAAGCACCACAACACATACATGTACTTAATAACCACCTTGGGACCTCATTTGCATAGTCATCCATTTAACGTGCATAATCCTTTGTTTTTTGTCCTGGTCCCAGAGGTTTTTATTTCTTTTTCTCAAACCAAATTGAGCCGCAAAGCAGCAATGACCAGCAGCTTGAAGTTGCTGCTTCGAGACTCATTTTGGTTTGAGAAAAAGAAAGAAAAATCTCTGGGACCAGGGTATCCCTTTTTCAAGAATGAATTCGTTTTGATGTTTTTGTAAACAGAGAAAAAGTTCACAAAGAGTGATGGAGTTGAGCTGCAAGTAGTAAGAACAGAATCAAGTGAACCATTGCTAACAAAGGTACTGAACTCATTTTCAATATTTGCAAAAGAATAATCTGTCAATTAAGAATTATTGCATAAGCACGTCAGTGTTGGTAAACCAAAATGTACATACACCGAATTCATAATGGCGGACAGCTCGGGGAAGCCTCGGTACGAGAACATGAAAACGAGGCGCGTGAGGATACAGAATTTGCAAAACAAAACAAATCTTTACAGGAGAGCGTGTAGTGTAACTTATTTCGCAATTATACCGCCATGGATGAAAAAAAATCGCCCCAGAATCGGTATTGCTGTGTTCCACTTTGTAATAAAAAAGGTTCAACTGGTCCGAATGGCGAAAAAGTTGGATTTTTTAATCTCCCGACCGATCAGGCTGCGAGGGATCAATGGCTTCATGCGATTCGGAGAGACACAGGCAAACATTTCACAATCACAGATGCTACAAAAGTCTGTTCTCTGCATTTTAAGAAAGAAAATCTTAAGAAGAGTTTGGGCATTGGGCGACTGAGTTATGGGGGGCAGTTCCATCCGTTTTCGCATGGAAAAGGAGCTCACCTCGAAAGAGAAAGCCGCCGACAATTAGAGCTTCCCCTTCGAATCCAGAAAAGATTCGTGCTGTCAAAGCTAGAACATCGCTTAACATGAATGCAGTTCCAGGTCGGTCCTCAGAAACTGTGAGTACGGATGTGAATGCAGCAAGCGATTTTTTAGAAAATGACTCGATAGTGACGACTAGCAAGGAAAGGTGTGCAACTCCAGATAGCCCTAATGTTGACAGTAGCAGCGTGGGTGGCAACCAGCTGTCTTACCAAGATCTCCAGAGAAAGCTGGCTGAAACGGAAAAGTTACTCGAGGAAACTAAGGAAAGTAAGTTAAAATTGGAAGCTGAGTTGGAGAAACTTAGGAAGCACGCGTTCAAACTTTCAGAGAAGTGTGAAAACTTGGAAAAGAGAATGTTTATATTGAATAACTTTATTTCTGATGAGGCTATTGCATTTTATACAGGGTTTCCATCGTATGACGTTTTCATGGCGACATTCACTTACTTAAATCCGGGTGAAAATGCAGAAAATATTCGATTTTGGCATTCTATTCCCAAAGATGTTGATCCTGAATACTACGAAAGGGAACCTGAACTTGGTGTTGGACCTGGGAGGCCTAGAACATTGCATCCTAAAGAGGAGTTTTTCCTAGTAATGTGTAGACTAAGGCAGGGCTTTGCAGAACGCCATTTAGGGCATTTATTTAACATCTCTCAATCGACTGTCAGCAGAATTATAATTTCATGGATTAATTTTATGTATTTAAAGCTAGGACAGTTAAACATATGGCCATCCCGAAAAGTGGTGGATGATTACATGCCTAATGATTTCAAGAGCAAGTACCCAAACACAAGAGTAATTATAGATTGTACTGAACTCAAGTGCCAAATGCCAAGCAGTCTTCTCCTAAACAGTGAGCTGTTTAGCTCATACAAGAATCACACTACACTTAAAGGACTGATTGGCATATCACCTGCTGGACACATCACATTCATAAGTGAACTGTACACGGGCAGTATATCTGACAGGGAAATAACCATGAGAAGTGGATTTCTGGACCTTCCTTTTGATGCTAATGATTCTGTCATGGCTGATAAAGGTTTCACCATCGAGGATCTTCTTCCAGTTGGTGTGTCACTGAATATTCCCCCCTTTTTGGGTAGTTCTGCCCAGATGCCTGCTGCAGATGTAGTAAAAACCCAAGAAATCGCATCCTTGAGAGGGCAATCAACAAAATCAAGAACTTTCGCATCTGGGAAAGTGTAATTCCTTTAAGCTTAATTGATTTAGCCAATCAGATGTGGACTGTATGTGCACACTTGTGTAATCTTCAAGACCCCATTATCTCATAAGGTAAAGTCATGTGGCCAGGTGGCTCATTGACTTAACACCTTGTGGGACTTGACCCATGCTGCTGGCTTCTGTACTCTGAAGCAGCAAAAGAAATGAAATGCTGGAAATAATATGCCTCTAGTTTCTGACTCAAATTATCCCAAAAATGTTGATCAAATGTTATTCTTTGAATTGACATCCCTTTGAATGTGTAGACAATAAAATCACACCAAGCAGCACCAGTTATTGCTAATTGGCCTTGCACTTGAGCATAATATTCGTGATCAGTTTTCAAACAACATTGATCACCTACTCGATGACAGAAAAATTTGGGATCAGCACAAGCCTCTAATGGGGTGACAGCAGATTTTGTTGATGGACACTTAACTTCGAAGATTCCAAAAGGTTGACTGCATCCAAAGTCAACAACTTTCCCATCAGAGGTGGCTGCAAGCACTGGCATTTGGTTTGAAACTACAAGCCCACATTTGAGAACTACTACTGGTGTTTTCCTTGCATTCATGAGCTTTTGATATTCATGAATAGCAGTTGCTTCATATCTTTTCCCATGGGCAGTGTGTCTACTGGTAAACTCCTTTGGATTCATCAGATCCTTAGCAAAAGTTTCATGATTTCGCTGCCTTCTTGATATCAGATGAAACCTTGAGGCTGTGAATCTGAACTTCCTATGTTCCTTCCATTTCTCACTGCTTGCCTGATCTCTTGTTTCTAATTCAATTTCATTAATTTCATTTTCATCTACTTCAAGTGAAGTTAAAAATGTTCTCTCTTCCCCAGAAACAGTGTCTGGGTAGGCTCTTGGTACAGAGTCTTTCAGGGGAAAACGTGGGTAGCTATTTATGTCTACATTCAAATTAGGAAGTCTGGGAACACTATTGATGTTGATATTCACCCGAAAGTTGGCTTCAGTATATGACAACTGATAGCTGTTTGTAGAGCCCACAGGGCTGCTACCAAACTTTGTTTGTACCATTCCACTGACTGGATTTGAGAGTAGGGTAGCAATTCCCATTTTGGGGTTAATTGAAGCTATGGCTTTTTTAAATTTTTCTTCTTCTTCAATGCTATGTTGGGGTATTTTACGGGCCTCGTAAAGTTGACATGTAACGTCTTTGGCTGACTTCTCATCATCCGGCTTAATTTTTGTTACTATGACATCCATAACAGGTTGTGGATGGATTGAATCACCCCGACCTCTCTTGTGCCAACTTTGTAACTTTGAGGGACATGCCAAAGATGGATTTTCATCAGATTCATCCTGGAGGTCTTCAGTTGTTTTGCTTTCAAACAACGAATATTTGCAAATTTTTAACATGAGGGCTAATGTGTGATTACAATAACCAACTTTACCTGCAGCACATGTACAAGTGGCATCTATGACTTGGCCAGATATTATGCAAAGGGCTACCTGTATGGTATGAGGTGCTTCATGTTTCTTGTAGCTGTGATAACATTTGCATTTAAAATAGAAATGATCTTGATCATCAGCTGCTTCAATTTCCTTTAAATACTCATCCTGGAGAAATGTCTTTGCACGTTTAAGGCTTGTTGGGACTGAATGGTGTTCAGCATTTCCAATTCTTTTACCAGAATTTTCTACATGCTGTTTCATTTCAGCCTTAGTGAACAGGGGCATTTTCTCTAGAGCTTTCCCCCAGCCAATAGTTGGGTATTTTACTCGGGTACCCGCGTTATCCTGAGACGAAGAATCAGGAAGCGAAATGGAGCATTCCCTGGCCTTGCGTTTAGTATAAATTTTGTTTGGATCGTGATCAACTATAAATTTGTCCCTGCCACTTGCAATGTACTCCTCGACTCTAAAAGACGTAACAAAACACATAGTTCTATACTTTAAATTTATTTCACCAATAGCTTGTGGTCATCGTGTATTAAAGAAAACGAAATCTGTGCTCTCAAGACCCGCACTACATTCAGTTGGAAGTTAAACAAAACACCTTATGTTTACGTTTATCGATCGCTGTACATACCGCTTAACGAACCTTGCTTTCACGTTTAACCCTTTGCAAGAGTCACCTCTGCATCGCAGCCAAAACAAAAGATCAGCTTTTTTCAATTCTGCGGGTTTCCTTCCCTCAAGACTCGCTCCGGGAATATCATTTTCCGTGAGTAAAACAGGAGTAGAAATCGTGTCCGCATGAGGCAGCGCCATGTTGAAATTACATTCTATCCTCACGCGCCTCGTTTTCATGTTCTCGTACCTAGGCTTCCCCGAGCCGTCCGCCATTATGAATTCGGTGTATAATACTAGATTTGAAGCAAAAAATAACCACGTGACATCAGGTAGAGCCAAGTTGGCTGTATGGCACTGCATATTTAACAAGAGCGAGTTTTCGTACCTTCTGAAGTTCAGTTATTGTGGCTGAGTTTTGTGGTAATATTTTCGGACAAAACTTTTGCTTTGTGGTGAGAACTTATGAGTGTTGCACTTGATATGGTGACCGATGTCCTTATAAGGCAAAAATCAGGGTAATTTGTGGATGACCTGCGCCGCCATGTGGAACCAACAGGAAAACTGGAAAACTGATAAGCGAGATTGAGAATTCATTATTAAACATCCTGGTAATGAACTTAGGTTTGCTTTCATATGGTCCAAGTATTTGATCTTAATATGCATTTCTTCTTTGAAAGTGCATATTCGAACTGATTATATTATAAAAACCATATATTAAGTCACGTGAGTTGCGAGTGAAGCATTTCATGATCATTATGTGTTAATTACGTAAGATAGATTCATCAGGCAATTTAAAGTTCATGTGTGGCTTGATGCTCTCTTTGTCTGTAATGTTTTTCACAATCATGTTTCCAGGCAGCAGCCACTGCCAATATATGTACCAAATGTTGCACATTAAACTGGCATTATATAGCTAATTGTCTCGATTTCCAGCCATGTTAAGGGAAGTGAGTCGGCCTTCAAACCCCAATACTGCACCTGAAAGAGTAGCTGAAAACAAACCTTTACTATGGCTACCTTCACTAAATCAATATCATTTTGTATTTCACAATAAACAATTAACTCACCATGAAACATATATTGCATATATTACTTTGTATGTGGTCTCAATAAAAGTTCTTACTGTTTGCACCTCTATCTTTTGATGTCTGCAGGCTTCAGCAGAACTCACATGTATGTGTCAAATGGACACCAAGAAAGGTATTTTGATTAAACTATAATTCCTGACTTTATACTTGGTTAAGTACATTTGATGGCTTTATTAGTTTAAAGGAAAACAATTTGTGGAAAGAAATATACATTATGCTTGAGTGACACTTATGCCATTACAAAATGTATATCAGTTGACTATAACTCTAAAGTGAGAGAGGTCTACAGTTTTTGTGTGTCTGTTAACTCTGAAATCAGACGTTGATCGAATTGCCTGTGTCCTTTCCAGATAAAAGGTAGCACAGAACTGCCCTTGTAGGCTAGATAACTCTTACCTGTAAATTTACTATATGAGCATTTTTAGTAAGTGTTTAAGTTCAGTGGAAACCGATGGCAGTAAGTACAAGACCGGGAAGAGGTTTTTATCTGGGGTATAGATTTAAGGGTTGACTTAATCACCATTGTGACAGGGATGGTCAAATTCCCAGTCATGAAAAAGGGATCCTTTGTGGTTCAGCCCGAATAGGCCGGCAATAAAAAATCTCACTTAGCTGTTGTCAGTTAAAAGTTATTTCCAATATAAGCTAATTGATGGTTGACAAGTAACCTTTATTACTGAAAATCATTCAAAACATTTTTTAACATTTTTTCTCCCTCTTTTTAGAATCTAAGCTGTTAAGTAGCTTACGAGATGATGATAATGCATTGCAAGAGATCTGCGAGTGTTTGGACACACCTGTTCCAGGACTAGGACACTACAAAGCAGTTTGCAACTATTATGAATTCAATCATTACAAGATCGTCTCCGTCTTTGAAAAGCATCCTCTCGGTCCATCAAGGGCACTGATTGAAACACTTGCTGCCTCTCACCCAGGCATAACAGTTGAGGAGTTTACTACTGTGGTGGAGGAAGCGACTAGGAGGAAGGATGTTCCTAAACTGTTGAGGGGATATGATTTGGCTAAAGCAGGAAATTTGGAATAGTTGTTGCCTTCAGGTGTATGTACATACATGTTATCAACTGAGATGTGTTTCAGGCTTTAAGAATCAACCCATTTCCGAATTGCCTTCAGCCTCTTTCCAAACCAAAGTCTGGTGGACTTATTGTTTTGCAAATTCTGTGTCTTCTACCCGAAGTAAGACCCAAAGAAGTTTACAAGCAGAAAGAATGAAATGAATATGCACCAGGCCTCGCTTTGAACAGGAGGCTGTTAAGACAATTTCGAAGTGAACTATTGACTGGTCTCTGTGAATTTCACGGATGGCTCTTTTCTATATATTTTAGTCGTGAAACGACAATGATCATTTGATTGTACGTAGAGTGTCATTTGTATGACATAATGATGTGCATATTCAAAGACATTTGGCTTATAAATCTGGAGGCTCATTTCTAACGTAACCATATTATTCTTCCATAGTTATGAGTAGAAGTTTTAATAGATTAGTTACTTTCTAATTACTTTTTATTATTCGCTCAGTAAACCTAGGATATGTAGTTTTATTTACAGTGCCCCTTGTCATCTGTAGTTTTAATACAAAGTTTAATGTCATTATTCTTTAAGCAAAAATATTAATCAGTATTACCCAGTCGGGATTTTGTTCTCATTTTTTGCTTAAAATAATTTGTTACTAGGTAGTTGCACCTTACTGGATTATGATAATCATTGTTATAAAGGAATAGCTCTCTTTGCCTAATATTTTAAAGTGCTGACGTTGAGATGGAGTCGTAAGGGATGGGGGGGGGGGGGGGTGGGGGTACTGCAATATGTTCGTAGTGCAGGTTATATGCCGCTGAACAATTTTGACTTCCAAGTCCGTGACGGGGCTCCACTTTTGTGGCCTTCTCTTAGTCTGAGGTGGGGTGTTCTTTTCTTTTTTCGAGAATTATAAAGCGCATTTATCAATTCCTTTCTTTAATTTTTGCATCCTCACGTGGTTTCTGTTAGTTAGTATCGCTTGTTGTAACTTACAATGTATGTTTGTTGTAACTTACAATGTATGTTTGTTGTAACTTACAAGGTATAACTGGACTGCATGTCTAGGTGACAAACTGACAGGATTGTATAGCAAGGAGAAAAGATAAGTTATGACGGCACTTAATCAAATTGGACGTTTTTGTGCCCGACAGATGTTATCTAAGTCCTGCTAAGTCAGTCAGGTTGTTGTGAAATGTGTTCACTGTAAGAATAATTGCAGATGTTGTCGTAAGTTGTAGAAACCTTGTTAATTGAAAAGTAATTCCGTTCTGTAATGGGGTATAAAATTTAACTCCTTTTTAGTCTGGGTTGGGTAGTAAAATAGAGCATTTTTGGTTTGAGACAGAGTAAGATTTTCTAGACCGCGGCAGAAGACCCCACCCAAAGGTTTTCAAGGTACCTCCCTTCTCGTCTGTTTGTAAGCAAGTATTATCTTGGATAAAACGTATTAGCTGAAGAAATTTAGTTAGATTTCAGTAATTGTGAGTAATAGTGACTTGTCACTTCTTGAATAGGGTTTCTTAGTTGAATGAAGTACTCAGCAGGCTTGGCTGAAAATAGAGAGAATTTGACATCAGGGTTAATTCAAGCGTTACAGAGGTTTGTTTTATGAACTATATAAAATGCCGTTGAACAAGAACTTTATAAAAGAGCGTTGTACAAGATTCTTTGGAAAATCTCTTTTGTAAGATAGTTTAAACCTATGTCATATAAACAGCCATGCTTATTGTTAATTTTGAGTGTTCAAAACCTCAAGATGGTTGTTTAGAAACGATCTCGTTTTTTCTGTAGGATTTCGAATTAAAAGGAAGCAAAACGTCCTTTAGGACAATTATGTGTGTTTTTTAACTTACGAATTTTTTTTGCTTATCTTACTTAAAATTAAACTCATGTGTTTGTTAGTTCCCGTTGGGACATTGTGGCAACCAGAATAAAAAGAAACGCAATAGAAAGCGTGTAGTGGTTATTCAAACTGTGTCTTCTCAATTAGCTCGTTCAAAGTATACCTATAACCAGAGTGAGTTTAGCTGCTGCAGCAACACTTGACACTTTGGCGTCCTTCCTATAAGACAGCTTTCCGTAAGTGTAATCATGCACTACTTACGTGAACTATGAATACCAAAACTGACATCTTGTTGAGTATCGTTGCCACAGTGTTCCTACTACAATTTGTAGATAACTAGATAATTATGGGGAAGCAAAAATCTGCGTCCGTCCATTTAAGGTACTCCATCAGTTTTTGGTGATGTTGAATTTGTTTCCAAGTAGAAGCTAGTTTGTGCAAACTAAGTAATCTTTTCATTGAAATTGAAAGGTAGACAATTCCTACATTACGGTTAAGCTTGGAATTGTAACGCTTAGTTTCGAATTAACAACAGCTTGGAGTTTGTACCAAACTTTTTTCATTATTTGTAAAGTAGTCTTACTTTGAGAAAATGTTTAATAAACAAGTGTGTCAAAGTGCTGTTTCGTTTCTTTTTTCTCGAGACTGCTTGATGGATAAGAGCTCAGCACTGCTACGAACTCGCCTAT